>JAJTTY010000002.1:993968-2193968 GCA_036971295.1 Dactylellina cionopaga | reverse complement strand
AGCGGCAGTTATGTCATGCGCCACGAATTGATCTCGCTCGAGAGCACCAACACGCCAGATGGAGTCCAATTCTATCCAACCTGCGTCAACCTTGACATCACCGGCGGCACTGCTGACACTAATCCTCAGGGTGTCATACTCCAGGAGACATACGTCCCCAAGGGGCCAGGTCTTGATGTTGGTACCCAGAGAAGCGACCCCCCCGTCTTGAGCTATACCCCACCCGGACCACCTATCGATCCTAGCTTGGGTGCTGTTCCAAGCACCCAGCTTAACACTGGCGCAAGCTCGGGTGGCAGAGTACACAAATATCCCAACCCAGATCATGACCCCTATGCAAGCATTGGAGGGCCGCGACTTAGATTCAGACGTGGCAGTGTGTAGGTTTGAAACACCTAGGACCAAGGCTACAGATCGAAGTACACGTACCAGCTAGCTCTGCAGTTGATCCATGGATGGATGGGTGGGAGCGCATAGCATGCTGGTGCTCATGTCAATTTTTGATCAATCAACTTTGGTTTCAACGTTATTTGTCAAGGACCCCAGAGCCATGATGAATGAAAGTTTTTATACCGAAAGCAACTCAGTATACTAAACTATGACCTGTCTAGTGATTAACCGTTTTGAAATTTGCCCTCAGGGTAGTCCGTTATCATATATGTATATACCCTGCTCAGCATATATGTACGTACTTACCAATATCTTATATTTTTATTATTATATGTGATTAGGTGTGCACACTTGAGATAACTGTGACAATTTCTCCATTCGATATTATAAATAGAGCCCCATCTGCTAACATATTAGAGGATTTTCATAAGAGACTAGAGGCAGTTAGAAATGGCGATCCATCTGCCATTATCAACATATTTGCAGAGATATATCTGGATGTTGTAGGATGCTCGAACTCCTGATCTGCCCGTAAATGGTGTATTCATGGGACTTAACTTTTCTAATATTATCTAAGCTCTTGATGTTCAACATGAGGTTCGGAGTCGATCCTGGGGAGAACCTTTAATCCCGGAGAAAAGCGGTAGTCTATAACGTTAAAGTCAATCATCACTACACCCTCGCTATAAGGTCCGTTTATACTAGTAGTGGTTCGATTACGATAAAAAGACACCGCTCAGGATAGTAGCATTAAATTAAAATGCATAGCCACTCTCCCCGCAGCGTACCATTTTTCAAGAGATCCCTGTCAATTTTGGGGATACGTTTCTAAGAAATTCGGAGTGATAGAATTAGCATGTAATCTAATCTAATACAGGCAAAAATACCCCAACAGCTTTTTGGACGTAAAAAGGGTGTGATGTTTTTGATTTCTGCCGTAGTTCTAAGCACAGGATGTTAGAATGAGCACAAAGACACAGAATAGGTTGCGACAAGCATTATGCAAATATTAAGACTTCATCGTTTGATTTACTCTGACAACTTGTATTTACAATAAAACGCCTCAAAGGTCTGCTATTAAAATATATATTAAAATTAAAACCCAATCATTTGGAGTTTTTAGCCTTTTTCGATAATTCTTTTGCTTCCCCCATTTTCTTGTCCAAGACTTGTGAGATTTCTTTAATCGTATCTTGAACCAATTTCTCTGCCTCCTCACCATGTTCCTTTGTTATTTCTTTAAACTGCTTTAGCTTTGGGATGATTTGACTGCCACCGGGGACCAGTTTCAGATATTGGTCAACGCCCGAGCCAAAATTGCTCTTGTTGGCCTTTTGAACGGCTTCGTCGACATAGCTCTTGAGGCTTTTGAGATCACCCGAGCTGATGGCATCCTTGACCTTTGTCATCAACTCCTGGGCATTCCCCTCCTTGAGGGTATCTGCATTCTCCTCGATAAGCTGTTTGACTTCTGGGTTCTTATCAAGCAGTGGCTTTGCCTCCTTTAAACCCTTCTTCCAAGCCTCATCTCCGAGCTTCTTCAACTGCTCCGTCTTTTCCTCCAACAATTTTTGCAACCTGGAGGTCAGCCCGTCAATGTTCATGCCGCTCTTCTTGACAATATCGCTGATCTGATTCCACGTATCGTCCACCTGCTTCTTCGCTTCTGGGCCATATTTGTCACCCATCTGCTTGAGTTGGTTTAGGCTCCCTCCGATCTTCTTCTTGAGTTCGGGGTGGTTATCCAAAATCTCAGAAGCTGAATCTCCAGCCAGATCGCTTATCTTTTCGAGCTTATGTTGCAAGATGCTCCACCCTTCCCATGCAGTTTCAACGGACAGGCCCTTCTTGTCGGTGAGCTGCTTCATCTCGTTGTAGGTATCCTTGACAATCGCATCCACTTCATCGCCATGCTTTTCTCTAACGATATCGACATCGTCGAATGCCGATTTAACAAAAGCAGAGCCTCCCGGGATGAAGGCAGAATACGCAGTTGCTTGCGATCGAAGCCACTTCAATCCTTCGCTAGGATTGTTGACATCAGGTGCGGTTGACGCAATCTTTTGTTTCGCAGATTCAAAGTATTGCTTGGTAGTGTGTGCGCTATTGAGAACCTGCTTCGCGCCTGAGAAGTGATACCACGCGTATCCACCGGCAAATGTGACCAATCCGCCGGCAAATCCACCGACGAGTGCAGAGCTCGAACCCGCGGCAGCTTCTGTGGTCGGTGTGGTAGACGCAAACCGAAATTGTTGGGGTTGTCGCTGGAGGACTTGGCGACGGCTGGCTCGGGCAGCTATCCTAACACATGCACCGCTTTTGCTCCACACGGCAGACATAGTTTTGAGGGGTTCGGTGGGGATTGAGATTGAAAGATGGGTTTACTGTATTCTATCGATCGTTCTCGTGGTCTCGCAATTGAGGAAATCGAGCTGGGGTTTTTAACAAGAGGATAGCAAATTGGGAGATGATGTATGCGGATGTAAGGTGCGATTGGGGGTTTTAATGAGCTCGAAGGTACGAAGGAAGATGCTCATTATATACTTGATCAGATACAAGGTTGAGCCACTTGAACCCAAGTTTTGCGAAAGCATATCAAGCATTCTCTTTGACGTCATTATAATTACACAAAATGCGTCCGAAAAGGGCAACACGGTTAGCTAACTGGGACTAGTGCATTGCCAACACGCAGAAAGGTGCGGAAGTTAGCCGTCTTGCATGGGTGGGTAACTACATGGGTTCATGGGTATACATACCATTCTACCCTGAGATACATCTAAAACGAACTACAAATTGTAAATCTAAGTTAATAACTGTAGTATGCAAAAGTCATCATGGTTTAGGTTATGTCTACATAGGCCACCAATTTTGCTGGCAGCTGCAAGCTTCCTCGTACAAATGTTATTATCCAAAATCCTTGATTGCGCGATCAGTAAGTATGGCTGACCATTCCTCGACACCAATAAGAGATAAGTCGTAGACACTTTTGTGGCGTAACCAAGGGCAGTTTTGTGGGGTAATTGAGAGTTAACCCCCTCCCCCACTGACGTCGTGCACTAAAACTTCCATTGGTTCGAAAACGATGGAGGGTTACCACTATAAAGAGGTCGAGTTCGCTCGCCTCCTTCTTCGTTCTCTCCATTTCTTCTACTCTCCATCTTCCCACCTTCTTACGTCCTAATATTTCTGCATCATCCTCCGATTCAACAATTTAGCTTTTTTTCTTTGAGAAATCATTCTGGTTACAATGGGCCTTCACGATGGTAAAAACTACGTAATTACCAATGTTTTGGCCGGAACAGTTCTCGATGCCTCAGGTACCGACGGTGGTGCTACCATCAGTGGATGGGAGGTCAATGGTGGAGACAACCAACAGGTAACCAACTATCCTCGAATTTATAATGCGTCCCGCTTTGCGGAATATCAGTGCTCCTATATTCTTTTACTTGGCATGAGTTTATATATGTATATACTTACCTATTCTGTGTCTTCAATATTATAGTGGCAGCTGATCAGTCACGACGATCATTGGTTTATTAAAAACGTCGAATCCGAACGCTACTTAGCACCCGCCGCGGGCTTTGAGGATATTAAAGATGGGACACATCTCATTGGAAGCCATAACCCTTTTCATTTCGATATAAAAGAACAAGATGACGACGAATATCGGTGAGTCTAATCTAGAAGCCCTTTATGTCACTCCAGCCCCGGCCTCGTGAACCAAATCCTCCGTTGCCCCGCATACTGGCTGTAATATTGAAACAAATAAATTATTTAGTATCTACGTGGCTGGCTTCGATCGCCCCATCAATGCTGATTTGGCCGAAAACGGAAACCCCAACAATGGAACGCAGGTGGTTCTTTGGGGCCAAGTGGATGAGAGTAGGAACCAGCTCTGGCGATTTGAAAGAGGTATAGCAAATTCATGTGTTTCCCTTTATTTTACTTAAGAGTACTGTAGAGTCCGCTAACCTGTTAACTTGATTTAGCATGATGAATGATCTCTCGAAGCAAGAGTTGGGTTCAACTATGTTACAACGAGAAATTTAGGCTCTGATGGCTTGCTTTGATGTTTTTTTTTTTTTAAAGCAAAAATATACTTCGCATGCATTTCCAATATCTTAGGCAGAGAAATACTTACATATACAACCTCTTGTAATTTTAATGAGAGAGTAATTGTCATGTCGTGTAGAATCTCTATCTCCGTGATTTTCTTTCGTTGTAGATATGTATATAAATAAAGCCTTGATCAGTGAAGTTGTTGGGTTGGCTCAGCTTAATTCGGAGGCATCGGCATCAGAAGCGGATGAACTAGCAACGGGAACGCTTTCGCCTCTGGTTACGAGATAACCTGAAGCTATGAACTATATCTAGTATCTAATGCAGCTTTGATCCTTAAAGGTCTGCAGAACTTTGCTTACGTACCAGATCATAGGATGTTCTGCCGGCGTCGGTAGACAGCATAACTTATTAAAGCACCCATATAATCATATTCGTAATACCAGATGAGAATATTCCAACTTAACAAGCCTCAGACCTTCTATAGATCTTCCATTATCGTGTACAGTTAACACAACGGATTCCCAAATTTATTCATGAGTTTCGCGATAAGGCCCAATTCTTTATTGCGGAGAAAGTGAGAGTACGCTAACAGATTTAATTCGTCAACTTTTTTCATTTGAAAATGTTCCTCCCTTATATAACAAGATTCTAAGTCCGGTACCGCAGAATAATGCGCGACAAAGGTCCGTTTCGGCCAATTATTATCAATCAAAAAAATATAATTATAAATGACTAATAACCAACGTGGTGGTAATCGAGCGAGATAGATACATGCGTGATATTGCACGTAGATCGAATGTTCAACTTTCCATCCGACATATCCCTTTCAACAACTCGAATCTCTATTTCATTTACCAATAACCGAAAGCCCGCCTCTCGGCAATCTCGGTTCTCCCTCCTTATAGGGCTCCCCAGAATCCTCTCTCAACATATCATTAATCCACTGTCCCTTCGGCTTCAAAACTTCTCCTCCCTTGCCCATCTTGGCCGCCATGTACATAAATGCCAAGCTGTTTCCGACGGTGCCAACCTCATCCGACACGTTGGCCTTCGCGAAGGCAGAAATGCGGTCGTAGAGCTCCTTGTCGGTCCAGAGATCGTAGAGATGGCGGGCGACGGCATCTGAATCGCCAGGTTCGACGAGGAAGCCGGATTTGCCGTGTTGCACTTGGAGTGGGATACCACCGGCCTTGCTGGCAACAATGGGGATACCCTTGTGTAGGGCTTCCGAGACTTTGACTTCGAACCCCTCGCGGGTGGAAAGTTGGAGGGCGACTTTGCCGCAAGAGAGGAGGGCGTTGAGGACTATTAAGAAAGTTTAGTTAAGAAAGTCCAAAACCTCAAGCAGTAAAGGAAAAGTAAACTCACGTTGATCGGATGGTGGAATACGCATAACGACAATATCGGTAACGTATGGCTGGTTCTCTGGCTTCTCAAGGATGTTCAGAACCTCATCGTAGATGATGGATGCATCCGGATCATCAATGGCACCATGACCGCAACTATTAACAAAAAGAATTAGCATGCTTAATCTACCATCAGTCGCACCATCTGTAGAAAGAAATTAACTTACATCAACAACTGTGGGATTTTGCTGATTGGGAGGATCTTGTCCAACTTCTTGCGGAGCTTGACGTAGCTCTCAATAACAGTTGGAATACCCTTCGATGGATCGAACCGAGCCACCTGGACAATATAGTTACGAGCTGGGTATTGCAACTTGTACATTCTGTTTTCGCTGCAAAGAGTTCTGAAGTTATGGAAGTAGTATCGGAGATCCCAGTCACGAAGGGGCTTGCTCAGACCGTCAAGCCAATCGGTAGCAGCGCCCATGAGACCGACTCTCTCAGCTGGGACATTGCCGGGGACGAACTTGTTGACTGGGTGAGAAATGAAAACATCGGCGAGCTTGATGCGGTCCCAGAGGTAATTCCAAACATCGTTTTGAGCGGTATTTGGGTTCAATACAAGGTCTCCTCGGATTTCGATGTGAGAACGGTAGATAATTGGAACTTCCGGTCGAACCTTTTTGATGAGAGGAATGAGACCTGGCATCTGTGGATCGTCGATGATGATAACATCGGCGCCGGTCTTGCTGAGCGGGCCACCTTCCTTGAGCCAGTATCTTTCAGCGTTATAGGTGATCCATTGGTCCATTTGAGCTTGGTGGTCGGCACCAAAGCCGACAGAGGGGTCATTCACACCCTGGAGAATGTTGTGGTTGTTCTTGGTGATACGGAACACAGCCGGGTTCGGCTTTGGAACGTACCATCTGACATCAATGCCGAGGAGCTTGTAGAATCTCATCATGGCGTGTCTCATAAGAGCGACACCACCACCCTGAGGAGTCGAGTTGAAGAATGCAATCTTCATCTTCTTGTCCTTGATCTCCTTGGCGTATTTCTCAACGCATCGCCAGGTGGTATCGGCGACGGTATCTTGAAGTTGCTTAAGACCGATGAGGTGGATCTTGCCATCGCCGTCAACCTCGACTTGATTGCGGAAACCAATGGTGAGGCGTGGGTTGTGGTTGGGGCCGAAGTGCATCAAGGCCTTACGAACAGCGGAATCAGCTTGTTCGTCGACGCTGCGAACCTCAACTCCTTCCTGTGGTGGGGTATAAGTGGAGTTTGCGGAAGCATGGTCGGGATCGAGGGTGATATGGACATGGAAGACAACAGGGACAATGTCCAATTCTTTCCAGAGGATATGGCAAATGGTTGGGCAGTGATATTCAGCACCTTCAGTAATACCGGCACCGACAAACTTGACGGTGTGCTCGCGGGAGAAAGTGGTGAGCTGTTGGACAACATATTTGAGGACCATATTGGAGATATCCTCGGGCTTGGTTTCAGCGGTGACATCGTAGGTTTCAACGGAGAAATCGGTGGAGAATGTTCCGTCGTGGATTGAGAGACCGATCTCGAGGAGGTTGTCGAGAACTAGAGCGGCGATACCGCAGTACATTGGCTAACAGCACGGATATCAATTAGTATTAATTTAAAACTTGAAAGTATAATTTTGATATATCCAACTTACGGTGAGAGCGGTTCCGACCCATCGTTCCTTGTCTTCCATGATGCTAGTGCGTCGTCGGTATCCAGCACCTTCGGGAGCACGGGACTGGAAATCATGGTGGTCGTCTTGGGAGCCTCTGCGAGTGTTCTTCCGAAGAGGAGCGAGGGTGTTACCCGACGGAGCGGGTTCGCCTGCTGGAGCGGACATGTTGATTTAAGGCTTCAAGGGCGATCAGGACAATCTACTTATCAATTGTTATTAATAGAGTCGCAAGAATAAAAGGACACGATGCCAATAGAAAGAGACTGCAACGAGACCAAGTGAAGCTATAAACCGGATACTAGCAGGTTTTAATAGAAACAAAGCGTAGAGATAAGTTGAAGTGGAGCTTTTTAGTGGATATAACTGACGTAACAGCAATACGCACGCAACAGTGAGAGCAGTGTGGTGCGTTGTGTGGCATAAATTGGGGTGGTCTGTTCTGGTGGACAAACGGCGTCCTTGAACGGGCAGCTGCGGCTGCGGGGCTCAATGCAAATTGAGCCATGGCAGATGATAGCCCTGGCCTGGCCACCCACATCATGCATATAAAATGAAAAAAAAAATGAAAAGAAAAAAATAGTGGGGAACTAATATGATCTGATACAGGGAATAGCGGAAGGAACTCTGTCTAGCTCTCCGGTCCTCAACAGAGCTACGCTACGCTATTGTTGGCAAACGTAACCCAATGACGAGAATTGACGTGTTCCCGCCTGCTGCTTGGCCGTTGCCAGCTGCCAGCTGCCTAGCGTACGTGTAGACGTAGACGAAATCATCGTTTGCGGGGAAAGGTGGGAAACAAAGGAGGGGCAATACCTGTGGTTCGAGGACAGATTTGACAATTGGGAATCAAGCAAAGTCAATTGACAGAAATGTGATTGTTGGAGTGAGGAAAGAAGAAACAGAAGAGGTGGGGGAATGCAGATTTATACCAGTTGAGCAATTGAATAATTGAGCAGTTGAGGTTGTGGTGGATCTCTGCAGTGATGGTATCGAAGTCGAGTCGTGGAGTTCACAATCACTCTGCAGCTCGCATATAGCTCTCTCAGAGCTGCAGGCGCCGACTCGGCCAATTTATACTCTGTCCTCTGGAGATCACTCACGGCCTCCGGTCTCAATCCGACGTATCGGATTAGATACTCGATTGACGCTCTTTGCCTCGTTACAGTGACGTTGATCACGATCGATCACCAACGGCTGGCTACTAGCTACAATGTAACTCTATGGCAAACGAAAAAACTGTTGAGCGATTGCTCTCTCTGCCAGTGGACCGAGCTAGAGCTGCTTCAGGACATGATCGCGAACCTCCACGATTTCAATCGCAAGAAAAAATGAAAACCCCATGGAGTCGAACCAAGCTAGAGCTAGCTCACGGCCGTGCTCGCAGCGGGGTAGCAAAAGAAGGCACCGTGCATTCCGTGTACGAATGCACTTGCTAGCTCCTTCACCGAACTCCAATGAACAAAGCATAATCAATTGGC
Source organism: Dactylellina cionopaga (assembly GCA_036971295.1). Classification (NCBI taxonomy): domain Eukaryota; kingdom Fungi; phylum Ascomycota; class Orbiliomycetes; order Orbiliales; family Orbiliaceae; genus Dactylellina; species Dactylellina cionopaga. The sequence goes on along the minus strand of JAJTTY010000002.1, from coordinate 2,184,978 downwards.
GCCGCCAGGGCCCGTGTTTTGTAAGCTATTTAAAAGCTGGGGCGGGCGCTGGGGATTGACTCGGGTGGAGAGGTCCTACCTTGTCTAGCTTCCCTTCTCGCTAATTTATAAATGCCGGATCTCTAAGCGACGGTCGAACGTAGCAGCCGTTTTGTGTAATCGATACTGCAAATGCAAGGGTGGGAAGGAAGAAAAGGCCAGCTTCGAGGTTGCGTTTGTGTCTTCTGCTCGACGAAGAGTTCTTGAAAATGAATATCATAGATCGATATCGACCGACATTTATAGAAACCCAATCGCTGGTTTTTCTTATGTTGGTCGACCTTTGGAACAAGAAGAAGAAGCTTTGACCTTCATTCCTGCGATTTTGTTGTTTGCATGGTTCGGTCAATCCCATGCATCTGCAGTACATCCAGTCCTGCAGCGGACCCACCTTAGACCTCCCCACGTCCAACAAAAAGAAAGTGCTACTTATCAACAGAGCTGTAAAGAAAAAAGAAAGGAAGAGACTGGTGGGACATGATGAACACACTATGCAGATTTCGCCAGACCCCAGTCGCTGGCCTGCATGGCAAACTGCACCTCCTGAGAGGATGTAGTACGGCATACCTCGACTGATCGTGAAGCCACCCAAGGAACTAGAGCTCGAGCTCGATGTTCGCCTCACGATAGTCCAAGAGGAGGCAATGTACGGCGAATCGCCCAAAAAAAAACCACCCCACCCCGCTTACATCAAAAAAAGACAGAATATCGAGTGTTTTCTTCTTTCCCATACTAAAAGAGTTATACTTTGAATTATTACTTAGCTAAAAGTGTTGAAAATCACGGATTACTCTTTCCGATGATATAACAGAAACTGATCCCAGAGCCCCGAAGTTCAGAATGGCGACTCGTTTCCCCGCAGAGCTCCAATCTAGCTCGTTCATATCGACGTCTCCTTGCGTGAATTGGTGTGGTCATTAACATTCCATTCTCTTCTCCACCTACAATAACAATAGATACGATCTACGTGAGCACTATCATATTATTCGAAATATATCAGCTATTGCTACCTAGCTAGCGAGCTATTCTGGAAGCTCCAACCTTCAAGCTTCGATTTGAGCTTTTCGAGCTTCGGCATCCAATACTACGTTCGAATTAACCCTCGAGCTTTAGCGCTCTGCATTGCATGAGATATGTTGTAACCCAGGGACTGGGCACACCACCACCCACTAATTCAATTGAGATCTCATATATATCTTTTTCTATAGTGGATAAAAGCTGATGATAACGAGTTTTAAGGAGGAAGAGGAGCAAAATGGAGAGCTTGCCCGCATATACGTGCATATGCGCATTCTTAGCTACCAGCATCCTGCAGTTTTGCTGCACGATTTAGCTTTTTTTTTTTTGGACTTGCAGATGGTGTTTTTTTCGTTATTTCGGAGTCTCAACAGTATCGTGGCTTTAGGACATTAGGTCTCGGAGAGCGGCCGACGGCTGTGAGCTCGTGAATGGTTCAGAGAGATAGTATATCGTTGTGGTGGTGATAAGCTTATATCTCAGACGCGTAGATGGTGACATAGTAGATAGTAGACGTGCGAGGTTGGTCTAACCGCTACAAATGCTGCTAAAGTCATTTTGAGATCTGGCCAGTGTATTCACTAGATTGGTTCAATATTCCTTTATAATTTAATAAAATAACTAGTCGTATTATACCAATATTCTTTGCCAATGAATATTATTATTTAGAATGAAATTTAATTAACCTTCCACATGATACGAGTATCGGCAGCCGGAAGTCTAATATGTCCGACTCTGCTTTTAAGCGGAGACTCGCAAACGAGATGATATTAAACGTATGTAACAACAATGCCTATAACTCCGGCCTGTCGGAGCGGTTTCTTCGACTCTGTTAATATATCGTGTTCAGGGGACTTTTGCTATATTATAATAATGTATAAATATCTTGAATTCTGCCCTGGAGTCGTGCTGGAAACGTTAGATATATTAATATATTCTCTGCATCTATTAAAGATGATGGTTCGTCAAGGGCATGGCATCTAAAGTGTCAATGCAGGGTGCATCCCGCCCGCAACCGTGCGACCGAGAAATGTTTGTAAGCTTTCAGGGCGTATCGATAAGTAAAATTACGTCGAGGAGTCAAACGGGAAGGCAATGAACCTGAAACAGCAAGCACGGCCCTCTCCGTAACAATCAATTAATCAATTCTCTCTGAATAGAACAGAATAGAATAGAAATGGAAGACTGGATAGAATAGTTAATCATCTCTCCGCTTCAATTCGTAGCTATAAAACCGTCAAATCTGAATACTTCCTTGCATTGGTGGACCTTTTCCTCAGTTGGCGCCTGGAAACTCGTCGAATTGGTTCATCTGGTCGAGTTGAGTGGTTCAAATTGGCTGCACGTTTCGCTGTCAATTGCTTAAGCGGCACAACAACAACAACATCAACATCACTAGCAAATTAGCAAACCTCCTCCGCAATACATCATCGGCCCCCTCTAATCTCCGCCATCATCGCCATCATCGCAACCTCTCTTTGCTCTAATAACTATCGGCTTCGTCGGATGATATACTAAACGGTTCGAACCTGCATTATCAAGAAGCCGCTTGTTCTTTCTACATCGTCTCACATATCTATCACAATCCCGAGGCTTCCGCGACCGTCTGATCCTTAAATTGCGATCTCGCGTGTCATCGCTGCCAGCGGCGACGACGAGTCGGAAAGACCTTAAGGCTTAGTCTCCCCGAGAACTCCCAAACTACTACGACTTGACCATATGGCGACGGGAATCGTACCACCACCTAGTGGACCCAGCGGGAATGGAGGTTCGTTCAAAATCGCTCCAGAGCTCCTACCAGATTGCAGTCGCATCTCATAGATCCGACTTGAGGACCCTCCCTAGCCTTGTTATGAATAATCAAACTGACTTGCTTTCGGCATAGCAATAGACCGACATCCACGTCGCAAACCGTTCAGTACCCTGATTAAGCGTCTCGCTGCTTTCAAACCATCATCCCATAACAGACAAAACGGTAACGGCAACGGCAACGGCACCCAGAAGACTGGTTCGAATGGCATCCTTACAAACGGTCCTAATGCGGCACCTGCATCTTCATCCGGAGGTAACCAGGTAGTCTTCACCGACCCACCTCACAGCATCGCATCCGGTTTGCATACCAGAGCCACTTCAATGGCCGGCTCCTCCCACGCTCAAACCTACACTTCTTCCACCGCTCATTCGTCTCCCTCGCAATCTGTTCAATCTCTCGCAACTCTCACAACTGTCCAATCCACCGCTCCCCCATCTACCTATCTCGCAAACGGCATGAGCAGCTCCTACAACCCTCACCTGTCATCCCATAACCCTAATGCCCCACCTCAGCACTTCACTCACCAATTCACAATCACACCATCGCAACCAAGTCTTAGCCATACACCTTCCAACTCTCAGGGAATTCCAACAACCTTACCCCACCCGGCCACCTACCAGATGATGACCCAAGGCAACATGCTCTCCGACGATGCCAGCATCTTAACCCTGGCATCCTCCTCTCGAAAGCGAGAGCGTCGCCGAAGCTTCGATACTGACGCCTCCATCCGTGCCTTACCACCAAGCAGCTTGTGGGGCGGTAGCAAGGAATCCCTACCTCTCAGTGTCCTCAGCGGCGGTGATCGAGCGACGATGGGCGACCGAGCCAGCTTGTTCGCTGATCGACACAAGGATCGTGATAGCATGGTTATGGCTGGCAGTCCACTCGTTACACCGTCGCATCCTACGTTCTTCGGCCCGAGCAGTAGTGGAGGGGATAGAGGCGACGAAGACGATGGGAATACGGACGGGAGGTCGATTGCGAAGTATAGTACCAAGAGAGGGAGCACAGGGACTAGTCTTTTGAGTGTGCCGTTGCAGGGCCCAGATACGGAGCCGGATACTATCAAGTAGTCCAGATTCTGGACATGATGTTAGCAGTCAGCTCGTTAACTAGCTGTCTTCTTCCATCTTTTTTTTCTTTCTCTTTTCTTTGTCATATACTTTTTCAACAGGTCAGATCTTATAATTCGGCTCGTCGCTGTTTTTCGAACCAGGAGTTTGTTTCTCGGGCTTTTATTCTTCATCTTTTTATACAAAACAAATACCCCCAGTGGAACGGCTTGGAAATTATACAAAAATATTGGGAAATGGGAAAATGGAAAGACAAAATATGTTCGATCGGATTCCCTTTGTTGTTTTTAAACGCTAGCTTCTCAGCTGATTAGGTTTTTTATATGCTTGTTTGTTCTCTTTTGTTATTGGCGGAGGTCGTTACTTGTCCGTTCTTTTTGTTTTAAGGGCTTTTTGTGTTCGTTGGTCTTTTCTCTCTTTCTCGCATTTCAAGGTTGTCCCTTTTTTTCGTATCTCAATATTTCATCCTCTATTTATTACCGTCTATTTTTCCTAGCGCTGGGTTTCCTCTTATATTCCACGAACTTGTTTCTTGTATTCAAAAGAGAAAAAACGCACAGGTGGTGTTTAGTTAATCCGAATCCTAGTCAGTAGGCATTATCTCGCTCTCCCTCGGTCTTTAGTGAAAATATTTTTCAACGATATGTCAGTATTTCCGTATCTTCTCTATCTTAAATCTTAAGTTGTATCAATTCACTACAGTTATTGTGTTTATCATGCTCGCAGTAGACCGATGTCGAGGGATCTAGAGAGCTTGGCAGTAAAATTTCGGAACTTCTTAGCACCCACGACCAACTTTCAAAAAGGTTAAATTGTGGATAATTGTAAAACATGGCCAACATGGAGGGCCGCATAGCCGAGACTAAAAAAAACCATGGTGCCAGCTGAGCACCCTTATCTCAGTGGCGAAGCAAGCTGATCTTTTTCAGAGAATTGGACGCTACTGGATCATACTTATTCTTAGATCGATCGAGATGAAATCGCTAGCTAAAGAGATTTAACCGAGGTATATCTTGCCGAGATTGAACGAAATACTCAATGCTCTTTTGCAATTGACAATCTACTAGAGGTCTTTTTTCTTGAAAAGGTGGCAATATTGTGTGAATACAAGTCTAATTTTCGAGGTGGAATGGCGATGAATTTATATTCGCCACCCCGGTTCTTGGTACATCGATTCATAAAATGAAATTCATGGAATAATGTAAGCACCGATTTATAGAGAATCTTTGAGAATCCTTGAGGTTGTCAAACTCTGCAATCTAGGGCGGCCCTGGTCTTAGCATGTGTACTTCGTATGCACGATCGATCCGATCTACATCTGAATTGTACAAGCGATTAGTTATCTGAACAAAGCAGTATTTAAGAGAAAAAAAATGAATTGGTGCAATCAAGTCCCAGCAAGAGGACATATCGAATAAGCGAGTCCCTATATTTGGCTCTAAAGTATCTACAACTTATAATTGCTTCTCGGCGCTTGCATGCAGTCTTAGGCTTGAAAGTTGGTTTCTCTAAGGAACTAGCACTCAGCTCAGACAATCCTTTATTCAGCTTCTGATAGACTCGACTAACTATATTCAATTGAGGTTTTCGGTAACTCCGACCTTCAATTCACCCAGCCAATAATGTATCCTACTCCGTCCCGAAGCTCATATGATGTAATTGTACAGCTACAGATCAGCTATATATGAACACTATGTCCGCCCGCTACAGTTGAACTTTTTTTTAAGCATTAAATATTACTCCCAGATATTCAGCTACATAACTTATCCGTAAGCTGTTGTTCAATCTCGGCCTCTAACTAATATTTCTACTCTTTAATATCGCCATATAGAAAACTTTCACAATATGGCACCGGTTAGCGCACTGATACTGGACCTCGGTGGGGTGGTTTTCAATTGGAAAGCGCCTAAAGATGCGAAAGTGTCCCCCAAGGAACTTTATCGAGCCATGACCGGCCTTCCCTGGCACGAGTTCGAACGAGGGGAGATCTCGGAACATGAATGCTTCGATCGAGTAGCCAAGCTTCAGAACCTTTCGGCCTCTGATATAAAAGATACCATTCAGATCGCAGTTAAATCTCTGGAGATAGACAATGATTTTCTTTCCACAATTAAAGAGATCAAGGCTACGAATGCCCATCGCTCGCTGAGAATTTACGCAATGTCTAATATTGCAGAGCCGCATTACCAGATCTTGCGTGCGAAACTTGAGGATTGGTCGGTCTTCGACGAAGTTTTCACATCGGCCGATGTGGGGAAGCGGAAACCAGAGCTAGGGTTCTACCGCCATGTTTTAGAAAAGATCGGTCTCGCAAAGTCGCCATCGAGCGCTATATTGGTTGATGATAACCTGAACAATGTGATTTCCGCGAAATCGTTAGGGATGCAAGCAATGCAATTTCACACAACTGAGGAAACTATTCGGCGGCTTTTGAACATATGGGGAAATCCGGTGGCTCGAGGGCTCGAGTACTTGAATAAGAACGCTAAAACTATGCATTCAGCAATTAATGGTCTCACTATGGAGGAGAATTTCGCCCAATTACTTATCTTGGAGGCGACTGGGAATCGGTAAGTTGGAGTTGATATCATGGACCGGTTGGTGTGTATTAAACCGAGGATTTTAGGGATCTTGTCGTATTGAAGCCGCCTAAGGACGGTATTATTTGGAACTTCTTTTCAGGTATAGGCCGGCAATATCCAATTTCGCAAGTGGATCGCGGAGCTAACTAGAAAATTGGAAGGCCCTCCTATATTAACTACAAAGGTATATCCAAACGACTTCGACACAACTTCTCTCGCATTATTAGTCCTCGGCTCTACAGACTTAACTGCTCATCAAGTCATGAACAGAGCAGTCAAGAATGTCAATGCCGATGGGATAGTAGAGGTTCGATCTTCATGCTTTAGCTAGCTATTTTAGTCAGACAGTCGTCTAACATTTTTATTATCGAATTCATCAGATGTACGACGACCCCACGCGCCCTCGTCTCGAATTTGTGGTTTGTACCCACCTCTTGACACTATTTTACAAATACGGGCGAGGAGAAGAAATATCCAAAACGTACGAGTGGATATACAACGTTCTTCTCCATCGAGCATATATTGAGGCTGGAAGTTCATACTATATCCACCCAGAGTCGTTTCTCTTCGCTCTAGGCAGGTTGGTTACGGAAGCCATCAAAGCAGGAAACCCGCTTCCCGGAGATATCACTGCCCTTCACCGCCAGCGTTGTAGAGAGGTTGTTGGAAGTGGTGGAGACGCAGTAGCTATCGCCATGAGAATAATCGCTTGTCGCGCGGCTGGTATTCTTGATAACGAATTACAGAAGGAGATGCAAGAGTTGCGGAATATGCAGTGTACGGATGGCGGCTGGCCCTTTGTGGGGATATATAGGGTGCCTTCTGCTAAAGCTGATATTGGGAATCGAGGATTAACTACGGCTCTAGCGGTTAAAGCCTTACAAACTTCGCGGAAGCGTAAGGGTCTAACCGACAAAGAGCTCGGGACATCGAAGGGACTAGAGGCGTCATCACATTTGTCACCTAGAAAGCGGTTAAGAGTCGCAAATAGTGCTAAATTGATAAAATAGATAGATAGGCGCGTATACCGTCCTCATTTTATTGTTATTTGCAGTATACCATTCAGATCTACCTAAAGCTATGCGCTTTCATCGTGCTTTAATTCGCTTCAACTTCTTATAATAGTGTGGTAGGGCTCGAGGTGTCTCTATGATAGTAGCCTACGGCTACTATATAAGACTACCGCCATGGTCACGTGCAGAAGACTATATAATAGAGAACCTCGCGCATCATGTAATCTAATTATGGGGGTGCTTCGCACCACGTACTCCTGACTGTGATAATGAATTGACCTATAGTATGTAGTGACAAAAGGCATAAATCAATGAAAGCCATACATTAACAAAACCTATGCATCAATGAAAGGCATGTATCGGCCAAAGCCATGTATCGACGAAAGTCATGCATCGACGAAAGCCATGTATTGATGAAAGCCATACATTGAAAAAATCCGTGCATTGATAAAAGCCATATATCAATAAAAGCCATACATTGACGAAAGCTATGTATGGACGAAAGCCATATATCAATGAAAATAATGATTTGACGGAAGCTATGCATCGATCAAAGCCATATATCAACAGAAGCCATATATCAACAGAAGCCATACATTGAGAAAAGCCATACATTGACAAAAGCCATGTATCGGTGGAAGCCATGTATCGGTGGAAGCCATGTATCGGTGGAAGCCATGCACTGACGAAGGCCATATATCGACGAAAGCCATGCATTAATGAAAGCCATGTATCAACGAAAGCCATACATTGACGAAAGCCATGTATCGACGAAAGTCATATATCGACGAAAGCCATATATCGACGAAAGCCATATATCGACGAAAGCCATATATCGACGAAAGCCATATATCGACGAAAGCCATATATCGACGAAAGCCATATATCGACGAAAGCCATGCATTAATGGAGGCCATGCATTAACGGAGGCCATGTCTTGACAAAAGCCATATATTAAGAAAAGCCATCCATCGATGAAAGGGATATATCAACGAAAGCCATGCATTGACGAAAGCCATATATCGCCGAATGCCATACATTGACAAAAACCTTACATCAACGAAAGCTATACATTGACAAAGGCCATGTGTCGGTGGAAGCCATGTATCGAGGAAAGCCATATATCGACGAAGGCCATGCATTGACGAAAGCCATACATTGAAAAAAGCTATGCATTGACGAAAGCCATACATTGAAAAAAGCCATACATCGATGAAAGCCATATATCAATGAAAGCCATGTATCAATGAAGGCCATACATTAACGACAGCCATACATTAACAAAAGCGATACATCGACGAAGGCCATGTATCGATGAAAACCATACATCAACGAAAGCCATGTATCGACGAAAGCCATATATCGATGAAAGCCATATATCAACGAAAGCCATGCATTGAGGAAAGCCATATATGGAAAAAAGCCATATATTGATGAAGGTTATATATTAATGAAAGCGACGTATTGATGGAAGCTATGGATCGATGAAAACCATGTTTCGACGAAAGCCATGTACCGATGAAAGCCATATATCAACAGATGCCATATATCAACAGATACCATACATCGACGAAAGCGATATATCAGCGAAAGCCATACATCGATGAAAGCCATATATCAACGAAAGCCATGCATGAATAAAGCCATACATGAACGAAAGCCATACATTAACAAAAGGCATACATCGACAAAGACCATGTATCAATGAAAGCCATACATTAATGAAAGCCATACATTAATAAAAGCCATACATTGCCGAGGGCTACGTATCGATGAAAGCCATATATCGATGAAAGCAATATATTGACGAAAGCTTTATATCGACGAAAGCCATGCATTGATGAAAGCCATGTATCAACGAAAGCTATATATTAATGAAAGCCATACATTAATGAAAGCTATACATCAATGAAAGCTATATATCAACAGAGGCCATGTATCAATGAAAGTGATGGCTCGACGAAAGCCATGTATTAATGAAAACCAGGTATTGACAAGAGCCATATATTAATGCAAGCCATATATTGACGAAAGCTATGTACTGATGAAAGCCATATATTGCTAAAAGCCACACACTGATGAAGGCTATGTATTAATGAAAGCCATGAATCAATGAAAGCCATACGTTGATGAAAGTTATACATTGATAAAAGCTATATATCAATGAAAGCCATGTATTGATGAAAACTATATATCAATATCGATGAAAGCTATATATTGACGAAAGCCATGCATCGATGAAAGTTATGTATTAATGAAAGCCATGTATCAATGAAAGACATACATCAACAAAAGCCATATATCGATTAAAGCCAAGTATTAACAAAAGCGAAGTATCAGCAAAAGCCATGTATTAATAAAAGCCATGCATTGACAAAAGCTATAAATTGATGAAAGTCATGCATTAACGAAAGTTATGCATTGATGAAAGCCATAGATCAACAAAGGCCATATTGATGAACGCTATACATCGACAAAAGCTATAAATTAACAAAAACTATGTATCAATGAAAGCCATACACCGATGGAGCTTATGTATCAATGAAAGCCATATATTTATGAAAGTCATGTATCAATAAAAGCCATATATCAATAAAGGCCATGTATTGATGAAGCACATATATCAATAGAAGCCATGTATCGATGAAACCATGGATTAACGAAAACCATACATTAACAAAAGCCATATATCGACGAAAGCCATGTATCGATGAAAGCCATGTATCAACGAAATTCATATATCGACGAAAGTCATACAGCCATGCATTGACAAAAAACATGTATCGATGAAAGCAATGCATCAACTGAGGCCATGTATTGACAAAAGCCATACATTGATGAAAGCCATATATCAAGGAAAGCCATGTATCAATGAAAGCCATACATTGACGAAAGCCATATGGTGATGAAGGCCATGCATCCATGAAAGCCATAGATCAACGAATGCCATGCATTGACGAAAGCGATGTATCGACGAAAGCCATGCATTGATGAAAGCCACATATCAATGGAAAGCCATGCATAGACGAAACCATGCATCGATGAAAGCCATACCTCGACGAAAGCCGTGTATCAATGAAAGCCATGCATCGACTGAAGCTATGCATCGACGAAAGCCATGTATCAATGAAAGCCATACATCGACGGAGGCCATGTATTGACAAAAGCCATATATCAATTCAAGCCATGTATTGATGAAAGCCATGTATCAATGAAAGCCATGTATCGATGAAAGCCATATATCATGAAAATTATGCATTGACGAAAGCTATGCATCGATGAAAGCCATATGTCTACAGAAGCCATATATTGACCAAAGTGATACGCCAACGAAAGCGATACATTGACGAAAGTGATATATCCATGAAAGCCATATATCAATGAAAGCCATGTATTGATGAAAGCCATACATTGAAAAAAGCCATACATTGATGAAAGCCATATATTAATGAAGCCCATGTATCGATGAAAACTTTATATCAATGAAGGCCATGCATCGATGAAAGCTATATATATTAATGAAAGCCATGAATTGACAAAGCCATGCATTGATGAAAACCATATATTAACAAAAATTATATATCAACAAAAACCATGCATCAACGAAAGTTATATATTGATAAAAGCCATATATTGACAAAAGCCATACATCAATGAAAGCCATGTATCGATGAAAGCTATATATCAATAAAAGCCATACATCAATGAAAGCCATGCATTGACGAAAGCTATAGATTAACGAAAGCCATGCATTGACGAAAGCTATGTATTAATGAAAGCTATATATTGGTGAAAGCGGTGCATTGACGAAAGCTATGTATCTACGAAAATTATGTACTAATGAAAGCCATAAATCGATGAAAGCTATATATTCATAAAAGGAATAAATTGACAAAGGCTAGGCTATGTATTAACATGGCTTTTATTAATATATGGCTTTCGTCAATACATAGTTTTCATTGATATATGGCTTTTGTTGATGCATAGCTTTCATTGAATGGCTTTTCTTGATATATGGCCTTTGTCAATGTATGGTTTTTGTTGATGCATGGCTTTCATTGATGTATGGCTTTTATTGATGTATGGCTTTTATTGATACATAACCTCCGTCGGTGTATGGCTTTTATCAATACATGGCATTTGTTAATGTATAGCTTCTGTTGATGTATGGTTTTCATTAATATATAGTTTTTGTCAATGTATAGTTTTCGTTAATATATGGCTTCTGTTGATATATGGCTTTTGTTGATGTATGGCTTTTGTTAATACGTGATTTTCATTGATATACGGCTTTTGTCAATATATGGCTTCTATCGATATATGGCTTTTATCAATGCACGGCCTTTCTCAATGTATGGCTTTTATCAATACATGGCTTTTGTCGATATATGGCTTTCATCGATACATGGCTTTCGTCGATGTATGGCTTCATTAATCCGTGGCTTTTATTAATGCATGGCTCTTGTCGATTGATGGCTTTCGTCGATATATGGCTTTCGTCAATGCATGGCTTTCGTCGATACATGGCTTTCATCGATACATGGCTTTCCTCGATGTATAGCTTTCGTTGATATATTGCTTTCGTTGATATATCGCTTTCGTCGATACATGGCTTTCATTGATGCATAGCTTTCGTCAATCCATGGTTTTCGTCAATCCATGGTTTCATTGATACATGGCTTCCATTGATATATGCGCTTCATCAATACATGGCCTTCATTGATATATGGCTTTTATCGATACATTACTTTTATAAATATATGGCTTTATCGATACATAGTTTTTGTTAATTTATAGCTTTCGTCAATGTATGGCGTTCGTCAATATGGCCTCTGTTGATCTATGGCTTTCATCAATGCATAACTTTCGTTAATACATGACTTTCGTCAATTTATGGTTTTTGTCAATGCATGGCTTTTGTTGATACTTGGCTTTTGTTAATAATTGGCTTTCCTTGATATATGGCTTTTGTTAATACATGGCCTCCGTTGGTGGATGGCTTTCATTGATATATAGTTTTGTCAATACATGGCCCCGCTAATACATGGCCTCCATTAATGAATAGCTTTCATCAATACATGGCTTTTGTCAATATATTTCTTTCATCGATACATAGCTTTCATTGATACATAGCTTTCATCAATGCATGGCTTTCGTCAATATATAGCTTTGGTCGATATTGATATATGATTTTCGTCGATACATGGCTTTCATTGATATATGGCTTTTATCAATGTATGGCTTTCGTCAACGTATGGCTTTCGTTGATTCAAGGCTTTTATTAATACATGGCTTTCATCAGTGTGTGGTTTTAGTAATATATAGCTTTCATTGATACATAACTTTCGTCAATGTATAGCTTTCGTTAATCAATGGTTTTCATTAATACATGGCTTTCATCGATATATGGCTTTCATTAATGCATGGCTTCGTCGATATATGGCTTTCATCAATGCATGGCTTTCGAATATATGGCTTTCATCAATGCATGGCTTTCGTTGATATATAGCTTTTGTCAATACATGGCTTTCGTCGATGCATGGCTTTCGTCAATACATGGTTTTTATCAATACATGGCCTTTGTCAATATATGGCTTTTGTCAATACTTAGCTTTCATCGATGCATGGTTTTCGTCGCTGTATCGCTTTCATTGATATATGGCTTTCACCGATGTATGGCTTTTTTCAATGTATGGCCTTCGTCAATGCATGGCCTTTGTCAATGCATGGCTTTCATTGATACATGGCATTCGTCAATGCATGGCTTTCATTGAGGCGTAGCTCTCATTGATACATAATTTTCATCCATAATCCATAAAATTTCGCGCCAGTCGGGTTCTCGCGGTCCGAAAGACCCTTCTTGTAGAACACTGCGTGATCACGAGATTTAGCACGCGCTTCCACAAAGCAAAAGCGCCAAAGCACATGATCTTTAACAACACATTTGGCTTTTGCTGTCCACCGTAATTTTTTTAGCGCAGATTTTGACCGAAAACGGGTCGTGCGCCTGCAGGAACTAACAACCTTCCTTACAGTCAGGCATAACTAAGCCTCGTAATCCTTCCATAAGAGTAGACTTTTTTGGTGTTTAGGCCTTGATTGAGGACCTAATCCCTTTCACAATAGTATTGAATTTAAGGGCGTAAGAACAAATCGATTTTTTTCTTGGTTTATTTCTCTGCGTTTGAACTCTAGTGATTTCTTATTTTCGAAAGTTAAATTTCTTCACTTGGGGCTTCATCCATTGAAACACCGTATAGGTATCTTCAGCCTCTCGGCGCCTCTTGGTCCCTCGATGGCTGCCATCTTCATCACTTTCCTCTGCAGTTTCGTTTCCTGACTCATTTTCCTCTGCGTTTTCGTTTTCCGACTCGCTATCGCTACGGTCTTCACCGTCACTGCTCTTGGAGAATGTGCAGACGGGGTCATAGCCCTGGCGATCATCGGTCCATTCAGTCCACTCATCACTAGTGCCGTCAATGCCTTCGCGCCAGTATACACGTTTAGGGAGGCGTCTGTAATTTTGATAGAACTGAAATTTGGGGTGGATGTATTCATTCCTGGCGCCTATCACTCCATCCAACCGGTTTCTAGGAGGTAAATAGACTCAGCTAATCATTTACTGAAAATAAGACGGAGGGAAATATACTCACTCATCTTCGGGTGGTGTTGCTTCTACCCAATTTTGGAATAGCTTGGAGGCCGACGAATTTAGTATAAACGGTGTATCCGTCGCATTCGTGCTTTGTATGCTCGGGTAACCTTCAAGTCGCATCCACTCGGGCGATTGTCGTGAACTTCTTCTATCCAAGATGGCTTCGGCAAGAGTACCGTACATTGAATCGTCCGTATCACGGTAACTCGAGCTGTCCTCACAGCTGCTACCAGCTGCGCTTCTTGCAGCAACCAGAATCCAAAGTAATTCAAAGACCCTATCAAATATTAAACATTTGTTAAATTTTCATTGTGCAAATGTCTGTGGAGACTGTGAACCTACTCATCGAGCTTTGGGTCCAGTCCGGCCCACATTGTTGTCGAGTTTATTACCCAAAATCTGAGGTTTGTTTCTGTAGATTCAGGATTATTCCGCAAGGTTTTCTTTTTAAAGATTGGGATGATCATGTTGCCTCCAGGGATACCGCCAAAGACGTTTGCACATGTTTTTCCGATCCATTTTTCGACGCTCAGTGGTATTAGAACTGGGACCACCAACTCATCATATATTAATTCATTAATATCTTTCGAAAAAGATATTCGGCATATTTCCCGAGCAATTAATTTCTTTACTGTAGCAGAGGTCAGCCAATTCACTGAATTCTATAGATTCGCGATATCCTTAACTACCCACAATATAGACTGTAGACAAGGGGTGCCGATAGTACTAACCGTGTTGCCGCCCATTGCGATAACGCCACAGTGAACACGTCTTCTCGCTCAAATTTGGGTCTTGTTCTAGAATCTTGAAAAACCGTTTTGAGAGCCTTTTGTGATGCTTGGCCACTTTTTCTTCAAAAGTCTTTGGCCGAAAACGATTATTCCATTGATACTGTGGAAGTGCATCATAGCTGTCTAGTATTTCGTACGATGTACTTTCCAAGGAATTATAATTAACAGTGAGTTTACCCTCGTGGTCAAATCTGAAGAGGGCACAGCTTCGTGCGTGCTTTTCTAGACAAGCTAGACTTTCCCTTGCTATAAATTTTCAGATGGTTAGCCATACATAAAATAAGCAAGCATAGGATAAGCTTCTCGGAGGTTGAACTTGCCACCAGGTACGCCATGCATCGGTAGGTTGCCATCTATGTTAGCCGTGTTAGCAATACCATATTACCACCTATCGAACGTCAAGATAAAGATAAAAGGTAGAATGATATCGATCTCACTTAATTCGTCAAACTGCGCGTACGGTAACCCTTCTTGCAGCTGATGATCATAATCATCTTCGCGATCTGATTCATCCCTATAATTATCATAACTCTCATCACTGTCATATTCATAAGAATCGTCATCGATGCGCTTGACTGTTCTACTTGTAGGTCCAAGATAAAACCTAAGAATATAGTTAATAAAGCTGGACATTTGGATATTTGGTTATATATCCCTAAACCAATAACTTTGAGGGCTAGTGCGATTTTAGATCATACCTGTGAGTAGTGTCCTCTCCTTTAGCAAATTTCATTCTAATTAACTTTAATCCTTTATTGGGATCTCCGGGTTTATCGGATTGGTTAAGCATTTGACAGAATTCGGGAAGTATCCTGACTCCAAACCCGCGATGAGCATATTTGAAGAGTCTTTTGTCTTGAGTCTAGTATATGTTCAGTATGTAAGAGATAATGAGAGTACAGAAGCATAATGTACCTCTCGTCGCTCATTCAGGTGATGGCCGTGGACCATGTCAAGAGTAAATATAGAATATCCAGTTTCCAAAGACCTTGCGCATCTCGGGAGGAAGAAGGGGTATTTTCCGTTATACCCAATTGCAGCTTGATCTATATCGAAGTTTAATAGAACTGTAGCTGGATTTTTAACCAATTTTAGAATAACCTAGGTAAATATATTTGAATGAGTTCATATATCTGCGATATAAAACGATCAAGTACTTCACCTGTAGTCTCCGATGTGGGAAAACGCCGAGCATTGTAATTGTTTTGGCGTTTTTGATCATAATGAAGTCATCTCCTGGCTTTAGATTGGCCTTCCAAATCTCACTGATATGCCTGATCTTTTCGTTCGCTTCATTAGGTGTAAGGCCTAAATGGATATATACGAGCGTTAGTGGATATTTAATCAGTGGAAACTAGGTTAACCTTCGTGATGCGCTGGTAATGATAGAACTCTTTGTGGCCAATATGCGGGGCTGCCCAACTAAAATTGATGCTAAGAATTTCGGACATTGATGGCGTAATCGCGGTATTACCTGCTAGAAGAGAGTTCGACTTAAACTTACCATAGATATACATATCAATATCGCTATTTCTGTAGTCTCTGTTTGTCCATTTGTCTGGAAGAAATAGAGCACCCAGTGCTAGCCCACCTGCAGCAAAAACATTATCCCAATTGAGACCGTCTAGAGCACCACCCAGAAGTTTGTTGAAACTCATTTGGTATGCAGCACTTGAAGTGTGTATTTTTATATCTTTTGGACGCTTTTGATCAAGATAGGCCAATCCAGATTTGGGTGGAATCTTCCGAGTTATCAACCGATACGGAGGCTTTCCATCCACGTTTACCAAGTTAGAACAGTGTCCAAAAATATCGTCCCCGTCTTCAAGGGTGACAAGGCCTCGGTCTGTAGCATCGTGACGGATAAAATATTCATTCTACATTCACAAGCATTACGTCAATCGAGAAATAGATAAGGATGTACCAACTCTCAGGGTTTCGGATACCTACTTTGAGAATCCAAACATCTCGGTCGCCATTATCCTTCTCCGTAAGCTTAGAGTATTTCATCATAGAGGTATAATGCAGCCTCGGACTATTGAAAATCAACTTTATGAGATTTTCTGGAGCGTTCCCAATTAACGCTTCGAAGTTGGATGGTGACCGATCGTTGGATAATGAATCGATGATGCTATTCATGGAAATCGCTGTCAAAGTTGGAACGCATGATTCCGGGGCACAGCTCAATTTCGCAAGTTGGCTCTGGTAGAATTCCGCATTTTTGATGTGGGTTTTGAGGTGATCCAAACAAAGCTTGCCCAACGTTCCGCGTGACGTTCCCGAGCTGGACGCTTCCGAGTTGCCATCCATTTGAGTAACCTTTTTAACTTTATAAATTGGGGTTTCGATACTGATGGATTGCCAGTCTCACAATGTATGTAAGGAGAAGGAATGAAGAGCTTCAAGTTCCCCTGAACGTAAACGCGTGTGTCAGCCACGTCCACCTCTTAGTATAGAGATATTTGGGCACTGGATTTAGCGTATCGATTATCACCCCGAATTTGAACGGAGGCTAGTGACAATTGGCGGGGCCATACAACAAACTTGTTGATAGGTCAAGGATTGCCTGATGGCTCCGCTTTTAAAAAACAAAAAGTTGCAAGTTTGATCCTGCAATTTTTCTTTTCTCTTCTTTCCTTCTTTCAGCAAAGTATTTATGGCAGAGGCCGCCGAATACATACAGTCTTTTGGTTTTTAACCTGAAAGGATGGTGTCGAAAATGGAAACGCTGCCTGCTCAGGTAGTAAACGCGATTGCATCGTTTGTAAGTATTTGCTTGGTCTAGTCCATGCATGCAACGTATGCCTAGTATCTTCGTTAACATCTAGAAATCCAATTACAACGCACATTAGTCAATAAACTCCGATCTTGTTTGCTTGGTTCAATGTAGCAGAAAGCTTTACAATGATTATATTCCCCACCTCAATTCTACCATATCCTTTAGGCTCGACGGAGGTGGTTGGCTTTGCGGGTTCATGTTCTCAAACTCATTGCAACATGTGCGACATTTCTCGCTTATAAACGTCTCACCAGAGATAGAAGTAAAGGAATTGGTATCGTCTCCTATGGCCATACTCCAGGGCATCTCCAGGAACGCCCAATTAAAGAGTCTTCAGTAAGAATACTCGGCGTTGAACTGATACCCCATTGTTAAAAGGTCGCAACTGAAAACCCCGCTGTCTAACACTTTAGGCGGCATCCACCGGCAGCCGCGATAGACAGCACCCTGTCACCAACTATCATTAATCTCAATACGAATTCGCTAGGTACCCTATCAGTAGACCTTAGACATGAATATAACACAGAGTTAACCAATTACTTGAGCCTGCGGCTCCCCCAACTTCAAAAAATTCGCCTTCGCCGCATCAGGTGGACAGCAGGTCATCTTTTAATCGTTCATAACTTTCTTTCACATCATACCTTGACCGATGTTGACTTGGAGCCTTGTGAAACTATGGAATCTGGCAAAGATTTGCCAACTGACGAACAGATTCAGTTAAAGTTTGGAAAAACAGACACATTTGAAGAGCTCCTTCGTATTTGTTTGTTCAAGCCTCTGGCCAGTCTGCCTGGCATTATATCAATAGCTCTATCTTCCATCGCTCTAGATGAGCAATTTGGACAATGTCTCGAACGAGAAAGCTTGCAGGCGCTAAAACTCAAAGATTGCCAACACTGGAGCTCACTGGACAGCCAATTGGAGTTATTGGCGCAGCTTCCTAAGATCAACCGACAACTTTGTCTCCGCCACCTCTACATTACCACCAGAGCAAGGGAGTTGTCAACCATCAAAAACTTAATATCGCTTCTTAGGCCTGGGCTGGAAACACTCGTGCTCATGGTAGAACATGCTGAGAGCGACCCCTATCGCGATGTTCGTCGCGACAATGGCCCATACCGTACCGGATATCATATATCAGAAAATAATATCTTAAAACATTCTGGTTCTCTCAGACATCTCGCTCTTCATGACAGATGGGGTATGATAAATGAAGAGAGGCCTCCGAAACAAGGCTACGTGTTTGAATCTGAACCTTGGGAATATATTGGTCCGATCCTTAGAGCTTGCGACCTTCGAGAGCTTTCTATCTCTTTGGGGATGCGGTGGTCTGTTAGTTTCCCTTGGCGATCTAACCTGTACTATGGCTGTTTATCCTATCGTGGCATTAGATATATCTACTAATAGACTCTTCTCTTTATAGAAACGTTGGAGACCAGATGATTCACTAAGCATCCACCCCCTCTTGACATTGCCCCTTAACAATGTCCAGATCCTTTACATTATTCCAGACTATTGGCCGGATAGTGCAACCCGTGACGACTCCAATCTAAGCTCAGAGCTCACATACGCAGCGGTGAAACTACTCATCAAACAGTCATTTAAGCCCCAAGGAATATGTCCAGCATTGCGGTACCTTGCTATTGGGTCTCAATATAAAAAATATTCTTCTAAGTATTGGGATTGTTACGCGATTGATTGGTATCGGGAGCAGAGCCTATGGCACCCGGAAGTATATGGATGCAGTATTGCGCCGTTGGTCAACGCGGAGGAAAATGCGGTACCGTTTCGACTGTTCGAAGCTTCTTTTGTGGAACCTCACAAATCAGAGGTACTACAGGCATTCCGGTGAAAATTTAGAACGATACCGTGGAATACTTAATCTGTAGCAAAAGTCGCGAATATTGTCTGCTCTTACTCCTCTATAAGAGGACTTGTAGGATTTTACTCGACCTCATAGGAAAAAACCCTAGGAATTTATGATAGTTGACCATTTAGGCGCGGAACAATGAATTTGGGCGTAAAACTCCCGCCGATTTGCTGATAGATCTCTGCCTACTGAATGATGGTTGCTAAACGCGATATATAAGCCATAATCAACAACGAGGCGGCACCGTTTGTCCGCATCAATAACCAGGGCATATTTTGATAGTCGCTAATATAATTATACAGGTAATCGACCAGAGTACCATGATTAAGCTCGTTTATCTCGTCTATTACTTCCTTAGGTTTATCAAACATAGAACAATTCCTAAAGGTCTGCACGTGATGCAGCTTCCATCTCATGATGGCGGCGGCAACGAGTGTTATTGTTAGTATCATATGATCATGATATCATATCAGCGAGTCTGAGAAGCAACCCCAAATCCTCTAACTTGACATTACCACCACCATTAAGTTAAACCAAGCTCTAACAAATCCGCAAGATGAAGGTCTTGTTGTTCGAGAAGGCAAATCGGTAAATCACGATTACCCCAATGGGAAATACTAAATATTTTGGTGTTGTTTACCCTCTTCGTCGTCTTCATTACGGCAGTGGATCGCAGCATCGTCTCTAGAGAATCACGAATAAGTTTAATTCACTTAAACATGTTGGTTGATATAACTCCAATTGCTTAATACAAGCTGGTAGGCTCTCTTCTAGTGATACATCGGGATCGTCATCCTTAATAATATGAAATATGTAATTTAGCTACTTCATGCCTATCCCCAGAAAGATCTATACTCTATGCAACGTTAAATAGACTTTCCTCACCCAGATTGTAATTTTGAAGTTGATTCTGCATCTTGAGGCTGGACACCAAGCTCGATACCATTCATCGTCGAAAGGCCGTTACAGGAGTAGGATATGCTGGTATTTACACTAGAACTGCTCTACCGACTAATTAGCAGTAAGGACCACTAAAAAAACGAAGCACTATAATAGGAACGATCGGTACGGTCAAAGGTATTTCATCTATCACTGGCCCAATTCTGGTAAGAAATTTCAAATACTTATGATTAAAGGCTTGGTATTGTATACAATGGTTGTTTTTGTTGATGGCCACGACGTAGAGAAGCCCGAAGCCTGTAGAAGACTGCTAGATATATAAATAGATTGTTTGCTCGTCTTTCATATACATAATACCAATCCAATACATAGTGAATTCCCCGCATTAAGATATTTTGATACCTAGATCCAGAGAGATCTCTTGATTCATAAGATTCATATATTCACATTTTACCTTAGTATGATCATTATCTAGTTTTACAAATACGTTACAAAGGCTGTCCTTTGGATACTTTGGTAGCAAATAATACTTACCACTTTGCTAACATGTATATAAGGAGGGGCTTTTGTTTAACGCGTTACTTGGAGATGAAGCTTTTAGGTCAGCGCTATCAGTATGATAGTTGTCTTTTTCGCCTTCAAGGTGAGACCCAGAACAACAGGCGGTGGCCTCACATAGCTCCAATTCACCAACGAGTCAGACTCGACTAATACATGTCCTCCCTTGACCCTTCAATGGGGCGGCACCGAATGCCCTGGTCTAGCGGTTATATAATTCCATTTTTAGTAGTATTCGGCATCGCTATGGCAATTTTTATAATAATAACAAATGTGGAAACAAGAACACGCAACATTGCCACCGCGAATTATCAGCTGCGGTATCATTCCTACGATTTGATAACTTATTCTTCTATCGGCATAGTTAACGTTCTAGCTTGCGTATTTAGATCATATATACCCTTTATGCTAGTACTCACTTTTATCATGACTGTTGGCAGTAGCTTGGTTAAAACCATTGACCTTGACTTCCGAGGCTGGGTGCTGGATTGGCTATCAGATTATTTACGATTTCGGTCTTGGTATAGGAGCACAATTGCCGGCTGTAGGCTTCAGAGTTTTTCTAGCGGAGAATGATATCTCGATTGGTATCTCCGTGCTGACGTATTGTCTTACAATGGTGTGGTGAAGTAGAGTGGGCTTAACTACTGCCTAAAGGGTATAGTTTTCGTTCCTTTCTAGTATTTGCTTGGCTTGTTGTATTCTGGTGCCCCAACACCTTCCTATTTCTTTAGACATGTATATAAAGCAGAGTCCTCGAGGCATCATCTTTCGGCAGGTATGCGGGCATCTTCCTTTCTATTCACTCATTCATTTTCCTTATTCTCTTACATACTATCATACTCTCGTTATAACCATACAATAGAATAGTGTTATCCTCTCAGCTTTACGATCATGGCTACCTCTTTACCATAGCGTAATCCTATGAGGCTGCCCTCTCACGATTATCCTCTCTTCCTTACAATACCACCTAAGTGTGTGAGCCTCTCTGCTATGATATTCTCCCTGATAGGGCAGATATCCTCTGCTGGCTCCCAGAGCCCATTCTACAACTTTGCAATGGGAGGAGCGGTATTTCTCGGAGCGGGGGCATAGCGCCTTTGCGAATACCCTTGTCAGGAGGAATGGTGAACAGCTGAATGTTATCAAACACGAAAATTTAGATGTAGGATTTTCTTGCCCTACAAAGTAGTAGAGAATGATGGCTAGTAGTACACCAGGAAAGGAAAGAATGAAAAGACCATGACGAACGGGCGGAATGATGGTAATTGCTAGACTTCAACGGGGCTCTATACAATAAAGGTAAAGGGGCTCTTATATACTACTCTTTTACACTATAATCTGATACTTTTATACACTCTCCGCTGGTCCTGCTCAAAAATACCCAATTAGTTTATATGCATCAAAGTTGGTAACGAGTTCAAACTAACCACTGAATCGACTGTACATCCCACCCTCCACCTCCTTACTCCATTCCGTGACCCGTCCTTTCTCAACTTCCGCCCTGCTAATCCCCTGCAAACCTTCGGCCAGTCCCATACTCTCTAAAAATTTCACCGCATCCTTCCATTCCGTCTCCTTTCGCTTTTTATTCCAGCCCATCTCCTCTCCCATAGTATCGATCACCAAAGGCAAACTCTCCAATGCCGCCTGCGCGTTCAAAAATGCCAGTCTTGTTCTTCGTGCGATCACATCAACTGCTGTTTCTGCCATCTCGTGGCGAATAGCGTATCGGATCTCGCCATCGACGAAAGGGTACAACGGCGAAAATCGGTTGCCGCGGACAGGGAAACGGAGGCCGGTAGGAGAACAGAGTGATGCGACAGTCCAGGCTCTATCACCGTACGCGCCGGCAAGATGCTGCGCTACCACGGTGTCGACACCGAAGTGTTGGATCAAGTTTATAAACAACGTAGGACTCCAGCCGTGCGCTCCAATAAGTTTCAACTTGTCAGTATTACAGTCGCCGGAGATTTCGAGCATGCCATAGGTACCCTTAGCCGCAGATGCGGCTTCGGAGTCGGTGTCAGAGTCAGATACGAAGGTTGGGTAGAACGGTAGGGGCTTTGGGTGAGGTTTCAATCCGAATTTTTCAACTGCGATATCAAGACTTTCTTCGGCCATTTGGCGGTAGGTGGTCCATTTGCCGCCAGCGATTGTGAGGAGCCCAGAGGCAGAGACGTCGATCAGGTGGTTTCGGACGAGGGATTCGGTGTTCTTAGCCTTGGGGTCACGAACTAGGGGACGGATACCGGACCAGGCAGCGAGAACATCGCCACGGCGGACATTGATATCTGGAGCAAGGTAGCGAGAGACTTCGTTCAGGATGAATTGAATTTCTTCTTCCTTTGGCACAGGTTGCGGGACAATTTCGGTAGGAGCATCGGTCGTTCCTGCAATAGTGTTTCCTTGCCAGGGGAGGAAGAAGATCACACGGCCATCAGAGGTATTTGCGTCCAACAGACCCATCTTTTTGGGGCTGTAGTAACCAGGTAGAACAATATGGACACCGGAGCTAGGAGCGACGATTTCAAGGGATGCACCATCATCCATTTTACGGATAGTATCGGTGTAAGGACCAGTAGCGTTTATGATACATTTGGCTTTAACTTGAAATTCTTTGGCGGAGGGGTCGAGGACATCTTTTACGGTTGCGCCGTTAAGTTGGCCGGTGACGGGGTCTTTTAAGAGGGAGGTGACATTGGCGTGGTTTGCGATCGTCGCGCCGTATAACGCTGCGGTCATTGCAATTGTGACGTTCATTCTCGAGTCGTTGTGCGCTCCATCTATCGAAAAAAGTCAGCCTTCACTCTAGAAATTATCTAGAATAGTTGGGATCTGTATACCATAGTAGACCAGAGCGCCACAAAGTCGTTCTCGCTTGAGCATAGGGAATGCCTCCAAAGCTTTCCCTCTGGATAAGAAGTAGCTGCTCTCGATGCCCTCACCGCTCAGCTTTGCTAAAGCGTCATATGCCTTTGTCCCTGCCCAGTAGTACCTAAAGAATGGGTGATATCTCCAATTAGCACCACCCCCGTTCCTTCATAGCCATGTAATGTTCAAAATCGAATCGAGGCCACCTACGGTGCTTTCCACCACTCGTAAACGGGCAGCATAATCGGCAACCAATCGCTCAAATGCGGGGCGGTATGCAAAAACACCGTTCTCTCCTTCAAAGCCTCCTTGACCAGATTATACTGATCGATGTCTGCGTCCAAAAATGCCTTTTCCAGGTATCTCACACCGCCGTGGACCAGCTTCGTACTCTTGCTGCTCGTCCCAGCTGCAAAATCATCACGCTCAATCATGGCGACGGTGAGACCTCGGGAGGCGGCATCGAGCGCAATGCCAGAGCCAGTGGCGCCCCCGCCGATGATGAGGACGTCATAGGGCTCTTTCGCGTTCCGTAAGTTTTCTAGCTGCCTTTTTCGCGAGGGTAGGGTTGGGAAGATTGGTGGTTTGGTGATGGGGATAGGGTGATCGCCGGGGTAGGACCTAGGTCTAAGGGAATAGTAGAGAACGCCGCCGCCTACTATCGTGGTTCCGGCGGCTGCAGAGGCAGCGTAGGCGAGTTTGCGCCGGATTGTCATGATTTTTTAATTTTGGTGGGCCTGGCCTTTGGTGGGGTGGGGACGAGGGGTGTGTTTCGGCTATATGTGGCACATTTGGCCGATTTTTGCTATGACGAGGGGAGAAGAAAATGCTGAAATCAAAGCTGTAAAGTGTTGTCGGAGTCGATGAGATGCAATGAGGTGGAGATAGATATAATACTCGAGCAAGCTGGTGAATAAATGGGAGTGGACCCACTCGGGGAAGAAAGTCGTCGCTGTCAGTGGATATATATATACCTCCAACGGAAGAATATTTCGTCTGTGTGTGGAGGACGGAGAATTGAAGCAGCCCTGAGGAGCTGTTTCGCGAAGGGGAGCTTCAAGCCCTGGTCAGCTAGCTTTGTTCTTTCACGTGTCTAAGCGATTAGATTATATTGATCGATCAGAAAAAAGTCAACAAGCCGACGTCAGGGATATCGGAATTGCTTGAGATAGGAAAAGAATGGAAGATATATCGCTCAAGCACTCATAGGGTCTTCCTGTAGTATACGCTGGAGCCGCTCGATCAATCTCAAGCGGGCAAGTCAATAGAAACAACTTGATGTAAGGAAGAGTACGCAATGGCGATATACTGCAAAGGGGACCTCCCCGACAGGAAAAAGAGTAGAGAAAACTTGATATCTTTATATACCGCAAATTGAAATCCATCCCACGGGGTCAAGAGCTCCAGAATCACGTCACCCCACGCCGGAGATTCTTCGCATTGTCAATATCACCGAATTTTTTAGCAAGAAGCGGGACAAAAAAACCGCATCGAGCTAGCTGGTTCGCAGCTGGGTTGAATCTTGACGAGAGCGCCAGGGCTGGCTGAGGTTAATCCGATGTGGTGTATGTGGGGAACGGACCCAATTTTCCACGAAACAAACAACCAGGGCTGGCCCGAGATTCGGATTATCAATAATCCGGGCGGGCGACCAATAAGACTGCCTGTAAAGTGACGACGATATCGGCTCTTGTTCGACCTACTTTTGATATCTGTGTAAGCTTTTAACTTTTCAAATCGGCTACATTCCGCTTTGGATTCATGGGATACAGTCATACGAGCCGAGGCGGGACTGGTAGTAATTATCACAAACTACGTATACGTATAGCCAAATCCATTAGTTCACAGTCCCAATCTCAAGGTCAATTAAATTTATAATATCGTACTATTTTTTAGAAGAAAATTTTTTATTTTATTTATCTATTTGCAGCGCCCTGTTACACTTTGAATAATTGTGGATAATATGATCCTCGGCGGAAACAAGCACCCCAATGGTTGATTTCCAAAAAAGGTTGAGGGCATTCTAACATATCCTAGTCTAACGATCATACAAATAGGGTATATATATATAAAAAGAGCAGAATACAAATTTAGATGGTCGCTTCATGCTGCGTGAATGAATCGTTTACGCCATTTCCTCGAGCTTCTAGTATATAATAATACATAGATACTTAAAACATTCGAAATTTCTCTTTCAATGTTTCTAACCCACGGCGCTGCTTTCTGAGTGCTGCCTCATGCATATAGACAAAAAAGCCCGGTGTTATCTTGAGCTTACCCCTCCCCGGCTCTCCGACCGTAACGTTTTACGTATGATATATATATCGACACCTGGAGTCCTAGTACCACTACTTGCCTTTCTCTTTACCCACATAAATAGGGGAAAATGTTGCAGCTAGTTAATCTAGCGCTCATCAGAAGCAAAAGCTGCCAGTACCTCGAACGACAACGTTGTAACCTAATGTCTCAAACCACTGTCCTTTAACACGGTTTTGTTGATTGTAGCACTTCCTATCGATTTCACGAGCAGCCCATGCTACTCTGTCGACTTGTACGGTAAGGGTCGTATCAAGCTATCGAGCCAAACACAAGATGTTAGCTAAAGACGAGGATAGATGAATCAACTGGCCGATAAAGATGCGTTTCAATGGGGTTAGCTCTTACATCATTACACACGTCAATTACGCTCCCCCACTCACAGCTAAGGCTGGCGCAAGTTCGTGGGCCAGGAGGGACTTTAAGCCTATTATATTAATCAATTAATAAGGTAAATTCGAAATAGCGATGGGCAAACCCTCTTTGGTAAATTTACTCACTGGAGTTTCGGTGTTCGGTCTAAGATATAATTCGCCACCAGGGCAATATTCGAACCAGATGCGTCACTTCCAGCAACGAGCCAGCATGTCGGGCTGTTCTGAAAGTACCGAGCCTCAACAACGGAGGGTTTCTATATTACACCAGTGTTAGTAAGCGGTAGAGATTCTCATCGAGTAGAATGGCATACATCACGTGTGGTGATTGTAGGTTCCAGTTCGAGGTCTACCCAGTCGGGGTATATCTCTTTTATCTTTGGGATGAGTCCCTGTATATATAGATACTTGGTTAGATGGCAATTGAGTATTTTGTACGAATTTGCATATACCTGAATAGTCCCGTTGTACTCGATCTCTGGGCCATCTGGCATGACAGAACCACTAATCTGCAAGGGAACATAAATATATTCGCTTGGCGTATCGTTTTCTATAGGCAAGGCGAACGAAGAGGTGAAAAGAGCGATCAATCCCAAGGCGATAACAGATGGAATATTCATCCTAGTGTTTCTCTAACTGCGAAGAACCAGGATTGCCGAAGGATTCTATGAGCATACATAAGAGAAACTTAGGATAGTTTGAATTGAAGTAGAGCTGCGGCTATGTTCCTGATGAGAGAGGGCTAAATCAATCTGGTGGTAGGAAAGAACGAGTGATAGCGAAGGGTGAAACAAATTTCTTATATATATTTATGCTTTATAGCAGCAATTCAAGCACTGTCGCTTTCTGAATCCGAAGTTTCAGAATTGGCAGCAGTCCATTTTGCAGTGAGTTTTTGCAGGTATTAAGTCAGATTTGCTGAACGTAAATGTAACCGGGGAGAAATATTATAAGAGGCTAGGTGCTAACGGCAAGAAAAGAGACTGGTATATATATATCCATACTTA
Source organism: Dactylellina cionopaga (assembly GCA_036971295.1). Lineage (NCBI taxonomy): Eukaryota > Fungi > Ascomycota > Orbiliomycetes > Orbiliales > Orbiliaceae > Dactylellina > Dactylellina cionopaga. The sequence continues at coordinate 2,157,317 of JAJTTY010000002.1, read as the reverse complement.
TGAGATTTTTTATAGCATTGCTAGTATGGTGTACAGGCGCCGATGCTCAATTCAGAAAGCGAAGTTTTCATATGCGCCTACGGCACAGGACCATGTGCCAGCTCCTGGATGCCAGGGTCGCGAAAGTACCTAAAAAAGGAACAGCCAATCAAATGCAGACTTCATGTTCAATACTAAGTGCCTCTTATTACAGAATACTGGCAGTCGTTGGACAAAGACTGGAGACTTTCTTCAAGGCGTAAACACTTAGGGGTATCTCAGCAACAAATTTTCAAATAATAGATACCCTAATATTTGGTCATTTTAAAGGCCGACGTCCTGACGCTTTCACTATTCGTAACTTCGGAATATATTGTGTTGTGGACACCCCGACACATCTCCTTTTTCCAGCTTAAATTCACCTAGAATTACCACGATTTTGTCTGCCCGAGATTGCTAACCAAGCATTAGGGCGATACACCCTCGCAGCACAGCTGACCAAAAACAGAACCTTTTAGTTATTTCAATTCGAATTGACATACATGACGCCTAACAAAGAAATTGTATAGTCCTACGTGCGCACAGCTCAATTGTTTTTTATTTTTTTTATTTTGTTTCCTCGTGTTTTGTAAGTGGTCCAGGCGTGGAACGGCAGAACATGAACGTTTATGACAACAGTCTTTAACGAAAAATATCAGGCGAATTCGAACAGAACCAGATCTTGTCAACCCTTGTCATTGATTTTCCTGTTGTTAGCCTTGCGGGTCTTTTAATGCGTTTTAAATGGCAGGTTTAGCAGGATAAATGTAATCAATCGGCCAAATATTCCATACTTTGCGTCCAATCGCTACTCTAACATTAGCTAATCAGCAGAAAGCCATAACTAGTTAAGTTAACTAACTAACTATATGAATTGACACCTAATAATTCTAACTTGTACCAATCCCAACGAAGGCACATGTGCATTCATCCTACCATTGTTGAAAAGAGCATTGTGGGTTCATCATTTCCATTGATCCAGAAGCAATCCAAATAGTTTTAACGCTTTGATTTGTATGCAGGATTGCTCTACGTCTACGCCTTGGGGATAAGCTTTGGGGAATAAATTAAAAAGTAAAATAATTGTGATATGACCTGCATACATGTTTTTTTTGAAAAGGGCAAGATCCGAAAAAGCTAAAGAAGTATACCTACCAACTAATTATGTCTAATCATGGGCCAGCAATAACCAAACTCTAAAGGATGCGCGGTGAAGAACAATTACGAACATGGGTTCCGCACTTAGAAAATATCACCCTGCGATCTAGTAATTGAAAGTGTCTAAGTCAGGAATCAACATAACGCAATACAATTCTTTCGGCGAAACGGCATCAGCTCGCTAGAGCTCCTTGTAGCGCTTCGCATGAACCGTTTGGTTTCTAAGACAAGCAACCAGCAAGTCCATTGTGCGGAGACAACGCTTTGTCAGCTAAACACAAAGGCCACAATCTCGTAACGCCTTGTGGCATTAGATTAATAGGTGACCAGGAAATGTTATATTTAAGGTTAGACCCACCTTCGGGAAATATCGTAGACATTGAACGGGTAACGGGATCTCTAGACGACTCAAAATTCAAGCTAAACGAGTGGAGAATTCGAGCCTTGGATCGGCAAAGTTCAATCGCTTCCTCTAATCTGCGGACAAGCTCAATCAACGGAAAAAGCCGCAGTCGGGTCTGTAGTAGCGAACCCCGAGACACTTTAGTTCAAGAGAAGCTTCAAGATCATAAATCCCATATGACCCTCTGCATGATGAATTGAATTCTGTGATGAAGCAGCGCATTCGAATTACCAAAGCTAAACTAAATGCGGCGTGAAAGCAGGGACCAGGGTGTGTCCTCCGGGATCAAGAGGAATCGTATTATTGTACAAATTCAGTACTACCACTAACTTTTGATATCTTTAATTGAAATTTAGACTATCCTCGATGCATATACGAGCTTGGGTGTCGATCAATCATTGTACCAGACCCGAGCGGCCGTTTTCTGATTCTGGCCAGACGCATTGAAGGTGGAAAACATGATTTCCGGGTTTTTGATTGCAGCTTCGTGGCGCTAGAGAGGCGTTATCAGGCCAGCCAGCCAGCCACCAAATGAATTTTGCGGCTCTTAGATGATTAGCTGGACACGATGATCAAAGCTGAGTTGGAGGGGAAGAAATGTGAGGCTGTCGACTTTAAGCCAACTAACCCGCTTTAGAAGATTCGTCTTTTGAACTGCCCTTCCCCTCCCTTTTCGAACTTTCGACTTCTGTAAGTATCTATCACCGAATTCGCCAACCATTGAACCAGGAACCAAAGAACCGAGAAATTTTAGAACTCGTGTAACGTCACTACATTCCACGTTTTGTCCTTTGTTCAATCGGAGGGAATCTGTGCCAAAAATGGCGAACACTGCCCCTGCCACTTCCGTCACCGCTGCTAATGCCGCTGATGCTACTGCTTTGAATGTGGAGTTCTGGCCGGGACCCTCACGGCCTCAACCGCGCAGGTATAACAAAACCACGAATTGGCAGCCGTACAAGTCGTATATACTTCAAAAAAGAAAAGAGAAGGTTCCACTGGATGATATAGTGAACTTGCTCAAGTCTGAAAAGCAGTTAGACGTCGAGTAAGTATTCCCCCTCCGCTGTACGATCGGTCGATTGGCAATCCCGATCTAGTACTTCGCCTCATCTGCTCATGCATGTCCTTTTCCCGGGTCCATACGGTCTCGTCAATCGACGCCAACATCCTCGCCGAATTCCACCCCCTTGCCACTTTAGACCCATCTAGCCACGCGTTATATGCACCTTGCTAAAATTTTTGGTCGCTCTGCTTCGTAGACTGCATCAGTTAAAACATGTGTTGCGAACTTGGAAGAGTACCGTCCGAATTAATGCGACCCACCGGCGCTATATCGTTAGCAAGACGCTGCAGCGGCGAAATGCAGGGAAGGATCGAACCGTATTCAAGTATAGGGATACTGGGGAGAAGATACCTCAGGATAAGATCGAAAAGGTGCTCAAGAGATACAAAAATGAAGCGCAGAGTATGTTATTCTCCACCCAAGGTCGTACAATTTATTGTTCCGTTAAGCGTGGAACACAGGCTTGCGTCGCCCCGAGGATATTATCCGTTAACCAGAATGCAGGGTCGCAAGCGGTACAAGATGAGGATCTTATGGCGCAAACGCCCAGTGCCCCTAGCTTGACCTCACAGATGCAAGAAGAGGAACAGATTGAGGCCCAGGCCGCAGAGGGCTATGTCAATCCGCTCCAAAAGGTGGCCTCACGGTGGCTGCAAGAGGACAGTACTGTGACGCCTATCGAAGAAGCTATGATTGCCATGAGTTTGATAGGTGATACCTCGATACCGGACCTTTATCAGGTAAGTGGGGTGAATATTGAGAAATTTTGCCCGCGTGCATATGCATATCAAGTGCTAATAGCTAATTGGACAGTTAATCGATCGATCCGTTCCTGAAATCCCACCCGAGACTCTGGATCGAGCAAATCCCGAAAGCTCCAGAAAAGAAACAGAAAATGAGAACCCTTCTGCTGAAAACACGACAACAGTTGGAGAAGCTCCGCTCACACCAGGGGAATCGCTACCTGCTGAACCAGATTTAGTTGATGCTGCTCTAAAGGATCATGTAGAGCAAGGAGCAGCTTATTCACAACCTCTGTCTGCTGGGTTTCATCAAGCTTCGGCAGTGCTTCGCCCGATATGCATCGCATGGCTCGATAAAGTTAAAAGAAATGCGGCATGTGCCGTCTCAGGCGAACCATTAGACCCCGAACCGACACTTGAAGAGATAGAAAATCTAGGATACACGCCCACGGAGTCGGTAGAAGCTTTACCTCTGCCAGCTTGTCTGGATATACTAAAGCACCTGGATGATGAAGATCCATTACCAGTTCGGGGTCACGAAATGCTAGGCATGGACTGGGATCCGGTATCGAAAATTTATTACACCGCTCTACCAGCGTTTTGGGGGCTTTTTGCTGGTACATCCGCATTTGACGCGGTAAAGCTCTACCTTGACGACGTCACACGTATTTTTTTTCTTCCAACACTTGTTACGAAGTACGGCACCGAACACTATTTTGTAGCTCGAGCGATGCAGAGTTTTGGGATGTGTTTGGGTCTGGTTTGTCATCCTGGGATATCCGTAGATATTCTAGAAATGACGGTCAAAGGGTTCGATAAGCTTGGGATGAGACTTCACCAGCACACGTTGGATACTTTTTACCAGCTGGCACAAACGCTGCCGTTTACAAACAGGGGTCAGTACGGTATCAGACTGGCGCAGAATTTCCACCAAAGATGTCTCGCGAGGTACGGACCGCGGCATGGGCGAACGATATCCGCCATGGCATTGTTCGCGCGTGGATTGCAGAGTCAGGGCCAGAAGCCCCTTGCTCAAAATATACTTGCGCAAACCGCAAGGATTATAAATGGCCTGCAAGAGTCAGAGAAGACATCCAAACAGTATGCGGACGCTCTACGTGATCTTGGGAAAGCCGAGTTCTACGCTGGTGCGAACAGCAGAGCGGCGAAGACCCTTACAGATGCTCTGCAGCGAAATGACGACTTGGAGCACAGAGGCCCCGATTCCTCTCATTTGTCTTTCCTTTTAGGGATGATACACGGCCAGATGAATCAATGGGAAAGCGCGATTATTTTCTTGAGGAGATCCACAATGTATCGCACAGACACCTTTGGAGAACTTCATCGTGCTACGGGAAGTTCGATGGAGGCACTTTCAATTGTGTGGGAGAAACGAGGGGCGATATTATATGAGAATCCGGTATTGGAGCTACTCGAAAAATTGCTCAAGCAATATGAGAGCAGGTTCGGAGAAGATCATCAAAGAACGTGGAATGCGTGGGTCAAGTATGGTTCTGCGATGATGGCTAAGAAAGTTACCGAAGGAAGCGAGAGGGTCACAGAATTCCCATGAAATGCTTGTAGCAATATCCTTAAAAGGGAAAAAAGGAACAATATCGTTCGATAATATCTCATATAATATTTGATGCCCCACTCACATGACACAAAACAAGGGCTATTTGGTTTGCATGTTTGGACAGCCATCCAAATGCTATTGGTACTTTTCGCGAATTCGTGAGATTGCAGATGTAAACTTCGATTCGTTAAGATGCGGTTTGAACTCTCCAGACACAACAATCTCTTGCCTTGTACTATCGTTGATTTTGATATACCAAATACCACACGAAGCAAATCTAGAAGGTCGGTTCAAAACGAGGCCACCTTTCGGCAGCTCTGGGGATGCAGCTTCGGCAGATACACACACATATTGTCACGCCAGTCTCGTACCAGTCGATATAAGGTTTACGGCACACACCGAGCTGAAAAAGCTCGTGTGACAAAACAATGAACCGACGCCTTCCTGTGCACGGGTCTAAATAACAGCTCAATCAGAAAGTTCCAACTCGATTTATCAGGCTTCCAAAATCCCATTACCTTGTCTTGTATCCATGCGGCGAGCAAGCATTCCCCCACAAACCGTAAGAAATTTGTGGCCTGAGCAATTCGCTGGAACCCAATTCGTCCCCCGAAAGATTATTTAAGCGAGCCAGCAAAAACCACAGGTTGGGGATCAACCGAGCCGGCGAGTGGGGCGAACCATGGGAGGGTACCACGTTGATTTGAGATTAGTCTTATTTTTCGAACAAAAGTTTAAAATAAAAAGTCTGCGAACTAACACGGGGTAAAGGAAGGGCTGATTTCTCGATCTCGGCCTCCAATGGTCGATAACGGTTGTTATTTAGAGATGGGGAGCCCACCGAGGAACCTATCCCTTTCGCCGCATATTATCATATAACTTGCAACGATTTCGTATCACATTTACTATTCATCATCACAAAAGCTCTATTATAAACATGCTAACAAGCCTCTGAATCGTCTTTTTTATATAATTAATTAGCCTTATAAACCAAACTGTCCCTTGATTAAATCGCGCGTTGTCTGGGTCGCGAGGCTAGGCACAAAATATTTATCTATCCAATGGTTGACTCTAACCAACTCGCCAGCCTTGGAATCGCGCTCCAGTACGATTTCAAAGATTTCTTCACCAACCTTACAGGTGTTGAACTTGCAGCCGAAGTCCGCGAGGCCATACTCCAAAATGCTACATACTTGGGTAAAAACATTACAGAGCTGGTCAGCTCGCTCATCCAACAGAATCTTTCGAACGCAGAAGCGGTCGAGTTATTGGGCGGATTCGAGGAGCTAGATCATAGCCGCTGGCCCTTGGTGGCAGCGCCATGGATCACACTTACCATCGTCGCCGGTCTTTTTGTTATTATGAGAGTCTTTACGAGGACACGGTACTGCGGAGGGCTACAGAGAGACGACTGGTTTCTTATAGCAGCCATGGTTCGTCCCCTTCCAGTCTTAAATATATTTAAAAGCCATTAAGCTAATGAACTATAGATATTCTCCCTTGGTCAAAACGCAACCGATATCTATGTCGCAATTAATGCCAATTGGCCAGCACATATCTGGGATAAAACTTATAAGGACGCTCGCCTCCACCGGCTTGTGAGTTCATTCCGCAGCAATACTTTACTTGGATCGAAAATCATGAGCCTAATATACAATTGTAATAGTGGGGTACGATGGACGGCTATTGGTTCTACCCCGGCAAGGGTGCCGTAATGGTCTCTCTGCTGCTCTTCTATCACGATTTATATCCAAGCCTACACTTCCGAATTTCTTGCTGGGTCATCATCGTTTTAACCGGGGTCTGGACTATCTGCGGCATGATTATAACACAACTGGCTTGTAAACCCTACGATCTCTGGAATTACTTACATTTGTACAAGTGTATTCCAAACTACGTTCAGATTTACATGGCACATGTGATCTTTAGTATTGTGCTGGATTTGCTCGCTCTGTAAGACACCCCTCTTATGTTAAATCTTATGGCCAGCGATGCTAACAAATTGTTAGTCTTCTTCCAGTTCAAATTGTCTTCAGGCTAAAAGCCACCACCCGAGACAAAATCGCGTTGGCATTCCTATTCGGCCTCGGTATTCTGGTCGTTGTTATGGCTATCTTGCGCAAGGAGTCTATGAAATACTACGGAGAAAGCTCGGATCTCAGTTGGCGGGCGATACCCGTAACGACGTGGTCTTGCGTCGAACTTCAAACCGCAATAATTTGCGCTTGTATACCCGCAACTAGAAAGTTATTCCAGAAAATGGGACTACAAATTAGTCAGATTGCTTCGAGTCTGACGAAATCACGGAGCAGTGGAGCGACCTCTTCCACTAGGGCACCGTCCAATCGGTCCCCACTCAGCTCTTCATCTGATGCCGAAGGACAGCGGAAGCCCTCGAAGCCGCAGCAGGGATTCTGGACTATGCTCGATAGTTCCAGGACCGAACACAACAATGACGAGGGTGTAATAGAGTTGTCATCTTCTTCTAGTGATAAAATAGGCATGAAAGAGTGCCAAATCGAAGTTCGCTCCTTCTCTGTTACTGGGATCTCGGAAGCCGATGCAAGGGACGATTATAAGGCAGATCCAGAGTTCAGTTTAGCCCATAACCAACCAAAGTAACGATTTCTCTTCTTTTACATATCTTTTACCCTTCTTTATCATTTTTATTATTCGTTTCTCAGGTATTAAATGTATTGATGGAGTTTGGATTTAGCTGAACGTATTGGGTTTGAATGAGTTTATGAACAGTCTCTACAACATATATAGTTATCATTAATGAAAATAATCCAACTAAGATAGTCGAGGACATAGTGTCGTACGACACCCTCAAACTAGATAGTTATATCAAAATTGATCATTTTTAGCCATTTAGAAGCACGTCTCTTATACAAAGAAGCCCTTGATTAATAAACAAATATGTTAAACAGTCAAACCATCAAGCACGGAAGGAACCCGACGAAGATACTCCAGTTCTTGTGGCGAATCAATACAAACGAACTCAGTATTAAAGACCGAACAAAAGAAAGAAACGCCAGAACCCCATATTATGCATAAAAGAAATTGCCGAGCAGAGACATCCAATCGTATCCTTAAATCTTGTTGAGTTTTTTGAACTGAAGGAACGGTCCGATCGTTTCGGCAGTGAGTTGATCCTTGGTTTCGAATTCTAGGATCCTGTCGACGACTTGAGTTTGGCCAAGGTTTCTTTTACCTTCGTCGATTTTGATATCAAAACCATAAACGATTCTAGCCAGAGTCAGTGTCAATTCAAGCATAGCTAGCGGTCGTCCGATGCAACTCCTTGATCCGGTCTGGAACGGGAGCCATGCAGATTTTGCAGCCGCAACTGATTCCGGGCCAACAACGCTCTCATCCCAACGATCAGGGTTGAAAATATGGGCATTCGGGAAGTGATCGGTATGGTGGTGGATAGCATAAATCGGGACCCCGACATCAGTGCCTCCGGGAAGTCTAACGCCTTCAACAAAGTGTTCAGTCATCGTCTCTCGCCAAAGGATGCCACCGACAGGAGCGGACATCCTGAGAGCTTCATCGATAACGTATTTCAAATAATGACACTTATTCATTTGCTGGCCAGACCAGATATCAGCCTCCGAGGCGAAATTCGAATGGAGTTCGGCCCGTAGTTTGTCAAGGATCTTGGGGTTGCGAGTTAGGTAGTAGAGAGCACCAGATAGAGAAGTAGAAGTTGTATCAGATCCAGCGATGATAAGCACGCGTGCCTCTCCCCAGACATCCTGAGGGGTAAGACTTTCTCCAGTTACCGGATCTCTTGCATTCAAGACATAACTTAGAATATCCTTGTTAGGGGCACCTTCAGTTTTCACGAAGTCTTCTCCAGCGGTTTTGGCGGCTTCCCTGTCGGTTCGTTGTTTCGTCATTGTTGCACTAAGAGCTAGAAAACTCTTAATGTTCTTAAGGTCCTGTAACGACAAGAATAATAGGCGAAATATAGCCCGGATCTTGAAGAGGAAACTGTTTTTGCCGAACACCGGGAGATGGACGAATACACCGACACTTCTGCTAGCAGATATAATAGCATCGATGACATACGAAAGGCCGGACTCGTCTTCCAGAATTCTAAACGGTTGACCAAAGACTAGCGCTCCCATCACATCAAAGGTAAGACCAGCGCCTAGGAATTTTGTCAGCAAAGTGGTATAAAACGCTTTGAAAGAGTTCTGTTAACTTACAGAGCCTTGACATGTTTTTGGCGGCGCCCCAGCCATCGTTCCCAGCCTCTTGTGTCAAAATATCACAAAACTTGTCAATGCGTTCCTGGACAATGGGTTCATAGCTTTTTATAGCAGAGTCACTGAACCCATATCCCATAATCCTGCGTCTTTGGCCATGAAAAGACTTATCGATCGAGCTGAACAGACTATAAACATTGCCTTTGAGTAGCAGGGCACGATATCCGGCTGACTTCTTGAGGGGCTTTGTTGCCCCGTAAATTTCTGAAAGCGAAACGATTAGGAAATGGCCTCTGGATACGTTGTAGATGAAAGAAATACAGAGCAATAGCTAACCTTTGATAGCTAGAGCAGAGTTGAAGGAGACTCGGTTCGGGCCATATCTTACGACGAGACCTGTGATTAACCGCCGTTTAGCTTATTTTTTCAGTATATATTTTTGGAAAAAAGAGATAGTCGCACCATATTTTTTGTGAAGATTGTACAGATAATAGTGGTTCTTTCCGGTCCAGGCGTAATAGGCGCCATAGAGGTCGGTTATCTTCGCGAGGCAGGGACCTGGAAGGTGGGACAAAGGGTGGAACCAGATCCGATAAACGACAGTAGCGAGAGTCTACATTTAGGATAGTTAGCATCGGCGTCAACCTCGGTTTGATTATTCACAGAAGAAAAAGAAATGGAAAGCCTGTTAAGTTATAATAATTTCTCCCGAAGACTTAGAGGTTGACTCGTACCCAGACTATTCCAATCCCTAATACCAAAATTGCGGCCGGGAAGGCCTTCTCGTGAAGGACGTTGAGAGCTTGTGAAATCATGGCAATAGTGGCTGGTCAGGCCTAGCTATTGTCGAAAATGATTGAAGAATTCGGTTATGGGCAAGGTTGATGTTGAGGGTTAGAAACATAAGAAGGTCGACAACCCATTAACAATGTTTGTATACATATTTTGATTCCATGCAGGAGGAATGGCTTGCATTATATGTGCAGGTTTGTCCCAGCTGCCGAGAAGTTTCGCAACCAGCCCCGGCTGGGTCCCGCAGCCATCAAGCTACTGGCCTTTTTGGGGTTTAGAAAGGTCCATGTACGGAGTACTTGCAGGGCCATCTCTCCAGGAAGGCCATGCCAGTCCTCTGCTAAGTAAATATAAACCTGACCATCATCCCAAGACACTTGGCGCCTTAGCGTTGGAATACCAAAAACTTCAACATATAAAGCTCCACTTCCGGAACAAGTACTCCAGTTTTGACGTTATGATCAACGGCGAACATTCCACACTTCACTGCTTCGGGTCCTCAGGCCCACCATTGTGATCAAATAATTGTGTTGTGGTTGAATTTGAGAGCTCTGTGGGACCGCGACAAATGACAGTGGGCCAAACAAAATTGGCGATGGTCCCTGGAAAAGAACTGACACCCTTCTTTGGCTACTCTGGTTTGAGGCTTTCCATTCGAAGTGCAGGTGGGCGTCCCACACCTGTAACTACTGCATATTTCCCAACTTGGAAGCTTTGTGTTTCCGTTTACATGTGAACTGGAACGGACCGCGGAACTTCAACACGGAATGTATGGCGCCAGTCTTCTAATCGATCTGATCTCTGAAGCCTTTTCCCCGATGCACATATCAGATCTCTTCTAAGCTTATGTCGTGATGAACTGCACTAAGATGCTCCTTTCGCGTGATCTCTATCGCAATTTTCCTTGATTTCACGGTCCCTGGAATGCTAATCATATAGATGCCTTGAGCCGCCCAGACACGATTTCTTTTTTGTCACTGCATATTGCCCAGTCGAGACACCTCAACCAAGGATCGTTTAACTATAGTTAACTAACACGATTTCAGCTTACTTAAGGAACCTCGAATGCCTTTCATCACTTTCGAGTTCGTATCATTAGCCCTAATCCAGATCTCAGTTCCCGTTTAACCCACACCAAAACGCAATCATGACGCGAAGTGTTATACTTGCGGCTGAGCCAGCCGCGCCAAGCATGCAAAATAACGGCAGCATGACCACCCAATATGCAACAACCAACGCGATACAATAGCGAAATCATACGTGCTTGGTTTGAAACGTTCTCTTGCAAGAATTTGGTATAGATATACTGAGGGCTGAAGCAATACATTGCACTTGAACATTAACAGTGAGGTTTGGGTCTCGAGACTGAGATATTAGCCAGCCAGTAATGCGTGGCCACCCATTAATCTGACTTTGATATCTGTCTTCGTTAAGCATCCCTTGCTTCTAACGAAATAAGTGAAGAGGCACAATACGTAGTTTTAGGGCTGAAACTTCCAGTCGCTCCAAATATAAATCCCATAGAGCAAAGGCTAAATTTATTCTAAGGTCGCAAATTTTGTCTAATAATAAACTGCAAGCTTGTGCTCGAACTAGACGTCCGACAGCCTGAAGCTCTCTGATTTCAAGTCCCATGTAGATACAGAGATATGTAAATAATTGGCATAGATATTTGTGCCGACTACACATACAATATATCGTCATCTAGGCTATAGCGCTAGTGGAAATAAACACTAATGTCTTACAAACGCTCGTACGACAGAGTCAGCATGCTCCATACTATCACTATAATTTCCAAACTGATATGTCAACAACCTAGAGATATACCTCTTAAGTGACAATGTCTCCAGGAAATATTCATCTCTTCACTCCCCGTTGTTAAATAATCCGGAACATGTTATCCTTGACGCCCCGCCGGAGCCCCACAAACCTGCCACCCTCCATTTCAACAGAACTCTCACCTCCACCATCGATGCTACCCATAGACACTCTCAAGGCTTCGTCGGCCTCTGCTACGGTCATCTTTCTGATAACTTCCTTTTGCTTCTCCTTTGGAACTGTTTCAGTTTTGCTATCTTTGGATGGATCCTCTAGCAACGAAGATGACTCTGATGCCTGTGAGTAGTGGGTTCGTTGGATGTTGCTTAGGAGAGTCGCCGGTCCGATCCTTTGGGGCTTATTCTGAGAAGGTAGCTTGTAGCAAAGCTTTAAAAAATATCTCGTCGCCATGCTTTTAACCCGTTTTCCGGCTGGATAGACACCTCCGATGTATGAAGCTTAAAATTGGAAACCTGCACAATAAGGCCCTGTATATAGTAACTAGATGCGGTGTAGTGGTCTAAGGAGCGTAAATAGGCGGTTCTGTGGGTTCCCGAGGATTGGAATTCTGAACGAAAGGACATTACGCCATTTCAAGCGCCATCTCGGTTTTATGCCTGGCGAAATTGCTCGAACCAAGTACAACACAGATCAACGCAAAAAACTTCAATCCAGTGCCTCCTTCGTGTTGAGCGTTTGGGCAACGGGAGAGATTCGAGTTAATCGAATACAAAGCTAGGAACATCTGTTTCCTTTTCATCTTAGCTTTTTCACTGCGAGTATATCTTTCCACAAGATCAACCCTTTATAGTTTCTAGGAATACAATCTAGATATCTAGAATGCAATTGAAGAAACCTGTCCCATTAAATCATCTCTTTCGTACAAGACACTATGATGTAAATCTCACTCCCTTGTTACAGGCTACACATCATGCTGAATATCGCGACGTATGGGCCTTGTTTCCACTGGAATTCCTGTATATTCTAGTAGCTTTTCCCCATATCCGCCGAATAATCATTAAGACGCCCTGGATTTTACTATCCAGATGGAGGAACCTCGTCTATCTAATGTGGCAGAAGTTTACATCTAAGTTGGAAATATCATAACATGTATTATTATAGAGACTACCTCTGGGGAAAGAAAATACTAAAATAAACATCTACAGGATTGCTCCTAAAGTCATAGCTGACAGTTGTCCGCATACACAACACAAACCATTCTCAAAATCCAACAGCTTACACAAAGCTCTGTAAACCTTAACTCATGATATCAACAAGAAAGGTAGAGAAGGCCAAGGTCGGCCAAAAAAATAGGTTACCAAATATCCCATTGAAGTAACTTGGGGATTTAAGATAATTAGGTCAAGTAATGTTACTTGTTCCAAAATTAAGCCCGAGCAGTGCAACCGCACATCAACACCTTAGAATGATTTATATGCTTTGGCTAGGTTCAAATCCAAGACTTCACTGCTCCGTATAATAAAATCGAATCCGGAGGCAGGCCACCCGTAGGCTAAGTTTCTACAAGTTAAGCCTGAATATTCCGTTGCGAGATTTACAAGGCTTTAGCGTTGAACGGGGAACGCCTATCCGATTTTGGGGAAAGGCAGCCATGCATGGCTCGCGTTCCTGCGTTCCACAAACACTAATTGAGCTTTCTACATTTCCAGCTACCAGGCATTCGTACATAGAGCTTGCTTTCCATCCTTGATAGAAGCTTGAGATCGAGGTCGGAACAATTCGATCCGAAAGACACCAGATGCATTGCAGCCGGCGTATAGCATGGACAAGCACAAGGGTTATAAATGTGTTGACGGCTAAACTGCTTGGATGCTCATGATCCTTGCCTGGTAAGAAAAATAACTAAAAGAGACTGGATTTGAGGGTTCGGAAATACATTTTGCCTTAAGGTTTGGCGGTGGATGTGGCGCCCTAAGCAATGCTTCCTTCCTTCGGAAAGGTTCGCTTCCAATCCACGCGCCGGTGGTTCGTGTCGGCTTAATAGGCTAGCTTTCTACATAAGAACCTCAATCTTCCGCCTTAGGCTACACAAGCTTCGGGTCCAGTATCGCCGGTGCTGTAACCGAAATTGGCATTTCTTTATAGCCATGGCGGAGATGCTACGTGACGGCATCGCTTGGTGTAATGTCTGATCCGAGTTTTACCTAGAACCTCGTTAACTTCAGGAACGATTCGCTAGGATTGGGATTGATCTCTATAGTTTAGGATCAGCTCGTTGAAAATTTGCGCACAAGAGTATAAATATGGCCGTCCCCGGGCGTTTTCTTTCGTGGCGAGCCAGAAGAGCCGACTGCTTTCTCTTCGCCGCCCAAAATGAAGCTTCAAACAGCACTATCAGCTCTGATCGCCATTCAGGCAATTGCGGTCTCCGCTCTCCCAGCTATCTCGGAGCGCGCTCCCAATCATGCGGCTTTCAGTAAGCCGGCCGGGAGGGTCTTCGAGATCGACGAAAAGGTTCAATACTTCATGGGAACGAACACGTACTGGATTGGGTTTTTGACGAACGATGCTGATGTTGACCTAGTCATGAAGCATCTAAAGGAGGTACGGCTTGGATATCGCCGATTGAGCCTCGGGATTGAAATATACTAATTTAGCTTCTGAATATTAGTCTAAAATGAAGGTGTTACGTGTTTGGGGATTCAACGATGTGAACGCAATACCAGCTCCAGGCACGGTCTATTACCAAGCTCTCGTCCCTGGATCCGAGCCTTATATCAATTTAGGACCCGATGGTCTCCAACGTTTAGACGTTGTCGTTGACAAGGCTGTCCACTACGGAATCAAACTGATCATTCCCTTCGTCAACAACTGGGTACGTAAACTCTCACCATTGGTTATTTTTGCGTTTGAGAGCATAGCTCTAATTCAGATGTTTTGTTTCGACGTTTAGGGGGACTATGGCGGCATCAACGCTTATGGCAACTACTACGGCACCAATGCAACCAATTGGTACGAATCTGCTGCTGCTCAGGCTCAATACCGAAAGTATATCAAAGCTGTTGTCCGCCGATACAAACACTCCAACGCCATTTTCGCGTGGGAACTGGGTAACGAACCCCGATGCAAGGGATGCTCGACCGACGTTATCTTCAACTGGGCAAAGGCCACTAGCGAGTATATCAAGTCCTTAGACGATAGACATATGGTTACTCTTGGGGACGAAGGTTGGTTAGTTGGTGGTGGTGATGGATCATATCCTTACCAGGGAGGCGAAGGTATTGATTTCGAGAAGAACTTGAGCATCGAAACTCTGGACTTTGGCACTTTCCACCAGTGGCCGCATGCATGTGAGTGAACAGCGGGAGAAAAGGACGGTTTGTAGAAAAGATGGTTTATCTAATTAAATTCTTCAATAATAGGGAGTATGCCTTACGAGTGGGGCTCTCAATGGATTCTGGAACACGACGCGATTGGAAAGAAGCTCGGAAAGCCGGTTATTCTCGAGGAATATGGTGATATTTCTGCGAACCACACGGCGACTAGACTGCCTTGGCTTGATACAATTTACTATGATACTGGTAAGTTATCACTTTTAAAATTAAGCCATTACAAAAACTGACACTTATAATAGAAATTGCGGGTGATATGTATTGGCAATATGCCGACTACCTGTCTACGGGACCATCCCCCGATGACGGAAACGCAGTTTACTATGGCACTCCTGACTATATACCTCTGGTTATTGACCATGCCGCCCGTATGGTCGCAAAGCCAGTACCATAAGCCGGTACCATAAGCCAATGAGCGGAGTCGTTCGGCAATGTTTTACCAAGACAGCCTCGTAATGGAGATAGCTTAGAGAGGCACTGAAAATGTATTATAGCGATATGATTTCTCAATCAGATCTTAAAGTTATATTTATGGCCATAGCGAGCTTGCTCTCTGGAGATTTTCTCATTTTTGAGACTAGTGTTGGCAGGAGAAGTAGATGTAACCTACCCATGCATGCGGACCTCATCCTGCAGCCTGGCAAGGCATACGGACACAAATATCTGCAAATATGCCCCTACCGAAACAACGCATTCAATGCTATAATGCGTATGTAACCTACGTAAGCTTATAGCTCGGTATCGATCTAACTAGGTCCAAACCGCTCAGTGCGAAAGTTGTTTTATTCGAGACTCTAGTTTGGTCCTGGGCTATCCTTGTTAATTTTGGCCGAGGTCTTCTGTTGTTGGCAACACACAATATCCAGAGTTTAAAATGAGCGGCTGAGAATAATTTTAATTTAGATGCTTCTGCGGTAGATCCGTGCGCCATGCACCGTTTGTGATGGGAGATCTCAAGATCCGTACTTCATGACCCAAAATTGTCAACGTCTACGATTGTTTTTGACTACTGCCGCTACTCCATGTCGATGATCTAATCCAAGATGCCACATCCGGGAGCGGTCTTGTCCGCCTTGATTCGGGGCTATGGCTACACCGCCTTCGTCGATTCAGCTTCGGTAGTTTTGGTTCGTCAGGACCCCAGATCTAGAAAAAAAATTTTGAACACCACCAATGGGTCGCACGACAGATCTTACTGACTTGCTAGTTTCAATCTTAGACTAATCGGATAACAAGGAGCCGACTTGGAATACCAAGAAGTTTCGGGTCGCGACTCTTCCGTTTAATCGAGGACCCAATCGAGGAGGTCGGAAAACGCGAGCCGTCTTAGATAATTCGAAGGTATGAGGTTAAATACCAAGGGAAGTTACGTATTTCGTTTCCCGCTTGATTCCGACGCTAAACAATCAAATCTGACGGATAACCTCGTATATCGTATTAAAGGGTCCCTCTCGCTACTGTTCATCTAATTATAATCAGAAATTTAGTAATTTCGGCAGAGATTCCGAAGCAACCATCTGGACCTCCTAAACCAAAACTTAACAAACACACATTTCCATTCAATTCTTATTCGAACTCCCCTTGCATTCTTTTGATATATTTTATATTTCGACGTCATATTTGAGCTCAGTGATGGGAGGATCGAGTCTTTCCGGCCTACTTTTACAATTTGGCCTGTTATCAACAGGCTACGCAGCTGCCAATGCTTTTGACGGCAGACGAGGTGGTGGGGACTTATATCCCGTATTCGAAAAGCGCGTTGTCCCAGACGCACCAGACGGCTACGTTCCTGCAGCGGTGACCTGCCCCTCAACGCGTCCAATAATTCGGCCCGCCCGTACGCTGTCCGAACAAGAGACGTCATGGCTCGAAAAGCGAAGAAATAATACGATACAGCCGCTGAGAGACCTCCTCACGAGAATAAACATCCCCGGATTTGACGCTGGGGCTTATATTGATGCGAACCGTAACAATTTTACGGCGATACCAAATATCGGAATAGCTTGTTCTGGTGGAGGGTACAGAGCGCTGATGAATGGTGCTGGTTCATTAGCCGCCTTTGATTCGCGTACGAGCAATTCGACGTCCACGGGACACCTTGGTGGTCTGCTTCAATCTGCTACCTATCTAGCAGGGCTGAGTGGTGGCGGTTGGCTCGTGGGCAGCCTGTCGCTCAACAACTTTACTTCGGTAGAAGCTATTGTTAATTCGACTCCTGACCAAACGGGCTCTCTATGGCAATTCCAGGATTCAATCTTCGCTGGCCCTGAGGAAAGCGCGGTGCAAACTGTGAGCGGTTCATCTTATTATAAAACCTTGATTGATCTTGTTAACTCAAAATCCGATGCTGGGTTTAATACTTCACTCACCGATCTTTGGGGCCGAGCATTGGCATTCCAGTTAATCAATTCGCCCGATGGTGGCCCAGGTACAAACTTTCTCAAAGAACACCTTGCGTTCTCGTGTTAACAGTTACTAGGGATTACATGGTCGGGTATCTCAGATGACCCTGATTTCACCGCTGCCACTGTGCCCATGCCCATTCTTGTCGCTGATGGCCGTGCCCCCGGAGAGGTGATCGTTTCATTAAATACAACTGTTTTTGAATTCAACCCCTGGGAAATGGGAAGCTGGGATCCTACCGTCTTTGGCTTTGCAGTAAGTTTATCCTTGTTTTCGTTGGGAATTGGTAACGTTGGCGCTGACTTGAATAGCCTCTTCGATATGTCGGGTCGAATTTCTCCTCTGGTGTCATTCCTAAAAACCAAAAATGCATCCGAGGTTTTGATAACAGCGCTTTCATCATGGGAACATCTTCGTCTTTATTCAACCAATTCTTGCTGAACTTCGACTCCGTCTCGAGCTCTATCCCAACTATCTTCCGCGGTCTTGTTGAGGATATCTTGAAAGGACTCAGCAGCGATGAGAACGATATCGCCGATTGGACCCCAAACCCCTTCTTCGGCTGGAACAACGACAGCAACCCTGGAGCCCAGTCGCCACGATTAACATTGGTGGACGGCGGAGAGGATCTCCAGAACATCCCTCTGTACCCTCTACTCCAACCGGAGCGCGAGGTCGACATAATCTTTGCTGTTGATTCTTCGGCTGATACTCTTGGACCCGGTCCCAACTGGCCCAATGGAACCGCCATGGTAGCTACCTATGAACGGTCTCTCAGCCCCAATATGAATAACGGGTCTGGATTTCCAGCTGTTCCCGACCAAAACACCTTTGTCAACCTTGGCCTGAACACCAGACCTACGTTCTTTGGCTGCGATGCATCCAACTTTACCGGCACCGTGCCACCTCTGCTCGTTTATATCCCCAACCATCCATTTATCGTCAACTCCAACGTCTCCACCTTCACCATGTCCTATAACATCTCTGAGCGAAATGCAATCATCGAGAACGGATACCTCGTTGCAACGAGAGGTAACTCGACTTTGGATCAACAATGGACTCAGTGTGTCGGATGCGCCATCATGAGCAGAACATGGTCGAGATCCGGAGCAACTGTCCCTGATGTTTGCAACCAGTGCTTCCAAAGATATTGTTGGAACGGAACGAGGGCTTCAGAAGAGCCCGCAGAGCCTTACGAACCTTCGCTCGTTTTCGCCGCGGTTAATTTGAAGAAAAACGGTGCAATGGCGCTTGCACCGAGCGTATTATCTTTCATGGTGGTATTTGGTACCATTGTTATGATTGCATTGTAACGGAGTAAAATCATTTTTTGTTAGGATGGAATCTATCTTTGAAGAACTAATTTCAGGACCTCACCATACATTTTCATTTTTGCTTTCCTAGTAATTTAATTTCAATTGTACAATTAATTTTTTTTTCTTTGTATTTTTTATTGATCTGGTGTGTTAGCCAAATTCAGATTCTAATTACTTAATAATGTTTCGTTCAACCTGCGGCTCGACGTTGACGCAGGGAAACCGTGTGGAACTATTTGTCGTGTTCCGTTGGTGCATGGGTCTCGTGAGGCCTTTCCCGCATGTGGGCACTAGGCAGTTCGATTGACGAGACCAATTGGCACGGTCTGCATTGCTGCACTCCTGCATCGTTACAGAATATTAGTATATATGCGCAACTGACAACTTTTGATCCACCACAGCATCGAGCTTCGACAATACGCTCATGGACATGGAGGTTGATAGTTCTTTAGCTTTGTAGTTCTATACCACGCACAGGTGGTCTGAGACGTCGAAAGGCAGCCACGCGGGGGCGCAAATCGATTTCACGAAGCCCTACCCAAGAAGTCCTCGGTAACTTATTATTAGCTTAGGGAACACCTCGAAAAAACGGGTTATGATGCATGCCAAATAATCGAGCATCGGTATTCCTCTCCAAAGCGTTACTAATTCTTATCTAGTGGCTGGCAGGTACATGGGTGCGCAAGGATGATGCTTTTGATAACCACATCGGCGATTGGCTGCGTATGCGAGGAGCTTATCTTTCGGGCAGCTGGGCCAAGCCGCTTGGCCCATTTGGCTTGAAATCAAGATTTTTGGTGAGAAAAATTGGCATGCGAGCGGCACTTTCTTCGAGGTCTCAAGTTGTCTTGAATAATGTGCTACTTTGATACTATAGGGGACTGATTTGCAAAAAAAATAAAGTAGCCAATGCCTAAGCACAAGTGCAGCTGTGATGTACCTCCGTACGAGGAGGTTCAGCACGACGGCGACATTTTAAAATGGAGGGCATAAGACCAGCTCGGTCGCCCCGAGGGACTCGCATTGAAGCTTTCTTTCAATCCTCCCAGTTTTTTAATTCGAGTCTGAAGTCGCCCTTCTAATTGTGGTGTAAGCGCACAGTTCAAATCTGGATTCAAGATGAGCGGTAGTCATGACGAATTCGAGGAGATTCCGGGAACGGAGAAGATTTTCGAGGGCGACCAGGTGGAAATAGTGCTGTTTCCGCACCCTACTGACAGTCCAAACGACCCTTTGGGTTGGAGCTGGCAGAGAAGATACTGGCATGCGCTGCTTATCTGCTACTATACCGGTTTGACAGCTGCGACCGCGAATAACGCTGGGAGTACTGCAGACTCGGTTCTGGACGAATTGGTACTTACAACCACTCCGTTCCGAGACTAAAAACGTGTTGCAAGTTGGTGTTTAGTGTGCTGACATTATTCTTAATCGAAGGGAATCGGATACGACATTTACAACGATGCGGCCGGTGTTTTGTTCGCAGGAATCGGATACTTTGCGCCGTTTGTCGCTGCTCTGGCGACTTTGTACGGACGGCGTGTCGGCTACCTCGTTTCCATGATTCTTGGCATCATTGGTTCGATCTGGTTCGCAAAGGTCCAAACCATCGGCGATACAATCGGAAATCAGCTATTCGTCGGAATGTCAGAGTCAGGCGCGGAGACAATTGTCCAGCTATCTCTAATCGATATATTTTACTCTCACAACATCGGAACCGCGCTGGCCATTTACATTCTTGCAACATCGATCGGTACTTATCTCGGTCCCTTGATTGGCGGGTATATCGCAGGAGGGCCGCTAGGGTGGAGATGGGTCCCTTGGTTGGGACTGATCTTCTACGCAGTCTCGTTTGTTGTTTTCTACTTCTTCTTAGAAGAGACTTACTTTGACCGTGATCGCTACCTACGACATTATTCAAAAGACACTCCAGGAGTCCCCGTGAAGGAAGGAAAGGTCCTGGCCGACGGCGAGAAGACTGCAGGTGAAAAGACATCTACGGATAACGAAGACACTGAAAAGAAGTCGGCTGCAAACGAAACAACCGCGCCGCCGGAGCCAGTTATTCAGAGGGGAAAAGACCCTAGGGTCAAGAAAACGTATTGGGAGAGCATCGCACTGATCACCCCAGCGAGCAATTTGAAAGGGTGGGGTGGTCAGCAGTATCTCCAGCGTCTTATCCAAGGATTTCGCGTCTTCGCTTTTCCTGCGGTTATATTTTCCGGATTACAATGGGGCGCTCAAGACGCCTGGTTGTCTTTCTACCTTACCACCGAAGACGATCTCTGGTACGATGAGCCGTGGAATTACAGCAACTACGGTGTGGCGCTTATGAACGTGCCATGCCTTATCGGTGCGATCATCGGGTGTCTTTACGCAGGCCCTCTGAGCGATTATTTTGTGCTATGGATGGCAAAGAAGAATAACGGAGTGAAGGAGGCTGAATATCGACTTTACCTTGGTCTTGCAAATTTGATCATATCGCCAGTGGGGCTTCTCGTCTTTGGTATCGGCAGCGCTCGAGGCTGGGACTGGCCGAGACCGTACGTCGGATTGGGTTTCATCGGCTTCGGATGGGGTTGCGCCGGTGATATCGCCATGGCGTATCTCGTAGACTGTTATCCCGAGATGGTTATCGAGGGTATGGTTGGTGTCGCTGTTATTAACAACACCCTGGGCATGATTTTTACATTCGCTTGCAGCGATTTTATCGCGGCAGCTGGAACGGAGAATTCGTACATCATTATCGCGGTGCTCCAGTTTTTCTTCACGGCGTTGAGTATTCCGATGATTATTTGGGGTAAGCAGATCAGGAGGTGGACTACGCCGAGTTATAGGCGGTTCCTGGAGATCAGAGATGGATTGAATAACTAAGGCTAATGCTTCCGATCTTCGCAATGAGTATATTTATATTTTGCCATTTGGGCATTTGCGTATTGCATATTTGTACTAATTAACAATAGCGAGGTCAAATGTTTGGTCCTCAAAATCAATTCATTTACATATTTCTGAACAATTTCTGAACAATTTCTGATTGGTGATAAGTACTTATATGAATGTATACAAGTGATAATTTTATAGGATAGACTTGACTAAGCCGAATCCACGAAATAGACAAACATGAACTATTCTAGTGCAAACTTTTTAAATTTCATTTATTTATAACTTGATGTACTATATATCTAAACTTTGAAACCCTCAATTACCATCAACTCAAAAATAAACCAAAAAACCATCAAATATTTTGAGATAGAAATCAAATTGAGATAACAGAAAAGCTGACAAAAGCAACCTAAGCCGAACATTTTTCATTGTCGCTCAGGTATCGGTACCCAAAATTCCCACCAACAGGGTCATACGCAATATCAAAGCAATTCAAAAACTTCCTCCCCGTGTTAATATACCCGGCATTTAAACTCTCACCAAAAGCAGTTGGCTGCATCGGATCACCGTTTCCGGTGACACCCATGTCATATTTGACGGTATACATTTTCGAGTACCCAGGGAGAGAGACTTGAAAGACGCTGGTATTGTTCCACCTCGGTGTCGCTGAGAAGTAAGAGTTTGGAATACCGGTATCGACGAGAATGGTTCCCTGGATTACGGCCCCATTATCGACTTGGTATTGCATGGGTGGTGTAACCCATTCCCTCATACCTTCGACATCTTGCTGCGAGAGGGTAGTCCATGCAACATCCTTGGTGTTCTCGGCTGTGAGTCCGAGATAGAGTCCATCCGATGTGATGGCATATCCTGGGCAAAATCCACTGGTGGAGGGGGATATCGGCTGGCCGTTGAAGGAGACGATATCTAGAAAAGCATTTGCATTGGGAGCCACGCCTCTTCCGAAGCCGATACCCATGTATGCTGTCTGAGACTCTACCGCTCCCGTAGCCACGGCACGTGCAGCTATAGTATTACTCTCGGTGGTACTCGGACTTGCCGTCTCGCTCCCCGTGGTACTAGGACAATTCTTCGCGCAAATACAATTCGCGGCCCGCTTGGAAACAGGGCATCGGTTCCCATCCGTGGTTTTATCAAAAGTTGGGCAGCATACTTCGTTATCTTTGACGAGCATCTTGGTTCGCATGGAGTACGGACCGAAACTCATATCGACCCACTCTTCGTACCCTTCTTCGAGCCAATGGCTACTGCTGTAGAAGATGCTTGCTTCAACTTGTTTTGTAAAGTTGTTGTCCGGGAAGGATTTCATCGACGCGACGAGACCTGTGGATCCCGTATCGACTGTTGCGATGAGGGGCACGCCTGCAACTGTGATGTTGAGTTTTGGAGGGTCGGTCCAGTTGCTTGTTGGGTAAGCCCAGGGGGCAAAGTAGGACTCCGAGCAGGGCTTGGTGTTCCATGGGAGGGTTTGGGTGTCTGTGGTGGGGGTCTCAGCCGATTCAATCTGCAGGATTCCTCTTCCCACATGGCCGGGACGAAGTGCTGGCACGGCAGCGGATACGAGCCCGAGCTGCACGATGGAGACGGCTAGCTTAGAGAAATTAGAACCGCGGGGTTTCTTCAAAATTGTGGCAGAATCAGAGGGTTCTGCCCGTTGAGCATGAGAGTTTTTAAAAAAGAGCATTTTAAAAGAACGATATTATCAATAGTTGGCTGGTTAACTGCCTGACTGGTTGATTTCCAGGATTCACGATACCAATATACGCGTATACGGTCTATATATACACTTTCGGTGAAGTTAAAGTTCGGAACAGAGGTTAACATCTTAAATCGCATCTGGAGAATTGAGTTTCGTCTGATACTCAGCAAGCCGAGTTTATTGTATAGTTTTTCACGATATACTCTTTCCGTAGGTCGCAATTATACCTAGCGCAGCGATAGACAGCAATTTGATATTAGACCTGAAAGTGTACGAATGAGTGCGGAGAGACGGATAGAGAATGTGGTTTGAGAAGAGGAGGGAGGACGCTAGAATGTGTTGAAGTGTTGTCGCGACGCTTCATTGTTGGAGTTTTTGCGTTGTGTTTGTTCGAACAAGAAGTGGCGGGAGGTATTTAGGCATCATGATGAGTAACTATCATCTTGGTAAGGATTATCCACCATACCATCATCAGTTTAGACGATTCTCGCAGGGTCCAACTCAGGGTCCTAACGCCCTCTCGAAGAAACGGGTTCGCCGTCAAAGCTTCGCTCTTGATCTTCAGGGCACCCTTCCAAGTTGTGACCTCATCGATGGTTCAGAAGAATCAACAAAGGCTTAAAACTTATGCCGATGCAACCAGAATTGTCTCTTGGGATGGTGACACCGCACAGACATCACATCACAACCATGGCACTAGAATATGACAGACCCTTATACTAATCTTCAAAGAAAAAAATCGAAAAGTCTATAAATCGCTAAGACAATGGATCCTCGGATCCGGAAAAACCAAGCATCACGACAGGAAGGTTTGTGGTCTGATACGAAAAGGCGAAAGTTCTATAAAAAGTATATCAGAGAAACATTTTTTTCAACTGGTTAGCTTTTTCGTTTAGTGTCTGCAGAGGTCTCGCCGGTGACTGAAAATGTAACCTCAAAGCCTCGAAGGGCCAACCAACCTCCTCATAACGGAAGAGATACGGTCGGAATGTGACAATAGAGGTCACGGGTGAATATGGTCGGGGTATCCGGGCGTCTGGACTCACAGAGAAAATATTTTCTTGCGCAAGCAGTACCGTTTTCGACAGTGTTGAATTGGTACCAAAAGTGCCGCCTTATCCTAACGAGAGGTGAGTGGAATGTGACGGTGGCCGGGTGTGTGTCTAAGTATAGGCAACTCAGGGTACTCTCAACAGGAGCGACTGACATGCTAGACCCTGCATGCAATAGCGTAATCCAGACAGCACTAGCCATCACGATGTTACCTGAAAGGCTAAATTATATGCAAAACTGGAGGAGCTGCCCAGAGCCTTAGCCAAAGTCTACCTCGTCACTTGGCTTGCCTGCGCAGAAAGGCACATTCAGCGGCACGGCACCCACCTGCGACATTTTTGTGATGGTGATGATACCTTTCTCTTTTTTCCCGTAGTGGGGCTTTGAATCCCAGAGGTTGCATGGGAGGGAAGCTGAGCATAACCCAGCTGCAGTTTTGATCACATCTAACTTTGCCTTGTCGACGGAGGAGGGGAAAGAGAGAGGATTTGTCAATATACGGATGAGATATATATTGGTCCGAAGGAGCGACCTCTGTTGAAGTCTTTCTACTCCCAAGTTTCTAAAAGGATATCAAATCATCACATTCGTTCTTGCATTCGCAGTCAACATCTGCATCTTTTACGCAAGCCGTCACTCGTTTCACACAGCTTATCAACCCCACCTTGGCTACAGCTCCTCGAAGTAGAAAGTGACAGGCGGCTACCCATCTTCAGCCTCCTCGTTATTGGTTAATTGAAGGGCGACACAGGATAAGATCGGATCTAGCCAGAAATCGGGACTGATTGCAGCTCTCAGCTCGTTCGTTTAGGGCAGGTTGTTGGATCAAACGTCGCATTTGGTGCCTCTTTGGGTAGTTTTGCGCCTTTTGGCTTCAGCCTCTCTCTTTTTTCTGGGCCCGCCGACTCGGTCAACCCCACAGACCAGGATCACCAGTTCCTGTGTTGAGTGAGCCACGAGAGGGGTCCGTGGACAGAGAGCTATCGATCAGCTAGTAAAGCAGCTGCTTTTCGAGCACATATTTATCGCGCATATAATTACCAGACCGGCGCCCAGAAATATATACTTATATATCTCTCGTTATATTACATCGTCACCTTCGCAACCACCTTTAATTTTCCAACCGTCGCTGCCATTCATCGGCATATCTCTTGTCGCAACGATATCACAATGCAGGTCAAACGGTTTATTATAGTAGCGGCAGGCTTACTGCCAGCTGCTCTTGCTCAAACTAGCTCCCTGTGCAATCCTCTCAAAGGATGTAAGTACTATCACATATCTTTTCATTTTACATTCAACATTTCAATATATCCGAGATGGACTGCTAACTGGATAAAATAGGTTTCAAGGACGACCCGGCCCTCGGAACAACCTGGAGCTACGATTTCACCCAGAATCATTCCCCCGCTCCCAAGTTCGACATCGTATCTTCTGCATCTAGAATCTCGTATGAAGGCGACGGAATGCACATGAGAGTTCAGATGAAAGGAGACTCCCCGACAATGCAGTCTCAATTCTACATCTTTTGGGGCAAAGTTGAGATTGTCATGAAGGCTGGTCCTGGAGCTGGTATCGTCAGCTCCCTTGTCCTACAGAGCGATGATTTGGACGAGATCGATGTTGTAAGTTCACACAATTCCGAATACTCTGCCAGAATATATGAAATTCGGACATTAGCTAATACAATCCGTTTAATTGTCGTAGGAGTTCATTGGATCGCAACCTGGCAACGTTCAAACAAACATCTTCTCCAAGGGAAACCAAGATGTCCACATCTACGGCGCAAACACCGGAGTCGCTGATGCTGTAGGCGTCTTCCACAAGTATACTGTCGATTGGACTCCGGATGCTATCACCTGGTACATTGATGGAAATGTCGTTCGTACTTTGACTCATGCTGCCCTCGGGGACGTCTACCCGCAGACACCAATGCAGATCAAGTTCGGTCCCTGGGCTGCTGGTGATCCGTCGAATGCCCCTGGCACTATCCAATGGGCTGGTGGAGAAATCAAATACGACCAAGGACCATTCGATATGGTTGTCGCTTCTTTAACCGTTACCGACTATTCCACCGGAGCTACCAAGTATCGCTACAAGGACACCAGCGGTTCGTCCTCATCCATCGAGATCACTGGAGGCGGCGCTGTCAATCCACCTGCACCCAACCCGAAGCCCACTTCCAGCGCCCCACCACCACCCCCAACTACTACATCTAAACCCCCACCACCACCACCAACCACGACTTCCACTCCTCCACCACCTCCACCACCACCAACCACTACCTCAAGTAAGTCTACCCCGCCTCCGCCTCCGCCACCTCCAACAACCACCTCTACCACCTCTACCACCTCGGAACTGGAGACAACTACTTCCCTGGAGCCTACCTCAACCAAGCCCACCACCACTTCCAAGGAACCGGAGCCAACCTCTTCCATCGAACTTGAAACTAAACTTGCTACTACATCTTCAGAGGCCACCTCCACATCATCTAAGCCGAAGCCCACTTCGACGTCCGAGAAGGAAATCACTACGCAGCACGTCTCAAAGTCTACCTTTGTCTTAGAAAGCAAGACTGTCAGCGCACCCACTACATTTGAGACAAATATCGCAACCCCACCGGTCAACAACCGTGTAACTGCGAATACCAATACCCCAACTCCCAACAGCGGCAACAGCCTCCGTGCTGCTTCGCCTCTTATCCTTGCGCTTGCCGCATTGTTCGTTTTGTTTTAATAAAAGAGTTACATATTTCCTTTCTTTGTGTTTAATTCTTTATCATCGTCCGTAAATTTTGAGTTTTAAGACTAACCTGATAGAATGACTTGTTCATATGAGTTACGAGGCCATTCGATGTAATATTTTGTATCATGGGAGGATCTGCTACTTCTTTAATGTTTCTCTCTCTCTCTCTCTCTACCCCTATCACATGAGCGATTCTCTTCCTGCCACTCCCCTTTTATGTTTGCTTTATTTATTGCATTGCATTAGCGGTTGGGTTATAGGTGTTTCACCGGAGTATTTTTGTTGTTGAATAGCTTAATTAGATGACATTGTCGGGGTCCTTGTTGAACAGGACACTTTATTGATTAATTATAAAAGCTGCTTGTTTGCGCGTGATATCAAATTTATAGAAGCGGTGTCATCTTTCTTGTAGTAAATCAAGATCGAATTGTATGAACACGAGAATTTTAATTTATCTAACATTGTAGTTAGCTCACATTTCTGGAGCTAGAGGGTAAAATAATAAGATAAGAATTCTAGCTAGAACGGCTTACAAAAAAATAATAATGAAGCGTTAAAAATACAAGTAAAGGAGGGCGACGGCATCGACTAAAAATATACAAAGCCATCATGTACATTACCGCAACGTAAGATTACGCATTAAAAGAAGAAAAAGAAGTGAGGGGCCATCAGGAAACCATTTTATATGACAAAAACCAGAAACGCAGCTGTAAGCAGTCTACTCTCTCAATCCGTCAGCTGTCCCATCCTTTCCCCCCCTCGCATTAGCAATCTGCTTGCTGCCTCCCCTAGCATAATACAAAGCCGCAGACGCTAACCAAGCGGCTCCCATAACACCAGCGACAACGGAATACGCAATCTTCCCGCTGTTCGTATTGTTCGCCAGCTGCAAGCCCAGTCCTCCATTGATAATCCCCAAAATCATCAACGCTCGACCCCAGTTCGCGTGGATGGGCGCGAGGATGGTTCGCTTTCCCTTCGTTTTGAATAACCAATGGTGAACGAGTCCAAGAATCGGCTGGAAGAAAAGGCCGCCCATGACTACCATGCCGATGATCGGATGAGTTTCCTTCAGCAGCTGTAAATCCTTGCCGAGCATGACGCCGTAAGCTAATCCTGCGATCGCAATGGCGAAAGCGGAGATTTGAACGAGCATGTGTATGTGTACTTTCTGATCGGACGGTAAAACACGGAGAATGATGGCTCCCAGGGGGAACAAAACCGCAAAAGCGAGACCCATGAGAATACCGTGAATCTTCATCATCTGTGGAAAGTTTGGGTATGAGCCCGACGATGATCCTGACCCAACGTTAAGATCATCATCGCTGCCGTCGCCACTGCCAGAGCCTGAACCTGAGTTACCACCGGTGTCCCCTGGGGAGGACGAACCAGAAGTACCAGTAGCAGCCGCGCCGCTTGACGTTCTTGCTGGTACTGAGGACGATTGTGCGGCGCTCTGAACGAATGGATTGCTACTATCCCCACCGGTAGCTCTCGTAAGATCAAAACTAAACACTCCCATAAAATCGTGTTGAACAATCTCAGCCGAGGTGCTATCCGAATCCAACGGGTCGCCATCACTCTGCGCCCAGATCCAACTGGACTTGGTATCCGTAACCTTCAACGCGCCGTTAGCTAGGGTGATACAGTTGTTACATCGCACATTGGCAATCATGGCGTTGTTTACGATCCCGCTGCCCGCGAGGAGCTGCACGTCGGCGTCCGGGTTGAATTCGGGTTCGACATGGCCAGTTCCCGTACGAGGTGATAGCGTAACATTGCCTTTACCGTCGGTGTATATCAGAAAGATGTGGGCGCCGGTCATGCCGGTGCCCTGGCCGAGAGCTATCCATGATTTTCCTGTTGCGGGTCCTCGTATTTGGAAGTATATAGCCCCTGAGCCGGAATTCGAGGTCGAGAGGGGGATGTTGATTGAATAGGTGATACCACTGACGTCTGGCGGGGTAAAACGTGCTAGTTGGGCGAGGGAGAAGTGAGCGAGGGACGCTGTATGGCAAGCATTGTTGTTAGAAACCTAGTTATATAAATATATAATGGGATATGGGGAAAAAATGGAATTAATGATGATAAACATACTTACCGCGGCAACGATTGTCAGCCGCACCATGGTGTACTTTATTAGATATGTCGTTCCTTTCTTGGGATTCAGGAAAAAAGGTTTCTTGGGTATAATGGGTTCTATTATATTTATTTCTGTGGGGATCCGTTCGGATATCTCTTGGCTTCGGAGGTAGTAATAACAAATGAGGTATCCCGAACCAGTTGACAGATGCTTGTGAAATGCGAAGTGGAATGTTGAAGTAATAAAAGGCACGTCGTCGCGGTTTAAACAACCCAAATGCAGCCCCCAGCAATCTAAGCGGTGGGAGAGCCTTCATATAAATAAAACAATAAGGGCCCTAAACAACTGCTACTGGAGATGACAAAGGGTCAGCCTCCCCGGAATTTGCAACCAGACCGTGAAAAACAAAAAGGTTCGAAACTTTACTCCGGACGCCAGTGGGATAAGAAGTATGCTAACATTAACGCCCAGCAAAAGGCTAAACCTCTCCGAACCCAGCGAGTCTGGGCGGTCATTAACAAACTATATCACATTATATCATATCATGATGCTGTATGACGGACGATAGTCGGTCTTTCGTCAAGCGTCGGTCCACGTACCATCTAGACCTTTCAGATTCGTCGAAACTCGTTCGTTCGTTCATTCGTCCGTTTGTTCGTTCCATGGTTTGGGCTGATGAATTGGGGGTTCAAGCCGATTAGTGGTGTTGCAGCTGTTCGATCGGGGCGCAGCATCTTCGTTGGGCATAGGTGACTGGAAGGCCAAGGGTCCCGTACATTCACACACAAACCTGTATCGAAAAAGCAGCATAACATGGTGAATTTGCAAGGTCATTCGGTTCAAACCGAGCCTCGCAATATCAAATACAGCCTAGCCTCAACGCTCCCCTCTGCCTGCATCGGGCAACTATCCGACTGTAATCAAGGTACAGAAAACAAAAATCCATCCTGGCTCGTCAAAACCGCCCCATCGGAAAATTCCATCATGCCAGGTATTTTGTGTCGTTATCAATTCTCCACATTTCCAACTGCTCGACTTTTTGACGTCTACCGAGACGACCCCACTCTCCGTAGACACGCTCCGGTTATCTCTTGTCAACATGTTTGGGCCGCGTAACTCAGAGGACCCCAATTCCGAATTGAGGCTGTGAATGCGGGATCTTGGATCAACCTCTCCACTCTTTTCAAAATCCTCAAACTCGATCAAGTGCGTTCTTACAAACTGCTGACTGAGCAAAGAAATTAAGAAAAAGATCTCATGGTTTTAGCCAATCACAGAACGCTATTTTGTAATTCTACAAGGCTTGCATCGAGACCCGCTGCTTCTCCGCCTCTTGGAAGTTTTTCCCCTGCAGCCAAGAAGAATGAAGAAAGAAAAAAAGGGAATACCAATTTCAAATTTAGCTTTAGGCTCACCCGAGGTTTTCAACCGAGCTAGCGAATGCAGCTTGCTGACCACGCTAATCTGCCCGGAAAGATGACTACGTCACACAAAGGGAAAAATCAATATTCAATCTATCGGCGAATTTTGCCTCAGATGGATTCATATTCATGCCTAGTAAACACGATATCAAGATTGCGAGATGGTTTCAATTGTGTATACTCCCACAAGCTTGAGCTATCGATAGGGAGAGACATCCAAATTCCAAAAAAAATGCTCCGACATTATACTAACGTTGTTTCAGGCCATACATAACGTTGTCCAAACAACCGTCAGGCAGCTATACTTTCAACATTTGATAAAACAAGATAACGCCATGTATACCAAGATATACCAAGAAAAACCTCTAACATTAAGAAGAAGAAATCATTATGGTTTCCGGCCCCCCAAAAAAGGTCCCAGAATACAGATCCCAGATCTCAAAACAACTCAAAAGACAATGACAATTGTACAAAGGAACCAAAATCAAACAATCAGCAATGAACACAAAACGGGACATGTTTTCCCAACGAAACAATCGAAAGCACAAAAATAGTGACGGTATGGAGGCAAGGGAAGAAAAGAGAGATGCATGTATTTACTTGCTCAGCCTCACCGGACTAACCCATCCTAAAGCGGTTGATAATCTATATCAACTCGGCATTGTGTGTTCAAACGCTGCCGCCGCCCGAGAATTGGTGAAGTACTTGCCGCATCTTCTCCATCAAGTCTAAGATGAGGAATGGTTTCGTGATAACATCATCCTAGACACAAAACACCAATAACGTTTAGCTTGTCATCAACTCGCATTCGAAGCTTTTTTTCCATTCCTCGCTGGTTTGGAACTTGCTTACCATTCCGGCGTTGATCATGAACTGTACTTGTTCGAATCTCGCATTCGCTGATGTACCAATGATAGGGACGTGGCCGCTAGTCCTCGCCTCATGTTCACGGATCAGCCCTGTGGCTGTCGCGCCGTCCATCACCTATAGCGTTGAAGATCTTAAGTCAGCCTCTCGCATGTGTCATTTTTATCCCCTCCCGAGCTCATGGGTTCAACAGAGATATATCTTATCATCCCTCGCTATTGATGACACTTACAGGCATCTCCATATCCATCAAGACAATCGTAAACTTCTCACCCCGTCTTATTTGTTCCAGCGCTTCCTCTCCATTATTAGCAGTCGCCGTCTCACACCCCTGCGCCGCAAGTTGTTTCCTCAATATCTTTTGATTTAAAATATTGTCTTCAACCACCAAAACCCGGTACCCTTCTCCGAGTTTAGAGCCTTTTCGTGCGGACTTGCGATCTCCGAGTCGCGGGGTTTTTGATGGCGGAGGGCGAGACGGTCGGCGAACGCGCGATCCCATATCTTCAAGAGAAGGCTTGGAATCACTGCCAAAGGAATATGTGCGTTTAACTGGGTCTTCAGGACCTAGGCTGCTATGCGATGCAGATGGAGCGTCTGTACGCTCGGAGTGAAAAAAGAACGAAAATGTGCTGCCTTGACCTAGATCGGAGTCGAAATGCAGCTCTCCACCAAGAAGGAAACATAGTCGCCGTGCGATAAAGAGTCCGAGTCCGGAACCGCCGTATGAAACGTGGGTTTTCTGGACGGGTTAGCTAATTAAACATTGGCCTATTTGATAAGAAGCAGGATACAAACAGGAGCTTGATGAAATCGCTGTCCGAGAACGGCCTGCATCTCCTTTGAGATCCCAAGTCCAGTATCCTAATATGATGCCCAGGAGGTCAGCCCGAGTTCTTGTTTCCTCAGAACAAGAACAACGTACTTTGACTTGCACGAGTATATACATCCCATTCTTCTGAGCGGGATCGATCGATTGTCCCCGATTGGGTCCACCAGATCCACTTTCTTCATCTAAGAAGTTGTCTGTAAATGTCGGTCGTGTCTTCGAAGAATCAATTAAAACACGAATCTCTTTCTTTCCATTCTTCTGACCGGTAAACTTTATAGCATTCGTTACTAGATTGATCTGTACAATCTATTAGCATATATATAATATCGGTGATACCAGGCAACTAGGAGGCACGGACTAGAATTTGCATCAACCGAGCAGGATCAACGAGCCACCAGTCGCCAATACACTCATTGCAGTAATTTTCTGATACCTAAGAGCCCCAGAACCAACAATTAGAGCATTGCAACCCACCACAGAAAATATACAGATATAGATACGACTAACCGTGAACTGCGCGCTTATTCCTTTACTCTTGAGCTCCGGAACAAATATCCTCATTCCTCTGCGGATAATGTCGTGGGGCTGGGCCGGAACCGGATCGACTGTCAAGAGTCCAGCATCGAGTTTCGAAAGGTTCAGGATATCGTCAATGATTTTCTTTTGGTGTTCTCCACACGCTAAAATGGTGTCCGCGGCTTCTTGTATTGCGGCTAGAGCAGCTGGGTCGGCGTCTATGTCTGTCAGGGCATCTAGAGTCATCTGGATCTCGTCTGCAGACTGGAGTATTGCTGAAAGCGGATTTCTGATCAATAGAGAGTTAGCCAGTCGCTCAGTGTCTCTCTCAGCAGGTGGTCTTACCTTAATTCGTGACTCGTACTATGAGGTAGACGTGTCAGTAATCGGCCTCTTTCTTTTATATCAGTTGATTTTGACTTACACATCCTATTTATAAACATGTTAGTAGCTGTTACCGAACTAAAATTTAAATAATGCATGCTTACAATAAAATTGTCTTGCTGCCGCTTCCTCTCAACAGCTTCTGCTGTCAGCTCTCGCTGATACTCCTCTGCCAGCTTGATACTCGTGATGTCAACCAGAGTGCCAAACCAACCTGTGAAATTACCATCGTCATCATAGGAAGGGTGTATAGAGTTTCTGCACCAAGTTGTAAAGCCTCTGCTGCCCGGCGTGGAGTCGTTTCCGAATCTGAACTCCTCAGCCATGGTACCTCGGTCCTCCACAAGTCTATTGAAGACACTGACAATTCGATCGCGGTCTTCCACATAAAGGTACTTGTCCCATACATCTGCTCCACCGTTTCGATCCATACCGCATATCCGCCACCAGGCGTCGTTTGCAAATATAATTTGCCCTTCCTTGTTGATGCAAACGAGGCCTACAGAGTTGCATTAGAAGGCATCGCTTACGAGCTAGCGAATATACGTACCGACGGGGACACTTTCTGCAGTCTGCGTAAACGAATATTAGCTTTCTATGTTGAAAGCTCAATCGAAAAAGGGCCACCTTACTCTTGTGAATAAAGACTCGCTTTCGCGTAGCTCTTTAGTTTTCTTGTCCAAGGTTTGAGTAATCTGAACGCTGTGAGCTCGAGCCATTTCTGGAGTTCGGCTCGTCAGCACCTTCCATATTTAAGTAGCAATGTAGGCCGTTCCTAGCATTTACTCGCCAAAGGGCGATTCGTACCTGCTAATTTACTTTCGAGTTGTAATCTCTCGCCATCTTTCACACTCCAAATTTTAGCTACCGATGTCGACAGGACAATCTGAAAGCTGTTGAGCCACTCTTGATACATGCTATCCCATGGCCGTCTGTGGTTCTGTCCTATGATAACAAACGCTTGTACCACGCCGGAATGTTTTCTGATGGGTAGAGTAATGGCATCATAGCAGGCGCCGAACCCGCGATAGGGCATCTCATGCAGACTGTTCTGTTCTAATATAGAGAGTTGCTCTCGTACACAGCCTCTTTGATGGCTGTAAGTGTGTATCAACCGTTCCCGGAATACCTGCATCTTGGAATACGCTATCGCATCTAGGTCAATGTTTCCGCATACTTTCTGATCTAGACCTCGACTTCCCATGTAATTACAACGGCGGCCGTCTTCGCTAACGCTGTATAAGACAACGAAAGGCGAATCACGAGGATTCTCGTCTAGGGCGTCTAGAATTGCGCTCCAGAAACCATCTTTGTGGCCGAGCTCTTTGACTTGTAGCAGCCTCGAGCCCAGCGTTTGCAGGCTTTTTGTATGACGTTCTTTGATAACGGTGTCCGTCTCAAATACTGCAGTTGCATAAGAGCCGAGAAAGAAGCCGTTGTCATCGATTGCAGGACACAGAATGAAGCTCACATAACATTCTTCACCCGGTATTGATTTGTTCAAGAAAAAGAGCGCAGCATCTACAGCTGAAGTGTTAGCAGGTTCAAGTAAGAAGACTCTCATTGAATATTTCTGGCACTTGCCTCGGATGACTGTCTCCCCGAGCATAGTTTTGTCAACTAGTGGGACAAGGTACTCGTGGCCTTCGGGCCAAGCCTCTGGAATAGTCTTGCCCATGATATAGGGATGCCTTTCCTGGGCCACTTGTAAACCCCATGCTAGATTGTAAATATTGATGTAGTTATACCCAGTATAGAGAACCATCGGTTGGCTCATGTACATGATAGCATTGATTGCTGCCCTTAAAGATGTTGGCCATGAGATCATTGGCCCAACTGGTGTGCTCCCCCTACTAGGTGCATTAGTATTTAATCTTTTATATATGGAATTCTATACAATTGATAAATTTGACTGCTCTGTAGACGACAATAATAAAAAGTAACTCACCAATCGATAGAATGTAATAAGTTGAAGTGTTTCCTGGCTTCACCAAAAGGGATCAGACAGCTCTCACAAGTCCAATCGAGTCGAGGCAGAGAGCCGCCATTCGAACGTATTAGAGCTTCTTGGCCATGAGAAAGCGACTGTGAGAGAGCCATCAATGATAGCGGATGAGAGGTCGCAGGCTCATCGTACCGAGATGATGACTCGGATGACGATGATATCGAACCTCGTCTTCGTTCATTTGTCACTACTGGGATGGAAGAATCAAAGGTTCCAATATAACAACCTTCCTGACTCCCATTTAATGCAACACTGCGCAGGTTTACCTGATAGTTCTTGTACGTAACCTGCAACAACGCTCGCCTCTGAGCTAGCGACTCGCAAGCACCAATAGCCGACCGAAGTGTTCTGAGCAGCTTATCGCGACAGCCGCCTAAAATGTCATCAATAGCGAGGTTGGTATAAACTATGGATTCGTTGGTGAAGTCCAAAACGAAGGTAGGCCGGGAGTCGGTTCTAATGAATTCAAGGAGGTGTTCCTTGGCCGCGAGTCCCATGTTCCCGTAACTTAACTGCAGGGCGGCGGAGCAAGCGTTGCTAAGCGAATACAAGAGATCGATTGGCTTGCCGGCGGGTCTGCACAAGCATATTTTCGCCAATATGCTGGAGTCGATTTAGGATTGAGCGATCGGCTGGTCTTGCGGTATTGGAGGATCGGAGTAAATTAATTTACATGAAGTTATCTTTACCTTTACACAGAGCGCTCAGGGACCTTTTTACGTCTGCACAAAGCTTTAATTCTAGACTTTGGTTTATGGCCGAATTTACGAGTGGAGCCGGCTCTTTTGCGACGCATCCGGACCAGATCACCGTGCCCGATGTTGGTGCCCGAAAGCTTCGCAAACATGCTTTCCCACAACACGAAATGCATTCTGATCAAATTATTTGGGCAGCCGAATTCGAGTTGTGGATATTCCATGTATTTATATAATAAAAAGGACCTAACCCGGAACAGCTTCCTCAACAAGGTCAGCGTTCTAGATGCATTGATATCAAGGAAGCACGCTGCGAATTGCGATTTTTTCCAGATGTGCCATTTACGCTAGCTTCAGATGGGTAGCGAGTCCCTGTCTTGGATCCCACGATCTTAAATGGGTACTTAGGCATGGAGCAGGGCTGATTTTTTGGCTTCG
Source organism: Dactylellina cionopaga (assembly GCA_036971295.1). NCBI lineage: Eukaryota > Fungi > Ascomycota > Orbiliomycetes > Orbiliales > Orbiliaceae > Dactylellina > Dactylellina cionopaga. The sequence continues at coordinate 2,120,818 of JAJTTY010000002.1, read as the reverse complement.
TCAGCTCAGCCTACAGAACCCACGACGCCTTCAGTGCGCGAATGGCTACTGTGGCATTCTCAAGCCTGTTATTTCCGATTCCTACAAAATGCATGACATGATCGCAGGATTTCTTAACCTCTTAATTGTCCGTGCTTCTATATTGCGTCTGCGTGACTCACGGCGCTTCAAGATATTTTTAAAGTGTACGTGGCCAACTTTACAGAGTTGGAGATTTCATTTGTATAAGAGGACCTGTTGAGACAGTGTAGGATCTTGTTCATTACGAATATCTAGCCTCAGTTCTCACCATTTTATCCAATTGCATGCCTACTTGCCAGCTCTTTAACTTACATTGACCCTCTCTTTATTGCAGTCAATTGAAAGGCCTTCACATTCCAACACTCGCAACACACTTTCACTTAAACCTCGGGCCTGCCTTTGTTCAAAATGGCTGCCCTTGTTACTAAGCTCTTCGAAACTCTGAATCTTTACAAAAAGGAGCGAAAATGTATAATCTTAGGCTTAGACGCTTCTGGAAAGACATCGTTTCTCTATAGAACCTACTTGGGGAGCCTCGTAACAACGATTCCCACAATTGGGTTTAATGTCGAGACGTTAAAGGTCGGCGATTGCAATCTCACATGCTGGGACGTTGGTGGTTGCGACAAAATTCGCCCCTTGATCCGTCATTACTTTAGTCCAGGGGTAGCAATACTTTTCATCCTGGACATACATGACGGAAGGCTATCGGAAGCCATGGAGGAACTATCTTTTCATGTCAGAGAAGCTTTCTCGACTTTTGATGCTTCGTTTGTGGGCATAATGTTCAACAAGCAGGATTTGCCCGGAACTACCCCAGAGCTGAAAGAGAAATGCAGAATTGCAGTTGAGGCGACGATGACCGGTTCAGGTGTTGCTCCCAGTTATTGGAGAATATTTGATTCCGAAGGGTTATCTGTGGTAGACGGCCGCGGGATATATGAAGTCTTAGAAGGCATGGTCAACGGAATCGAAGGCTCGCTTCCTAAAGGGGGTACCCGCGTTGGACCTTCTATAAATGAAAGCATTGATAGTAATACGGTTCCACTTAAACCGGACGCCGTTCCTACGCGAGCGGAGCTGCTGAAGCGTATTCCCGCGCTAAAGGCCTCTAAAACGATATATCGTTACCCGGATGCCTTTTTGCAAAATATGCAAATCGGAAAGCTTGATACTTGGGATCATACCGACCATCTTTACGTTGCAACGGTAATCCTCCACAGAGTTCTCCAGGATCCATCACAGACGACTACACCACAACAGCCGGTCTTCGCTGCTGTAGAAATATTTCTCGAGCACTTGCTTTCAATGTTGCAGGAGGCACCAGGCAAATTTCGGAATACAGCACACCAAACTCTGACGACATTCTGGGTTTACCGGGTTTACGTTGCGATGCATCGGTTTCCGGAAACATTAGGCAGTCGTTTCGACTTTCGGCCTGACCAGTTCTGGGCCTTGCTCGAGAGCTGCCCAGACTTGCTGTATGGTGCATCCTGGAAGGACTATTACACCAAACAGTCTCTCTTCTCCCCCAAAGCAAAAAATAGCTTAATCGCCCCAGATATTCAAGCTTTGCCACCGCTTCCTGATCAAGAGAAAATGGAAAACATGTCTCGTGGCTACGACTCCTTGAGGTTAGAGGAGGACCGAACTTCTCGGCGTCTGAAGCGGTGGGCGTACGCAACTCTGCAAATCGTCAAGGCGACCAACGGCCGCCGTGGGGCTGTTGTGAAGAAAGCTTTGGCCCAACTCCAAACGGACACGATTCGCCAGCGTGCCAAAATGCCGGGCCTCGAGCCATACTCTGAGACCCAAGCCTATTTCTGGATTCAGATCATCCATGCTGGCATGGAAGGCATCCTCAAAAAGAACCCAACGTTCGATTTTAGCAAAGTCTCCTACGAAACTGTTGAGATTCTTTACCCAGATGCCTTCGGTGCGGATGATCTATGGAAAGAATATTACCCAGAGGCAGATTGGAAGGGCATGGCGGCGAGAATGGGATTCAGACCTCCAAGGAACGGAAAGATAATACCGAATTTCTCGCCCAATCTGGTCTTAGGAAGAGACTGGAAAGCCGCAGTTTCTGAAGTTATGATTCCGACAATGGAGGAATTGATGCAGCGCGCCGACTGGATTTCTAACTATGTGACTAATAAACCGGAGGATGCGAAAAAGCCTGAAGAATCCACTCCTACGCCAATAGGCGCCGTAAGCGTCAACACTGGTAACCTGCATAGCGACGACGACGACGACGATTGGGTCGAAGTGAACAACATGGCCCCCAAGGCACCAAAAATCACATCACCTGAGCCAAAATCTACACCAAAAGACCCCTCCGCTGCTTCGCCTATATCTACAGGCCCACAAAGCTGGCAGGAACACGCAGAGATGATACACGGAGTATTCGATAAACTGCCGAAAGATCGATCTCAAATCAACCACAGCAATATCTCCAAGGTTGCATATGAACGAGTAAACCTTAGCCACTCTGAAATCACCAAGATGGCTTTCTGGGTCCGCATGATAATTGAGGCGTACATCGATACCTATGGAATTTCAAAAATGGAAGGAAACGAAGAAAAAGCCGAAATGAAGGGTGCACCGATAAACTTACACGATTTCCTGTCGAAGAATCCAGAAATCTGCTGGGAGAATCTTTGGTTGGTTTATTATACCGAGTTGAAATGGAAGAGCATTACGGCGAATGAGATGATTCTTGGGTGTGATAGAAAACAATTGAGGAGTGTGAGGGGGTGGAAAGAACAACCTAGTGTGGCTTAATTGTTTAGTGATGTTGATGCGAATGTGGGACGTTGAGCGATCCTGTATCTTAGCAAGCCCTTGTAACTAATTATATCTGTTTGCCTATTAAATTTCTTGACAAGTTAACACTTTAAGCTTGGAAACTTCCCTGAATTGGGGTCTCCTAAGCATCTTGTTATCTGAAGTAGTAACTTGCGAGAAATAACTCTGTTCAAAGGTGCAAAAGCCTTAGGTTCGCATCTATGCTCTACACACTTAAAGCTTCATATAAGACCGAAGACGTTTGGTTAGGGTATAATATAAATAAAACTTTTAATTACATATTCATAACTTCTATATAACAAAAACTTGGAGTATCATTAGTAGTATTAAATCGGGGCTGCCAGTTTTTGGCAGAATGCAAATACGCTGAGATAAATTCGTTTTAGGCGAATTTACCCTGTTTCGCAAGGAGGGAGAAAAGAACCGTCGCCCCGGCGAAAGCAAACATCAACCACCAACCATTTTGTAAAGCCTGAGCGTGAGCGTCGATAATCATCTGTTGCGTCTGACCGGCGAAGTCCAGTCTAATGGCATGGACGTTCTGGGAAATGTTGTGAATGTCGTTTGCGGTCAAGCCAGGGATGAGTGCAAGAGCCTTGTGGATCTTGTTGATGTAGAGTGCCGCGAATACAGCAATACCAAAGATATCACCGACCGTCTGGGCAAAGATGATAAGACCAGTAGCCACACCAATTCTGTAATCTCCGTTAGTAAAAGAATATCTATAGATGGTAGGGTGTATGTGTGAACTTACTCTTGAGGTGGGACAGCGACTTGAGCTGTGAGCAACAATCCAGAGAAGACAGCACCCTGTCCGATACCCAAAAAGACCAGTAAAACGACAGCTTCTGCTCTTGATGTGTGCGAGTTCCATCGAGTAATCAAACCGCACATCAATACCATGATCAAACCACCCCAGATGGCATTGATCTTGCTCAACCCCTTCTTACTCGTGACAAGAGCGGCGATAGGATTTCCGATCAACAAACCAAACATCATAGGGATCAATCCGACACCGGATATAACGGCATTATCTCCAAAGATGATCTGGAAGAATTGGGGGACATAGTACATCATGCCGACCAAGTTTGCGCCAAAGCAAAACTCGGCCGCATTGATCGCGATTATTGTCCTGTTGGTGAAAAAGTACGCTGGGAGAAGTGGATCCTTGGCAAATTTGAAAATGTTGACGATGAAGATGGCGAAGAGAGCGGCCGAAGCGACAAAGCATCCGATAACTCGGCCATCAGACCAGGGAAATGTGTTTCCACCCCATTGCAAGGCGAGTAATAGGCATACAGTACCACCGGGCATCGTCAATAATCCAACGTAGTCGAGATTCTTTAATCTCTCCGTGAGGGCGACTTTTGGCGTTGGAATGCGTAGGTAGATGATTGTGACAATCAAGCTGATTGGCGAGATGCAAAGATTGATATAGAAACACCATCTCCATGAGACATATTGAGAGAAGATACCACCAAGCAACTATAAAGAGTTAGAAATCTTTGACAGATATAGAAGCAAGAGGAGAAAGAGTCGTAAATACCGGTCCAGCAACATCTGCGACTGCCCAAACCAAAGCTGTTGTAGCTAGGTACTTTCCGGCATCTCTTAGGGGGACTAAATCTGTGATGATGACCTATAAATGAATTAGTTTAGTTTTTGCGAAATCGTAGCCAACTGCGATTTGAGTGAAGCCGTCTTACATTGACAAGCCCGTAGATGCCTCCTGCACCAGCTCCTTGTACAACTCTCGACCAAATGAGCATGTTCATTGACCGGGCGGCCCCGCATAATGCGCTTCCGATGATGAATATAACAGTTCCGAAAATAAAGAGATTCCTTCGCCCGAATATATCACCAAGCTTGGCATATAGAGGGAGTACGAGAGCGAACGAAATGAGGAAACCGGAACCGAGCCATGCCGAATTTGTAAATTCGTTGAATTGCGAGGAGATTATAGGTGCTGCGGGCGCAACAATGTTGAAATCAAGAGCAGTAAGAAGCATGCCGACGTTCAGCCTATATATGCAGTGTTAGTAACTCCTGCAACTTGGACTGTATTGTTTAATACCGAGATATGCAACACTTACCCAACCATCACAATCCAGAATTGTGTTAAAGTCAAGCCGACTTTTGCGCCAGGCGCTTCTGGCTTTTCAGTTGAAACATTATTCTCGGACGATTCTTTGTCATCTTCGTTACCGCTCTCGGTACTGGTTTCGCCACCTGTAGGCTTTTGAGATTCTAGATCTGACAGATCATTTATTGGGACGTGCTCTTTCTCGCTATTATTTAGTACCGACATCTTGCAATCGCTGAATTTGAATTATTGAGACAGGATAATGGGTGTTGGTCTGTAGGTTGCGAATGTACTTGATCGCTTAGTAGTTTGCTGTGGCTTGCTGTTCTAAAATCAACCGAAGAAGGGTGTCATCGAAACAATATATAGGCTTCATCTTGCATACCAAGAGCCCAAACTTTTGTGCTTATCGGGCATATCAGCTTGATGACAGAGAAATTCGGGGTAATCATCATCACATCTGGTTGAAGATATTACCCGTCGGTCATGTCTTCTTTCTTTCTTTCGCAGTTGAGATCTAAAGTGAGGATTAAGAACGGGCTGCTGTTTGTTGTTGACAGGGGGTGCGGCTAACTCGCTATCGCCGTGGCCGTGAATGCCGCTAATTTGCCTGCTATCCCCGCTGTCGGGTCCCACTAAGACAAGAAGGCTACCTTTCAAAGCTTGTTGGTTAGATAAAGATTGCATCTTTTTTTTCTTTTTCTGATATAAAAGGCACGACTTCTCCAACCCGCTAACCTACTTGCCTAGTATGTACAAATATGACTGTACGGGTATATGCAAGGTCCAACGCCGCCAGGCTCGAGTTTAAGATGGCAAAGTAACTTTAGGGCAAGAGGTATCGTCTGTAGCGGGCACAACAAGATATTTCTCCTAAACTACGAGGCACGGAAAACACTTCCTTCGCAATTTTTCGTTTCAGCCTTAAGCTAAGGCTTTCAATTTCAGGGCTGTTTTCTCTCTTTTGTTTTTTGAAGCTAACGAATATTAAAACTCCTAGCGAAAGCATATATAAGAGATCACATTACGTCACGGCGATTCTGAAAGCAACGTTCAATTGAGATGAGGTAGCAGATATTTTGGCTAACCTTCATAACATAGTAATTGACGAGAGCTGTAAGATAACTCTATTAGATCCTTAGTATTATTTTCCTCTTCTCGAATTTTCGGGGTGAGAATCTGTGTAACCCTAAGCCTAGGGTAATAAGGGTCGGCGTTACGATTGTTCCACACATTTCTAGAAGCCGCTCGAACGCCAAATAAGCAACTATTTAGCTATATTGGTAGGTTACCCCATCCTTAGCACGGTCAAGAAGGTAGACAATCAGCGGCTCTCTATTATGATTTAGCCCGCCATCGTTAGCGAGAAACACTTGAAAGGATTGAAAAGTTCTGAAGGAAAATGTACTGTACTGTCAACATGTTTTCCATTCAAATTCGGGGTATACATATGAAACCCGAAAAGATTCGGTAGGATCTATCACGCTGATCTGTTTGTCCTATATCTATTCCTGGATTATCTGGATAACTGATACCGTTGAAGTTATTGTTGGGCACAAGATTTTAGTTATAGATTGCCATATCGAGGAGGAGGTCTGTGAGTTACCGCGTCGGCTTAGCACAACGCTAGATGATGTTATACGATCGGGCATCTGAATACGAAACAACTGATGAGTCTCTAAAAAGGATTCCGCGGGGCTAGAATAATAATATTTCTTTTCCTGGGCGGTGTATATCATTATTACATGGCTGACTAGGCAGGTTAGTGCGAATACCTCTTCTTAGAGTGCATACAACTTCCTTGAGAGCGGAGCTCTAGTGAAACGTTTGAACCGGATATCATATTTGCTAATACTGTCAACATTCACCTTAACTCGCAAAGCTGGAGTAGGCGATTCGGTCAGGGGATACCGTGATTTCCTATGTTCAGTAGAAGCCCGGTTGGTGATGCCTAGCGTTCGCAGAATCTGTCATGGGTAGCTTAACTATTGCGCATTTGCCCTTGCGTAGTCGCCGTTTATAGTTTATGTTGAACCTGGATTGGTACCTAGGTAGCCTCGGGGATGCTAATGGTTAGGATGAAAATTAGCATCCCCGAGACTATGGCTGTTGCTTTGGCTACCAGAGATCGATAGCTGTAGGTTTCTTGGCAATCTGACTCGTATGACATATATCTATTAAATATTTGTAGTTTTTGGTAGTTCCACAAGCTGCAAATCTTTGTCGGCTTATTCATGGCCCTTGTAATATCACCAATCAGCCTAGAGTCTATGAGCCGCACAGGTTAACAACCGGTCAACCACACTGGAGCGGTCAAAAGTTCAGGACCATTTCGTGGATTACGTTATGCCGAACGTGATGTGTCGGGGCGCATTCTCGACACACCTTAATTAGATGTAGAGACAAATGACCGCTCGCATCTTGCTATAGCTCGAAATTGCGAAACCCAATAGTGTCGTTATACACCCGGGGTGGATGCACGAGTGGCGAACGCCGAAGAAATTTGGAATCAAATCCATCAACATGAAATAGTAGAAATATACCTCTCCTTTACCTAGTAGAATATGATTCTATAGCCATTCAACAGTCCTTTTTCACGAATATTCTTCTATGCTATATTTATTGTCTGGATTTGCTAGTCAAACATATATCAATCAGCGATAGCGCACAGAATACCGCCTTCATGGAGCAAAATCCTAGCCTTATACAGCCTTACGGCCACGGAGTACCATTGGTTCTCATACATGACGGAGGTGGAACAACTTATTCCTACCATGGTCTTAAGAGTCTTGGCCGACCCGTTTATGGTATACATAATCCAAGGTTCTATACCTGCCGTCCATTCAAGGGCGGTATCGTAGAAATGGCAAAGATCTATACGCAAATGATTGAGGTTACTAAAATTCGCGGTCCTTTTATTATAGGAGGTAAGATTTCATCTCATCTATCTATTCGCATCAGTCAAAAAACGATATTTATGGTTACATGTCGTAAGACGCATATCCGCTAACTAACAATTTTGAGTTGTAGGGTGGTCTTTGGGTGGTTTAATCGCTTTGGAAATCACCAAACTCCTCGGAACATATCCTTATGGGCCAATAGCTGGGACGATTATGATTGATACGCCATGTCCAATACCATCATCTATACCCGCAGCCGAACCACAACTGCGTTTCCATGACCATTGCCGGACAGAGATTAAGCTCCTGGTTCAACTCAACATGAAGGTTGCGGGACAAATGTTTGATGAATACGAGCCTCCACTTCGTGCCATAGAGTGGACCTATGGAGATGAGCAGCACTGCACCCTACTTGATGAAGATTCAGAAGCAAGATTTCTACCGCACATTGTATTTCTGAAGGCTCAGGATAATGTTACGACCTTTAATGAAGCCAATAGCTCGCCTACGAGCAAGGCCCGAGTGGACCGCTTTCGTGACTTCACGGCTCTGGGTTGGGAGACGAGCGAGCAACAACTCATATCAGAAGTCCTTATAATTCCTGGTAATCATTACGATTTATTCATGGAGGAACATGTAAGCCTTGTCTCTAATACCCGACCTAAGTATTCTTTTAAAACTAACCTTTCTGTTCTATTTTCTTTGTAGCTCGAATCAACATCCAACGCTGTCTACAAAGCTTGCGAGTCCATAGAAACGGACTTATACCAAACCCGAAGGATAGATTCGGATTCTGACTGATATTCATAGTTTAATTTATTTGTTATCGTTGGGGCTGCTTTGCTGGGGTTTATCGTTATTAGAGGATCTGGATATAAAACGGCGTTTATCGTTTTGATTTAGATATTTAGAAATACCGTATGTACAGATAGAATTACGACATACAAGGCAACTAGACTGGGTATAGGTTTCATCTCAAATGCACATCCCAACCATTTCATAAAATCCATGAATTAGGGACCGTAGCAACGCAGTCACTTCGCAACGCATAGCTTTAGCGATCTCCACAGAGGAAAGAAAGTCTAAAATTTTCAGATTCTTTTGTTTAAAAAAATCACTTCGCAAGATATGCTTTCCACCCAATCTCCTGAAGCCTAGCAGCTTTACCTTCAACCTCTTCACCCATCTTTTGCATATAATCCGCCATTGCCTGCCTGTATCCTTCATCAGAGGTTCCAAGGATGCGCACAGCTAACATTGCTGCGTTTGTCGAATTATTGATACCCACCGTAGCAACAGGGCAGCCGCGAGGCATTTGTACAATGCTTAAAAGGCTGTCTTGGCCGTCGAGATGTGTCGCTTTAACTGGAACACCAATAACAGGTACCGTTGTCTCAGAGGCAAGCATGCCGGGCAGAGCCGCAGCGCCACCGGCAGCCGCGATTAGAACACGGATACCCCGTCCAGCTGCAGATTTTGCTAGCTCGCTCATGGTATGCGGCGTACGGTGAGCAGATGTAATGGTAAAATCATAGGGAACGCGGAAGTGCTCGAGGATCTCGAATGCGCCTCGAAGCACGTGTAGGTCTGAATCGGAGCCCATGGTAACCACCACCAGGGGCTTTTTGACATCACGGGAAGAAACTGAGGACGTAGGTGGTGGTTGCGAAGATTCTGCTGCGGCAGCCGGCCTTAATTGAACTGATTTCATATTAATACGTTCTTGGCGTATATTGTCAGCTTCTTGGATTAAGGGAGCTGCTAGTTGTTCGAGATTTGCGTCAGAGGAGTAGGACGTGGCAGTGATATGTCCAATTTTCCGTCCAGGCTTGGATGATTTTCCGTATAAGTGTAAGAAAATATCCATACTGTCGTGGTAAAGCGAATGGGTCAGGTTGGCCAGTGACTGGTGAGAGCTTTCCTGGGCGCCTCCCAGAATATTCACCATTATCGCACTGGAGACCCGGGGTTGCAATTTGATTGCTGATGGAATAATGTCGAGGATGGAGCAAAGTTGTGCTTTGTACTGGGACATATAAGGTACAGCTTCAATTGTATAGTGACCCGAATTGTGACTATAATCGGTTATCAGCCATATTGTCTAGAATAATAACGATGTGAGCTCAAAGTTACATACGGTCTCGGGGCAACTTCGTTAACCACAAGTGTATCTACCATATTATAAGTAATTTGATCGTTTATTTATTCTAAGGAAACTTACTATCCTGATGAAGGAACATTTCTACAGCAAAGACACCCCTGCCCTTTAGTGTCCCAACAACATTGGAGGCTAACTGCCTCGCTGCCTCGCATGCGTCGGTCGGCACCTGTCGCGGAGGATAAAAAACCTTGGTGCAAACGCTATCTTCGTGGATCGTTTCGACTGCAGGATAAGCGTAGGTGTTCCGCAGTTCTCCCTCGTTATTCTCTGTTCTAATGACCATAACAGCCAGTTCTTTTTGGAAGGGTTGAAACTTCTCAGCGTAGAGAGATAACTTCCCCATTGAATCAACGGCAGCTTCAAAATCTTGCGCGCTATCAATTTTAAAATTACCACGACCGTCGTAAGACTCCTTCCGTGACTTGAGCATAAACGGAAAGCCATATATCTTGCCAGCTTCTTGCAATGAGCCTAGCATAGCTTCCCCAACGTCAATCATCATCTGAGGTGCGACGGGTATGCCCTCTTTTCGGAAATGCTCTTTCTGAAGATATTTGTCTTGAATCAGTCGTAGAGTTTCCCATGACGGATGTACAGGTACTTTCTTCATCTGCCCACCAACGTCAACGCCAATTGTAGCAATCTCTTCGAGGACTTCGGTATTGATATGCTCGATCTCGACCGTCAGTACGTCACACCTCTTAGCAAGTTCGCGGATTTTGTTTGCATCTCGAAAGGAGCCTGTGACGTGCTTGCTGTTCTGGTTTATCTGGCGCACAGGGCAATTCTCTTCGTCGAGAACAACAAGCTCAATGCCGAGAAGTGCAGCTTGTTCCTGAAGCATTCGCCCAAGCTGTCCACCGCCTAAAATGCCTATAACCGGTTTTTCGTCCATTGTGAGAGTATATTGCAAGGGTAGAGTGTGCGATTCTGGAGCTATGGAGCCTAGACACATATACTCGACGAAATCTTCCTGTGCACATGAGATAGGGCCAAAGGTGTTGGAGGTCGCAAAAATTCATTGTAGAAATCACGTGACCCTCGAGAATGTTTGACAACGCGGGCAAATTGAAGCGGTGAGCTTGCGCATATATCAACGTCTGAAATGATGTGCTTCAATGGGTTAAAGACCCTATAGGTACATTGCTAGGTATGGAGTTAATACGGAGGAGTGAACTCAATGTTAAATATCGTGCAAAACCTTTGTCATGATATAATAATCTATGTAATTAAGTATAATACATTACAACGCCCTCCTAATAGTTACAGCTCTAATTCTTGTCAGAGTGGTTAACTCAAAAAGTTATAACAAAATCTTCTGATCTCCTATTCTGTTTTTCCGCCGACACGGGTTTGTAAGTTTGAATTTAATAGGAAGATTCTTTTCTCTCACTACATCCGTAATTGTGTCAAAGGCATCCAGACAGTCATTTCCTTCCAGAACCTTGCGGCTTCCCACAGCATGTGCGCCGCCCGGTCGATCAAAGTAGGACACGTATAGTGTTTCCGAAGCTGAATCCCCAATAGCGAAGGGCTGTAGGACTACATAATCGTCGTCAATGTAGGGTACAGAGGGGTCTGATGTTCGATAGTTGATCGCGTGTACTTTGCATTCTTTTCCGTCGGAGGTGCAATTTGCGCTTGTTGAATATTCCCACCAGTCATAGCTCTCGGGGCGAGGATGACATTTTGAGCGATCGATATCCTCGGGTTTACCTCCTAGAAACCTACAAGTGAAACCCAAGAGTTTAATAAGTATTCGCGAATTTATATAAGAAGAGCAGAATGAGTTGCGTTCTCTTACCAGCCAAAACTAACGTATTGCAAGTGTTCAAGTGAGAAATAGCAGTAAAAGTTTGCAGTTTCGTAGGTAGCATTCGATGGAGCACGGCCTTTGAAAGGCAAAATCATTACACTAGTACCATGGAAAAGTAGTTGGGCATTGGTAGCAGCAGAGGCTAGCAAACCCGCAAAAAACAAGATGGAGAGCTGCATAGTTGACTGTGAAATTTTGGTCTAATTTCTGGCGGAAGGCTTGTGCAAAGGCTGTGGGTTACTATTGCATTGGCAACTCAGCGAATATTCTGATTATATATTGACGATGTTAAACCCCAGAACACTCTCGTATTCCATGGTTGCGCAGGGGTAAATCCATGGTGTTTTTGATAATATCAACAGGCATCGTACTGAGTACCCCTGGGCTTATCGCATATGCCGCAAAAAGAAGGTGACCTCATCGGACACAACGGGCAGGTCTGGCAGCGGGCCGGGGAGTGCGGTAAGCACTTACAGAAATTTCTTTGTAAGGATGAAAAAAGAAACTTCCAGTACAAGGGTCGGGCATATGTACCAAGGCGCGTTCGGCGTGAGATAATGATTCCATTGTATCGAAGGGACCTTTTTGCGGAAGCCAGTCGGACTTCAGCGCCATTTCTTGTGGAGCCTCAAGAGTGGCTACTCCGGGCAGAAAGATCTGATGTGTAAACGTACTAGCCAATTGGGGCGTGGGTTCCGTGTAGAACGTTAGCTGTCAAATGTGTCATGCAAGGGGTACTGCCAAGTTAGTTATCACCAAGAGATATCATATAGATATATGAGACGTTATTTAATACCAATTTATCACGATAGCTTTTGTAGAATATATCCTCTTTTCACTATAGACAAAATGATTGTGCCAGACGCAATTAACCGCGGCACCAGCGGCCCCATACATACCAATAGAGTTTTGGTTTTGATTAGTCTTGTTGTTCTATCTGAATCACTCTCTTCAACTATTCTACTACCCTTTGTATATTTTATGGTCCGCGATTTCGGAATCGACAGCGATGAAAGGCTTATCGGATCACGAGCGGGGTTTATAAGTACGTTGTAAACTCAAGATCTCTTGAAATAGATTCAATATTCACCTACTAATGAGCATATAGCATCTTCCTTTTATTTGACCCAAATGTTAACAACAACGATATGGGGCATGGTCTCTGACCGATATGGGAGAAGACATGTTTTATTAGTCGGATTATTGGGAAACACAGTATCTCTTGTCCTGTTCGGAACATCAAAAGACCTTTTTCACGCCATATTGTTCAGAAGTTTTTGTGGGATTCTCAATGGTACGGTTCTAACCTTTGTTCCACAGTCAACATTAGAAACTACAATTCAATACTAATTTCTAACTGCACAGGTAACATTGCTGTCGCAAGAACTTCCGTAGGAGAATTAGCCATAAAGGCTAATTTAGATCAAGCCAAGGCGTTTTCGTTGTTCGGGTTCTGCAGCGCCTTAGGATTTGTTGGTATGTATTCAAATCCAGATTTAAAATATATTACCGTTCGCACTTTCTCATGAACTTGAATTCTAGTTGGTCCGTTAATTGGTGGGGCTTTGTCAAGTCCTGCTTCCAGGCTCGGCTTTTCAGGCCCATATCAAATATTCGTCACGTATCCGTATCTATTACCATGTATGGTTGGGGCTATGGTTAGTGGTGTTACTTTTCTCGCGAGTATATTTCTCTTGGACGAGACGAATGAAGCGGTTCGGATCTGCAACAACAAGTCGAGGGAAGATATGGATGAAGAAAGAAGACCGTTGCTTCCGGTCGAGGTTAGGGTAGACACAAGCTTCCAAGCCGATACGACAGGTCCGATCGATAGAACGAAGATTGAATCAGCTGCTGTCTGGTGTGTTGTAGGCGCAAGGTATCTTATACATTCACCTATCCGGTTCTGCATTTTCGGTTAGAAGATCTGAGACTAATGAGAAGCGATAATATTTTATAGTGTCATGTGCCTCCACTCCATAATATTCGATGAGCTGTTCCCACTATTCGCCGCCGCAAGCAAGGTCGGAAATGTTGGACTTGGATATAGTGCTAGCGAGATTGCCTCTTCACTTTCATTGATGGGCATCTGTATCTTCGTTGCTCAACTGATCTTATACCCAATAATAAACAAATACTCGAGCACACTACAACTGTGGCGGGTGTCGACGGCGAGCTTTATATTGATATATCCCTTGTTTCCTCTCATCCCCCGGCTAGCGAGTGCAGGCTACTATATTCAAAAGGCAATACTCCTAGGCTGCATGGCGTCAAGATTCACTTTGATCGTGATTGCGTATACTAGCATGAATATTCTTGTGAGCTATGCCGCACCTTTTCCCGGTCCCGATAGCTATATCAGCCTCACTGACGCTACTCAATATAGATGAACAATAGCACAAGAGCCGAAAGCAGGGGTTTAGTGAATGGGTATTTATTCTTCATTCTATGATACAGTTTTCAAGAAATTATTTTACTGATCAATCTACAAAATAGCATCGCTCAGTCGTGCGTGTCATTCGCCCGCACCGTTGGGCCGGCCCTCGGTGGCATCATATGGTCATGGAGTCTTTCTAATGAATACGCGTTTCCTTTCAATCACTTCTTTTTGGTAAGTCTCATACTCTTTCTAGGTGCGAAATACGCTGAATTAAACATCATCTCATCTTACTGAATCTTAATTTCTCCTACAGTTTTTGTTACTCTCTTCATTCGCGTTACTACAGTTATTGTTCAGCTCACAAATTCCGAACCGAATTGCGACAAAGAAACAAGTTTAAGTATACGAGAGAGGATATTTGCAGTGGGGAGTTCTTAAAATGAGAGCGAAAACCAACTTGCAGGGTACTTTTGCGCGCCAAGTTTATTATTTACATTGCTTTCCAAATTATTTTATGTACAGAAATTATAAATTATTGAAAGGGGGACACCACTTCCCAACTTTGTATATATGGCCTTTCAGTCGGAGGGAGCAGTATTGCATGTTGGACCCATATAGCTTCCATCGTTGGTTTTAATATCTTTCACACTCGCCGAGGGCCTCGCCAAATCGAAAAGCAAAACTTGCTTATATTTATTCGCTAACGGCTCACATACCTCCTTCATCTTATCCAAACTCAACAATATTAAATCAATCTCACTTCTAGTAGAAGCATCTCGAGTCTCAAGCCAGTGGATGATTAGAATCCTTCCTGAAAGGAAGAGGATCGGTCCAGCCAAAGGGTTCAAGAAGCTACGATTTGCGATCGTGGCTAGATCTTTGATGGCAGAAATAATGTGCTTTGTGCCAGCTAGACAGCGAAAAAACTCTGGTGACTGATTATTCCCATCCTGACGCGCGACAGCACGCACTGTTGGATGGTGAAGAAGTATCGAACAAGTTTGTAGGACGCATATCAGCCAGCAAATATTTTCTTGCTCATGTACGGGTTGTAGATAGGTGATCTGGGTATATTTGCTAGGTGTGGCTAAAATGAGACGGGCTAAAGCAGCCTCTAATTCGGCAAATTCTCGGCGTCGTTCTTCTGATTCATCATCTGCGTCGGGAAAATTGTTGTAGTCAACGATCCGACCGAGGAGAACGGCGGCATGGCAGATATAATCGTAGCAATGGTCAATCCTCTGGATTGTTTTGTTAAGGGACGAAGGAAAAGAGCGTGGGTTAATTCCGAGTAGAAGCTGGAAGGTAGTTAGTAGAGTGTTTCCCTTCTTTTTCATTACACCAGGCTATCACTTTGGCAATTCTTCTGCTTACCTCTGCATTTGCGTCCTGAAAAATAGTTTCATTTACAGGTATATTTACCATGAATTGGCGGTCCTATCTCAACGTTAGCATGATAGAGCTGGGCCGAAGAGCGAGGTTAAGACTTACGTCAATGGCAAAGGGCCAACCGCATAGAAAAGACATGCACCTGTCCAAGATAAATAATGACCACATTGTTCTTCGCTTTTCCTCAACAGTTCGGGCAAATTTAGCGTCGTTCGCTGGCGCACTATACCCACGCTTTTTCGCGTCTATGCGATTTAAGCCGAGAGGACAAGCCATACGCCACGCTTTCCCAAGAAATATCCAGCTATCAGACATTTCAGACCTTAGGAAAAGATGCAAAGTGATCCAAATGGCCGCCTGGACGTGATGTATAGACACAGTATTAGAAGCTATCGCCTTCTCGATAACTTCTTTGGTGCGATTCAGCCAAGGTTCGCCCTTTTCACGGATTGATGCCTTATAGTGGCCACTTGAAGCGATTGCCGATATTGCCAATAAGACTACATCTTCATCAAACGGGATGTTCTTTTCTTCTATCCTCTCTAGGAAGTTCTTCCGATGCAGTATAGGAATAATGGAATGAAAACGAGAGAAAAAGGCATCAAGCAAGTCGCGCAGTTCTTCATTAGTGGGGTGATCAAAACTTTTAGCTGGGGGTTTTTGATCGTCAGATGAGACCGTCGATGGTGTGGTTATGGTCGAATAACTTGTCGACCGAAATGCTGGAGTTTCTGGTGATGCCGACCCCCAGCTTAAATGCGTCGCCGAAGGAGGCATTAGCCACGATGGTAGATCAACGTGTGCCGTTAGGTCTGCTGCTCCAAGTTGGCCATTCGGTAGAAATTGTTCAAAAGGAAAATTGTTGAAAAAATCGTTTTCGACAAAGGGCGGTAAACCAAAACCACGTTCATTTTGTGGTTCTTCCGCTGGATAGGTATTGCCAAAATTTGGCGATATAGAATCGGCATCTCTAATATCAAAGTCGGTTATGCTGTTTGCTGATGACGAGGTCGGTGGTGACACATGTGATATAGGAGGCGTGAGAAGCCTTATTTCCGGAGAGTTCGTATTAATTAGAGAGCCTAAAAAAGAGATATATCAACATCCGAACACGAGTTCTTGCGATATACGCGATGTTCTAAGCGTCAAACTAACGTTGAAGCGTGATATCCGCCAATGAGGTTTGTCGCTGGCTTTTCGTTTTTGACCTTTGATACACGCAAGTATAATCGAGACGGGTGCATGATAAGCATATTGGCCTTTGCCCCTATTATAATTCACCAAGCATTTAGCTTTTACTCAAAGGTATCTTTTTTGAGTACAGTAGCGCTTGAATAAGATATTTTCTCGTCTTGGATACGAACACCTAGTTATTCTGTCTCGTAAATCAACCGCTCAACACGCGGTTAGTTTACGAGACAAGCCAGTTGTTGGAACTAAATGTGTTGTTGTTTATGTGTGAGGCTCTTTCACGTGCAACATCCAGGAACGTAAAGCCGCTCGATTAAGGGCGTCGTACAAATCAACCTTCGACAGAGCGCCCATAGCGATCGAGACTTCTTCTACGATGAAGCATTCAATCTGTAGCTATAGCTACGTAGATGGCCATATCCACTCCACACTTCCTCCATGCTTTGGTCTTGGACACTTACATCGCATTTTTTCTTTCGTTGCCGACAAGTCAGGCAAGCTGAGTTTCGTGAGAGAGCAGGTCTTCGGTCGAGGGCGGCCATGGTCGGTACGAGTTTGCGGAGATGGTTGACAAATATTGGAAGAAAGCGGTGTGTCGGCGGTCGGGCGGCCAAGCGGCCAAGCGGCCAGACAATTTGTGGTTGAGCAACAAGCGGTCAAGCGGTCAACCAGGCAGTAGTTATCTGACCTTATTTCTGCCAAAGTGTGCACTTGGTGCTACTGAAATCCAGCAAAACTAATGAATGAATAGCAGAGTAAGTTTATTGATCGCGATTTTTTTTGATGGTGCTGGGTTAACTTGTGCTGACAGAGATGCATCCTGATGCTTCGCGGATGCGATAAAAATCCAACCCATAGTTTTTGACCAGGTCAACTTGCTGGTAACGTTGCAATGAAATTTCGCTGCTGTCGGGTCTTGCGAGCTACACATACCCTGGTTTTTTTTTTTTTCGAGAATAACGGGAGTCCCGCGTATCAGCTAGCGGCTTACGTATTGATCCCTGACAACTGAATACAATAGCTAGGGATTCGCAATACGGACAATCCTAACGTTGTTTTCTACACCGCAGCGTGATATCAACTTCCATTTGAGAACAATTCTCACCTATCTAGGGCGAGATTACGCGATAATGAGTACATGCTATCATGTCAGCACTATCAACTTTTCCCATGGATCGATCATCACCTTCCAGAACGCCAAACTTAGCTATATCCGTCGATTGCCTGCTGTGGAAAATGGTTATATATTCTACTCTATTATCGCTTCATCATGAAAGAATACGAAATATAAATCTCCTCAGTTCATGCACAAACTTCATTGCAATCATACTCTCACTACCACCATAATAAGCGTCCAACCGTATTTCTCTTAATTGGCGCACTTTGTTTTTGCCTGTCATTCAAAGATCTCTACGGCGACTCAATCTACAAGCTTTTAAATTAATACTCTTTACTTTCACATCCCTCGCCGGCTTTCTATCACATAGACTCCTTATAAAATTTACTGCACTTGGAATCTCTTAATCCACTATATTACTGCCGTAATAATGTCAGAACACGATAATGATGTTGCCATTATTGGCATGTCTTGTCGAGTGGCTGGCGCAGACACGCCGGCGAAATTGTGGGAAGTTCTTGCAGAATCCCAAGATGTCAGAAGTAGAATCACCAGATTTAATGCTGATGGTTTTTATCATCCTGAAGGTGGTCCTCGTAAAGGTCTCACCAATGTTCAGCATGCATACACCATCCAAGACGGCATTGATCGCTTCGACAATGCCTTCTTCTCTATCACTCCTCTTGAAGCATTAGCTATGGATCCACAACAACGCTTGCTGTTGGAAGTCACCTATGAAGCTATCGAATCGGCAGGACTCCGCTTGGATGACATCAGTAATACGGCAACCGCAGTGTATACTGGAATCTTTACTACCGACTATCACACCTCGCTTCTTCGAGATGTTGATGCCACACCGAAATACCAAGCTACCGGAACTGCAAACTCCATTGCAGCCAACAGAATTAGCTATGCCTTCAATCTTACCGGACACAGTGTTTCTTTGGACACGGCTTGCTCGTCGACCATCGTTGCGTTGCATACGGCAGTTAAGACTATCCAAAACGGCGAAGCACCTATGGCCATTGTATGCGGAGCTAATCTGATCTTGAATCCTGATATGTTTGTGCACATGTCTGAGCTTGGATTTCTCAGTCCAAGAGGCCGATGTCACTCATTCGATGCCTCTGGAGATGGATATGTCCGCGGTGAAGGCTGTTTGGCATTACTTTTGAAGCCTTTGAAGCAAGCTATTCTGGACAACGATCCGATTCGTGCTGTTATCAAAGGCACAAGATTAAATCAAGACGGTCGCACCCAGGGTATCACATTACCTTCTTCAACCGCTCAAAGAGCCAATATGGCTGCTTTGTACAATGATTACAATATTAACCCAGCTGATGTTCAGTACGTTGAGGCACATGTAAGGCAATTTCTAATCCTACTATCTTGGTTAATTTGTATCTAATTGTTTTGAATAGGGAACTGGTACGGCTGCTGGAGATCCCCTCGAAATGTCAGCTCTTGATGCTATTTTTGGGCCTTCTCATATAGAGCGGCCCCTCGTCGTTGGCTCTATAAAGAGTAATATAGGACATCTTGAGTCGAGTGCAGCACTCGCAGGTATTATCAAGACTATTGAAGCTCTCGAACGGGGCAAGATACCGCCACAGGTACGTTCTTAGAAGATCTTATTACGACTAGGCTGTTTACTGAACTGAGGCTCCTTATAGATGCATTTCACAACCCCAAACCCCAAAATTGATTTTGCTCGAATGCAAATACCCACAACTTTACTGGATTGGCCATATTCAGCTTCCGGCATCAGAAGAGCCGCAATAAACTCTTTTGGTTTTGGAGGAACAAATGGTCATGCTGTGCTTGAACATTTTCCTCGAAAGGCCTCGCCCGTCGTGGAGCAAAGCCGACCATTCCTATTTCTCATCTCGGCGGAGAACGAGACATCATTGGATAGGCTTTGTGGCTCCTACGCAGATTATGTTGAGAAAGAACAGCCCTATTTACCTGATCTAGCTTACACTCTCACAGCGAGAAGAAGTGTATTCAGAAGGTCAAGGCTGTTTATCGCGGACTCTTGTGCCGGTTTGGTTGAAAAACTTCGGGAGGATCGCTCTGCCTCGAAGCCTCTCGCCAAAAATCCCGAGAAATTCGGGAAGTTGGCCTTTGTGTTCACAGGTCAGGGAGCGCAATGGTAAGCATCAATGTTTGATATCAGTTTTTTGCAATTATTAATATATTAACGATCTCGGTCATTTACAGGGTTCAAATGGGTAAGGGGTTGATTGAAAAGTCGACTCTATTCAAAGCCATCTTGGAAGAATGCGATCGAATCCTGCAAACCCTTCCTGATAGTCCAGACTGGTCTATCATTGATGAGCTACAAAAACCCAAAGCGACGTCGCGAATTTACATCTCCACATTTTCTCAGCCACTATGCACCGCCTTGCAGCTAGGGCTCATTGGGGTTTGGAAATCATGGGGAATAACGCCAGATGCAGCAGTTGGGCATTCTTCTGGCGAGATTGCGGCAGCATATGCGGCTGGTATCCTATCTCTTCGAGATTCAATTATAACAGCTTTCTATCGAGGGTTATTTTTGACTTCTCAGGATGAATCGCAGAAGAGTGGTCCTAAAGGTGCCATGTGCGCGATCGGCCTTAGCCCGGACAAAGCAAACAAGATTGTTCGAAAGTATAAAGGAAAGGTCGCGTTGGCCGCAATCAACTCTCCAACGAGTTGCACGCTTTCCGGAGATCAAGATGCTATCGAATTGGTTGTCAAGGCTTGTGCTGATGATGGTACCTTCTGTCGGGCTTTGCGAGTGGATATGGGTATGCTTTTTTCTTCCACCGCCCCGTTCCTCGAATACGTTTTTAGATAATACTGACTCGATTTTTAGCTTATCATTCCCATCACATGGTCCCATTGGCGTCTAAATATGTGGAGGCTTTAGATGCTGCCGGCGTCAAACCCCAAGAGGGAAATTCACACTGTCGAATGTTCTCGTCCGTTACAGGTCGGGAACTTCATTTCAGCGAATGTGTTCCTTCTTACTGGAAAGACAACATGGTTTCTACGGTTCAATTTGCCCCAGCAGTAGCCGAGCTTTTGAAATGCGTACCGGATGTCACAGCAATGTTGGAACTCGGTCCCCACCCAGCTCTGAAAGGACCTGTCGGTGATATTCTGGGCGATTTGAAGCGAAGCGACATGCTTTACTTTGGATCATGTTCTCGTGGAAAACCAGATTTCGAAACCCTTCTTGAATCCTCTGGTAATTTAATGGTTGGCGGCCTGCCCTGCGATGGCGGGCTCGTCAACGGATTCGAGCAAGTCGAAAACTTGGAATGCCGCCATCAGATTGGACAAACGCTCACCGGTCTGCCTCGGTATTCTTGGGATCATGCCACTGTGCACTGGGCAGAAAGCAGAGTCAGCAAAAACCAACGGTTCCGACAATTCCCACGCCGTGAATTACTCGGCGCTAGATGTGTCGACGATAGCCCAATGCATCCTAGATGGAGGAATTTATTGATGCTCAGAGAAGTTTCGTGGTTGAAAGATATGAAACAGAATGGCGCGTCCAATTTTCCTTTGGCTGGCTACCTTCTCATGGCTTACGAGGCCGCGAAACAACTGCAATCGACAACGGCACAGGGTCACTCCATTATAGAAATTCAAGATTTGCTTGTTGAGAAGAGTTTCCCTCTAACATCATGGAAAGATGATGACCATGCTATTGAATTTCATTTCAACACACAATACGTCAATGCTTTGGAATATTCATTTGAGATCGTCTCTGAGAGCGCCTCTGAATGGATTCGACATTGCAAAGGCACTTTCCGATTCCTAGATTCCATGATGGAAAATGGAAGCAAGCTGGAAATAACAGCCGGAGAGCAGAATCCTTTGGTCGAAGATGCGATTGATTTAGGGCTACTTCAATCAGATGGATTGAAGGACTTCGAAAATTTGGTTATCAACCGTGATGGTGCCCTTGGCTGTTTCCCCGATGCTATTCCGAATTTTGAAGGGAACCCCATGGACCCGGCTTTGCTAGAAACCATCCTTGGACTACCGAAGATCTCCTTCCTCGGCTATAAGATACCCTTAATCCACGACTTGAAGCGAATTGCCTCGATTCAATTTGGACCTGGTAATCTGTCCATCAACAACAGTAGCTTTGAAATGGAGGTTGCTGAGGTTAGCACAAACAAGAGCAACAGTTTTCTTCAAATAAATTGCCCAACTTGTACTATCCAACTTTCGCAGATGAGATGGGAGTCCGAGGGTCTCGCGAACCGCAAACCAGCCTTGGGTTCTCTTTTCTTCCGACCGGAATATGAGCTAGACATCACCAGATTAGCATCGTCGAAGCTGATACCTCTAAGCGTCTGCCTCAAGCTTATCACTCATAAATGGCCTATGGCGGATATTGGTATCGATATCCCAGAAAACCTCCATCAAGCAATTGCTGAGGGCCTCAATCTGACGCACGACCACAAGCGCTCAAGGTGCCGAACTCTTCAAATCCTTGGGGATTCTTCCATCAAACCCTCGCTACGTGTCCGTAGCGGTCAGGAACTTGATCCCTCAATCACGCTTCACTTTTTGATGACCTCCTCTTGGACACCGAAATGCTTGGCTCAGCTAGCATCCTCCAGCTTGGTATGTGTACGAATTGCTGATGACTTAGAGCGAGAAATGATCGCGGAGGAGCTGGAAGTTATCTGCTCTGTCGAGGTTGGCAACGACGAAAATGACTGGGTGCTCTGCAAGCCTCGAAATACAACTACGAGCGGCCAATCCTCAGAAGTTGTTATAATCTCCCAGAATGTATCGGATTACCCTCTATTAACTTCTTTGAATGGGGCGAAGGCCTTTGATTTGAACACTGCACTTTCAGAGGCGTCGTTTTCGATCAAGGATGTCAGTAAGCCTGACATTATTATCATCGATAATGCCGACAAGTCTATTTTAACATCGATGTCGGGTGATCAAATTCTCCCAATGCTCCAGTCCATCCTGCGAGTCGCAAAGAATATTTTATGGGTTTCCAGGCGCTCCGAAGCGAATCCGTACACAGGTCTAGCGGGAGGTCTTCTGAAAACCTTTAAGAATGAACAGCCAGACATACGAGTATCGCATTTGATTCTAGAAGATATCTCCAACCCTCGACTAATCCAGCATATTATCCAGAAAGAGTACGAGCGGCTGCGCAATGGAGACTGCGAGACAGAAATTCTGATCAACAAACTTGGTACCCAGATTCCACGTTATCAGCCTGACGACGATATGTCTACCACTCTAGGACTTCTACCGGCAAGAATTGCCACAAATAGTACTAATGATCATGATCACGAAGTTCGTTTGATTGACGGCAAAGACCTCACACTCATTTCTCAAGTGCCTATCCTGTCGGATCAAGTAGAAGGCATGGTGCAAGTCACCGTTGACTCATCGCTGCTTGATATCAGAGATCTGATGCTAATGAACGGTGTCATCGATCGGCTTCAACCATTACGTGGCTTGGGGCAGTTCTTCGCAGGCAGACTCTTGGAGCAAGATGCTGGCGGATATGTTCTAGGGTGGCACCTTGGTGCCCATAAATCTACCATCACTGTTCCTGCCAACCATATTATGAACATGCCTCAGCATCTCGAACCTACGATGGCTGTAGCCTTGTTAGGTAGCTTCATGGTTGGGCTGTGTGTGCTAGAATACGAAGCCCGTGTCCGAGAAGGTGACAAGATTGCAGTTCAGTCCGAATCTCCCCTCCTTCACTCGGCTTTGCTCTCGCTTTGTCGTTCTTACGGAGCAATCATTTGTGACGAGCCGATGTCAGACTTCGTTATCAGAACTGATGCAAAGAAAGGAGTCGTTTTGAACAACCGCACTATAATGGTTGAGGATATTCTATCAAGAAATGCCCCAGCTATCCTAAAGCGTGCAATTGTTCATATGGAGAACTCTTCCATCACAACAACACCTTCGACGATTCACATCTCCGAAATCCAAACTGCATCTGAACAGGTGTTGACTAGCCCGCCATTTTCTACTGTTCTGAAACATTCGGCGACTCGCCCTATATCGGAAAGTGTATTGATGGTTTCCCAAAGACGTTCGAACTTGTTTGATGGGCATTCGACCTATCTTATCCTCGGTGGTCTCGGTGGGTTGGGATTACATGTGTGCTCGTGGATGGCAGCAAACGGTGCAAGGAGGATAATCTGCCTCAGTCGTTCCGGTTCTGCCTCTGTGGATAGTCAAAGGCAGATCGACGAAATCAATCGAAACTACGGTCTAAACACTGTCACTGCTGTCAAGGCCGATGGCTGCGATCGCGATGCAATGTACAATGCCTTGGCCGTTATTCGACAGGAGACACCTCTTCGGCCTATTCGAGGAGTCATCAACATGGCAATGGTACTCGGCGATGCACCGATGCTCAGCATGACTAGCAAGCAATGGGACCAAGCCGTCCAAGTTAAGATTCTCTCGAGCTGGATAATCCATGAACTGACCGCTGAAGACAGACTTGACTTCTTCATAATGTTTTCTTCAATTAGCAGCCTTATTGGCAACCGTGCCCAAGGAAATTATGTTCTCGGGAATTCATTCCAAAACGCTTTGGCAACATATCGTCATTCTAAAAATCTTCCCGCTGTCGCGATAGCTTTGGGAGTTATGAGTAAGTAATCCGTACGATCAATTATTTAATTCGGGTGGCTAATTTCAAACATCACAGCCGGAGTTGGAGTAATCGAGGGCAAGGACGACATCCTGCGTACTCTCAAACAAACGGGGCTTTCACAGTTGGAGGGACAGCACTTGGATAGTATTATGGAAGCCGCAGTTCTACCATATGTGCAACGCACCACGCCTCTGCTTTCCACTGGGTTCGAAATGTTTGAAAAGATTAACAACCAAATCAAAGCGAAAGAATGGCAGACACAACTATTCTGGGCTGAATATCCAGATTTCGGGTTCCTTTTCTCCCACAGTCTTGATTTGGCAGGTTCCAAGGATGTCAACCTTTCATTACTGGAACAGCTCCAAAGCCAGGATGGCCCCACTGCGCATATCACTCTGCTAAAAGCGTTCAGTAAAACATTGGCTTCCATGCTAGGATATGAGATTTCAGCCATAGATCCAACATCAGCATTGGCAGCTTATGGGCTGGATTCCCTAAGCGCCGTGACCTGTCGATATTGGTTCTTCAAAGGTATGGTGACTTGAGATTATTTCGGAATTAAACAAATACTAACATCCTTATAGAAACTTCCGTGGACGTGCCCGTTTTCGATATCTTAGGATGCAAAAGCCTGAACGCTTTAGTGGCTCGCGTTCTAGGGAAGTTGACACCAGAAGGTGCAGTTAATACGTCGAATGCTTCCGCAGTCCCACAGCCAAAGCACCACACGGATCTAGCAATCCGCCCCATTTCTCACTCGCAAAGTAGATTGTGGTTCCTTCAGAATTTCCTCGAGGATAAAACAGTCTACAATCTCCTCCTTGTGTGCCATATTTCAGGAACCGTTAATATCGAGCTTTTTGCAAAGACTTGGTCGATCTTAGTGGGACGTCACGAAGTACTCCACTCGAAGCTCCAGAATACCACCGACGGCCTACAACAGATCCCCATCGCCAATCCATCGTTTAATCTAACTGTGTTAGAATGGGAAGATGTTAAGGCCAACGATCGGGTTGCTCATGTAACAGAATTGGCGAAAAATCACGTCTTCAACTTGGAACAAGGGGAACTTGTACGAGGATGGCTCCTCAAATCTCCAGACACCTGGCGATTCTTCCTCTCTTCTCACCATTTGGCATGGGACCGAGCATCCTCGCAAACTATATTCGACGAGACCTCGAAAATATACCAAGCTTTAACGTCTGGCGCAGAGATTCCTCTTGAACCAGTTCCGTACCAGTTCATCGATTACACCTTGTGGCAAGAAGCATGGCTGGCGGATGATAGCCTAACCAAACCACATGTTGACTACTGGACGGAAAACCTGAATGGTATTCCGGAGTCTGTTTCGCTTCTCCCTAACGCCCACAGATCTAGCCGGCCGACGGTGAAACAGCATAAAGTCGATAAAATTTCCTTTTCAATCGACCCCGCGGCGACTGCAGATATCAAAGAATTTTGTCGAACCAAAGCAGTTACACCATTCATGTTCTTGACATCAGCACTTGCAGCTCTTGTGCACCGCTTGACAAATGACATGGACGTTGTAATCGGTATTGCAGACGGTGACAGAGGACATTCTGCCTTTGACCGTCTCGTTGGATTTACAGTTAACATGCTTGCGATTCGGTGCAACTTCTCCGAGGGTGATACCTACGACGATGCCTTGGAAAAGGTTAGAGATGCCTGTCTCGGAGCTTATGAGCACAGAGCCGTGCCCTTGGACTATTTGCTGCAGCGACTGGATATCAAGAGAAATACAAGCCACAATCCTGTCTTCCAGATCGTCGTTAACTACTTGGTGGAAGGAGCGTTTCCTAAAGTAGATTACGGTTCCTTCGAATTTTCTTCGTACGACCATTTCAATGCTAAGACGCAATGCGATCTGGCCCTCGAAATCGAAGAGACTGAAGAAAATTCCTTGGCTTGCTCGTTCGAGTTTGACAGCGCATTATACGATGCAGAAAGCATGAGCGAATTCGCACATGTCTTCAAAACAATGGTGGCCAATGTCATAATGGATTCTTCTGCATCTTTAAAGAATATTGCGCTAGTTTCGGAGGCGGATAAGACCATTATTCAGAAATTCTTACAACCTGAAATTAACTTTGACTGCCTTTCTTTGCCACTCATCCCCACGGTCATAGGAGAAACGGTTGGACAGCATGGCGACAAAACCGCAGTCATCGATGAACACAAGAGTCTTACCTTTGCTGAGTTGGACCGCCGGGCAAATCAGATCGCTAATTACTTGATCAAAGACAACATCCATGTTGGAGACTGCGTCGGTTTGTGTACTGAACAAAGCGCTGATATGATAGTTGCCATTCTTGGAATTGTCAAGGCCGGTGCAACCTACACGCCAATTGACCCCGACTATCCTG
This sequence comes from Dactylellina cionopaga, assembly GCA_036971295.1. Classification (NCBI taxonomy): domain Eukaryota; kingdom Fungi; phylum Ascomycota; class Orbiliomycetes; order Orbiliales; family Orbiliaceae; genus Dactylellina; species Dactylellina cionopaga. The sequence goes on along the minus strand of JAJTTY010000002.1, from coordinate 2,093,913 downwards.
AAGACCGGATTAGTTCGATGATTGAAGATACCAGCATTACAAAAATCCTGGTAGACTCTAAAAGTGATCGCAGAATCCAAAACCTATTGTCTTGTGGTATCAAAGCTTCAAACATTCTCCAAATCTCAAACTTTATCACCGAAGACGCTTCAGAGCCGGTTCTCTCTAGGCCGTTGAGGAATGATGATTACATCTGTTGCATCTTTACCAGTGGTTCAACTGGCCGTCCGAAGGGTGTGAAGATTCGTCACGGCAGCTTGAGATATCAAATGGATGGATGGTTTAAGAGACTCGAAAATACCAGTAATGACGTATTGCTTTTAGCGTCTGCCATGGTTTTTGACATGTCTCTCCCCGCTATATTTGGTATGATGTTGCTCGGCTCAACTGTTGCAGTGGCATCTCGCGAAGGTAAGAAACTTTGTTAAAATATTTGGATTTCTGCTTGCTAATCTCAATTTGTTCCAGTTCGATATTCGCCACCGTTGATGAACGATTTCGTGGTTGATCATCAAGTTACCTCGTGCATCTATACGCCTACACAGCTAAAAGCTATGCTATCGGCATCTAACGCAGACCGGCTTCGATCGTGGACCTCTCTGAGAAATCTTGTTATTGGAGGGGAAGCAGTGCCCGGTCATTTACTAGCTTCATTGCTCTCTTTGAACCTTCCAATGGCCCAATTTCTCAACGGATATGGGCCGACCGAGTCAACTATTTGTAATTGTCTCATTGAGTAAGTATTCAAGTACCCTTCTTTGATAGAATAATACTAATATTTTGGTAGATTGAAATCCACAGATATTACGAAGACTAGGATGCCCATTGGTGGCCCTCTCCGATCCTCCAGCTTTTATATCTTGGACGAGAACACCCAGGAAGCCCCTATTGGGTTTCCAGGTGAGCTATATATCGGAGGACTGACTGTCAATGACGGCTACATCAATCGACCCGATATAACTGCTAAAGCTTTCCTTGATAATCCCTTTTGTGATAGTGCCGAACGCCAAGCAGGCTGGGGTAGGTTGTACAAGACTGGAGACTCTTTCCGCCTATTATCGAATGGGCAACTCGAGTTCCTCGGTCGGATTGGTAGTGACCGTCAGGTCAAAATTCGCGGTATGCGGACTGAGCTTGGAGAGATTGAGAACGCAATCTGGGACATCATTCGAAGCGACACGGATGAAAAGTTTCCCTTGAAACTATCACAAGTCGCTGTCGTCTATTACTCGGATAGCGATCAGCTGGTAGCATATTTAACACCAACGGAGCCTTCTGAAGGGGTTAGCAACGAGATCATCGCTTTTCTTCGGCTCGGATTGAAAGCGCGACTCCCAGTATATATGACACCCGGTGTCTTCAAGCTCCTAGACGAGATGCCTCTTTCAACCTCAGGAAAGACCGACTACAAAACGCTTGCTGCTATGGCTCCTCCTCAACAAGTAATTTTTAGATCAGATGATTTAGATCCCAAGGAGCCAGCACTACCACCTGTACAAAAGGCCATCTCGGATGTTTGGAGACAAACATTGTCACTCGATCGGGCTGTCCAACCAACTGATAACTTTTTTGAAATGGGCGGTCATTCCCTGGTCTTGATCTCTGTCCAAAAGGGCATCGAGGCCAAATTAGGAATTAGCATATCTCTGGGTGATATGTTTGCACAACCAACAATGGGAGGGATGGAAGAACTAGTACTTGCACATCCCAATTATAAAGGAGACTTTGAACTCATTAGCCCTCCGTCGAAACGACAAGTAAGTAAAGGCCAAATTTATAACCATTATGCTACACAATTAATTAACAAAAAACAGGATCATATCAACTGGGAAGATGAGGCATCCCTGCCCGCTGACATCGACTGGCACGGCTTCAAGGCAAATCCGTCAAAAGCCTCTGTTGTCGCTGTTACTGGAGCCTGTAGCATGGCCGGCGTTCATTTCTTGCACCACCTGCTAGTGAATACGGATTATAAGGTTTTCTGTATCGCGGTGCCAGGCGAAAACGACAATGTGGCATTGCAAAACGTCATTACTGCTCTCGAGAACTGGAAATTGTACGACTCATTGCCATCAGAAGCTTTCCTTAGAGTATCAGTATATTCTGGAAGCTGTGCAGACAAGACTCTAGGTCTCGATTCAACAAAGATTGCCATTCTGTCTAAGCTGGTTGACACGATCTATCACATCGATTCCGAGGTTAGCTTGCTGAAGAATTATCAAGATATTCGCGCTGCAAATCTGGGATCGGTTCGCTTTTTGATCAAGCTGGCCAAGAACGAAAAAACGAAGAGCATACATTACCTTTCAACTTGGGGTGTTTCTCATCTACAGAGTTGGAACACAACCCAGCTCGAGGGCGAAATACGCAAAGATGAACGTGATATGAACAACATGACTCCTGGTTCCGATAGCACCTTGGGGTATCTGAAGTGCCGATGGGCTTGCGAAATCGTCCTTTTGAAAGCAGCTGAACACGGTATACCAGTAACAATCTACCGCTCTAACATGTGCGCCGGATCCACTGCTACCGGCCAACCTGTCGGTCGAACTGATATCAATCGTCGCATCTTGGAAGCCAGTTTCCAAGTTGGCATGGTACCAAATTTCTCAAGCCAGAAAGGAGGTGGTATGTCCTGGGTCTCTGTGGACTTCTTGGTTCAGAGTATATATACTCTTTCACAAATCCCAACTTCAACCGCAGCCAATATTTACCACGTTATCAGCGATCAACATAACCTCTATGCCGATCTACCGAAAATACTTCAAAGGTCGTACGCTGGCAATCCCATGGTTTCTGTGGATCCAGAAGAGTGGTTCACTGCGTTGCGAAATCAAAATGACACAGAGATGACAATGATGGCAGAGGTCCTGGCTCGTTGGCACATGGCAGGATGGGTGCCTTTCGGTCTAGAGGCCAAGGAGACTTTGGAAATATTGAAGAAGAATGGCTTGAAGCCACCTAAGTTTGATTTGTCTTTTGTTAAGAATATTATTATTGGAGGGCCGGGATTTGTTTAGATATAGATAGATAGACCTTTTTGTTATTTTCAGTATTTTGTTAGCATAGCGTTGTTTCATCCAAAGTAAATAATTTCAATTGTTATATATTTCTCGTGTAATTAACCTTTTTGTTCAAATTGAATATCTCGAAATTCCTTTGCAGATTCAAATTTTTGTCCACCATCGTTTCAATATCAAGTAGTTAGCTGGTTCGAGAATGTTTGTCATTGTTGGGAAATGGGCGAAAGCAGAAAGCGAGCGATAGATGGAAGGGAATCACTAGAAAAGCTAAATGAATATACCCCACCTCAGAGAGAACTAAGTAGACTCAAGAGCGCTTGAGATGAGAAGATTTCAGGGAGGAAACAGGGCGCTATTCTTTTAGATAACGGCAGCGGAGAGAATTTCTTCAAGACTACTTGCTCAAGTAGGCAAAGAATGGGGAAAAGGTAAAAGGTTAGAATATAGCAAGATATCAATACCATTACAAACACTTTTCCCTCTACATGACGCCAGAAAAATGTTAATTATGATCTGCAATACTAAATAAAATTGTGCAAGAATGAAATAACGAAGTGATTTACCCCGGTTCTTTCCACCATTAATTTAATCTTAGCTCAGGATAGACCATTATATCAGAAGGCAACAATACTACCTGGTACCAGATCTCAGTAATCTTGAAACTTTTGATGGTGATGACTCGGAGATCAAGCAAACTACTCTAGGTGTCATATACAGAACGACGAAGCATTCGATACTGTGAAAGAGCCGATCGGTATCTATGACTGTATTTCTAGTGTTGAAAATTAGTTCAATCAAGTCTGTAGGGAAAGGTTGAAGGAAAATTATCAGCTCATGATATCGAGCGGAATCGAGTAATAAGAATTATTGTTCACTGCATTGTCTCCCTCGTGATAAGATCAACTCTTAGGTAGAGATCTAGAGTAGTCTTAAAAGAAACTGTCATAACGTCTTGCACATTCAGATTGACTCTCCCGAACAAAACTATCCTCAAAAATATTACCGTGATTATTGCAAACGGGTTTTGATATCTCTGTCACTGGAAGACAGCCTCTCAGAGGGAAAAATGGATAGTATTGGCCATGGACAAGGAGGATGACTGCGAATAGTTTTCTAGCTTGCAATCGGACAGAGGAGCCTTTTATAGTGGCGGCAACGGGGCGGCGCAGGCCGGCGCCCGTTGACATTATCTATCTGGATGCAGTTTTCTGAACATTTGACAATAAATATTTGTTTACCTTTGATTTAACGTGGTTGGTGACTTTCTTTTGGTGCAAGCAAAGGTACCGATTGGCCAAATCTAGGGAAGGTGTTAGTTACACTCTTTTAAATTTCATTTTTCGAAACATTTGGTCATTAGTTCTTTTGTAGTTTATTTGAGTAAGAGACAAAGGTCAGACGGACCGATGATATAATTGGCGAACGAGTGATGATCACTTGACCAGTCACTAAGATCTCTTGTAATGCTAGAACAGTACCTTTTTTTCAGCTCTATATATTTTTATTTGAATTCGGTGGTGGCTTGCGAGGTATTGAACTGAGGGATAATTGAACTAAAGGAATACATTGAACCTCATGCATGTCTCGGATGAGTCCTATTTTGCATATCTATATAATCGAAATTTCCTCTTCTCCTTTGAATAAATCCAGCTAGCTATCCATGTTTGCCAACAGAGCTTTCACGGGTTCTCAGCATTATTGGTAACAAGACATGGTTGAGAAAGAAATATGCAGAAATCTCCCTCCAACCACACACGCGGCGAGCAAGAACTAACGTGACGCAAGGGTTAAGAATTCGACGCGACTTTGACAAAATCGCATTATTTCTCTATCTCAGATCGGAATTACGTAACTAAAGCCCGGCTTTTTGAGTCCTCTATGACCAATTATATTCAAGTATTGGTACTCGTTCAGACCTCTGCTAGTTAAAATTAGATAAGCAATCTAGAATTTGGAATATTTTTTCTGCGGGCTTGATCTAAAACTCTAAATTTGGAGCCTTTGATGTTGCAGACAAAGAAAAAAGAAGACTTTCTAAACCGATTGATGACTCAGCCTTCTATTGTTCGCCTATGACTGAATGGTGTTCTTTCATGAGTTTCACGCGGCACAGAGCCAAGAAAGCTAGTGGTTGGATGGTCTGGTGTCACAAAGTTATTAGTTGGTTTGTTGTCGACGCTTATTGGGCGCCATCAAGCGAACTCTTTGTCGTTTGCTCAGCCTCAGGTTAAGCTTTCGATCTTGAGTCCTCGCGATTGAAGTGAGTGTATCGTGATAAAAGATAGCTAGACAATCTATTTAACTAAAGCTATTTCCTGGAGATGGAAATTTTATTAAGGCTCGTCGTTCAATCTATTTTCCAGAAAGCCATAACAAAATTTTCAGTATGATGTTCTCTAATATCCAAGTCGCGTCAATCGCGCTCTTCGCGCTCTCTGTCTCTGCCATAAAACTCGGAGGAGAGTATAGGTTGGCAAAAAGAGTCGAACCATCCAAAAATATTGCCCGTGCAACATTTATTGGTGGATGGGCTTTGGGTGGAGGTCTTGAAGGAGCTTGCCCTGCAAACTCTACACAATGCGAAGATCTCAACGGAACTTGTTGTCCTTCAGACTCAAGTTGCACTGGGCAAGGAAATTTTGGCGGCGTCGCATGCTGTCCTTCTGGCTGTATGTTCCATTTAATGCACTAATACACTTATAAACACAATTGCTAATATTTCATAGCTTCAACCTGCGGTCCGACAATCCTCTCTGTTCCAGCCTGTGCCGATCCGACTTGGGACCTTTATCAAGCCAGAAGTTCCTATTTCTGTTGTGAATCCGACCAGCAGGGAGTGTATGATGTATCAGATCGAATTGTCATCATCGTTGGCCTCTGCGTCCCCGGTGACCAGAATGTCCCTCCTGCCAATGTTGCCACTCGAGTACGTCTACACGTCTACCTTGAAGATGCGTTCTCCCACTGACCGCGCTTCTTCATATCACAGGTTACCTTTGCTACTAAAGCCCGCACTTCGGCAGCAAGCTCATCAACTGAAGCCATGATGTCTGAAGCCATGACATCTGAAACCAGTGCATCCGAAACCAGTGCATCTCAACCTGGCTCTACTGCAAATGGCGCTACTACAACAGCTGCTATGACGGGTGCTACGACGGGTGTTACAACTAGTGCCGCCACCACAGCGGGTGCTACTCGGACGGGTGCCGCTACGACAAGTGCTACACCTAATTCCGGTGTGCTGAACGCTGTCTCCGTTGGTCCGCTACTTGCAGCCCTAGGACTTTTAAGTATAACTCTCTTTCTCTAATATAGAGAGATATCTTGAATCACAAAGGCTTTAAGACTTTTTGTTAGAGGCTTTAGATACTCTCTTTCTGAATCAAGCTGTTGAAGATTGGAATCTTAGAATATCTTACTGCTTAAGATTGTGGGATCGTGAATCTTCTTTTTGTAATTTAGCAATGCGAGAAATTAAATTGGGGAGCGAACAATATAATTTGTGTTCCGAAACAAGATAATTATACTTCACTCATTTTATGCTTCTTTATTACCTCACGCAATATATTTAAGGCGTCAAAATAGTCTTCCCTCCAGTGCCGATATCCCTGCACCTCGCGCTCGGCGTGAACTTTCTTCCGTAGATCAAAAGGTGTCCCTTGTTCGAAATCTATTTATGATCTTTGGTATCGATTTCTAAGATATCCGCCCGCCAGTAGATTGCATTTGGAGAAAGAGATGCCGTATTTTCGTAAGTAAGCAAGGGAAGAATTCTGGTTTGGGTAGCTGTTTTGGTGAAGTTTTAGTTGTGGTGAAATTATTATTGCCCCAAATTACCACCAAAAACCGATGTGTTATATGCCCAAAATATATGTTTTGAATGATCTCTACTCGTAGATTTACCATATTCTTTCAATATTTTTTCAATATTTACTTAGAAACTATTACCTTCAATAATACCACCGTTTTTTTTGCCATTTTAACCTTTATGGTTGTGTTCTGGCATAAAACATAGTGGCTCGCTGGCTTGGGAGGCTCGCTGGCCTACAGTATGTTCTACTCTACCTTACCGAGTAAATCGAGCTACTGAGCAGATGTGTTGTTTTCTGATAGGGGCATTCTCATGGATCAACCGGGACGTAACTAGTTAGCAAATCCAGTGGTCTGCAGTGGTCTCATAAACCAGATAATCCGATCCTGTGTTGTCTGGCTCGCGAGACCAGTCTGCAGCAAATCCGTCAGTTCTGTCGCTGAGCGCACCAACAGGTGTTGGTGCGGCTCAGGCGGATGAAGTGCTACACCCTTCTGGTATGGAAGGGGGCATCCTTTGTCACGTGATAATTAAGAATTTTGTATTTTTACGCATCCGGACTGTTGTGGGTGCGCAATATAGGGCACCTTGTGAGGTTAAAATTAACTTCTTATGTATTTGGAATTATCTCTTAGCACATCACCATCGTCACTAATCATCAACCAATCAATTAACCAACAGCAGCAACGGCAGCTCAATCGTATATCTTTTCTTGTTATCAAGTGAATCGTCACAGTACTAGCGAGATAAAATTTGGACGGCGCCCTTGCTTAGCAGTAGCTTGACAATTTTATCGTGGCCTTGAGCTGATGCCGCCTGGAGCGCACTACCGTAGTGGCCTTGCGCATTGGCGTCGGCGCCTTTGTTTAATAGCAGCTCAACAGTCTTGTCATAACCTTTATATGATGCTGCCTGGAGCGCATTGCCGAAGAACAGATCACTTTGCGCGTTAACATCAGCGCCTTTGCTTAGCAGTAGTTCGACAATTTTGTCGTGACCTCTAGTTGATGCTGCCTCGAGCGCATTATGGTAGCAGCCGTTTCTTTTCGGATCACGGCCGATGCCAAAACTTTGCAAGTTAACGTCGGCGCCTTTGCTTAGCAGCAGTTCGGCAATCTTGCTGTGACCTCGGGATAATGCCGCATTAAATGCATTACCGAGGCCAAAAGGGCTTTTATTTCGCGCGTTGATGTCGGCGCCGTTGCGTAGCAGCAGCTCGACAACTTTGTCGTGGCCTTTAGATGATGCCACCAGGAGCGCATTACCGCGGCGGTGATCATTTTCCGCATTGACGTCGGCGCCTTTGCTTATTAGCAACTCGACAATTTTATTGTGGCCTTTAGATGATGCCGCTTGGAGCGCACTGCCGTAGTCGCTATCCTGCGCGTTAATATCAGCGCCTTTGCTTAGCAGCAGCTCAACAATCTTATTATGACCTCTGGATGATGCCGCTTGGAGCGCACTGCCGTAGTCGCTATCCTGCGCGTTAATATCAGCGCTTTTGCTTAGCAGCAGCTCAACAATCTCGCCGTAGCCGTCGTATGATGCTTGCTCGAGCGCATTGCTGCCGTAGCCATCCTGCAAATTAACATCGGCGCCTTTGTTTAATAGCAGCTCGACAATCTTGCTATAGCCACCTTGTGATGCCGCCTGGAGCGCACTAGTGCAAATGCCACCTCGCGCGTTGATATCAGCGCCTTTGTTTAGCAGCAATCGGACAATCTTTTCGTAACCCATATATGATGCCGCCTGGAGCGCATTGCCATAGTAGCCACCTTGCGCATTAATATCGGCGCCCTTGCTTAGTAGCAGCTCGACGATGATAATGTGACCTTCGCATGCTGCAGCCTGGAGCGCAGTACCATGGCGCTCAGATTGCACGTCGATATTAGCGCCTTTGTTTAGTAGCAACTTAACAATTTTATCGTAACCTCCAAACGATGCCGCTTGGAGCGCATTATTTAACTCGCCACCTTGGGCATTGATATCGGCACCCTTACTTAATAGTATCTCGATAGTCTTGTCATGACCTTTGAATGATGCTACTTGGAGTGCATTGCCATATCTGCCATATTGCGCATTGACATCGGCGCCTTTGCTTAGCAGCAGCCTAGCCGCATTCGATAAACCTCCAATTGATGCATAGTATAATGCTGAAACGGTTTCATCTCTAACCCATTCGCCAAACTCATGGTCGAGACGATCCAGCGGCCAAAACCTATAGCAATTCCTATACGTATTTTTGTGGCCGCAAAAAACCTTTTCGATCAATTCTTGTAATTTTTCGTCTGTGTTTTCAGCCACCGCGGAAAGGTCTATCCAGGACTGTGCACAATATTTGGCAAATGGAAAGTCCTTGTTGAGCTTGCCGTTCGAAAGATCGACATCCAAGTCTAACAAATATGCTACGCAGATTTTGGCCATCGATGCCTTAGCCTCGACTTCTCGAAAGGTTTGCACGATATCATCGCTAACTCGATCTGACGTTAAATATTCCTTTACTGAAAAGTGCGCTAACTGAATCTCCGCAGAAATATCAGTCACGTCGTTCGAGCGCTCTTTTGTCAATACCTTAACTACTAGGCTAGAACAGTAGCACATGATTTCGCCTTCGTCAGGCATTCTATACTTTGTTTCAAAGTATTGCTCTCCTTCCGTATCTACTGCGATTGCGTCAATGGCCTCCTCGATTTTTAATGGCCTCTCAGAGTATGTTAAAAACTGGAGAATTTTTATAGCGTTCTGTTTGTATTGCTCGGGGATACTACGCAAGATTCTTGCATAAGTTTCGTCCAAGGTCTTTGGGAGGGACCCGAGAGCCTTTGAGAGGTTACGATAGTCAAGGCAGTTTTCCAGGTTGTCGAGCTGGCATGCAGCCCATCTAAACCTAAACACCATTAGCATCTCTATAAGAATGCAAAGGTGATAGCCAATCTTACATTCTATTCGCCTTTTCTATTAGTACCGTCTCGATTTCGTTCTGGACTTCCGGGTGGAATTGCCACCTCTTAAGGCCATCGCCCTGTCTGACCCTTGAACGAACGTATGCAGAAATGTCATCGGTAATGAGGCTGCTCTGTATGGGCACCACAGAATCAGTATCAATGAACTTTAGTATTGTAGATTCGATGTCTTTTTCCGGTCGACTAGTTGCAAAAAGGTGAACATTCCAGCGATCCGAGCCTATTAAAATTTCTTCCATCCACGATAGTAGTTCGTCTCTGTCTTCCTTGCCACATTCGTCAAGTGCATCTAACACGAGCCAGATTTCCTTGACCTGCTCTACCATACGCAGGAAGACATCGCGAAGCTGCTGACGTGTCGGTTGTTTATCTTCACAAGAGGAAAAAAGATGCTCCAGCAGTGAGAAGGCTTCTTCGCATTGGCAGTAGAGCTGATTAATAATTGTGCGTATCATCTTCTCAAATGTTTGCTTATTTGTATCGGTGAAGTCGAAGTAAAAGTAGAGGATCGGTTTACAAGATGAAGAGAGATTCTCGATGATAGTTGAACTAAGAATCGTTTTACCACATCCGGGAATGCCGTAGAGCCATAAGAAGGAATCAGGTCGTGTTTTCCATTCATTGAATACTTTATCTCCTAGAAGCCATTCACCTGAGCCTTGATGACGTTGCTGAAGAGCTTTGTTGTAATTGGTTGAAGGGTCTTGAGGCGATAGCCAGCGTTTTATCTTAGATTGTTTCTGGTCAGATTGAAGCTGTTTAATGTTTTCGCCCGTATCTTGAATGTTGATCCCTATTTCTTTTACATTTTTCTCCACTTAGGTCCGGTTAGTGGAATGATTCATAGTACCCTAGAGATGTGGGAGTATACTTAAGTAAGGAAGTGATGAGTAACGGGACTAACCTTCGGCAAGCAAATCCTTCACAGACTTTTCTTCTTCAACATTCTTAGGTAGCACATATCCCATAAGCTCCTTCGCAAACGCCGCCGCTACAGCCGCTGCATGCTCTTGCCAATCCTTATTTCTGTGCGAGTCCGCATAGTCGCAGATGCCACGAATTATAATGCAAGGAAAATTGTTCAAAAGCCCTGCAGCCCCCATTTCGAAGCAAATGACTTTACCACCAAGATCCTTGTTGAGTTTATCTCAAAAGTTAGCATCTTCGATGACTTGATTTCCGGATGCGATCAGGCCGTAGTGGATTTTCCTTTCTCTCGGGTTTCTCTTTACAGTATTTGCCCTGTCGCACAATTGGCAACTCTCGTTTTCTTCGTCTTCGTCTTCCTCGTTAATATCTGCAGGGACGTGTTTATAATCCGATCGAAACAACTCGTCTTTTAGCGACTCAGATCTTAGATATTTAGGTGCCAGTTTTGGAAACCTCTGCTCCAGCAGATCCAGGTAGTCGTCTATTCGAGATCCTTGGAATTCGTGTTCCGTCTCTAATTTTGTCAAGGCAGATAAAAGTAGATCTGGTGGATTATTGAGCGCCCCAATCCGCTCAAATTTGCCCCCTTCTTTCGCCCTCCCGAGATCCCATTGAACTACACCAGGATACTGTTCTAAGGGAGTGCTAACCACGACATCGCCAAGTCTAGTCTTGGCTGGAACACCTCCTCCAATACCAACCATCAGCCCAAACTTAATAGATGGAAACGTATTAGCCATATGAGTGACGACGGTGGCTGCTGAGACGTTCCCTATTTTGCCTTTGGGGAGACAGCTGATAACGACATTGTGTCCTTCGATAGATCCTAAAGTGTATACATTAGTGTCGTTCTTAGGCTTCGAGAGATTGGTGTGTCTCTCATCCAGCATTGCCGTTGCTGCAGTCTGCTCCGTGGGAAGTGCACAGACCCATCCTACGGTGTAATCTTTATGTGCTTTAGTGACAGTAACTCGTTGCGTAGCCATTGCGACTTCAAGTAACTTTCTTTGACGGCTCGAGGCTCCTCCGTTCGATGAAATGGTGACAGCTTGCTTAATCGACGTTTAACGGTATCGGTTTTCTGACGGCTATATAAACCGATGGTTTCGAGATACAATGCTAATCGGCAGGATCCAGGAATCTGTCCAATAGCAGCTGCAGAGCCCCCTGGAATTGTTCTGTTGGCCAAGACGAACTGCGACCCCGCACATTCACCAAATAACTCTTCATGCTTTTTTGAAGCCAGCTGAGCAAAAGAGCTGCGAACAAACAGAATGGTAAGAACCTATAAATACTGTATCTAAGTGTGGTATCCTCTTTTCTATCTATTTATTCATTTTTTATTCTTTTATATACTCTTATTATATTTTCGTTATAATTATACATAAGAATAGTATTATCCTTCTAACTTTGCGATAATTCCTACCTCTTTACCATAGCATAATCCTATGAGGTTGCCCCCTTATGATTATCCTCTCTTGATTATACTCTCTTCCTTACAATAGGTACCACCTAAGTGTGTGAGCCTCTCTGCTATGATCTTCTCCCTGATAGGGCAGATATCCTCTGCTGGCTCCCAGAGCCCATTCGACAACTTTACACTAGGAGTACTGACCGGCCTCGGTGAGGCTACCAGGACTTAGTGGTTCTTTGACCGTCTGTTGCAGAGTTGTTGGATATATTGTGTTGCTCGAGCCTCGTCTCAATTGTTATTGCCCAACGACGAGTCGCAACACAACTGTAGATGATCGTGTGCAGCTGCTCAACAATGAGCAATCTATCAAATGCAGTAAATATAGCGGATAATAATAGCCGCCAACTCATACTACAAGTAGGTTGCAAAGATCAAATTGAATATAATATTCTAGGATAATGATAGACTCAGGCGCTGGAGTTATCAGCCACCAGCAGAAATACACTTTAGAGAGAGGTATAGATTCCTGAACCTGATTCCCAAGCCATTCATCTGCAACAATTGCCCGCCTGAATGAATGTGCTATTGCCAACATGAAAGTCTAGCCCTGCTATTGTATCACTACAAAGGTAGAATTGGATCCGCCGTATTACCACTCATACTTTTTTGTTATTGATAGTAATATATTTTCATTTGATCGACGATTGAAGCGCACCATATTTGATAACTAGGAGAAAGCATCGCACTTATCCTCTCTTGAAAAATATAAAGTCAATGGATCCTCACACCTGAACCCTTCACAATCTCAAACCCTCCTTCTAGTTCAAGATCTTCAGGTAAAGCACGAGAACTAGCTCTAGTCAAATCATGTGTAAACACACTCTCTAGCTCAGCACCGTCTTCTTCTCCTTCTTCCACACCCTCGCCATCGTATTCGTGGCCGTGTCCATGGATATCACCGATACTTATACCGGCTTCTATAAGATCCAGATCATCCTTTGAGAGTATTCTCATGTTTTGCCTCATCTTGTTGATATTGCTGCTGCTGTTATTATGAGGATGGAGATGGTTGTTTCTGGAGAAGTTTATATTATTAGCGCTGCAAGATCTATTCTTCTGGTCCGTGGCAGAGGAACTGGCGGTGTTTGAATTTTGAAGTGCTAGTGAGAATCTATACGTCTTTTCTGAATTCCCTACAGAGGCATTTCGAAGTTCGAGTTGGTCAAGCGGGATGTTGGGTGGCGATTGATTGCAGTTTCGATTGAAGGGACGTTTATGCTGGAGACGTTCTTTGTAGAAGAGTTTGAGGCGGGAGCGGGAGACGAGGTGGCGGAAGGAAGGGGCGCAGGCGCAGATTATGCCGAGATTTAGTTCGATTCTGTTACACGGATATTTCCAATTAATACATCGGATTTGTATAAATTTATAGGCAGGGTTTCGAGGAAGTCTCTACTCACAATGTCCATTGGAAATTTTCAATTTGCCAGGTGCTGTCCACGTCATATGCGAGGGCGTGTAGCCGAGCGACTTTCATGCCGCTTGCGAGGCAGACACTATAGAATCAAAATTTCATCATATCAGCTTGTAACCCGAAGGCAAGATTTAAAGTAGGGGAAGAAACTATGGTTTACAGGAAGCCAAGGCTGAAGAGCCCTATTGTTAAGATCTTTTCTCTCTTCTTAAGCTGTAACCTCCAGATTATCGGGATCGGTAAAAGCCTGATTATTGACATTCCTTAGCATGATATTTCGGCTTTCAGAGTACGGTACCGACTGTTTATACTATTTTCTTTATAGAAGGAATGCGTATACTCACACAATAACCACGTCCAGAACCATAAATATTACCACGCCCGAAAAATTCAACGCCACTCTGTTCACACTGCATTTGGCCGTGAATAGCGCTTCTGACCATATGATTGGCTTACAAGAGAACAAAACTGCGAAGAAATTCGAGAACGTGTGCAGGATGTTCGCCACAGCTGTGATTGAAACGGCGAGCCGGAAACCGGGATGAGGGCTTAGACGGTAGTAGAAAACCAAAAGCGACGATTTGACGAAGAAATGGCAGAATGTTATAACGTGTTGGAAAATCAATACGTTCTAGGTGTTTGAGGGGTACTTGAGGTTAGTACGAAGAAATTACTAAATTCAGATTGCGATGTGTCTTCAAGGCTGGGGTTTCTGTGCTGCAGTGAGAGATTACAGATGTTGTTACATACCTTGATCTCTTCGAGGAAGTTCTCGAATGGGACATCCCATATGTGTTGCCCTACCCCAAGCATCGTTGCTATAAAATGGCATTTACATTAGCATAAATTCCCATAAATTTAACTCCCTTAACGGCTTTGGAATCGATCAAGATATCCGACATGAAATCTTACAAGAGGCGATCCTAAATGACATTGTTATAGCAAGACACTGCGATCGGAATTCAAGTCAGCTGAAGGATGCTTAATCGCCATCATCTGAGAAAACACTTCTTCGGACTATAACACACCAAGCCAGGAATAATCAACCAATCTTCCACCCGCACCATCTTTGTAATATAATGCCTGGTGAAAAATCTCAAAATAACGGCGATAGTGGCCAGGATTGCGAGTATCACCGCAGGAATTACCAGCATGTACGATACATCCTCGTTCGGAAGGGTATCGTAATATGATTTCAATACCGTCGATACTAAATATGCTCGCTGTTTTCCGAGCGCCTGGAATACGGGGATTTCTTGCTCCGTACGTTGGAATTCCGCGCCAAGAACGTCGGATACTGTGAGTGTGAAGTCTAATGTTCGGTTTACTCTGACCCGGGAGTAAAGATCGTCGACCGCTGCACGTATGCTGCCGTTGCGGTAGAATGGAGTTGAGTAGACTAAGGCGATGCCAACTCTGACCAAGGTATCACGGTCTAGTTCAAGGGTTTTAGGTAGAGAGACATCGGCAGCCATTTTGATTGCGACAGAAAGAAAACACCCTCGTAATATTCGGACTCTTTTCAGAATTCAGTGTGATACCTTCCGAGTCTGAGGGATCCTAAAATATGGTCTGGCGTTGAGTGTCTATTCGGCTTTATATGATCGCTGAGTCCAAGGAGATTCGAAGTTGCTCAGAGAAATGATATATTTCGGAGCCATTTGAAACTTACATCTCTCGACGGTTGGATAATAGCGGGGGTCGAGATACGGCATGCGCAGGTTTACGCCTTAATTAAAACCTCGTCCATTATATAGCGATACATTACTTTCGAAAGCGAAATTTCACCCTTGCCGATTGCGCCAACAGTCCGAGCGAATTTCGACGGCAATTTCCTTGTCTACCTAGAGGATTCGAATGTTGGGTTCTCTTGCAACATCAGAGAAACCTTCAATTCTAATGAAACGAGATGCCAGCAGGCAAAGCTGGGTTCAAGATCCGGCTTTTTTTTTTTTTTTTAAGTATCTGTTGGATTTTGACAAGGCGGGAGTCTACAGGATTGGCTATTACACCGGTATATCCATCCGCTCAAGGTCATAGCCATTTCTTTGTATCGAATTTTGATCCATAGCAACCGGTTAACCTGGAACTGAAGATCTGGTCATGAGGGCGATTTCGATCGATCGTAGGCCCCACTATGGTTGCCGTGCTGATCCTGTAACCAGAATGTTTGTACGGCACAGTTTCGTCTCGAGATGTCAATCCTGAAGTGAGATGGCCTATCCCATGGTTTCAAATCGACAGTTCTCTATTGACCACGATCTAGTAGGTTTCAGTAGTATGTTATAATCGAGTTGGTATGCCGGTTTATCCTTGA
This sequence comes from Dactylellina cionopaga, assembly GCA_036971295.1. NCBI lineage: Eukaryota > Fungi > Ascomycota > Orbiliomycetes > Orbiliales > Orbiliaceae > Dactylellina > Dactylellina cionopaga. The sequence continues at coordinate 2,077,984 of JAJTTY010000002.1, read as the reverse complement.
ATATGGTGTCATGTTTTATATATTCTTTTCTACTCACAGCGGGAAACCCCGAACTTAAGGATTGCTAGGGTGGATCCAATATAATGTTGGAATTTGACTGGTACCATGGTGTGGTGTTGCCTTCAAATCAACATTAATAACAAGATTAGACATTGAGTAGTGAAGTACTTAATTGGCGAATGATCGAGTTAACTTTACGAATGGCCATTGATTGAGAATATGCGGTTAAAAGGTTTATTATCTAGTTTATAGGAGGGATATTTTACTAACTATAGCAAAGTATTGCACTATATCCAATTTGAACCAGAACTCCTCTCCTTTTACAAACAGAGCTTCATATACCTAAACCCTATGTCAAAATAGGCAATGTACATAAATCCGTTGGAGTTCCTCAGAATACATATTATACATGAATTAGATAAAATTATAATAAGAGATTATCAAGTATTTACTTGGCGGGAACATCAGCGTGGCCCCACCGAAACCAGGAAGCTCCACCCGAAGCGGACTTGCTAGTAATTCAGTACTATTGGAGAGAGTAGGACTGCCAGGCAACTTGCATCATGACTCCATGTTTAAAATCCAAATATAGCACTACACGCGCTTATTCTGGATTCCTGTCATATCGGCATACACATTGATATCTTAGTTTTGCCACTCAATCTCGATTTTAAGATACAGAGGCAGCGATAATATCTATTCTTTTATCTATCAACTTACAGTTCAATGATCACAGCAATTGTAAGCAACTCAAGTGGGACTTCATATTCTTATTTATAATATGTCAAAAACAAAGGTTCGGACCACTTGAGCAGCTGTTCGTTCTCTAACCCTTGCTAGACTGAGACGAGTGGATCAGTCCTTGATAGCGGACAAATAAACCCGTTTTTCTCGGACTTCGGGTTTTGTCATCGATCTGGAAGCATAAATTTTATTTCGACCCAACAGCATTTGACAAGCTGAAACCATGGCCCTGACGCTGAAAGGGGTGCCTAAGAAAACGAACAAGATTATTTGTTGTTAGCCTGCAATTGAATAGCCTCGCCGTGTCCAGGGGCCAAACAGGGTATTCCAGACCACCGGCGTATATTTAGATATTATATCTTGAAGAACTATGTGATTAGAGAGCCTGTTGGTAATAAAGGCCATTGGACTAAATTTACTTGAAAATTACTAGCGCAACAACAAAACCCAACTGACCACATTATCGTTCCTGCGTATACTCCGTGAAGTTATCAAAGCTCGCTTGTCCAAGTCGGTAGCACTAGTCCGATATCTATACATATACGAAGTATGTCCTTAGTATCTCTAAAAGATCCTAGGATATCGAGGTTCAATTTGAATCAGAAAAACCAGCTTACTGGTGTCAATTTCAATCGCTAAATATTTTGGCTAAAAGTACAAGTGCTATCAATGGTCTAATGACCATACAACAGCGTTTTTTCCAACTTCAAACAGGCTGCGAGTGCTACGCGCAGAATTCGCTCCTGGACGAAAAATATGCAAGCACACGATGCGACAAACGATATTTCTGCATCTCCAAGAAAAAACAGAATATTCGTATAGTATTAGTCATATAATAACAAAAATCTCAAAAAGCGCCGGGGATCGCCTTTGTGACAGCATATACACTGTCATCATGTGTCAACGGTGGCCTGCTATTCAAGTCCCCGTATCCCGGACTCAAAGTCTGTTGTTCCTGCGTTTTGTTTGCATCCTCTACCTCCTCTGTTTCCTCATTGTGGACGTCATTGGTTACAGCAGCAGACTTTTCTTCCATAGCAAGAATATCAGGAAGATCTCCCATATGATACGCATCAGCGTGAGGAACCGTGTTTGTAGTTGTTACGATTGGCTTCTGTTCTTGCGGAAAGACATCCGGAATTCCGGCATGAGAATCAGCGGTTCTATTTGTATTTTCTAAAGACTTGGTATGAGCCATAATGATATCGGCGAAAGCCTCGGCTTGTTTCTCAAGTGACGGGTCAACCGCCTTGGTTCCTGTTTTCGTCGGCTCGGCGTGTGCCATAATGATATTTGCGAACGCTTCGGCTTGCTGATCGATCGAGGCCCCCGGGTTCATCAATGCGGTGTCAGGCACGAAATTTACATTCTCCACGCTTCTTTTAGAATCTACAATTGATTCATCCTGAACGGGTTCCGGGGTCCTGGCATTGACTTTTCCTAAATCCGCGATGAGACCTTGCGACCAAACGTTCGGCTCATCGGCTGGTAGGATGGATGGAGAAATCTCTCCGACCTTGTGAGATTCGCCCAATTTCGACCTGATGACGGTTAGCAAGTCGCTGTTCTCGTCGATCGTAACCGGTTCCTCGGCCGTATTCTTCTCAACTTCTGCTGTTTCAGCATTAGGAAGAACATCAGAGACGAGCGAAGTATACTGCTGCTGATGATCGGTAGCCGTCGGGAATGCGTAATCATTCAATGGAGGTGAAAATGCCGGTTGGCTGTAAACACTGCTGGCGATTTGTTGCAAGGGTGGCCGGCTAGAGTCATCGCTGTAGATGCTCGAGGCAGCGTCTTCGACAAGTATGGGGGGTGAAAGGAGAGCATCCAGCTTGGGGTCATGTGGTTGGATGTTTGAGCTGCTGGGTAATGTAGTTGGTTCGCTTGGCTCTTGGGATATAGGAGCAGGACTGGATTCGAGGGCAAAGGTAGTAGGGTGCACTGGCTTTGTGTCCGGGGAAGGGTTTGCAACTGTCGCGTCTCGTGTGGGTACTGGTTCTACAAATCCGCTGTCTGCTAATCTGGGGTTCTACTGTTAGTTTGAAAATTCCCAAAAGTGAAATGAGATGAAAATTTCGATTCCGACCTTTCCTGTCTCCATTTGCAAGCTGTTCTCGACCGGAGTTTGGTTCTTGTTGTGGAGTTCGCAGTTCGTCTAGCGCTCGTGCGGCAGCAGCAGCCGGGTCGTCATGTTTGTTTTCGGGAATCGGGCCCAATGCAGAACTCTTTGTTTCTTCGTCTAAGGGGACCACCGGCGACAGGCCTCGATTCTGTCCGGCGCCGTCAGGCACAGTAACATTCGTCCTTGGACTGACGGCTAGATAATCCTCGCCATATTTATCTAGAGTTTGCATTCGGTCTTTACCGTTCGTCGGTATATTGATTGATCCCGAAGGACTGGGGCCTTTCGGTTCAGTCTCTTCTGGACTGTTGGATGTTGGAGGATCGCCGAGATTGAAAGACTTGCGGAAACCAGGATCCCGGGCATTTGGCGGCTTGTTTGGATCTGGTTTGGTACCCGTAGATGTTGGAGAGGTTTTCCCTGTGGTGGAGCCGCTGGGTACGCTCTTTTTGTGCGAATGGTGCAGTAAGGACTTGACTTTTTCTCTGAACGTCATGATTGCGAAGCCTCTGAGTTGAACAATTTGTATAACCGTATGTATATGCGTCTCTAGCGAAGAGAAAGGTGGATGTAGGTATGAAGAGGAGGGCTTTTACAGTCGGGATGATAACGTTTTAACGTAACATCAAGCTCGAGACTAAAAGTATAACTAGCGGACGAGCTGAGGGATAAAACGTCGTACAAGGCAAAGGGTCTAAAATATTGACCGCGAATGGCTTAGCCGAATATTTCCAAGTAAGAACAGGAGAGGGGTTGCTATTAGTTAATTAGTTGATAATTAGTCGCGGAGATGAGACAACTGGGAGATTCGGTTTTCGTTGAGAGAGGTTGATCGCAGAGTTCAAACAAAACCGAGGCCAGAAAAACAATTGATTGAAAGGAGCGCATTTGGAATTATATATCGAACTTACCGGCTTTCCGATATTTTTGATTTTTGATTAGAGCAGCTAGCCCCTGAACTTCGAGTGGGTTCTGACGTTCTCTGCTTTTGGGTTTCCCATTGGCAAGATCTGGGATACTTGTGTGTGTGTGTAGGCCGGCAACTATTCAAACAGGCAGCTATGACGTCGGCCTTTGAGCCAGGCAGGTGTCTCGGTTCAACCAACCCATATCTTGCAGCTCAACTGCGCTGCACTGCACTGCAGCTGACATGCCTCCGATGTGCTTCGTACCCACGTAAAAAGGTCGCCGTCGTCTCGAGACAAACGCCTCCAAAACAACCATATCATACCATTCACGCATATCTAACACACATCGCTATTGATATTGAATTCTCACTGGCTGCAGCTCTGTTGACTACAAATGGAGGTCTTCAATAGCATCTGCCTGGACTCCAAAACGGGTATTATAAATCTCGAAAATCATACGACCCTCGCCCACGTCGTCGATGTCGCCTCAGATCCAACCGACGCAATCGCCGATGCCGTCGATGCCACCCACACGCAACACCTGGCCCTCTGGATGGTCGTCCAGATTTTCTACTCGTACTATCTCGGACCTCTCGTCAACCTTGTCCTCCATCGCATCGGTTTCGACGCGTTGGGCACCCTCTTCGGTAAGTTTGCTCCCTTTAATTACTATTTCAGAAATAACACCAGCCAACACAAATATTTGTGATATTGTAAAAAATAGGAACCTGGATATCATGGTACTACAGCCCCCTCGGTCTGCTAATACGAGCTTTTATTCTCCCACTCGCGTACAAAACAGGACTTGCAGATGAAGCTTTAGGAGCTCCAGCGGTATGGATTTGTACAGTTGCCAGTTTTCTATGGGTAGGAAGACGATTTATTAATAGTGGAGGAGAAGCTTCAACAAATTCATAACAGATCTGTAGCTTGTAGGCACCAAGATCTTGTGCACAATATGTGTAAAGTTGATCTAAAACCTTTTACCTAAACTTTGAAATCATATTCACTGTCCCTGCTTTCAGCTCGTTTGCAAATACTTCATGTGCTATTTTTATCATACCAAATGCTATCATTCGGCTATATTTGAGCCAGTTCTATGCATCGGAGCGTTAGTATCGTTCTATAAGCTATCATGCCGCATTTATATGTAGTTCGGTATTAGCTCGTATCAGCCGGTATGGGCATGTAGTATGAATAGCCTCAAATGAAGCAAATCACCTCGTGGTAACACGAACCATGTTTCTTTCAATATTAGTGTATAGGCAAGATTATATTGTCGCCCGCCCGCTCCACAGACACCGTAAATAATATACCGCCTTCAATCACAAAAACGAAATGTCACAACTCTCTATCTATATTCGCACACTGATACCCTGAGCACCCACCGCCGCCATCATGGCTAAGCACGCCTTCGCCATCCTCCATTTCGCTGCTACAATCTCCCTCTTGACCTCATGCATCCTCCTCATCTTAATATCTCTCTCCGGCGGCATCTGGCGTGACTACTCTCTGCTCACCGTTGACCTCAAAAATGGCTCCGCTTTCGAAGTAATCCCTTTCTCCCGTGACCGCGATTCCTACGCCACATACGGCACCTTCGGCTACTGCATTCAAAACATCGATATGGGACAAGGGTATCAAAAACAAAGCTGCTCAGACCCAACCGTAGGATACCCCATCACCGAAATACAAACCGCGATCGATGGCACCAAGTTTTTCGCCAATAATAAAGGCTTAGATACCTTGACGAAAGTCATGATTATCCATCCTATCTCCGCCGTTACCAGCTTTTTGGCGTTCGTGTTTTCGATCCGATCCGGTCATTTGAGAACCGTTGGGTCCATGGTGCTCACGTTCGTTTCTTGGATTGCCGTTACGATCGCCATGTCGATTGAAATGTACATCTTTGTCATCGTTCACGAGCATGTCGCTAGCAAAGAGGTGGGAGGTGGGAGTCGAGCGTTCCTTGGTGCGGCGCTGTGGAGTCTCATTGTTGCTTTCTTGCTCCTCACGTTTGCGACTATGGTTATGTGTGCTACGGTTTGGCAAAGGAAGTACTGGTGGAAAGGAAGGGAGGTTGAGACCATGGGAAACAGAAATAAGGTTGAGACCAGAGGGATTAATGGGGAGGCGCAAACTTCTACGGACAGTTCACCGGTTAGGAGGTGGAGTAGGGAGGAGAATCACGTGCCGTTTTGGAGACACAGAACGGTGAGTCTTAAGCAAAATTTATAGTCTTTATCGAACTAGTGCTAATCTATTGCGTGGGCCATTCTAGGACCGCAATGCCTTGGTCTTTGAATAATATTAAAATGATAATCCATGCCCCTTACATCTGTTCCCTTCCTTCCTTTTAAAATGGTCCTTTGCTCTAAACAATTCTCGGGAGTGTTCTCTAGAGGTCAGCTCTAAATTTGTATGACGCTGCATAATCTTTAGTTGTTCTGGCCTAGCAGCCAATATATCACAATAACGCCCCACAACGTCGATGTAGTTCTCAGAGGGTTCTAGACTCTCTCGACGACTACTCTTCTTTGTAGATATCCGCATCACTACCAACATGTTAGCGAACGCCACAATCACACTCCAAAATATCACTAATAGCACTTACAAATCTCCTAGTCCCTCCCTTGCAGCGGCATCCTTATTTACCCAAATAGCACAACTCGTTCCTGGGCAAGTAAACTCTCCCCATCCCTCTTCATCGATAACGACTTCACCTTCCGCCCATTCTAGAACATCGGTCCACACCTCTCCTGCGTGTTCCGCACCTACGTTCATTCGCTTTGTTCCCGGCTCCGCGTTGGAAAGGACGGCAGCGAGTCCGAAAGACTACACTTAATGTCAGTATCTAGTCAAGCAGGCGCCGGCACTAGCGGTAGCTGCCTGTCAGAAACTAACCTTATCCTGAGTTCCTTTTCTCACCCACCCAACACAGTTCGGTTCATCCCAGTAATCATTCTGTTCGCCGTAAGAGTAAAACTTTCTTGCCGCCATCATAACAGGCAACTTCCCACCACAAGCCGGTTCTTCTTCAAAATCTGGATTCTTAGTGCCAAAGAGATCCTATCATCATCTTTGTTAACAAATCGTCTTTGTCAACCATTCAGATATAACTTACCCCGTAGAACACGCAAGGATACCCATCAACCCTCAACAGAATCACCGCATAGGCCAGACTCTTCATCCAGCCTTCCATCTTGATATAACTCGCCTGTCCGGACTGCGTATCATGGTTTCCCACCACGGTAACCGCATTAACAGGAGCGGCACTCACCAACGTCCCGTCGAACAATTTCCTCAAATCCGCTTTTTCGTTGGTACTCGCCTCGCAGAAATTATAGAACAACGGTGCGTCGAACAGCGAAAATTTGCGACCCATGTCGTCTAGATACTGCACCATATTTTCAACCGAATCCTGCCACCACTCGCCGACGAAGAACCAGTCCTCGGGGATCTCTTTGTCGAGGTGGGAGATGAAGTCTTTGAGAAAACGTTCTGAGAAATGTCTGGCGGCGTCGAAGCGCATGCCTTTGAGGTTGAGCTCACGGGATACCCACAAGCCCCAGTTTTTAACGTCTTCTTGGACTTCTGGGTGGGAGAAATCGACGTCAGCAAACATGAGGTAGTCGAAATTGCCCTTTTCGGTGGTATCGACCGATTGTGACCAGTTGTTTGTTGCGACGGCGAATATTGCCTTCTTGCCTGTTGCATTGTCGCTATTGAGAGAGACATCGCTGGTCAGCATCTATATTCTCTTATAACATTGGAGAATTTTGAAACTACGTCGAGGGTAGGGTTGAAAAAGAACATACAAGTCCGTCCCACTGAAATGATACCAATGATACTTCATCTTACTATACTTCTCCCCCCTCCCCGGAAAATCAAATCCAAACCACGCATCGATCTCATAGGGATCCGAAACGGTCTTCGTCCTATCATTAGGATCTACTTCGATAACTTCGCACCGTTCGGTCTGGTCCGCGCCCGCCTTGTGGTTCAAAACTACATCGAAGTATAGACCGACGCTAAGATCCTTTGCGAGGTCGCGAAGCGCGATGAGGTCTGCTTTTGATCCCCATTTTGTGGTGGTGCTACCCTTTTGGTCAAATTCGCCGAGGTCATAGAGGTCGTACTATATATCAATTATAACTCGACTTAGAAATATAGCCTTGTGATGTAAGATTGTATCACATTCAAAAAGGGGAATAGGACTAACTATATCGTATCCGTTTCCATCTGGAGAACTGGCTTTGCAAGCGGGTGGGATCCAGATATTCGAAACACCGAGGTTGGAGAGACCTTTCAGGACTTTGGAAAGGCGTTTCCAGTGTTTTTGGTCTGCTGGGACGTACCTGTGTTCAAATTGATATCGATGGATATATCGTCAGCCAAATTTTGAATTCATAATTTCGTAGTCTGTTTCTTTGTTTTCCTTTCGATATTGAAATTGAAGCTTAAGGTGCAGATATTGGGTGTTACGTACCATTCAAACGCCTGAAGCATCAATGCATTAACCGGCGTTGGTGGGACATCTGCGAGCGCACAGGTCTGTTAATTATGCATGGTTATGCAACTAACAAGGCTTTGCTTTGTTCTTACCTTTAGACATCGTGAAGGGTTTGAAGAAAAGCCAAGTCCGCTATTACTCGATTGAATTGAAAAGAAGAAGGAAGATCTGCCGCGAATCGTCTATAGGAAGTATAGTTTAGTCAAGGGACGGAAAAAATAATTCGAACAGGACGATTTTTATTTTAAACGATATCTATCATACTGTGTGCTGGTACAATGCCTGGTTACGTTCTTCATGACGCACGCCAAGCATCGTGAACAGCACTACATTTCTACCACATTTTTCAACACATGCAGTTCAATTTTGACAGATATTAATTTTGATGCAAACAGTCCGAGAATAAGAATTGATCACCATTCAGTAAGCATCTATTTGGCGATATACATCTAAGACTTAAATTCCTCTTACCGCTTCTCTTCGCTAACTTAATCATTAGTTTTAATGTTGCAGATTAAGAAGCTTCGTTCGACGGCTTAATTTAGACCTTGGTCTCTAACCCTTACACCTCTTAGGCATTTGTCCGCATTATATTACACCTGAGCAATTGGGCGGAAATGTGGGCCACTAAGAAGAAGAGAGTAGTTGCAATATAGATTCTGGGTTGTAAAATACGGTCCTTAGTGTGGATTAATATTTTGAGATGTAGGTAAGAATCTCGAAAACTGAGCACGAGTAACAATAATATAGTACTATATTATAATACTTTAACGGTAAACACGAACCTTGCCGTAGCCGACAGGCGTTTGACTGAGGTCGCACTCGCTGCTTAATCCATAGGAGGCCCTGCGTGCCGCATGGGTAGGTATACGACATCTTGATGTATGGCGACAGCGCCAAAAGACATACCGGTATTGTGCCGCGGGCTACTATATAAAAGGTTTAAATCGCTTGGGTTTTCAAGGCAAAATGGCCGCCAGGCTAGATCAATTAGCAGAGTAAAATTATCAAAAAAAGATAGTACCAGGGCTCCTGTATTTCTCAGGCTGTTGATCAGGCTAAATGCAAATGTGGCGCTCATAATGCGTGTTGCAATTTTGGTTTGAGCGACGCTAAGATTACAGAATGTGATTTAATTAGTGCTCCTACTTTGACATCGTGAAATTCGAGCTCGGTTGCAATAATACCGATAAGGCCGAAAGATAACATTCGTGCTATCATAGTCAGAAGAATACAGGGTATAACTCGCACAAAAGGAAAGTTTTCGTAACCAGACAAGTAATTGTCGACGAACTAAGAAGTCGATTGCTTCTTAACATGTGCATACTTATTCCACTCGGGATCTTTCCAGCCATAGTGCACGTTCCACTTGAAAGACTTATATGCTTTCCCTCCCTTCGCCCCATTCTTGATCAAAAACTCAGCCAGCTCCCCAAACCCCTCTCCTTCCGCCACATCCAGAGCTGTCTCTCCATCTTCCCCAGTAGCATTGATCTTCACACCCCTCTGCAATAAGAGCTTTGCAGCCTCCAGATCCCCATTCTCAGCAGCCACGTGCAATGCCGTCCATGTCCTCCACATCTTCGCATTTACATCTGCTTTAAAGTCTAAGAGTAGCTCTAACATTTTGATATCCCGATTCTCTACGGCAATGTGCACTCCAGCCCTTCTCTCCATCCCGACGATATCCGGTTTTGCTCTTTTCTCTAAAAGGAATCTTGCGACGCCATGATGACCAGCCGCCACAGCGACTACTAACGGAGTCAGCATATCCCACCTTCTCTCGTTCATCGCCGCCCCCCTTTCAATCAATAACCTAACCACATCTTCGAACCCGCCTAGCACCGCCAGATGTAGAGCGCTAGACCCCCACCTCTCACCCGCACACTTTGGATGCGAGTATCCAAATTTACTATACGCTGTCTTAGCGCTAATATTTGCTTTATTCTCCAAGAGTACTATAACCATATCTTTAGATCCCGTTTGTGCCGCATAGTGTAGTGGTGTGAACCACTCTTGACCATTCTGTGGAGCGTTAACATCTGCGCCAAGTGCTATCAACCGCTGTGACAACCCCACGAGACCTTTGCTCGCCGCGATGTGCAACGGGCGTAAGTATTTCTCGTTTGGAGCGTTGGCATTAGCGCCATTGTCGAGGAGCGTGGTAGCGATAGGGATCATATCGTTACGTAGAGCCAGATGTAGAGGTGTATTCGCGGCGGAATCGCGGCCGTTAACGCTGCTACCGTTGTTCAGCAAATACTGAGCTACGCCCTGTCGCCTCGACGCTATAGCTGCACATAGCGGGTCGGCGGAGTTGGGGAAATTAAGGTGGGCCCCCTGTGAGAAGAGGTATTTGACGATATCTAGATTCCCAGTTGCGGAAGCAACGCTGATAGGAGTAGCATGACGGAGGGATTGGGCGTTGACGTTGGCGCCGGCGACGACGAGAGCTTTGGCGGTTTCGAGACAACCGTTCTGGCAAGCGTAGTGGAGGGCAGTTTTTTGTTCCGAACTGCGCTCGTCAACGTGGGTGAAAGCTCCGCATGCCTCTAGCGGCTTCAACAGGGCGAAGTCATTCCGGAGAGCGGCTTCGTGTATAGGACCTAAATCAAAGATCAAGGGCTTATCTTTATCTTTGTTGGCAAGGATTTCGATTACAAGCGGCTCTTCGCTTGTGAGGCCGAGGCTGAATTTTGCAAGCCAGGTTCGGTCGTTGGCGCCATTTGCGAGTGGGAGGGACTCGAGCGAAGGAATTTCGTCAAAGCTAGGCGGTGCTCCGAAATTTCGTTCGCTGCTGCTTCGGTCGTTCTCACTGGTTTCATAGTAGGTTGGTGGGAGGGTATCAGACCGACTTAGGGAATGAGTATATTCGTCTCCGGTCAAGCCGTGACTGTTAGTGTGGCTTCCGTTCAAGCCGTTGACTATTGCGGAACTCATCTTCTATCTGTAATAATGTAGATATGATTGATTGCTTAGTTGGCCTTCTGGTGAGAGCAGAGATTAGAAATTCCCAGGTTACTTATACTCTACCCCTTCCACCCCGTATTTGAATACGGTTCAAGGTCGTAAGACGACCTCCCTCGAGGAAGGTATGGCCATAACGTTTTTGATCATCAGCAACCCAACTAGCACGGAACTGTTAGGCCGCGTCGGGCATGCATTGGGAATGAATCACTGCAACTGCTGATGGGCGCAGCGTATCGATTTGGAGGGGCAGGCAATGTTGACCCTTGAAGGCAGCTCACAATTAAGCATCAACTGAAAGCTTAGCAGCTTCCGTTTCCAGACGAGGACCCATCGCCTTCTCGGACGACGGGTTAGTGATTGGTGGCTGCGACGAGTAGAAGTGTTGATTGGTTGGAGGTTGTGGAGAAGGGAAGAAGAGTCAACGAGAGTCTTGGCCAAGCGAAAAGCGTCATCTGCAGTCAATCTAACACATAGAAATTTTCTAGCTTTGAAATGCGACTGATCGAAAGCTCACCACTGCATCGCTGCTTACCAACAAGCCTTGCGAACCCGACAAAGAGCTTCAGTTCGACCCTTTTATAACTCGCCTCTTACCACACCCCACTCAGAGAATAGCAGAGACCGAATAATCTACTACTGAAACCTAAACTTACCAAAGAGACGACCATCCGCCCACCATGTCTCAACGCGTAAATCAACCCTCCGGCCAGATAAAGCTCACGAATGTCTCGATTGTCCGCATGCGCAAAGCCAAGAAGCGATACGAGCTTGCCTGCTATAAAAACAAGGTCCTCGAATGGCGTAACGGCGTTGAAAAGGATATCGACGAGGTCCTACAGATCCATCAGATATTCCTCAATGTCTCGAAGGGCGCCGTAGCACCCACCGCAGATTTGCAGAAAGCATGGCCGGGAAAGAATCAAGAAGAGATGATATTGGAGATATTGGCGAAGGGTGAATTACAAGTTGGAGACAAAGAAAGAGGACAGCAGTTAGATATGCTACAAAAGGAAGTAGTACAGATCGTTACGGAGAAGTGTGTGGATCCCGTAACCAAGAGAGTCTATACTACCGGTATGATTGAGAAGGCTTTGGAGGGGCTGATGGGGAAGAATCAAAATACAAACAACAATGGCGAAGGAAGCAGCTCGACGGCTGCTTCTGCTGAAAGTGGGGATAAAGGCAAGGAAAAGGCGAAGGAGAATGAGAAGGAGCCACCAAGATGGACAGGCGTCATTACCACAAAGTCGGCAAAGTCGCAGGCTTTAGAGGCTATCAAAGCGCTATTATACTACCAACCAATCCCGATAGCCCGAGCAAGGATGAGACTTAGGATATTCCTTCCTTCCGCAGTTGCGAAAAAGGTCAAGCCTAGTATCACAGATATGTGCGAAAGCGTTTTGGACGAAGATTTCGGAGGTGACGGGTGGAACGCAGAGGTTATTTGCGAACCGGGGATGTACAGGCAGATAAGTGATTTGGTGGGCAAGGAAGCGAAGGGGAGAGGAAGAGTGGAGGTGCTCGATACGGCTGTCGTAGCAAATGAAGAGGAATGATGACTAGTGTTAGTAGCATAAAAGTTGATTGGGGTTGAGACCCATCTGCATTTAATGGAGTTTATAGAGCGAGCCTTGGTTCTTGGATATCTTATAATAATGTAACGGGATGATTTACCCTATACAAATTACATCTAATGTTCCCGTGAATCGAAACTTACGAAGACGCTGAGAACGTTTGAGAAACACCTATATTCTAGAACGTTGAACCTCTCTTCGCCAGTAGACGTGAATCGGTATAATTTTTTACATTGAAAGACGTTAACCCCGTATGAATAGTACCCCGTCGCAAACAGAGGATTAATGCATTTCCCAGAGATGATACAATAAGGAGAAAGAGGTTATATAAGGGTAACAAGGAAGTTGTATAATAATGTATGAAAAAAGGCGTAAAAACGAAAGGTACAAGGCGACACGCTTAACCACCCTTCTTCTTGGACACACCGACGGTACGTCCGCGACGACTATATCACATCAAAACGTTAGTCATAAGCCTTTCCAAAGCATCTTCCAAAAACCGGAGAGAACGTACCCAGTCGTCTTGGTGTGTTGACCTCTGACTCTCAGTCCCCAGTAGTGTCTCAGACCACGATGACACCTGATCTTCTTTAATCTTTCCAAATCTTCACGGAGCTTGCTCTGAAGACCGTTGGCGAGGATCTGGGAGTTCTTGCCGTCGACGATGTCGCGCTGTCTGTTGAGGAACCAGGTGGGGATTTTGTAGGCAGTTGGGTCTTGGATGATCGTGATAATGCGTTCGAGTTCCTCAATAGTGAGCTCTCCGGCACTGTATATACATTTTTTTGTAAGATTTATGTTCGTCAAAAGATTTTACGCGGTGGAAAGAGATGCGTACCGCTTCGACAGATCGATATCAGCCTTCTTGCAGACCAAGTTGGAGTATCGGCGACCGACACCACCAATCTTGGTCATGGCGTACATGACCTTCTGCTTTCCGTCAACATTGGTGTTGAGGAGACGCAACTATATCCGATGAAAATTCCATCTGTCAGCATTTCTGTTGTAGGTTTCTTCTCAATATCCTTTCTTTCCCATCCTTCTATCGTTTTTCGTCGAGAGCAGAGATTTCCTCCCATCGCCACCACAGCTTTTTTCCACCCCTCATTTCCCGTCTCTTGAAAGACCAGCAGGTCGAAATCGAATGGGAATACTAACGATGTATTGGAAATTTGATTTTTCGGCGGCGACGAGCGACATGATGGGTGGTTGGGTATGTCGTCCGGAAGGGTTGTCCGAGATGTTGTCAATTGCTTGAAGTTTCGAATTCAAGATGCACGATGCAGACGGCAGACACACAAATTTTAGAGAAGAGAGCGCTAGCTTTATTTGGGTTAGCGCAAGGGCTTGCGAGCCCTAGATTTGAATAACTCTAAAAGAGGAAAGATAAAATGCCAAACACCGGTTACCCGCAACACAATGACACTTCGATCTAGAGGTCACAACACAGACTAATAAAAAAGTTTGAGATTAGACCTCGAAGAGTCCGTCTCTAGTTAGAAGCCAAAATAACTTCGCAGATGTGAACTCACTAGCTCTTCCTTCGCTAGAATAAAAACTGATATTTTGACTTGTGAGGCAAGATAGCCTACCCAGTTTGCGAAGTATTTAGAAAGATATTGAAAGTATATATCATCTTTATTGAATCTTCTAGTCCAGTAAATGACAATCTTTGTCTTGATATTTCGATACAGATTGTAAAGAGCTAAGAACAAAGTTTTCGAACGTCTAACTAACAGCAAGGTAGAACACTTGGAGTGCAGGCTAAGTACAACTGTATATTAAGCGTTATTATTGCTCATGTTAGAAATTGGGTATTTCAAAACAATATTCATCTGTATTTCAAAAATTAAAGTTCTGATCCGGACGTCTCATAGAAGCTGTAAATTTACCCAGTTTCGCAGACCTTTTGGTTCCTTTGGTTTCTGTATATCCAGTCCGAAGACACCCATCACTAATAATATTATTCTTGATGCTTTCATCACGACGTTACTGGTATGTATATAACAACTAAAGTTGGTTACAAAGAACACATTTTGATGTAAATGCGATAGTATACCAAGAAGGAATTTGAGGTAGGCTAGGTGAGAAATGGATTCGTATCTAGCATTGGAATAAGATCTTTGTTAGAGAGTGCCTTTAATTTCTATCAGATCAGTCAGTGAACAACCTGGTTCCTTCGTATGTCGCTATACCATAATTTTTGCATATTTGATCATATTTGATACGCCTAACTACTTTAGCAAATACTACTTTTGCAGTTAGCACAGATATCTAGATCCTGAAAGAAAAGGAATTTGCCAATTAGTCTGTTCGTATATTTATTTCAAATTGGGTAACAACCTTGTAAAATGGACCTTGGCCCTGCAGCGGGCCATTAAACGGGACGAGCAAACACATGAGTAGAGCATATGATGACATCGTGGAATTGGTATTACTGCAGTAGTATCACTAAGACCTAAAGACCGGAGAGAGAACCCGAAACAGCGGCCATTGCTACCGATCCGATTTAGTTCGGAGGGGTTGATACATGATACGGGAAGGCTCGTCTGAGCTTGTGTTCTGTTGCCGACCTTGTGATTGGACAAGAGCGAGCTCTAGATGCCAAAACTTAGACGATCCTCGGTTTCATCCAATGCACGAGGGAATTTCGAAAGACTGATAACGGGTGCGTTAGCATTATTTCGTTGAAGTTTTTCGAGCTAGTTTAAATGGTATATCACGAGTACCAAAGATGTGGCGGTTGTTCCGCAGCTCGATTGCACTTTTAATCCTCTGCGGGTCGTTGGGTAATTCTGTTCCTGAGTTGTGGGTCTACTTTTGGTGGCGGATTCAATATTTCGGAGCAGGCACCGCTACGTCGGACGTCAAAGTCACTCGATCTCCTGCGGCTCGCTCGGTAACCGTTCAGGAACTAGTCAGGGTATGCACGTCCCTCGTGGGCAACATTGAACTCCGCTTCCAGACCATCTGATATTAATACCGCGGTAACTTGCTTAAAATTTGTGACACTCGAGAGCGAGGGGCTGGGGATGGTGCATAATCCTGATAACATTGATATCGATATTGGTGTTGTGTGCCCCAAACAGAAAAATAAAAATACACAGCTCGAGACTGACCTTGCATATATCAAAGTGGATACGAAGTACGAGACTGTGATACGAAAGACGAAAGCTATTGTGTACTTGAGTCCTCTAGACTAGGTTAAATTCGCCACCGCATTTCTGCATATTATCTGCAGAACGGCAATAAACCGGAATGAGGTCAAAGTCGAGCTCACATTAAAGCTTGAGACGTCTAGCAGGTTTCATATCATCTCAAGAGTGTTGGTCAACGTTTGGTACTGAATATTCTACGAAGAAACCGCCGTCGGATTCTGGGTTGTGCGGACTAGGCATTTATACTTCTGTCATATTAATAATGATACAGGAATCTCAAAATACAGGACTGGTACCAATTTCAAACCTGGGGTTGGGGTGAAGTAACAGTTTCTGTGGAGTTGGTTGATCAATTCCATTTTTGCCAGAGCTCAAGATAATAGCCAGTCTAAATCCAGAATTAATGGCAAATAGTAAAACAGCGCCAATAACTTTTTAGGTTCCCCATGGTTTTCTATGGGAATTATCGAGACAATGGGGTTGAAAACTCTCCGCCCGCAGGAAGATATTGTAATTGCTATTTTGAAACATTTGCCCACTTTGTTGTTGCGGGTGAGCTCCCGTTTGTTGCAAACGGACTCTATTATCTTTGCTTGAAAAGACTTTAGGTTGAACAGGCTACAGCATCATACGATGATGGCGATAATCCAACCCAATTCTGGCGACTATTTGCGATGGGCGCGTCTATGCTATTGAACGTTAAGACTTAAAAAACGGTACGGAATGTATTAATGGTGCGCAAGTATGCTTGCTCCACAAGGTTTGCCTGTCGACTTTAAAACGTTGGTTGACGAAATGGGCGTTGTCTAAGTGGTCCTGTGGGGAAGGTTGGATGAAAATGTTATTAACCGGGTACCTGACAGAACGAAAATGCAATGCAAAGTGGCTTCAGGGTTCCCAGCTTATCTTGACTAGTAGCTGGCTGGTTCCCTCCACATCTTAGCGAAACACGATGTTTTCGAAGCCTGACTGACTAAAGAAAATTTTTGTTTACACCAAGACCTTCGAAAATTTTCTACGCATGGTTCGCTGTCGCGTGCATTGACGGTAGACATTGAATGCTTGCTAGCGCAACCGAAGAAAAACCCGGGGATCGCAATTCGCAGGTCGAATGTAGCATTGTCTCCCAAAAACATAGCTAATCATACCAGAAATGGGAAGTTCCGTGTGTTTGACGAGACAGAAGTATTTGGCAATTGTCCCAAAACTTGGGAGAAGGATATAGACGATGATGTAAATCTCACTATGAGGGCACCAAGTACAATTTCGACAAAGCCTCAGATCAGACTTGGGACGGCAACCCAAGTCGGGACCCATGACCTTGAGTTCCTGCATTCGAGACTAGCGCGACAAACTTTGCTTCCGTTCAGCTGGCATACGTGCATATGTACCTGATTTTTTTGTGGCCAGGGCTCCATTTTGCAAAGCCAGTTTGAATTTTTTTTTTGCAAATCTCGCCCCAAGACAGCCGTCAGTGATATTACTATTGTCTTTAGGAAGAACACCGGAGACAGACTCCAGTTTCGATTCGCCCGGTCCTGTAGATCGGAGAACTCCCATTCAGCAAATGGAGGTGTTGTGTCGTCTAGACTCCAGGCCAAAACCATGGGGAAAGCCAAGTTGATACAGTCTCAGTCCGTTAGTGGCATCATCACCGTCATTAGTTCATTAGTGCGCCGAAAAAGGTGTCTACTGTTGATCAATTTAAGCGACGAAAAGAAGCAACCAGATCTTCTTTGGCTTCTGCGTGGCTTCCTACAGTTGCCTCAGGGGTCTGTGCTGAGCGAAATTTTTTGGAAGCCAGGATCTGGGATGTCGCATTAACAATGGTACAAGGTTAAGTTGCGCAACCTGCAAGTGCAACGGAAGTTGTGAACTAGCGTTTGGGGACCCCGCACGTGAAGGGAAAGTCCTAATCAGGTACCATGGAGTGTTCCAGCGTTCCCAACATCCCGAAGGTGCAGACCTTGGAGGTCCTACCGCTTTCCCCATTCCTTCAAGCGAACGTGAACAACGGTTCGGTATGGGGTACCCCGCTAACCTTGAGCTAGAGAGCTCTAGATGAAGGATATAAGATGGCGGCATTTCTCTGTATTTCTTTTCTCTCATTATTATCATCATCACGATTACGATTCCTAAAGCAGCAGCTTCCATATCCTCTTTCTCTTCTTTACTATATTATTCTCGCAACAGTATTTGACATCTTTAATTTTTTATTGTAAAACCTTCTTCCGCAATGGACCGAAGAAGTGTGGGCGGCGGCGAAAATGCCACCAGCAAAGCTGACCGTCGAGTCTCTCAAGTAGACTCCAACATTATCAATGAGGCTGCCTTCGCAACCGACCAGGAAGTCAAGATGACTCTAAGAGAGGGTATCAAACTGTACCCTCATGCTATCCTCTGGTCAATGTTATTATCAACAGCGATCATCATGGAAGGTTTCGATATTGTCCTCATCGCAAACTTTTTCGGATTCCCCCAGTTCAACCAGAAATACGGCTATCGGCAGGCTGATGGCACCTACAACATCCCTGCGAAATGGCAAACAGCTCTCTCGAATGGCGCCTATGTCGGTGAAATTATCGGCTTGTTCATTAACGGTATCGTCTCCGAAAGATACGGCTATCGCAAGACCATGATTGCCTCCTTGACCCTCCTGACCGGTCTCATCTTCATTCCCTTCTTTGCGCCAAGCATTGAGGTTCTCCTAGTCGGAGGTATCCTTCTTGGTATCCCATGGGGCGTCTTCCAGACCTTGACGACTGCCTACGCCTCAGAAGTTTGCCCAACAGCGCTTCGTGCCTACTTGACAACCTTTGTCAATCTCTGCTGGGTCATTGGTCAATTACTTGCTACTTCCGTTCTCCGCGGCTTCTTGAGTCGAGAAGACCAGTGGTCCTACAGAATTCCCTTTGCTATGCAATGGATCTGGCCTGTTCCAATTATCATTGGTTGCATCTTCGCTCCTGAGTCTCCTTGGTGGCTTGTTCGCCAGAACCGTATCAAAGATGCCGAAGCCTCTGTTCGCCGCCTTACCAAGGCTGGCAGCGGCCTTGATGTTCAAAAGACCGTCTCCATGATGATCCGTACCAACGAGCTTGAGAAGGAAATCACCAGCGGTACAAGCTACTTTGACTGCTTCAAGGGCACTGATCTTCGCCGAACTGAAATTGCTTGCATGGTCTGGGGTATTCAAACTATGTGCGGTTCCGGATTGATGGGCTACAGTAAGTTTTCTAGGCGCAATAACAACTATATTTCGAAATTATACTAATGTTCGGTCTCATAGGCACATATTTCCTTCAACAAGCCGGTGTCGCTGTCGACAAGTCGTTCGATTTCACAATGGGCCAGTATGCTCTTGGTATCTGCGGTACTATTTCCTCTTGGGTTTTGATGACCAAGGTTGGCCGTCGAAAGCTCTACATCTGGGGTCTCGTCGGTCTTTTCTTTACGCTTTTGATCATTGGCTGCCTTGGTATTCCAAAGACAAATATGGGAATCGCGACAGGCTCAGCTTTATTGGTAAGTCCATCTAATACAACACAAAGCACTGTTGCATTTATTTTCAGCTGCTAACATATAACGTTATTACAGGTCTTCACTCTCATCTACGATATCACTGTTGGCCCAGTTTGCTATGCCCTCGTCTCGGAAATGTCTACTACTCGTCTTAGATCCAAGTCTATCGTCCTCGCCCGAAATTTCTACAATATCATGGGAATTCTCAACAATATCATCACTCCTCGTTTGGTCAACACCGATTCCTTGAATTGGAAAGGAAAAGCCGCGTTTTTCTGGGCTGTATCTTGCCTCCTGTGCATCGTCTATTGCTACTTCAGGCTTCCAGAGCCATCGGGTCGTGCTTACATCGAACTCGATCTTCTGTTCGAGCACAAGGTTTCAGCAAGGAAGTTCCACAAGACCAGCGTGGATGCTACAAATGGCACTATTGGTGGAGAATCTAGTGAGACAGTTGAGAAAGAGTCAATTGAGCATGTGGAAAAGATATAATCCGTCTTGCGAGTTTAATAACAAGGGGTGTTCCGGGGTTTTAGCTATGTTTTCATGAATTTCACGCACTGTCTATAGAATTTAATTAGCATTTCATTGGAGCAAGTAACACAGGTGGTCGTTCGCTATAATATTAGAATTATTCTAATAAATTTTTAAAACTCAATCAAATATTATTTACCTAAAACATTCTCAGTATGGGCATTATACCTATTCTAAACCAGAACTCGTCTGCAATATTGGATCGAACTTTGGACAATAGAATATATTTCAAGATTATTAATATTATACGTTAAACAACCGAACAATTCTTTGTCATCAGAACTTCTTAGTGTCAATATTTAAAAATAGGACTATAAGAAAGCATTCGCCGGGTAGCTGCCCGAAATTTAGGCTACGGGAACATCTATAGATCTAATGTTTGAGAGCAATGTACTCGTCAAAACATGTTTCTCCACATGTTCCAGGTTTCTCAAGATGATAAACGAATGATAAAAATGGATTGGGGGGTCGACGCCATCGAATTCACATGTGCATAGACACATGCACGAACTTTGGACAAACCCCAATCTTGAAACGCATGAATCAAAGCTGGGGCGCCGCAACGCACGGTCTGGCCACAAGGCGGTGCATGAATCTGCAACGCGAAAGCTAATTAAACGATGCGCCTCATATGCGATTTCTGAGAATACGCATGAACCTTCCAATCAATTATACTTCGCTCGTTAGTTCAAACTTTCCAACCTTCACTATCGGGATCGAAATCCCACAGTTCTGGGTGGGTTGAAGCTGAAGGAGAGTTTGAGTCAGTTTACCGAAGATCCGAGCAGCATGTGTCGCGAGAATCATTGATGATTTAGAGGGTCTTATCATAAATCAGAAACTCTAAGGTTTGGGTTGCCGATGTTCCCTGAATTCTTGGTATCCTAATCTGATAACAAGCTCCACTTCAGGCTCCAAAGTTACAGAAACAGGCCCTTTCACATCGCACTTTCCTTGTAAGGACGTTAGAGGCGCGTTAACGTTACCAATCAAATTTCGGTTGCATTGGTACCTGGATTTGGGAGAATCTGTTTTATGATAGTATAGTTTACCTCCATGGTAACGACCCGACGATCTTGGAAATCCTTGGGATATCATCGAGCTGTATCTAGCGTATCCTATATAGAAGTGCCTTTTCAACTTTATCTCATTTAAATTTACTGGGTAACTTTACAAGGTAGAAGAATGCAATAATTAATCTTCAATTACACTTACAAATATCTTCAAGTCGTATAGATATATTCCTCATTGGGTTCAGTTATAGCTCCTTGAATTTTATCTTTTAATCACTACGGTTACCAAGATGCGGTTCTTGGCCCGATATTCTCTTTTACTCTATATAAGCTCAATCTTTGAGCCGACTATTGCATTTATCCCTCAAAAATACAAGACTGTAGGGGGTGTTCTTGGTATCTCGCATATCGAGCAAACCGAAAAAGCTATCAAAGCGCTCTGGGTCCCATGGTTTGGTCGTAATCTGACCGAACCCACATCTGATCAACTTTATGGCTTGAACAAAGCGATCGAAGAGATAGGTGCCGCAAACGCCCTCGTCGATAATGACCAAACAGATGGTGCACTCCACTTCGACGGCGAAAGCTTCACTCAATCTCAGGAACGGCTGATACAACTTGCAAAAGAAACCATATATTTGGCGAAGAGGGGTAAATACAGTGACGCTAGGCGCTCGATGGGTGGCGCCCTGCACACTCTTCAAGACTTTTACTCGCATAGCAATTGGATTGAGCTACTGACGGCTCAAGGAGCAAAACTTACTCCACACCCTGGTGTGGGAGCTTCAGACGCAATGCTACATCCTCTAGCCTTGACTGTAGCCACGTGCGAAGACTGCAAGACAGAGAAATGTGGAGGTTGCGACAAAAATCTTCGAACGGACTCTTTAACATCCGGCTACTACTCCGGAGAGCCAGATTACAAGAAACCATCAGGAGCAAAATGCAGCCACGGCGGTCCGTTTGATCGGTCAACTCGACTCTTTGGTGCCCCTATAGATTCAACAGGGCAAGGTATCAACAAAGACTCGATCGGATGTGTCTTCTCTCCGCACGCCGACCTCCATTACGACACCGTCGAGGTTGCGATTGAGGCTACTAAAATCTATCTCACCAACGAAATTGTCAACAAACTCGATCCGGACGAGGTACAGAATTTGTTTGGATATATCTGGGCTAAGAAATCCTTTTCAAGTGTGTTCGATGATTTGTGGGATTCTATGAAATCTAGGATCATGCCCCACAAGCGAGACGTTTCGAATATCGCTCAAAGATCCAGAGCTTCCACTTTCGACCATAACATCCATACTTTTATCGCAGCTGATACAGTAGATGAACAGGGGAAGGCCCTGGCGCGGGCTGTAGCTTCTCACAAGCTTCATCCTGTGCAGTACATTCGAAACGATGGTCCTGAAAATGAGGACATGGATGCTGAATGGAGAGATCTTGCACTCACTACCGGTGGCCACCTTCTCAAATTTTATGATGATGATATAAACGACGTGCCCCAGTTTCTCAAAATGCTTTCGCAGCCTAACCACGTCGAGATACTCTCTGTAGCTGGAACACCAAATGAGAATGATTCAGTTGTGGAATTCTCGTTGCCTCTCGACTCAACGCTAGAATCGGTTCTTTTTTCAGCCAGTGGGGTCTCATCCTTTGACATCTATCGTCCGAATGGCTCTCTTTATAATTCTGAAGAATCTCATGAACATGTCAAGAAGCTTAGTTCAAACGTTGCTCTAAGGATGGGCCCAGTCTCTCAGCCGGGGATCTATCGAGTTGCTCTAAATTGTACGGGTGAATTCTCACTCTCCGCCTCTGGCAAGAGTAGACTTTACTTGGAATATTTCTCCTTCGTGGAAGAAGCCGGACGTCCAGGACACGAAGGCCGGTTCCCAGTTTTAGATTCTCCTATTGCTGGAGAGAGTAGCGAAGCGGAAGCTAACGTCCATGGTGGCTTTAAAGATGGTGTGTTTGAGTTCCGCACCAAAGATAATAAATTTATCGCAGAGCAAGACATTATGAAAGAAGACGAAGAATGTAAGCACCACGGGACACGATTTCAAGGAGATATCGCAGAGATACCAGCCACCGACTTTATGGTTTATTTTCGAGGACTCAACGATAGAGGCGAAGAATTTCAAAGAGCTCGCCTCCATATGGTATCCCCGGCCAAAGTGCGACTCACAATGCCAAGGCTGTTGACCTTGAAGGTTGGTGAAACCCACACAATTAGTGTGGGAATAAAGAATTTCAACAATATTTCAGATACCTTTGACGTCTTTGCGGTCGATAGTAATGAGATCATCAATAAAGTTTCAAGGCCATCGATTTTTCTCGACGCCGGCGCCTCTGGAATCTTTGATATATTGCTAGATCCCAAGCATATCGTAGACCCGGGGACGAGTCATGTGGTCGTTTCGGCGAAAGGTCGTAGGACAAGAGGGAACATTGCAGTACAGAAAGTCATGATCCAGCCTAAGCAGCTCGCTATCCGAGCAGCGGATATAGCTCACCACTATTTTGCAAACGAGACAAGACAACTAATTCAAGAACTCAAAAAACAAATTAATTGAGTTCATCACATAATAGAATCATTTAGCATACCTAATATAATTATTTAGCATTTTAACTAAGGGGAAATATTAGAGCCCAGCAATAAGAATTTAGTTGAATTCCACATCATACCACATTGTATATATTTAATGATACAGCTTCTTCCAAGTCACTCATCTAGCCATTATTAGGTTGACAACCTAGCTTCCAACTCATCCATACTTTAGGGTATTGCCACTGAGCGATAGTGTTGTACGCCTCGTCATTCGCGTTGTATTTTACAGAGCGCCCTGCAAATTTAAGGCGCCTTGGCTTTGGTTGGTTTTTGCAAGGGGGGGGTTTTTTTTAATAAGCACTCGAATTATCAAAGGTTGAAATCCTTTTCCCTCTCAAAATCTTTATCATATCAACTTCATCATACTATAACGACCGACAACCGAAGTTATCCAAAATTTATTATTATTTCGTAGACTTCCTTACCGTACTATAATCGGTACTTGACTACTCAGTTCTCTTCGCCCGCTGGTCTACACCAGCCAAAATCCAAGCTTCCTGGTTCCAATCCAATGGTCGTATTCGGTCTCACTGCTGCAGCCTCCTCCCTTTTCCTGCTTCAATAACAATTATTTTGGAAAGGGAGCGAGATACCGTTTCCCTGACATTCGAATCGAACGGCACTGAACAAGACGAGTTTTTTTCCCAAACTTTTAAAACTCAACACATATAACTATTAATCAACACTATTTAAGCTCAACGAGCTCGTCCGAGAACAGCATGCCAACCCTTGTCATCTCGGAATTCAATATTGTATGCACTGTTCTTGGTGGATTCGTGCTTGTCTTTGGGCTCGTATCGTATTTCGTGAAGGAACGGCTATATCTATCAGAAGCCTGTATGTCGCACCCCCGTACCAGTTGGCATAGCCTCTTTGCCTTGGATGATGAATCAAACACTGGAAAAAACATGCACTAGTATACGTCATTCAAGAAGCTTACACGCGAAGGATGTGAACCAATATAGTAATCGCCCTTCTGATGGGTGTTGCCCTGGGTCCGCACGGGGCGAACCTTATACGACCACTATCATATGCTAAAGATAATTCTGAGGAAAACTTGGATGCTATCAACCTTGCATTTTCACGACTGGTACTTGGAGTCCAGCTCGTTCTTGCCGGTGTGCAGCTACCGAAGAAATACCTTATCCACGAATGGAAGTCTTTGAGTATTCTACTCGGTCCGGTCATGACTGTGATGTGGTTAATTAGCGGCAGCATCGTTTATGCGGTCATACCAGGTCTAACTTACGTAAATGCTCCTCCTATTTTCCGATACATGTCAGCCTTTTGCTCACGAAATGCTATAGGTGCAAGCTCTCGCTATTGGAGCCTGTATTACTCCAACCGACCCAATCTTGTCAAACACAATCGTTAAGGGTAAATTTGCAGACAAGCATATCCCAGTTCCTCTCCAGCGCATCATCGTCGCCGAGTCAGGTGCCAACGACGGACTGGGATACCCTTTTCTATTCATTTCGTTGTACATTTACAGATACGCATTCTTGTCTGATAGGTTAGGGCATGGTGTGTCGTTGTTCTTCACGGAAACGCTATTATATACGATTTTGTTATCGGTGGCGTACGGCGCCGTCGTCGGATGGCTCGCGAAAGACCTTTTGCACTGGGCTAGCGAGAAGAGATTGGTAGATAGAGAATCCTTCTTGGTGTTTGCGATTGCTCTTGCGCTCTTCATCGTCGGCTCTTGTGGTATGATTGGGACTGATGATGTTTTAGCGTGTTTTATCGCTGGAAACGTCTTCACTTTGGACGATTGGTTCCGTTTGGAGACTCTAGATGACAGCCTTCAACCGACGATTGATATGCTGCTGAATATCACCGTTTTCATGTGGTTTGGAGCCGTTGCACCGTGGACAGAGTTTGCACATACAGCTGGTTTGCCCATCGAGAGACTGGTAGCTATGTCTTTACTGATACTGGTGTTACGGCGTCCACCTATCATCCTCTTGCTCCACAAGTATGTTCATCAAGTCGAGGATCTGAAGAGAGCGATGTTTATGGGGTATTTTGGGCCCATCGGAGTTAGCGCGATATTCTACCTCTTTGTCACTGTCGACTTTTTGAAACACGCTGAGACTCTGCCCTTGGATGAATCGCAGCTAAACGGTGTTCGCACTATGATCACAGCCACGAGGCTGGTTATCTGGTTCGCTGTTGTTTCTAGTGTGATTGTTCATGGCATCACGGTGCCTGTTATCAAGGTGCGTTTCAACATATATCTTAATTGGGATCTCTCCGTTTGATCTGCCAGGGCGTGCATGCATGTGTGCATGTGGTCTGACTAACATGCGTTTTATGTCTAGATTGGAAACCAAATCCCAGTTTCAATATCTCGATCTGTTTCCCGAATGACGGATAACCTACCCGGATTGGGCGGGTTGATTTCTCGCTCCCCGTCCCGGAATCGCAACACCGTTTCGACTTCGTTGCCAGACGTTGGGGCTAGCGATCGACATGTTAATGTTGCCGACATTTCAGCTCCAATCCCACCCGCTACAGCATGGACCAGTGGAAACGTTGATAGGGGGAAAACATTGATCTGGGACGACAATTTGGAGAGAGGTCGTGATATGGGGAGCATTGGATTGGACCGTCCAACTGCTCCAGTGTAGGAGATACCTTTTTAATATATTATTTAAATCGCCATGTCACAGGGGATTTTGTTTGGCCTTGGGGAGTTGTTTGCGGAGGATATGGTACCATAATTTGGAATAAGGCTATATACAAGGAGAAAGTACCCGGCGGGGAACCAGAATAGGAAAGTATGTAGACAGAATGATGACAACTGAATAAACCTCTAATAGTTTTAACGCCATATGAATGCGACTCCAACATATGCATGTAGTGAAAAGAAATCTAAACGAGTGAATGAAGAATGAAAAGAATGTCGATGTTGACGGTCAAGAATTTTCCACAGAAAGAAACCACCTTGGGATATCATCATAACAAGAAAACACGCTAAAAAAACACGAGACAAAGGAAACAGAGGAAAAATGGAGTCGTGAAATAAAAAAAGAAGAAAATATAAGAAGATTTAGCTGTTAAGAAAAGGAGGAAAAGTAAAAAGTAAGAATGAAAAGAAATGTGAAAAAGAGAGAAAGATAGCAATTTAATATAATCATCTACTCGGGTTATACTTGAGGGCTTCCCGATAGAATTCGTCTTCGTTTTCTGTCTCCCAATCGCCCTTCCAGGCGAACCGGCTGTTCTTCCGAGTGACTTTTCCGATAGTGCTTACTTCGCTTACGTCACTCCCAGCACCGCTCGGCGGACGGGTTTGAATGTAATGCTCTCGGACGATGGATGCTTCTTTGCTCGGGAACTCTACCGGTGATGGGGGGTAATATTGGATGCTAGAGATGCTTCCCGCTCGAGATTTTGGAGAGACAGAGACACTGATTGCGTCCGCCTTTTCGTTGTCGAATCTTCCATCATAGTCTGGATCGTAGGAATCCAATAATCGGGAGAGCTCAAGATCGTGTTCGACCGGGTCTCTGTATCTGATCGGCATTATGTGCATTGCCTCGGCGAACTGTCGTTCCAGAAACGATACGGACGAATTGCGAGCCTCAAGGTGCGAAGGGAATCTTTTGTTTCGTAGCTGATATTGGAGGGAGTCTCGCAGTTTGGATAAATTGTTCGGAAGCGGCGTTCGGGGGGCACCGGGTTGAAAGGCGTGCTTAGAGTCTACCGATAGTAATCCGTCGTGGTAGACCCGTAACGACAAGATTGATGATGGACAGACTGGGCGTGGAGTGAGAGCAGTGGAACGGCCACTTGGACCGGGAGTATCTCGTCTGAATGCCATGAACTCGCTGCGAAGGGTATATTCCTCAACATCCAAGAAGCACTGTTTGGCCAGTCGTCTGGTGAGAGGCTTTGGAGAATGGTTGCCGGGTTTAACATTAATACCGGTTTGTGGGTCGTCTAATCGCATTTCATGAAGGATTTCCTTGGCTTCCAAGACTGCTGGATGCAATATAACATTCTTCCTTCGATTAGATTTCGATGTAGCCTCTACTAATGCACTTAGCGACTCCTTCATAGCACCTCTCACTGCCGCCCATCTATCATGAATTCTTTCTGGCGATAGATTCAATTGGTTCACCAAAAACCACTCAAAGTACTCTGCACCCGCATCGTCCGAACTTGACATTATCGAACCAATTACATGTTGGAACTGAGCGAATGATGTTATGATCGAAGAGATTGTGAATCTCTTGGCCGGATTGCTCGATGCGGAGAGAACTGTTTGTAGCGAATGGCTTATCAGGGGTGAGGAAACATATTGCCAAAATGCCGCTGTCGTCGGCGGCAGCGCCAAATAGGAAGTGGATGTGAAAGTCGGAATTGCAGGCATCTCCTCCTCCTAAATCTTGTAATTTATCCTCCTGTCCCTACGCTTCCCTTTAGTTTAATATCGCGCGCGGGGTAGGTGAGGTCTGTGATGCAAAGTTGGTGTGTTGTGGAGTACCTGTGTTGGTTGTCAGCGACCGAGCGGAGAACTGAAGGAAAAGCGGATATGGGGCCCGCTTATGATGGCTGCCTACTAGATTCTCTAGACGGATATCTGGGGGGGTTGTATCGTTGACTGATATGATTTTGAAACGGTCGCCTCTCTCTCTATGTTTCCTGTACTAAAGGCGCAAAACGAAATGACCAATGCAGGCGAAAGTCGATAGGCTATTCTGACGGTTATAATGTGGAGAAGGGCGAACGGTGATCGTATTCGAATAGGACGGATGTAGTGTAGGCACTCAGCGAAGTATAGCTATTTACTAAGTCGAACAAGCGCAAGGACTTAATGACGAAAGCCCGTGACTCAAGATAATCAAAATGTGGCGAAAGGAAGGAGATGCGAAGAAAAGGGCTTCCAAATGAGATTCTAGAATATCTAACGGTTGGCCGGTCCTTCTGCTTTTAAATCCTTTTAAATACAAAGCCAAGGGGCAATCGCGCTAGGGAGGGCTGTCATTCCCCTTTGTCATCCTGTTTTCTTTTTCCCTTTTCTCGTTCGCTTTTCAGGCTAGATGGCTGGGCAGGGAGGCTGCGAGACCCGGTATGCAGGTAGCAGACTGCGCTGCGTCTTGAGGGTCATCCATAGACGACAGTTAACAGTTAAGGGACAAACAACGTCGTAAACACCTTTGGCAGACGGGATTTTCCTTTGGTATCCTGTTTTCCTCAAAATTTCCTCGTTTTCTTGTTTTACCTGAATGCTGTGAGAATCAAAAACCATGGCTGGTTGCTCATTCCCTCATCGAAAGGAATTCTTCACATTTGCCACAACTTTTATATTAATTATTGCACCCGACCTCTTTACCCGACAAATCAACTCATGAGGCGTGAGGACAAGAAGGCAAAATCCAAATCGTTGACACGGTATTCGCAGGTGGTCTTTTTGGCTGGTTGTTGGGATTCTGGAAGAATTGGCTCCGTCGACTAACGGTGCGGTTGCTCATTTGGAATCAGGGTTGCCCCCAAAATCATCCCTGATGTCGCGCGACAACTAAAATCTGATCATGGACTTCCTTTGGGTTGTATAGGCACTCTTTCTTTTCTCTTTCAATCAAAATGTTATCTGGTGGACTACCGTTTCCGCTGACGGATGACCCGAGTGATTCTACCCGGATGGACCTCCCGAGCAGTGTAGCTCAAAAAAAAAAAAGCCACCAAAGGCTGCCTCGGTGCCACGAGGTAGCCTCGAATTAGCGCCTCCCTGAATGGAACAAAGAGCCGCTATCCAAGCTCGCCGGCCTGCACTGAAGAATTTTCTCTCGTTCTTCCCCGAGTTCCCGATCCCCTTCGCTAGGAAGATTTATTCAAAATAATTTTCTTTACAATATAGCATGACAGTGGCACAAGTTTAAAATAATTGTAACGGTCAACTGCTCTCCTCAGGGGAAATCGTCATTGTGTGTTTCTTTGCGAAATGGTATGACTGACTCTCAATCAAAACAGCAAACGCCAAGGTCGGATCTTTTCCATTCTTTCACAAGTATACGTACCTAGATCCTCAAAGTCGTTAAGAACAACTACATTTTTAGACAAGGCAAGTCTCCCGAAGTATTTCTTGACATTCAACGTAATTAGCTTCTTCTATTTGCCTTCTAGAATCCTCCTTTTTTGGCTCGAGAGGCAAGTAAGCAGAATGTCGTGGCTGAGTTGCCCGTCGAAGCGAGAAGATTCCAAAAATTGCCAAAACGGGTCTAGCCAATGAGAAAGCATATCCAAATCAAGACTGCCTTGCTGAAAAACCTATCCCCTCTTAGGTAAATATATCCAACTTCCGCGGATTCCATGGATCCAATGTTATCAAGCGGGAGATATCTATATGTCATTTGTCGACAGATGCCACGATGTTTTTTAGATGCAGGTACTCAAAGACCCATTAACCGATGGGACTAATCTATGCTTAGTTATCCTTGTAGTTATCATTCTTGTCACCCCGCAAATGTAGTACTCGTTGATATGCACCGTTCCGAACTTATATTCCTAGGTAGTACGAGCCGGTAGACGGACCCGAACAGCGATTGAACGGTCCTAGTTGAAGCCGGATACACGGATGCGCGGCTCAACCTGCTATAAACAAATGCTCTTCGTATCGAATGTTTGTTTTACAAAAGCTAGTGTCAGGTTCCGACCCGGAACCACTCCGGTTGCTTTGAGACATGTCAGTGTTCTTGTCACGCAAGCATTATCATATCATTTCTGGCGAACCAAGCGTTTTCCCGACCGAATTATAAATACTAAACTGTTATAACTAGCCGAGAATTCAAGAACCTTATTCTAGTAGTATTAGATAAAATACACCAACAAAATTTTAGTCTTGGAGCTGTGCCTTTTAGTTACCGTCTTGCATTCAGACAGCTTCAACCCACAAAAAGATTATAATATGAAAAATCCAACCGTTATTTATTTTATGGTAGATTGCATATATAGCATGAGTTTATAACGAAATAACAATCATTAAACATAAATTCTATAATATATATCTATAGCTTTAATACTGTAATCAAATAACAATAAACTATTTTCATGACTCCAAACCCCGGGACTCCAAAATTTAAAATGCAAGCATCGATAATCGAGAATGTCAACAAATCAATGACACGATACCGGTAAAGTGTTATATTTTTTGCCGGTAGCATTGGCGTTTCTACCCTTCCCAAATTGAGCATTGAGACGAGAAGCTATTTCTGCCCACGTAGCGGTAGGGTATTCTCTTCTCAGATTGATTAAACCTTGGACTTCAGCCTCAGACCACCGCTTTCCCGAGCTATGTCCAGTCCGCGAGTCGAACATACATGCATACCCGCTCGCGCTTTGAAATTTTGGAACCTGTTCCGTGTTCCGCTCGCTGCTAGTATAGCCGAAAAAGAATGGCGATGATCTTGTAGTACCTGGAGTTGGTGTACTGAAGGTTTGATAACTACAGTTGGTGGCAGAGTAACTCGAACGGGTTGAAGTATTCGCATAGGCGGTTCCTGATTGCTGGCGGTTCCTCGCTTCACGAAACCTCGTAAAAAGGTCGGGGAAAGTCGTGCTGAAATCCTCCAAGATTTCCCTTTCGAAGTCATAGCCAAAGCGTTGGTGCGATCCGGTTGGTTGACTCTGTTCAGATCCTTCTCGCTGGCTTCTATTTCGTTCTGTGCGCTCTCGTTCTTCCCTTTCTTGATACTGTTCCCTTCTATGTCTCTCAGCACTCTGTTGTTCTCTCTGCTGCTCTCTTTCTTGTTCCTCTTGACGTTTCCTTTCTTGTTCCCTTTTCTCGTGTAATTTTTGTTCTTGCTCCTCCGCTTCCCGACGCTGTCGGTCTTCGGCTTCTCTTCTCTGACGCTCTTCTTGCTCCTTTCGTTCCCTCTGCTTAGCGGCGTATCTTTGACGCTCCTCGTTCCTGACACGCTCCCTTTCTTCCTCTCTTAGTCTTTTTTCAGCTTCAAACTGCTTATAAAACCAATTACCCGGATCGTCGTCATCTAAATTAAAAGTTAGGTTAACCTCGTATATACACGAACTAGGATGAGAAAGACATGGACTTACGAGTAAACTTCTTTGTCGCACAATTGTTGTTATAAATTTCTCTCGCAGCTCTATCAATTAAACATTTATATGCCTTGTCAAGCTATGATAGATCGATCGCAGTTAGCATACTGAGACTAATACATATCATTCAACTATTGTCGTTTATCCTGAGGCCGACCAACTTACCTCTTGAAATTTTTCCGTAAGCTCCCTGTTCTTCTCTTCAGAAGCCATAGGATATCTATCTGGGTGTGTAGTAAGGCATAGACGGCGATGTGCTCGTTTTATCTGAGCATCGCTTGCATCATGTTCAATTTTATCAAGAATATAATAGTAAGAGACGATCGCTTCTGACACCATGGCTCGAGATAACTCTCGTGGCTGCTCTTCGAAGCAAGCCAAGTCCACGTATTGGTAGTAAGTACGGCTCTGAAATAAAGCTCAGAATGATCCACAATCAATTTGTATAGCAGAGGCAATATAGCAGAGAGTGGTAAGAGAAATAAAGTTCTAGTTAGAATGTGGGTATTGAAATGAGTATTGAATTGAACTAGGCTTCAATGAGATGGAGTGTTCCTGTTATAATATACTCCAACTGATTACCCATGTTCCGTTGATGAGAGAACTTGTCCTCCAGATTGCAAGCCTTTGCTAAGCACTGTTATCGCCGGTGTCCTTCAGGTTTCCAAAAATTCACTATTCAATCCCTGCAGGCAATTACACTGCCGCAACCGAGTCGGCTATGATTCACCATGATGTCCAGAACGTGGGTGTTAAAACGGATTGTACCTTCAAGTTTCATGTGGGCTTGCTGGCTGACTGACCAAGGGCGAAGGTTCGCCTAGAGGGCAGCCGACTCTTTCGAAGCCAACATGCCCGCCCAATGCGATTGCCAAATCTGGGGCATTATTTGTAAGAGGGGGTAGGTATGACAGGTCAGTCTAGGGTGCTTGGGTATATTTCTGCAGCGTGAATCGATGAAGCAGCCGATGGTAACCAGCAATTACCCTGTCAACAAAGATTTTTCTTTACTATTATCGGCTCTAATGACCCACTCAAAGGCGCAGATCCTGGATAGGCTGCTGCTTTTTACACGCAATGGTCGGGGAGGTGAATATTATTCAAGGCAACTTCGCAGAGGTGGAAGGGCGTGTCCCTGTTCGAAGCGCCTGTGCGGCACAGAATTAGCCAATCATATGTATAATGAAACGAAGCGTCTGGGTAAAGTGTTTCTTGGGGCGGGTTCCGTTTCAACGACATCCCAAAAAAATTCTAGCCCTTGAACGATAGCTAAAAATAGTTTACGTCCTC
The DNA here is from genome assembly GCA_036971295.1 of Dactylellina cionopaga. Taxonomy (NCBI): domain Eukaryota; kingdom Fungi; phylum Ascomycota; class Orbiliomycetes; order Orbiliales; family Orbiliaceae; genus Dactylellina; species Dactylellina cionopaga. The sequence goes on along the minus strand of JAJTTY010000002.1, from coordinate 2,044,955 downwards.
CATGTGTATCCAATCTCAAGCATTCAATTGAGTGTTGGTGTTAAAGGAATCTTGTCCCACCATGGTATCAATCTTCGGCGTGGCTACCGCAACGCAAAAAATGCAACAACACTGTTCTGCCTTGATGGGCCATTGGTTCCTCGGCTTTCAATTTCAAGATGGGACAGTAATTTGAGGGACAATGATGCTATAGTACAATATTAAAGAGCCTTACAAACCTTTTGAAAACTGGCTATATGAAAATTCGTGGGCTTCTAGTATCATCTATGCCAGCGGGGTACTCACTCCCTCGTAGGCTTCCAACACACCTTCTATCAATGCATTTCAAAAACGCTTGGCTGGAATTATGCCTCTGTTTCATGAGGCCAGCGAGTTCCCATCATATTATAGCTCTAAAACTCGCTTGTCCGAAAGGTCTTGATTAATGCTGCGCCACTGCTGCGCCAAAGATCCCCGAAGGTTTCTCGCGATCTGCTGGCGACCGAGAAATCACTTGCGAAAAGTCCATCTGCGAGATAAGTACCTAGTACCATGTTCTCAGCTTTGGCTAATTTAGTAAGATCTCCACGTTTCCGCAACGTGGAAGTATATTTGACGTCTTAGTTACACACAAAGAGACGGGTTTACTTTCTTATAAGAATTATCGTTACATGTGCTAAAAAACCTTGTGATGCCCTACGCTTTTAAGATCCTATCGGACGCGGACTGTGTGATAGGTACTCCAGATCTTGCATTACGCTTAGAAAACGAGTCATCGAGAGCACTCGAAATCCATTACTTTGTGCTACTCTATCCCTTGCTCAGATTACACTTCAGAAACCTTGATTTGGGAGACTGAACTAGGTAGCGATCGCCATGCTTTCTCTGCGTGCTGTAATGCGAGTTGAGAACAAGCGAGCTGGTTCAGCTGAGATATTTGAGAGAGTAAGATCTCAAGATAGGCAGCTACAATAACTTGAGTCAAAGTGCTTGAATTGGTTTCTAGTCTTTCTCTTTTACAAAAAAACATTTCGTGTGACGTCAATTTAAGGTTCGGGTTCTTCATCGCGATAGTAGTCTATGGTTTGATGGAAAACGCCGCCCCAGCCGCGGAGTTTTGCTGGGAAAATTTATTCAATTGATCGGGCTCAACCCGTCTAGGTGCATCCAGATACCTGCGCCCATCGTCGATCTATTCGCATGCGTTCCAGGGCTGGGATATAAAAGCGTTCGGGGGATGGTGGTATTGACAGTAGATTTCTCGGTATGCACAATCTTCTCAGGATTCTATATTTCGATCATTGGCTTGCCATTTGACCTCAATACGTAGTACTTGGTTCCCGTCGCCAATAATTACTATCTCGTCCAAATAAAACTTCTGCACCTTTCATATATTCGCAATGCAGTTTTCAACATTCGTTTGGGCTCTGTTCATCTCTGGATCTAGTAGCATGTACCAAGTTGCCGCGATCCCCGTACCAGACGGGTCACCAACTCCCACCATAGACATCTCAGAACTAGCACCTACAAAAAGAGGTTTGTTGAAAATATATTATATTCCTTACCCATTGCCATGTCAAATCAATCCCGAATATTAATATTTAGAGGTCGATACAGCCATTGATCTCGAGCGTCGCGCCCCCTGCAACCTCAACGCCTTGAACAATTGTTACAAAACCTGCATCTGCACGGGGCCAAATCTCACCTGCGCCCCCATTATTTCCGGCTGTCGCAACTTTTGCTCATTTTCGATCTGTGGAACTTTGATACCACCTACCGCGACGCAGACTGGGACGCTATGATACGCCATATATATGTACCACCATAGCGTACGTAGCGCTGGGAAGGGTAAGTGTTGAAGGCAGTGGGGTTGATTTGTGCGAGTCAGGGAGCCGGCTTAGTTTGTCTAATGTAACATGAAATGGCTTTTCGATGGGTAGTGTTCAAATTTAGGATAAATCGGACTGATTAAGTCGATTTTATTACAATATGCTTCAGTTTATTGACAAGTAGCTAGACATATCCTTATACCTTGAACCAAGTTCTCAGGTCCAATTCGTAGAAATAATCTGACGGGTATCGTTGTTGAAATCTTGCCTCCCTGGCCTTCGTAAAATACCCAGGTGCGAAGTGAGTGCAAGTAGCAAGAGGCAGCCACAAAATTTGGTCCTTACTAACATAAATCTGGCCTGTATATTCCTCCTAAGATCGCATTAATACTAATATCACGCTGGAGCATCCGCTTCTATTGGCGGCTTCCTCAGGAATTCCTCTCTAGGACCCCAATTGTAGTTGTAGCCCTCGTACGTGCTAGAAGGCGTCCAGCCAGGCGATTTATGAAAGCCGTTCTCAACTATGTATTCATTATCGTAACCTCTGTCATCGCCCTCGTATCTCTCGATCTCGAGCGGCTTTCCATTGCAGAGGAGAACAACCTTTTCGACGTGGCCATCAAAGTATCCTGCAGAAACCATTTGCCCAAACCAGTTATCGATTCCGAGCCTGAGAGCTCGACGCTCATGTTCTGATTGATATATTAAATGGGTCGCTAGATTTTCCTCTGCGCCTTCTTTCTGGGCAAGGTGGTCGGCTTTTAGTTGGTCTAATTTTTCCCGCACGTTCTCTTGATACTCAAAAGTGACATCGAAAACCAATTTTTTGATGTGAGGATTACATCTTCCGCCTGTGGGGGGGTGCTTTTGGCCAGTAGGGTTTCCTAGATTGTTGATCGCTGGTATATAATACCACTGCGGACCGTGGCAGAAGAAGTAGTTGCACATATAGAATAGCGGAGCACAATCCATCCCCGGCCCTCCGGCGGCGTAGAACCGCCCCATGTTCCTTAATGTAAAATTTTTGATGACGTAGTTCACCCTTAGCTCTTCGATGAGATTGTACGGCTCCTCGGGCGGGAGCGGGAGAACGTTCCACACCGGGAAAACCGAAAAGCTATATGCGTTCACATCAAGAACGTATCGAAGACTTTTTGGTGCGAATTCGGTCTCGCCGTTGGCATTGACCTCACGCTTTGAAGGCCGGGCTAAGAAATTCTGAAATTCCGAGCGGATTTGTTGACAAGTTTGTAGAATTGGTAGCAAGGAATATTTGGTTGGGGCTTCCGGCGGGTATACCGTATCGCAATTCGGCCCCCTATCCCAATATCGAAGGCCAGGGGTGATAACAGGGTGGCGAGTATTGCGATGCTCATTCGGAGTTTGAGAGATATCAAAGAACCATGAATATATGATTTCGCGAATTTCTGGTGGTATTACAAGAAGATATGAAGGCGCTGGACTCGAAACGGGATCCGGTGAGGACTCGGCCAGGGGACAGCTGGTGGCTACTGACGTTTCCACAGCCATTGCGCCGATTTTATAAATCTGGATCCTGTAATTTGGTGGAGGGCCAGAAGAGAAAAGCTATAGCTATAGATACCAATTTTCACCGTTCCTGATGCTTCCTTATATGTACCGCGAGGAAGGTAAGCCCATGTAAGCGTAGCTACCCCGCGTTGATAGTCAAAATTATATAGCCTAGTTAGGACCTGGATCCTGCGGTAAGAAGAAACTAACATGGCAACATGCAACACGAGTTATGAAACTTATAATTACAGAGGCTATTTTATTTCTTGAATACAATCAAATTCAAGTATTTTCTGCGCTTATTAAGTAAGACCTCGCGCAATGGTAATTCCCCACGTGTTTTTCTACGCTACAGCCGATAGCATATATGGTACTTTTGCCACCATAGTAGAGACCTTACAAAACAATATGTATATAATTATGGAACAGTTGATGAATCCCCAAGACAAGTTCGACACTCAGGTTGAGGAGATAGTGCAGTGCAGCGCTCCCTACAATCAATCAACAAAATCAACACAACGTGTATAATTTAATCTGGCAGCGCGAATGCTTACTACCTCCAGTCTTGACTTGTCAGATTGTTATCAAATCTATGAGTTGGAGAAGGGACAAGTGGGTGCATGAGAACCTCGGTAGCCACAATGGGCCTATAAAATGGTACCCTGTTAGTAGACGTGCTAGTAAATCTCTTCGTTTATGAGCTTGATTACTTACACATTGGGGGGCTGATGGCATTTTTTATTGTTTCGGAGGTATTGGAGCTCAACCTCAGTGCTAGATCTGGGGTATACGAATATAACGTATTGATTTCAGGCTTTACCGTAAGGTGATCAGAAGATCGTATATATTTACTCTATCAAAAAGCGGGGTAGGGTATATATATGTAAAGACAAGAAATTTAGCATTGAACCAGAACCAACCAACCAACCCGCCAAGTCCTACATGGTTCAACGTATGGCAACACAATATATTACACCTCATTCGTTATTTCCTCCTCTTTCTCGTCTTCAAAAAATCGAATGATGGTTGTTGGATAGATAGGCCTATTTGAAATTTACTTCTAGGATCTGAAAATATGGCAACGAGGGTAAAACAGGTTTTGGTGCTATCGTTTTGGTTATGTTACTCATTTCATCATCAGTTGGGGGACCTACTTCCTAGTAGGCTCGTATGTTTTAAATGAGGATAAAATATAATATATTTATGAAAGAAAAAGGTTTTCAAGCATGCAAGGCTCGAATAGTTGTTAGATATAAACAAGAAAAGATACTTCTAAGGATTACTCCAGTTGAACGCCATTTCCCAAGATGCCCTGAACGCGCAGCGGCTATGACGGTAAAACTAACAAAAGAGGAAAGGACAAAGAATAAAGAAAAGAGATAAGAAAGAAAAAAACATTTAATATGCATGCAGTAAGTTGCTATCATAGAGCATTAAGCGTAAAGCATAAAGCAGAAAATCAAACAATCAAATAAAATTATAAGGCAAGAAAAGGACGAAAACAATCAAATAATTAGTACTTTCCCTTCCATGTCTTCATTGGTTTTTCCAACCGCACCATCTCTTCTTCCGAAAAAGGAGCCTCAGTCTTGTCCCCTTCGACGTCAGCTCTCACAGTTTTCACCTTCCACGACTTCTTCTTCTTTCCTTCTTCCTCAAACTCTACAACGTCCAACATCTTCTCAACCTTGGCAACCTCCTCATCGTTCCCCACCATACCAGCCATCTGAACGACTACCTCCTCCTCCATGGCGGAATCTAAGAACCCATCTTCAGTTGTGATCTTGATTCCACCAACACCTAGTCCCTGCTTATAGTCATCATCGCTGATGCACGAGTGATACTGTCCATACGCTCCACCGCAGTAGAAGCAGAACGCTGCACCACAAGAACAAGTCATGTGGTCGCACCCGGTATGGCGTGCTACCAAGTTCAAGCAGTTTACGCACTGGCGGAAACGATGAGGGTATTCTTCATACTCATCTTCCTCATCTTCCTCATCTTGTCCATCCTTTTTCGCTCCTTCTTCGTCTTCTTTCTCTGCTTCCGGGTTGGCGAACTTTGTGAGCAAGAAGGCTTTGTAGAACATGGTTCGGGATTCGCAAGGGGTGTCGAGGCCGTGGAAGTGAGACTTGCAAAGTGTGCAGACTGCGGTCTGGCAGGTTGGGGATGGGCATATAGCGAGACGGTATTTTAGTTCGGTCTCGACGATTTCGGTTATTGTCTCTGGTTCCTTTTCCTCTTCTTTATTCTCTTCGGTTGTTGGCTCGACCGTTGCTTCGACGGTTGGCTCAACTGTTGGCTCGACTGTTGCTTCTACTGTTGCTTCTACTGCTGGCTCGACTGTTGCTTCTACTGTTGCTTCGACGGTTGGTTCAGCCGCTGGTTCGACAGTTGGCTCAACCGTTGCTTCGGCCGTCGACTCGGTGACCGGCTCAGTATTCTCTACTTCTGTTCGTGTTTCAGTAGTCTCGGCAGTCTCGGTATTCTGCGCTTCTACTCGTGTTTCCTCAACGACCTCGGCGGTTTCTTCTTTCTTCTCTTCGACTGGTGCGGGTGGGACCACCTTGGTTATCTCCTCCTTCTTGATGACGGTATAGGTATTGCGTTGGATATAGGCCGAACAAGCGGGAACCGGACAGAAAATCTTCTCCTTATCGTCCCAGTAGGCTTGGATATCGTTTAATCGCTGCATGTAACCAGCGGAGACGAACGGCTCAATTATCGGCATCATGGAGTGGCCGTCGTACTTAGGGACAGGCTCACGGTGTGGCTTTGAAAAAAAGTTAGCTTGCTGTACATATAAGGGTATCGCAAAATCGTAGAAGAGAAACATACCCAAGCGATGCAGTTGTCAAACCAATCCAACAGACAGCCCTTGCAATAAGCCGACTCTTCCTCACCGGGATTGCACGCCGGTCGTTCTTCCTCGGTAACCTTTGCCCGTAACTCCTCGTCATCGGCTTCGTCTTTGAACATTTTGACGAACGAATCGCCGCATGCTAAACAGTATGTTGGCCAGCATCTTACCCGTCCCTCGACCTTGGCGCAAGATGCGCACGTCTTTCGGAAGGGAACCTCAGCGCGATGCTTTGGGACTTCCGGTACCTGTGGAGGAGGTGCAGGGGTTTCCTCTACCACGGGTGCTGCTTCTGGGACAGGTTCAGCTGCTTGAGTTTCGGCCTCAGGCTGTGGGGTTTCAGCCTCTGCTTCTGGTACCGGTACTACTTCTGCTGGTGGAGCCGGCGCGGTAACTTCAGTCTCCGATGTCGATGTCGATGCTGTTGCTGCTTCGGCCGCTTCGGCCGCCGCCATACCTTCCATTCTAGTGCGTTCCGCAGACTCTGTCTCCTCCTCCAAGAGTGTGATATCGACAGCGGAATCGGTTTTCGCTTCACCTTCCATATCTTCGTTGGCGTACCAGAAGCTTTTGAGGAGTTCTTGCTCTTCTGTAGGTATCACCAAGATGGTGGAATCTTCGAGATTGCTATCTCCTGCCATTCTGTCGGCCTTGTCGAATGTTGTTGATGCCGTGGGCTCTAACGACGTTGCTAGTTGTTTTTGAGTTGCTAATGTTGCAGAATCGCTGGCTGCGGTAAGACTGGCAAAGGATCCGATGTTAGCAACAAATTCGCGCCCGACTAGATATTGTAGTTTCTTGATGAAGATGAGAAAAAAGATAGGAAAAACGGAAGCGAAGATGGTGATTATAAATGAATCCTGCTATCTAGAAGATTACGTGGGGTAACACGTCGAGACAGGGTGCGTGTTTTCCCATTATTCATTCATTGTCATATGCACTGTCCAGCATTTATCCTGCGGCCTGCCGAAGCGGCGCAATGGCCAATAGTGGGACCGTATTGCGTTAATGGGTACAAAAGCGAAGTTGTTAAGCATGCAAACCAAAAAATACCGCTGTGGGGAAACCTACAACGGCATCTTGAAATGCTTGACTTGTACAGCCTCGACGAGGCTGACTTTTTTTCATATGTGGTGATACAGAAAGAGCTCTATAGCTTTACGAAGAAAAGAAAAATGTTTAAAACTTACTCTTCGGACCCAATCAAAGGGTTTTCAGGAATTGGTTCTCCTCCAGCCATTTTCTTCAGAAAGCCGAAGCTGAAGATTGAATAGAATACACGAAATCGAGATCCGTGGGTGTGATTGTGATTCTTGTCTTTCACGTTATGCATATAAATCCAATGGATTGACTTTATTCAAAAAAGAAGTTTAAATATTAAACCGATGCTATAACATTCTGGATTATTGTGATTTCTGTATTTTTTGCTTGATAGAATATGAATTGAAGTGAAGGATCAATCCCTATTGTCTAGCTGCGGGGAGGGCGGTTTATATGCTTCAATCGAGTCAGCCTTCTGAATTCTCGATATCAAGTCAATTGGAAGCAGTCTATGACGGTTGGGTTGAGCTATGAGTCGTACGCCTACATTTGTGTTGATGCTACTCTTTTGAGTCATCGAGGTCAGCAAAGTCCACAGATGCACCCAATCACAGCGAACGGCCGGTTAACAGGTGGGGCGGCTAGCACGGGTCAGGTTTAGAGCCGAATTAAAACACGCCTGGGGCAGCTTCAAAAAGAGGTAGTCCAAGATGCCTGGGGGTTTTTGGCATAGTCATAGATGCAATCCCTGAAACATTTCGATCTGCCATCGTTCAACAAGGAATATTCGAAATCGAAGTGCGAATCGATCCTCCACTTGTGAAAGGTACTCAGGCACCCCTCACCTTTTTTTCTTTCTCATGCATTCGAGAAGGGTGGTAACGCGGCAAATGGCAGGTTTCCAGGTGTTCGTATACGCGAGAATGTCAAAGCCAAGGCATGCCACAAGGCAGCCTCAGGACGGCATCACAGATTACGAAACATATAAGCTTCAACTAAGGGAGAACCACCTTCTCAGCTGAATCCATGGACACTCTGATAGTGTTTCTTGAGGTTTTCTCATCAGGATGACGTGAAAACTAGTTTCCTAATGTCCTACTCCTAATTTATACCTAAATATCCTACGCAATCGGTTGCTCGTTTATAGACTATCGGAATTCACCTTGTACCATTACGAGCTGAGAATCAGGGTATTAGCTAAGTGAGCACGCAGTTACAGTATGCAGTTGCAATCCTCCAGCTATATTAAATTAATATTATCTTTAGTTATCATTCGAGGGGCAGACATTATTATATAATCGTACAAATCGTGAATGCCTGTACCCTGACCTGGCAAGTTTCCAGAGGCATCATCTCCAAGAAGGCACTGCAAAAAGGCAGAATATCAATCGTGCTCCATCAGAAATAACTCACAAGAACTCCCAACAGGAAAAAAACAGAGATGAACCAAAATTCCAATCGAACTATAATAATCGAACAAACAAAGGCTAAACCAGCGAAACAAAGGTGCAAAGATAGGCGAGATTTGAAGAAAACCTCCAGCCGAAATGAACTGTGGGTATGGAAATATGCACAACACAAAAGAAGAAAAAACATATTCTCATGGAAGCTTGTATGATGACATCGAAGAAATATCTTCACACGTTCCTGTCATCTCCATACTTCCTACCATCCCACATGGTAACATTGCGATTTATCTCTGTTGTCTTTAAAACCATCCCTTCTTTAGGCGGTACTTTTGGCGGTGGTGTACCCCCCGACGAAAAACTCGTGATAACATCCACACTCCCTCTGCTGACCCCCATATTCGCCACGATACTCTCCTGGCTCTCTCCTCTTTCAATATTCGTGAGCGGATAAATGCTTCTGACCTTTGCAACTCTCTCGGCTCGGCTGTGGTTGCTGTTACCAGCTTGAGCTCGCGAATGGGTGCGACGGAGACCACTCCCGCCACCGGAGCTGTTGATCCCCATCGGTGTGAAGCTGCTAGAAGGATCGTGAGAGGTGCCAAAGCGTGGGAATATTTTGACCGCTAGTGGTTTTAAGGAAGGAATAGAGGCGCAGATTATGCCGACGTGGGTTTCGAGAGATGTGTAGATCCAAAGTTCGAAACACCACCAGCTTTGGTCCCATGAGATGGTCGCTTTTTGGATATATATCAGACGGAGAATGGCGGAGAGAGGTGCCCTGGAGAGGTGTTAGCAATTCTAGCAACTAAAAACGAGAGACGGAATCGGGAGTTGGTAACATACACGATACCCAAGGCGAAGACACCGATCAATGTCAATTTTTGTCTTGTTGGCATCTGCAGACTCCACACAGTCGGTATAGGGAGCAACAGAACTATTATATCGGTGACAAGGTTCGTGCTCCCGTGTAACAGATGTAGTTCGTTCTGCAGAGTTATACACTTGTCACCGCTTCTGGGCAGCCTCCAGTATGCCTCAACCGGTAGACATTGAAATATTATCAGGAATGTCCAGTTGATAGTCCACGCCCCGATGAAGAGCATCGTGAGATAGATGGATATCTTGAAAGTTCTCGTGGTGCAGAATCTCCTATAGAACAAGAGAATAGAAAATTTGGTCAAGCTGACGGCCCAGGTAAATGTCAACTGTGTGGCGAAAGACCATATCCGGACCTTCTTGACTTCGTCCTGTTTGAGGTCCCAGATGTGAGTGCCTACGCCTGCACCCTGAGAGAGTATGCAGGTGACGCTGACCGCCATTGCTGTGATCTGATACAGTAAATTATATTGTTAGTCCTCCGACGTCATTCTTCCAATGATAGCGGGAAATATTACTACTTACCGTAGCGATTATGATGAGCCAGTCATCGGCCTTGAAGGCTTTGAGAATAAACGACCGAACGTACAACCGTAGCGCTACCACGACCAAACATATCACCATCATAATGATGGTGAGCGGTGCCAGGAAATTGCCCTGGCGTTCCGGGTTCACATAATTTGGTTTAGGCCACGATAGAAGGATTTCAAACGGCGGGAGAAGCATCTTGGCGTAGAGTCGATAGGTCAAGGCTCAATCTATGAGCCGATTCACCTAGGGAGGGGGTTATACTCTTAGTACGGAGAAGGGACGATTGCTCTCGTATCGGATTTCGATGATTAGAGGTTAAGAGCCTCAGGTGAGGAGACCGACGACTACTAACAAACCGTAGCTGAAAGAAGATATGGAAGTCGACTAGAAGCTGGTATCGGGCAACCCATTAGGAAGGAGGTAAGATCAGGTGCCTTTTTAAAGTTGATATGGGCCCCAGATCCACAAACCACGAGGGTAGGACGGGGTCGAGATGCAGTTATATGGCAATTGGGGCAAGTGGTGTACAAGATCCCCTTTCAGCTCTATAATCTAAGAGCCCGAGACCCGGGACCGATAATCCAATCTGGAGGAAGGGGGTTGTCGTGTAAGGTAGGTTAGGATGGATGGGTGGGCCTAAAAAATAAAATAAAAAAGAACAAGAGGACTAGAAACCCGTTTTTATCATCATGGAAACATTCCATTTCCATCATCGAAGCGTCCCACGTTTTGGTGGCTTGGGGGCAGTTCTAGGTTCCTATTTCTCGACAAGGGTTTCGAGTGGGCCTGCGATACGCACTCGAATTTCGAAAAGAAGAAGAACTAGCTGGGTGGAGATTTGCCGCTTATTGATAGCGAACAACCATGTAGCGGTGATAATTGTGATACGAAAAAGTGGATAATGGGAAGCAATTGCTTTTTTAATAATAATATTGTTTTTTTTTTTGTGTGAAGCATGTGTGCGGGAAATATGTGCTGCATGCTCGGAAGGATTGTCTACCGTTGCAATATGCATTTCATCATGCATATAGCAGCAGCAGAGAGCTTCCCTTCGAAATGGGTTGGCCGCACAATTTGTCGGCTATGTATGTTCGAACAGGAATGGCGTTGTTGGATGTGTGCCAACCTCAAACGGCTCGCTGCCAAAGATACATTTACTTCTTCCGATCTTGCGACGAAACAACAAAGGTGGATCCCGAGAGACTGTAAGCAAAGAAGGCTGGGTAGGTAGCTACTTAGGTCCTACATGAAAACTTGCTACTGAGAACTAGGGCTTTTCAGCTGAAGTATACAGATCGTTCGCGTACTGCGTTTTAAAGGAGCATCGTATCTCGAAACAATGTCATCCTCGAGCGAATCTCTCCGATATCCTGGGTTCTGGCGATCTATCTAAGGTACCGATCTCTCTGCCTGTTTAGAACGACATTGGAACCCCTTCGGCGACTTCGATAATCGGAACCGAAATACTCGGAAAGTAAAGCTTCGCAGAGGCGAAAAAAGGGTTATCTCCTACAAGGCAGTATAATTTAAATAGCGATGTAGAGCCGGAGACTACTTGTCTGGAAGCAGTATCAGATGAACGGCACAGAGCAAGAAATACTGCAGGAACACCGACCAATTTGACACCGGCACCTGCTTATTACGGCAATCGTTCGTCCGTCTGAATTTCTTCCAAACAAAAGAAAAGAAAATGGATTCTCAAGAGGGATATAGGGCCGTAAGCAAGCAGTTTTTCTGTGCGTACGGAGCAATTTATTTTACACAGTGGCGAAGATATAGCGAACCAATGACTCGAGATGTCGTTCAGGGTGGGCACAAGGATGGCTACCCGAAGCAGCAGCGGGAGCCGAGTGTGTGTGGTGCCTGGCATCTCACCCAGAGCCTAACTTCTATTGGCTTAGGACAAGACGTGAACAACCTCCAAACAAAGAAAACGTGGCGTTTGGGTGTATTTCCAGACCAGGGGGCTGATTGGCCCTTTGCTCTCCAAAACTGAACATCGACGGCTGCCTTGGGAGCAGCGGGAATAAGTTCATTATAGGATTTTGTCGCCATTTCCACGTTTTTGCAGAGTGACGAAAGTGCGCAATTGAAATATCGAATAAGTTTTAGAACCTTCCCTGCCAGTGTTATGGGACTTGGTATTTATTCCTGTCGGGCGTTTCCGCGTTTTTATTTATTTAAAAGCTGTATTATCATAAAATGTGAGGCTTTCGATGTTTGACGATGTTTCTTGACAACTATCCACCTATCTAAGTTATGATCTGCTTATAAAATCCAAATACAACCCCAATTTTTTTTTCAATTGCTCCTCCTGATCGGGATTCTTTAATATATTTGGCATCATACCCCAACACGGGTGCGCTACTGAACCTCTCCCAATGGTTCGCGGCACCGTCTACCGGTCTACTCATCATCTGCTCAACCCGAGAATATAGCGGCATGCATATGGCGAAGAAGCCTCACCAAGCTGTCCAAGACGGCATACAAAACCAATAGATCCAACCCTTATCAAATTCATTTCCTCAAATTTGCAATATATATTATATTTATACCGAAGTTCCGTTCCTTTCGATGTCACCCCACAGCTAAAATCAATAGCCAAGCGACCTATGCTTTGTACTCAGATCAGAGTCATGAATGAAAAGGTTGAGTTCTCGAATGGCCCCTGCTTTCTTGTGGGTCCAAATTCATCTGAGACATTGTCCCAGATGCTTGAATGTGGAGCCCACAAAGAAATCAACACTCCAAACGACAACAATATATGGTGGAGTAAGCGAAAAACTTAGCTCAAATATATCTCACGCGCGCCGCCTCAATGCTCCGTCAGTTCGAAAATAAAACTGGGAAATTTCATGCAATGGCATCACACACACACACTCTCTCACACACTACATTATGCTATTACAAACCGCAACGCTTTCATCTAATTCTGGCGTGACTATATGTATGCCATAAACCTTAGCCGAACAGGCGTCTTAGGAATTCCGTAGAGTCTCCCCATGCATGTGGGACTAGGACTTTCGTTTTCCCAACCGAAAAGGTAACGCCACTGTGACAGATGTGAGGGGTAAGGCCAGTTGACTCCATATGTATGCAGGTGTAATATAAAGCTGCTTCCGTCTACGAGCTCGTGATATTGACTCAGATATGTCTCACTTTCATAAAAACACTTGGCGGGCGTAACGGTTTAGCTCGCTCGGATCGTATTTTTGTTTGCAAAACTGCAACGGGATCATCTGCGGTCACGGCCAAATTCGTAATTGATAGAAGCCTTATAAGAGACTACTTATCCTGATATCATCTTCTTGCCTTGGAATGAAGGCTTTGGCGGATTCCTTGGGAGTTTCAGCCGGTTGGTTGAGGATATCACGAGGAAGAAGGCAGGAAGCGAAATTCGAAAGCGGAATGGTTGAATACACCCTGAAGTTTCAAACTTTGGGTTCGTGGTATACCACAGCTCCACCTGCTTGCTGCGTATGGGATTGGTTAATTCTCGACGTCATTATCTCGAAAACCGAACCAATTTGGTCTTGTTGGTAGAAGGAGAAACGAACATCATGTGGACGTATTTTTTATTGATTCTAGATTGCTATAGTTGATTTCTCATCAACTGTTCTCTTATTCAATATCAGAGTACTGGTGGTCGCTAGATTGAAAGTCCTTCTCCCGTCGAGGTGCATATGCCAGCTGACAGGCGAGAGATTCGATGCCAGGCCGTTGAGCTGGGATGGTACGTTTCTCAGGTGTTTGGGAAGGCTTGGCCAATCGTATTTCCCATTTGGGCGATATCTTGGCATAGAAATTCCAACGTTCAACTCGTCAATTGAGAAACTAGGTAGCTTCGTTAACTCCTGATTTAGTAGACTGGTCGTAATTCAAAGCCAAGAGGATGTTAAATTCTGTTAAGGTAGGCTAAAAAATGAAGATAATACTTAAGTACATATGTGTGTAGATTAATGTAATAAAGTGAGGTATGGGAGTGTATATCATTTATAACTTTTTGCACTTTTTTGCACTCTCGTCACAACGTTGGTTCAGGTAGAGTGTATTAGGGTCTTAGAGCGGACAATTTGAATATTCATAAAATATTACTTTCAACTCATTCCTCAAGCTCTGAACTCTCGGGTAAGGATATCACCTATATACAAGATTGGGTATGCATAAACAGAAAAGAAAAAAGAAATAGAACTATAAACAAATTCTACGAACGAGATCTCCTCTTCGTCAAAGTTATTCTTTGACGACTTAGGATTTCTCAATGACCAAGCTCGATCGTCTGGCGTTTGCAGCTTCCAACTCAGAGCTTGTCGTGGGGCCGACGACGTTGCTTTTAACATTACCAACGTATGATGTCTTGGCCAAATTATTAAGCTTATCTTCCTCCGCATCCAAGCTTCGGAACTGGTACCAGAACCCAAGAGCGCCAAAGGCGGCAAGGATGGCAGCAACAATGTAATTCCAAACCAAGAGGGGATCGTTGGCAAGACCAACAAACGCAAATCCGATAGCTGTGCTGAAAGCGCTCATGACGAGGAAGACCGAAGTGACCAACGACTTCATGTTGGTTGGTGCCTTTGTGAATGCGTACTCTAAGCCGGTGATGGATGCGAATATTTCTGAGATAGCGATGAGAACGAATGATCCAGTCTGGGCCCACACATTAATTGGTGCAGGCTTGCAGTCCGAGTCGGCCGCGTGGTAGCCACATGGAGACTTTTGGTAAATGTAGTATTGGAGAACAGCAGCCCAGATCATAGCAAAGACACCAGTGATGAAACCAAAGGTGATCTTCTTGATCGGAGTGAAGTTGATACCAAGCTTGCGCAGACCAGGGTACAAGACAAGATCAAAGACGGGGATAAGAATGATGAGAGAGAACGGGTTGAGATTGGAGAGAATGTCGTTGGGCAGGCCTTTGGTGTCCATGGTAGCGGCTTGGGAGGTTAGGTTACCATTTATCTGGTTGTAAGTGACCCAGTAAAGCGGGAACCAGAGGAAGACCTTGCATGCTTTGATACCACGAGAGACTTCGTCAACCCATTGGTCATCGAAATTCATCCATGCGGGTCGCTCGCCAGCTGGAACATTGGATGGCTTGGCCCTCTCCCAGAAACCGCCGTCGTTCAGATTTTTATAAGTCCTGATGGGGTTGATGCTCCATTGTCCTCGCATGGCGAATCCCATGAGGCGCATGGAGCGAGAGAGGACGGAGTAAGTAGCTGGGGTCTTGATGTACCTGTTTCTGCAAACGATCATGATGATGGGGCAGAAGGAGAACATGATTGTTGGAAGGAGCTGTAGAGTTATGTTAGTTTAAGTTTTTGAAATGTTCCAGGTTTTAGAGTGGTAGTATATCGGTACTTACGTAAGATAGGTAGAATCCAACGTAGTGCTCTGCATAGACCATACCAATCTGACCCATCAACGCGCCGACGTTGATCATCAGGTAGAAGTACATGAAAATTCTCGAGATGGTCAAGATTGGATCAACAATAACCTTCTCTCCGGAAGGTAGCGTGGCAACTTGCTTCTTATCTTGCGTATATTGTTCTGCGATAAGAGGTGAAATGTTGGACTTAAAGCCACCGGTACCTCCACCCATAACGACGATACCGATAATCATAACACCGAGAGCAGCCTTTGGATGAACAATCACGGGTGGGATGGCGCAAATGACAAGAAGAATGTGGCCGACCATCGCAAAGCCAATAGAGACCATGATAGTCTTGTATCGTCCCCTGTATCGGATCTTGCCTTTAGCATGGGTTTAAGAGAAATCGGAATTTGCGAACTTAAAACCTACCAGTATCGATCTGCAACGTAGGCGCCGAATAGTGGCATCATATATGCCCAAAACTGGTTAAACTGGGTTATACTGGTAGCAGTTCGCTGGCCCAGACCCAGAGCTCCAGATTTCATAATGATTCTTCCGGCACCGGTGACCGAGCCTGGCGGCAACGGCTGCTGCACGAAGTTGGTGACTTCAAAAAGCCAAGAGTTAGCAAAATAGTCGCCGTCGTTTGAAATTGGCTGTGCAAACTTACAAACTTGTGTGACACCATAGTAAGAAAACCGTTCGCACAACTCTACGAAGGCGATGGTATATGCCGTCCATGGGACTTGCCCCGCTACTCTCCTTAGAGTTGACAATTCCTCCTCGGTAGGTGTTCCGTCCTCGTTCACAAAGTCTGTTTCATCGTAATAGACCGGAACCGTGGGAGACTCTTGGTGGGAGATGGTGAGGTCCCCGCCGTCAACCTTGGAAGAAGACTTTGTATCCGCCATGGTGGGTGAAAATTCGAAGGCTGTGCTTCGCTCAGCTGTCAACTATACGAGATGGCCAAGTATATATGAGACGATCCTCTAGCTATCCTATCCAGTATTAGATAACTAGCAAGAATGCAACGCGAATCCACGTTAAATTCTCGAAGACAAAAAAAGGTTCGATGCTGCGAAGCTACCAAGGGAAAGGTATCGAAACCGGCCCCTCGGACATTATATAACGAGATTCTGGCATAGCGGATCGAAAGTATGCTGCAATAAGCCTGGCATATCACCCCACCGGCTGTCCCGCCGCGTTCGAAAAAAGCGCATAGTAAAACCCCATAATATCAATATTTTTTTTTAGGACGCTCTTCCTTCCTCATCCCTTAGGCTGTCAACTATTGGCGATGCCAATCATTTACTCGGCGGGCGGCTTCTTAGAATAATCGAACCTGCCAAGAAGAGGAGAAGCGATATGCACATTCCTTTTGGGCGTGGTTGTGGTTGTTCGGGACCCAAATCGGGTAGGTGTGTCGTGCAGGTGAGGCCACAGCGTGATGTAGCTCTTCGGAGGGACTACCTGTGCGGGTGCTAGTTTAAGATGTGGCTTCGGGACGAGGATCTAGTTGTGGTGGCTCCTATTGGCGAGTATTGTTAGGTTCAGATGAAGTGTGGAAACCTCACAAGCTCGTGTAATGCTCGTGTGCCGATGTTCTTTGAGTTTAAGACCTTGATTTGTACCTGACCGTTGAGGTTTATGTTTAATACGAAGGGGAACCTTGGTGGAACAGAATATACCAGACCGGATGCAAAAATCCGAGCAAGAGAAGTTCCATTGACTTGGCCTCGTCATGCTCCCTGGATTCCACGCCTGGTAATTACGACGTGACAGAGAATTCATGTTGTGTCCTCGAACTGAATAAATTTCTGACAATTGAAGGCGATCCAAAAGGGGGCCATAGAAATAAATCTCATTTGCCCTGACTTTGGGTGCGGACTGCGCGAGTACTGCCTCAATTTCTGACCTCGATCGATTCCAGACTTGGCAGGTTGGAGCCTTCGCTGTGCAGACCTGCTCGAACAGGAAAGACTGTCCATAATGTGTTGTACACAAGAGCTTGGTCGCACGCGACCGACCGACCTACCTACGCCTGGGCAGCTGGGTACCATCCGTGCCTCCTTATCTACAGAACCGTCGATAGCCTATACATATCCGACTTGAGCGCCAATACGATGCCAATACGACGCCAAGACGCAAGATACCATTATACGAGATCAGCTGGTTAATTAATTTGTATTGCCACTATGATGCCGATAGGTCGTCTCCATCTTCAAAGGGCATCAGGTTAGATCGATATCGTATCCGACAATTCGGTCAACATTTTGCCCCTTCAATTGTATCAAGCTTGGATTGATCCACTTTAGTTGGCTAAAAAGAAACATCAAGGTACACTCAATGTCTAAGATATGTAGCTTGAGATCCAGCAATACCTATTTCATTCTCTGTCGGTCAACGATAAATTTTAATGTTAAAGTTGGAGCTTCTGCCTAAAAAATTAGCCAGCTTAAAATATTAAATAAAATATTCTCAATAATTCCCCAATAAAACAAAAGTATTGACTCCAAAACTCCAATTGAATCTTCAAAGTCTTCGTGCCCGTAGAGCAAAACTCTTGGCGATGAAGCCTTTGTGTAACAAAACCGCGACTCGGTGCCATTGGACAGAAACCAATATGTATACTAAACCCAAGGAGCATATTTAATCCAGAGGTATGACCTTTGGAACAACCTAACTACCCTTGGATTTGGGAACACCACAAGCTTGCTTATACGTAGATGCCTTGCAGCCTAACTCCCACGCCCTTATCATGTTGACATCTGTTGTGTTGAAATATATATTAACACTCTTCACCGAGAGCACGCTGTTCTGGAGAGGTGGGCCCGCGGACCAGTCTGCAAGTATTTAAATTGTTAAAAATAGATGATACGAGAGAAAGATAGGATAACGGGTTGAATACGTACAAGGATCTCCGTTGCTCCAATTGTTGATCAGTATCGAGCCTGCCGATTGTGGTATATTCGCTGAATACGTCGTATAGCTGTTCCCATCTACAAAGTATCTCACTCCGGATTTTGACCAGTCGAACCTATACTCGTGATAACCTCTAGTGGGGTCAAATTTCCCGTCGAAAGGTATTACTTTATAATTACGTGATTTTTGGGTTTTTGTTAAGGGTTGTACGGTAAGTTGCACGCCGGGTTTAGGGATACCATCGTCTTGTTGAGCCGCAACTTTATGAATGTGGCTCGTTAAAATCTCTACATCTATCTCGTGATTGTCATCTTTATAGAAAAACAATCCGGAACAGGTCCCAGCAACAGGACTGGTTTTGACATCGAACCTGAAGGATCCGTATCGAATTTTGTCTTGTAGCGTGCTGAGTTCCGCGCTCGGGATAGATTTGCGACTGGACGAGCCACCAGAGACGACGAAGTCTAGAGTTTGGGATGTTTGGTTAAATTGAATGTTGGAAGAGCTGTAAATGATATTTTTCGGTTCGGATGTCACCTCGTAGTTGCTAGCCTTCCAGCCTTGTGTCAAGAGGGAATCGGCGAGGTGAGCAGAACTTAATATAGAAGGATCAAGGGTGAGACGGTGAGTGAATGTCAGTTTGGTCTCAGGTATATAAAAGCCGCAGGCACAAGGTGTCGAGGTTGTGGCAGCAGGGTTGCGATTGTAGAGGGCTTGATAAGAACGGCGGGATCGCGGACTAATTTTGAATAGGCTTGCCTGTGCCGTTATTATCAAGAGAGTGAAATGTATTAACGATCGGATTTCGGACTTCATGGTGAAGAAATTTACAAAAGAGAGGGTATCGTGAAATACCCAGGAGAACCTATAGCTCGAGTGATGGCTATATAGTGGTGGTGGTACTTTCCATCTCGATGGCGGGGCACCGGGTCTGCTTTTGTATGCCATAGGATCCTCTTTTCGGATCGGCGGCAGAAGCGAGAGGGTGAAAACTTATAGATCAAAGATAGATGAGCGAGGCTAAGCTTAGATCTAGATAGGAATTACCAAAAACGTCCTGAAGTTCTAGACCCAGATTGCACTAATCCGGAAATTGATTTTTTTCAGGTACCGTTTCGGGCTCAGAAACCGGAAGTGGAGGCCGCGCGTTTTATTCAATTGTGGTTTCTGCGGTGTAATACAAAAGGGAAAGGGATTTGATAAAATATTACTGAAAATATGAGATTCTCGTTCCCGCTCTTGGCCAATCCAGTGTCCCTTGGCTAGATTGTCATATGGCTGCTTGTGTGTATGCCTGACAAGTCGTGGAGCGCTGCCGAATTGTTGCATTTTATGTGTTGCCATAGCCTATCCGCTCGAATATATATTCAAGAAGAAATTGTGGTTTTAGATGTTCGATTGTTAAAGAGCCGGGTTTCGAATCTAGTTAAAGTCTTCAATTCGTCGAACAAATTTAAAAGGAGGTGCCTAAGAAATCACAATTGAAATAATCTCGAGATCAGCTCACAGCTATCCCATCGATCAAATTACAACATAATTATATTAATTAAATGAGTGTAGCTACTTAGATTATCATAGTATACTGTTTCTTATGTGCGTTGATCGGAATATCATTACAGCTTGTAATGTGACTCTTTACCTATACAGTGGCCCAGTCCTCTAGCAATTTGTTTGTACATTCGCTACTAGTTTTCAACCACTATCGCATTGGCTTTTGACCGAACACTAGAGATATATGCCCCCTTATAGACATTCCCTCTTTTATTATTACCGCATCAGCAAGGAATTTAATATTTCTTGTGGTTCAATTACCTGCTTTTCAGTAGCCGGCGAATGAACCACCTTTCACCGTGTTGATTTAGTACTAACCAGCTAATATTTCTCATTGTCGGAGTTAGGGAGGGAAATCTTGAAACCACGTCCTCACCGAAGTAATTGGAGACCTCAGATATGCCTGGAATACCTGGATTTACTCAGAGTCCCAACCGGAAGGATTTCCCTCCTCTCCCTCCTCACGCCATTGGGACGAAATCAGACACTTCAATGAGTATCTTGAGCCCTGCCGCTCTTACGCATGCAATCAAACTCCCTTCCAGTGCAACAACTCTGCCGGTGCAACTGGTGCAACCGAATGTTGTTTCACAACAACTTGGACTTCTGACGAGTGCATTGAAATCAAGCAACGCTGTCTCGGACCTCACAGAATCCTTAAAACTTGCGAACCTAGCTTCAAACATTACGGATTTACAGAAAGATGATGCTCCATTGGTTTCAAACAAAGGTTTCTTGTCCAGTTTGCTAAATCCTACTGCCGTATTATCGTCATTGGCGAATCCTACGGCGGTCCCAGAGAAACTAGCGGCGGTCACTAACGCTCTGAAGACTGGGAATCCGATCGATGACGTTACCAAGCTTTTGGGTGCCAGTGCTTTGCCAGTCCCCGTACCGCAATCCGTCTCTAATGCGCTATCAACTATCAGCGACGCTCTTTCAACCAACGATTTGATCCCAAATACGGGGGATTCAGCTGGCCCTCGCCTCAGTCTCAGCCCGGAAGCTGTATCAGGAGCATTATCTACAGTTACAAATGCTTTGAAGTCTGGAGATCTCATTTCAGACCCTACAAAAGCAATATCGGGGCTTACGTCTCTCGCTCCGTTACCAGTGTCGGATACACCGGGCGCTGATAATAGTATCTTGTCAAACTTAACCCCTCAAGGACTCTCTGATGCCCTCGGTATTGTTACAAGCGCTTTGAAGTCTGGAGATTTGATTCCATCCACTGATAAACCACCGCTCGATGGGCTACCTCTTCCAATCCCTGCACAAGTCCAAGATGCGCTGAGCACCGTTATAACCGCGCTTCATGTCAATGATCTAGTGGCAGATGCCACAAAACTTCCTGCCACCATTTTACCTGCTCCCTTAGCGAAGACGGTATCAGATACTCTTGAAGCAATTGTAACCGCATTGACATCGGGTTTGGATCTTGCAGTGGTCAAACAGCTTTCCGAGGCAAGCGGGTTGCCGAACCCGCTCGCGCAAGTAATATCGGATACTCTCAACAAAATCGCTGCATTGCCACCAGAAGTAGCACAAACATTAACTACTACTTTGGGAACCATCTCAGCCACTCTGAAATCTAGCGACCAGCTTCTAGATGCGACAGGGCTTCCGGGGAGTGCGTTGGTAGCGCCGGTGACTTCTACTGTTGCCGATACCTTAGAGAATGTAGCGACATTACCACCTCCAGTTGCCGACGCCTTGGCTGAGATTATTGGATCAGTTGCAGATGCTGTCAAGGGCGGAGACTTGGCAAACACATTGCCAACTTCCGACAGTAACAATCCTGTGACGGCTACGCTAGAACCAGCAACTGATGTTTCAGGAACCGAAGTTCCAGATGCAGACAATTCCACGAACGTGAACCCTCAACCTGATGGGCACAAAGGAAAGCGAATCATTATCTGCTGCGATGGGACCTGGCAGGACTCAGATAATGGAGATGCGGGGTCACCGACGAACGTTACACGTTTCGCCCGTGCTCTAAAAAGCGTGAGCGATGATGGAGTAGCTCAGATCATATATTATCAAAGCGGAGTGGGGAGCTCATATGCATCAAAATTTGGAAGATTGATCGCAGGTATTTAGCTTTCCACACGGCCCCTTGAACAAGCTTCATCCTAAGTTCTGAATTTGGTATCTTCATAGGTGGAACCGGCCTGGGTCTTTCGGAACATGTTCGTGAAGCATTTGTCTTCATCAGTAACAACTACCACGTTCAGGATGAGATCTTTATCCTGGGTTTCTCTCGAGGTGCTTTCACGGCGAGGTCTATCGCTGGGTTGATTGGCCGGATTGGGGTGTTGACGCGTCGAGGTATGGAAAGTTTTGGGAAAATATACGAAGACTACATCAACTTCAAATTAAGAGATGAATCTTATATCGATCAGCAAAACTGGGAGCGGATCAAAGATGTTAGCATCAAAGGAGTTGGGTGTTGGGTGCGTTGTTTCCGCCTTCCTTTGGAAAGTGGTAGTGGGTCAGCTAACATTCCTTCTAGGACACCGTTGGAGCACTTGGGATTCCAACTAGCCCTGTTATTGAAAAATGTAAATGCAATGACAAATACAAGTTTCACGATACGGATCTGACATCCAGTAAGTAGGCCACAGAGAACTCAGTTGATACAAGCAGAATTACATTGCTGACAAAATTTTTGGAAAGGCACCGAAAACGCCTTCCATGCTCTGGCGCTTGACGAGCACCGGTTACCATTCGCACCCACTTTATGGCGTTTACCTGTGCCCGTTAATTCAGAAAGACATACGGATATTGTCCCTAATCTTAAGCAAGTTTGGTTTCCGGGAGGTAGGCAATTCCCTATCTAAAAATATCTAATTGGGAACAGCTGGGCTGATACTCTTTGCTCAGTTCATACAAATGTCGGTGGTGGATACGCAGACCAAGAGATCGCAGATCTCACTCTTGTTTGGATGATTGACCGATTTCTACCATTCCTCGGATTCGACCTCGATTACGTTAACTCTTTGCGCAATCCTGCAGATGTAAACAACTGGGCTTCAGGGACGATCTACAACTCATTCGCCGGTGTCATGAAGGCAGCTAGTAGCAAAGTGCGTACTCCTGGCGGTTATTTCGCAGCTCCGCCAAAGTCACCTATCAAACGGGCAATGACGTTCGGTGCAGGTGTTTTCGGACAGAAGGGTGTCAGAAGTGTCACGAATGAAGAGATACATCCAAGTGTCCGTGGACGTGTGATCGCAAGCAATGGAGAATGGTGCAGTAGGGCACTTTTCGGCTGGACATGTGAGAAGTCGATCGTACAGACCGCAACTGGATCGATGGACAGGTGGATATGGAATAACCCAGATACAGGAACAGAGCTTTTTGAATCGGACTTAGGGGAGCAAGAGAAATTGCTAGCAGGAACGGAAGTTTTGAACAAGTTGTCATCGCTGGTAACAGTTCCGTTGAGGAAAACGAAGGGGTTGAATATGGATAAAGGTAGTGTTAACAGCAAATGGGAGGAACAACTAGAATAGCAGTATTACCGACGAGTGATTTCTGGTATCCGGGTAGTCTGCATGCTATCGCTGTGTTGCATTGGTGGCGCTTTTACTTTAGTTTGCATTCTTTTGAGTTTGTGCTTGTGGTATACAGCGGCATACGCTTTCGTTCTACATAGAAAATGGGCCGAGTTTTTCAGCGACAGCCTGTACCCAACAAAGTCGTTTTGGTGCCCGAAGCTATCATTTAGTTATTATTAAGGTAATTGCTATTTGCCCTTCTCATAATGTACAGCGTATACGTGAAAGCGGCCTATTGCAGTTGAGAGGAACGCCAGCAACATCCTTGTACCTCCAAAGCCGGGAGCACAAAGAGTGAATTTTTGACACAGAGTGAGCGATATATGCACGACTCATCTAGAAGCTTGGAGGAACAAAGGAAGGCGCCGGAAATTCTTTGACGTCAGGCCTATGAACACAGTCAATGATGCTTTAATAGGTAATTGAGAACACTTGAACGTAGTAATGTTAGCAAACAACGTGGATCATAACTGTGTTGGCTATTAAAAATCCAACAGTTGGCCATTCCAGCCAAGACCACATATCTTGGCCGGATTGATGGTCTCTCACCAAACACAAGGCAGTCAAGTATACGACGCGTGTACTACACCAAGGTTGATCTGATTTGGTATTGACAGCACGGCATAGGACAAATATTCCACCCCGCAACGACGCAGACTCAAAGTATCATAAAGGTTTGGTTGGCGCAGTCCTGCGCATTGCATCAAGGCGATTTCGGGTTCCTAACCGTTTTTCTAAAGAAAGAAACCTAGACCTCGAAGCCTTCCAGGATTGTGCATCTTCCCCTGTCGAGTTGCTTATCGATAATTCGCTAAAGCCCAGACCCCACTCCTGCAAGATGGCCCCATCAGGCTATCAATTGGATATCAGCGATCGTTCGGGAGAGCTACCTGGTCGCCTTGGTATGCAAGTTTGCTGCGAACGGCTTTGGTTCAATGCGTTTCGCCCCAACGTCAATTGGAATGTTGCGAAAACTAAAGCAAAGGAAAGGTACAACCGTCTATTGTACCTGCGAAAGCTTCTTTCACAAGACAGAAAGGAAGAGCAATGGGCCCGCCAAACGCACAGCCTACCCCTCGTCGAAGGACTAGGTAGAGTTCCACCATTGAAAAGGAAGGCTGGAGAACTGGATCGTCTTTCCATTCTTCCTCCTCGCTGACTACCATCGAAAGCGTCCTGATTTCGTCTTCTTGACGTCTTGATTAGTATTCGCGCCCTCTTGGGAATCGATGCATCCGTCCGAGTAGTATTTCTTCACCGGGGGACCCATCACTTTGGTCCTGAAAATTTTTCTCGCCATCATTCCATGACCTGCGAAACGGGTATTCCTCGCATTCCAGATCATCGGCAAACAGAATTCCACGAGGATAGCAGACCGAAATTAATCGACGAACCCCCACTTTTTAGATAAAGAGAAGAACAAAAGGAAGGATGATTGAGCCATTGACCCTTTTCTCTGCTATCGCGGGAGTCACAAATCTCGCTTCTCGCTTAACAATAGACCTCACTCGTCTCACCGTCACGCTGAAAAATGTGCCGGATCAGATAACGCAGGTTTGCAATGAGATGGTATCATTGAACATTACACTTTCCACTCTCCAGCAAAGATTTAACCCCTTGGCATCTGGTTATTCGGAAGAACAATTACTCTGCTTGGAAACTGTAATTGCATCGACGAGAGAGACGTTAGTTCAACTTGCGAGATTAAGTGACGCTTGCGAAGTCACAGGAAAAAAGAAACCGGGTGTCGTTACTGGAATTTGGAAAAAGATGAGTTGGACTTTGAATGAGTCTGAGATTGCGAGCTACCGGAGCGGATTGGTTGGCTACACCGCGATGCTGAATTTGCTGACGGCGACATTGGCGGAGTATGTTGACTTTATAATCAACTTTTGGAGGATATCGAATAGATAATGGTTTGCTAATATGTTATTCGCATCAATAGCCAGCGAGGAGCAAATATTGAAGCCTTGGTCACAAAAACGAATGAAATGCTGCAAACACTTGTGGAACGGCGGAATCGGCTGTCAATCATGTCGGCTGAGCATGCGGAGAATGCTGGAATACCTAAAACAATACAAAAGCCCAAAACACCAAAGACAAGAACGCGATCGAGCTCGGTGCATGCTAGCGAAGTATCCGAAGGCCGAAAAACCGGAGAGTTGCCGTACACCAGGAGTCGCTCAGTAGCACCCTCGATGTCACGAAAAAGTACTACGACGAGTGTTCTAGGGGACACCAGATCTCAAAGAGGAGCCGCTTCAACTCGTCAAGGCTCTACTCACTCGCGCGCAACGTCAAGGGTCAGATCGTCATCGACTTCTCATTTGCCTTTGCCGACTTCGAGCACGCCTTCGTTGTCTGCAGCTGCCAGCCACCTTCATCTAGATATCCCGGCTTCTCGATCTGTAGCTCAAAGCAATGGTTTGCCCTCCCCGCCGCCAGAGTACACGGAGATTGCCCCGGGTATGTTTGAGGAATCACCATCTGCGCCGCCTACAATACGGTCACAAGGTCAGATGATACGCACTTCCCAACCACAATCCCGCCCCCCGAGCACCAGGTCGGCAAGCTCCCGACCTACATTTCGAAGAGCTCTGTCTTCAAATTCTACGGTTACTGTAGAGGCTATGCAACCGGCACGTACCCCGCAAATTTCACCTGCGCTTCCAGGTAAAGAAATGCTTGAAGGGCACAAACTCGAATTTGCTGGAAAGTGGTAAGTAAAGGTATTGCAAATTGAGAAGGCCCATGCTGATAGATTCATCTAGGACCGTAAAGGAGATCCGAATAAACGAGTCATTTATGGGGTCTGGGACACTCTTCTTGAAGAAGGACGAACCAAATAAAAGAGTGCTAGTAAACTTGCGGCTGAACAGTAGTAGGGATACAAGACTATCGTATCGCTGTAAGTTGCCAAAAAAATAACAAAATTATTGTCTTGTCAGTAGAATGTTAAACTTACGAATACATGTAGGGATCGAGTCCTCCTCGGCAACAAGGACCAAGCCATCTTCAATGTTTGGCGGCCCTTCCTATGTTCTGCGAAGCCTTGTTCGAGCAGATGATTATTCAGGTGCACCGACTGGCAGGACGATAATAAAACTCGAAGATATCGACTATCTTGCGGGTCAGAGATCGTTGATGATCGCGATAAATTTGATTCAGCAATCGCCAGCCGACTGGCTCGTAGAGACTAAGCCTCAGGAGGTACCGGTGATTTCCCCACTAGGTATTGAGTTGCCGTCACCTTCAATCGGCTCTGTCCGAAATTTCTTTAGATCCATTCGTGCGCCATCTGAATCAAATTACTCAGACTACTCTTCACAAAGTGAGAGCGTATATACCAACTTCGCCGCCAATAATTTTTCACGGCCGAGTCCGCCTCAGCAGTACCCTATGTATGGGAGTGTAACAGCTCCGCCTACGCCACCTCGATCGCCTTCAGAGAGCTCTATGGGCACGCGTAGCCGCCGTCCCAGTGTTAGTAGCAGTACTTCCGGCAACGAAAATCGGTTTCCGAGATCGAGCTATGAAAGAACGCCTCCCCTACCTTCTAGGGCCCCGGCAGCAAGGGGTGCTAGTGTGAGGGGTGCTGAGCCCGTGAGGGTCAATACTGGAGAAAATGGAGCTCCTAGCGAGATTTCACCTACAACACTCAAGAGGGGAAGAGACCGCACTCGACGCGGACCATCTTCATGGTTCTCTTTCGGAAGAGCGTGAATCACAATATGCGGGTATAGGCGACAGCTAGCGAAGCGAACTTCCAAAAAAATTTAAAACCGCCAATATTTCTTTCGTTGTGGCAAAGTCGAAATTGCCATGCTGGTTGCTCGACAAAGCGGTTTCGGTTGCAGTTTCAAATTTTTCCTTTTCCTGATTGAGTCTTTTTACCGTCTTTATTCGCTCAAATATTACGGCTTGAAGCTTGATACGCACCAAAAACGAAAAATATATGAAGGTATAGCTAGGTCTACCTTTTGTTTCAATTGATCAACCCGAAACAGTCAAAGACTGTCCTTTACATCTTTATCAAAATGCTCAAACATTATAACAACAGCTTCAGGTTACATGCATGCAGCCTCTTACTTCTGCGCCTATCTTTTCATTGCAGCAATCCCTAAGCATATCTCGACCGTTTTGTGGTCGAATGTACCCTATACTGCGGCTAGCCGTAGGCCCCATCTCCGTTCTTGATGCAGCCATGTCAACGATGTGGCTATCGTCAACGTGTGGATCATAGTTTTATCATATCTAAATTGGTGTTTGGTGGTAGGAGTCTTGTCGGCATTATCGAACAGCTTGATTGTTATTATTTTATTTGTAACTAGGTAGTTAGAATTCCATTATATTCGTGGTTATATCGATATAAACGCCTTGAAGAGGTGATACAATAGATAAAGGAGTATTTCAATATCATTTGTAGGTTTAGAACCATTACCTAGGGACAGTAATATTCATTGAAAGCCCGAGTCGTTTCAAAATGTCGTCGGTCAAAACAGTACCAGTCTGTTTGTCATATCAGTCTAGATAGTAGATATCTGGTTGAAATTCTTTCTTTTGTAATAACGAATTGGTATTGCATTGGATGTCATCTAATTCTGCATGAGCTCTATCAACATAAAACACCAGGTCTTTGTCGCTAATCCATGTTTTCTACAGTATGATAGAAGCCGTTAGGTATATAAATACTGGTTTAGAAGCTGCAGATACCGGCAGTATTCAGGACGAGCATTCGATTAGACAACTGTGCGGTACATACCAAAGCCACCAATTTCTGTTAACTATTGCGACTACCCGTCATTAGAATTCCCATAATCCTTTTTTATTTTTATTTTATTATTTATATCAGACCTAGGACTTAATTTCAGTCGCAGATACAAATTCTGCAAAGGCTCCGAGCGAGAGTAATTATTTCTACGATCGGAGATGAAGATTGAAACAATTTTAACATCGGAGGGGCAGGTTCCCATAAACGCTCTTGAAATAGACGAAAGCACTATATCTCAGCGGGAGCCGAAATTTGTAGAGCGAGAAATGAAAGATCCAGATGAAGGGGTGGTTAACAGTCCGGAAGATACATTTTATGACGATGTGGCCAGAGATAAAACTTACTGTCCTTCAAGGCGAAGCGTCAGAATGTGGGACGTAGAGCATATGAAGAAACGGAAAGAAGAGATGGAAGAGAAGCTTCAAGGTCAGGCTGGATCTCAAAGTCCTGTGGTTCCAGGAGGTGAATTCAACACGGATGATGCGGAAAGTCTCGGCACTCTTCAAGGTTCTGTAGCTGTCAAAGATACCTCTACGCAAGAATACACAGACGGCTCCGAAAATAATTCATTCCGGCATTCCATCCAGTCCGCTACATCTGACTCCATCCTGCCCCTACCTACGCCTAACTCTACAAATTCGAGCCTAGTTTCCAACACTCCGGAGTCTGGAACGAATACAACAACTCCAACCACGCTAGAGCTTAACCATCACAAAATAGCCACTATGTCGAGCACTGAAAACCGAGAGCCCGTCAAAAAAGGGCGGAAGCGAAAGTTGGCTTCTGAACTTCCCAAGCAAAAACGGGCCAGACTCGCCCCGGAGGCCAAAAAGGCCCCGGCCTGCAAAAGCTGCTACAAGGGGCATGTCGGTTGCGAACGGGCTTCCGAAGCCGAGGCTTGCCAGGTATGCATCAAAAAAGGAGTCCCCTGTGAGGTCAACGATGTGAAGGTAGTCAAGGGAGTGAAAATTATTAAGGCAGAGGAAGGGGGCGATGTCAATATCACGTCCGCCTCTAAGGCAGAAGAAGAGCAGGAGATGGTTGACGAAGGTAGTCAAGTTGTTCCCCAGACCGTCTCTGTCACTACAGTAGACAGTGCTATTTTAATTACTGTCAAGATTCCGACTTCCGGCCTGACCTGCAAACGATGCAGGAGCAAGGGATTTTGAAAATCATTTGCTAACCCAAGGTTTAATGAACGTCAATCGTATTAGATGGCGGCGAATTCGAGAAGCAGTCATCGGCAAAAGTCGATGCCGCTAGCAGTGATAAGGAGGAAGAAATTACTGGTGTTGGAGAGAGCGAAAGTGGAAGCAGTAAAGAAACTTCGAAACCTGTGATGGTTACCTACGCCGAGATGACTAAGCAGGAACAGGAGGTGGTTCGAATATTGGCAGGCATGGGGCAGGCCAAAGTCAAACTTTTGGATCGTGAGATAATTGTGGCGCACTTTAAAGCTATCGAAGGGGTTCTTAGCAATGGCGGCGGGGATGGAGAGAGCACTCAGGAGGCCCGCGAGATGCTGAATGAGTTGAAGTGGCAATATTTTTGGTTGGATCGATACGTTCGTGGTGGTTCGGGTACACCCTCGGCTTCTTTTTTATAATTTGCTTTTGATCTCAACTGGTTTTGAGATCAAATCGGGCCGGTGCCCATGTTGAAAGCGCAGAACAGTAATAATTGACACCTGTGATATTTTCAAGACTGCTTTCTTTGCTTGTTGATTCGTGTTTTGCTGTGTTTCTGTGAGTAATAAAACATAGTAAAATAGATGGAATTCTCTTCTTATTTCAATGAATTGCTTCTTATTACATGGGATCTTGGTCAACTAAGTTAGGTATGTGGCCTCTCTAGCGAGACCAGCCTCTCTAGTACTTTCATCACGAACTCAATTCGAGCTGTCTAGAGTTTGTGTTGCAGATATTATTAATGTTGCATAAACAGTCGCTCTAATTGGACAGAGGAATCGTCCCAATTTGGTAATTATAGCTTTAGGCTAGCTGGATGCCCATAAACTACTGGAGTGAAGCTAGTTAGTTGAAAATAGGATGAGAACAGGTTTTTGGTAAGATATCAGAAGGCAAAGATAAAGCACACCGAAAGCAAGTGGAAAGAAGTCAGAAGAGTGGAGTAATATGTAAACTCGCAATTCTCTAGTCTCAAAATTTCGCTTCTGCAACCAATTCTACTTGGAACGTTCCACCCAACTTCAGTATGGCCCTCGCTCTCCCTCCAAGAATATCACCAAAGCCCTCCTTGGGGTTTAATGCAATAACTTTGCTGGATTTTAGGAGGCCCGTCCGCAATACCTGGTGTCGGGGGTGGAGGCGAAATATTAGGTGGGAAGCATCACACTTCGAACTTGCGATCCTGCATCTAGTTACCACTTCTACGTCATCACAACCTGTCTCTATCGCGATGCCACTGTTTAATTCGAGCTCCTATTTTTCAGGTATTAAAACATCCATTACCTTGATGATTATAATATCAGTTAGATAGCCCTCGGTGTATCACTTTATGACGGTGTAGCTAACGGCTGCGCGACTCTCATTGCGGCGGTTCGGCGAGGAGTATACGCATATTGGGAGACTTTAGCAGTATGTCGCTGGGATTTTGAGCTTATAAAATATACCAATCTTTAACCTTCAAGAATGCAATACCATGCGTGTTTCATCTTCAACCTCAAAGACGACTACCATCACCTCACATCT
Organism: Dactylellina cionopaga; assembly: GCA_036971295.1. Taxonomy (NCBI): domain Eukaryota; kingdom Fungi; phylum Ascomycota; class Orbiliomycetes; order Orbiliales; family Orbiliaceae; genus Dactylellina; species Dactylellina cionopaga. The sequence goes on along the minus strand of JAJTTY010000002.1, from coordinate 2,014,005 downwards.
TACTAGCATCACATACACACGCTACTGCATCAACCAAAGGCTTTAAAGTCTTCTTCTATTACAATTACCTCCCGAGATCCCATCCTCGGTGCAATGGCCTCCCGAAAACGACGTGCCGCCGGCCTCAAAGCCCGCAAAACCTTCCTCGCTAAACCGAAACCTGGCTTCGGTCAACGTCTTTGGATCGATGGCGACCCTCGAAGCAAGCACAAAGCTGTCTGGAAGAAACTGGAGGCGAAAGTCAAAAGAAACCTAGATAAGAATCCAGTCTATCAGGAGATTTTGAAGAGAGGGAAGGAGCTAGAGAAATCTGATAGGGAGTTTTTCAAGCACCTAGGAGAGAAGCGAGAAGCTGAGGAGAAGAAGAAGCTGGAGGAGCTGGAGCTTGAAGAGAAGCAAGAGGAATTAGAGGGAGAGGAGAGAGAGCGTGGCATGGGAGACGTCAAAATCAAAGAGTGAAAATAGTTTGTTGATTTGATAAATATCAATCAAGGACGTTGTACTGATTGGTGAATCGCGTTTAGATCCGAAGTCCGGCTCTAACTTTGAAAAGGAATATTTTTTTGATCTGACATTGAATAATAGTTTTGGATTCGATTTGAGAAAGTCACGTTATTTCCCAAAGACCAAATGAAATATTCAAATAAGAGAGATCTTGGAATTTTTTGAGAAGGTTGGATTTGAGGCACTCTACGAACAGTAACATCGATTTCTTGTGTTTTATATTCCTCACTTTCTATACGGAGGACCCTTTATAGTCCACGCTGTTAAAGCTCGCATTATCTCTAGTATTATTTCGTCCTGTCACTTGGTTCCTGCGATTGATTTTATTGGAGGTGTCACGCTTACCGTGTTGTTTGTGGTTTGGAGAGATGTGGTATAAGCCCGGATCTAACGGACTTTAGGCGGTGATTCCATGCACCAATTAGGTAGCACGTTTCTCCGGCGAATGCTGAGATTGGCCAAAATGACGACAGAGGACCCTCTGAGCACCTCCTGACTGATAAGGGAGCATCGGGTCTCGACAGCGACCCGATGGCACTTGTTTCAGGCCCACGAGTATGTGAGCTTAGAGGTATGGAGTAAGGAACATTTGAAGGTAGGAGGTTCATAACAGCCTTCGTATTCACATTTTAGAGAATGAAGGAGACTAGGAAAATGCTGGCCCTATTCTGTACATACTAAGTACTTATATACTTATGTATGTACTCCGTAGCCCACCGTATCTACATTCCTCAACTTCATAAGAGTCCGAGTTCCAGCCGAGATTGGCGCTTGGGAGTGGGATAGCTGTTCCTGCCGTTTCTTCCCGATCTCCCGGACCGGCTTTGATATTTCGCTCAGGGTGCTCTTGTCGGCTTGCAGGAGAAAAGGAAAAAAAAGTGGTCTCAAGCTAAAGGGAAAATTTGATCCGAAGTCTATGTCTCGTTCCAGCTAGTAACGAAAAGGTGCCCCTGGAGCCCAATAAGTAAGGCAGGCCTGACCGAGTCTAACTAACAAGAGTTGTTTCTAAATTTGAGAGGCTGCGCTCCTGCTGCTATCTTTGACTGCCTCTGCGTTGACCTGCGGGAAAAAAAACAAAGCAAAATTTTTTTTCTCTTGCAGCCCACCACCACCAACTGAAAGATTTACTTCATCAGTTTCGCTGCTCTCTCTCTCTCTCTCTCTCTCTCTCTCTCTCTCTCTCTTCCATCTCTCCTCCGTATACTCACTATACTCGCCTTCACAGCGTCACACAGGTTATCGACAGGACTTGAAGTCTTCGATACCCTTAATACTACCAAAACTCTCCACTCTTTCTCTTCCTCCAACTTCTACATACACCAAAAATGTCGTCGGCAGCGATATCAGAAGTTAAGGCGGTTGTTGCACCCCAACAGAAGACCGGTATCGATCTGTACTCGCGATTTGCGCTCGCCGGTGCAGTCTGCTGCGCTGTCACCCATGGCGCCCTCACTCCTGTCGATGTGTACGTGTTACCCTACAGCTCGCCCTCCCCGTCATTTCTCCCCTAGTTCCAAGAGATATCAAAGATTCGATGTTTCAGCATCGAAGAATCCAATGCTAATTCTTGTGTACAGCGTCAAAACCCGTATTCAGCTCGAGCCCACCGTCTATAACAAGGGTATGATCGGTGGATTCGGTCAGGTCATCAAAAGTGAGGGTGCCGGCGCCTTATTGACCGGTCTCGGCCCCACCGTCCTCGGTTATTTCCTCCAGGGTGCTTTTAAGTTTGGAGGATACGAATTCTTCAAGAAGCAGTCCATTGACTTCCTCGTACGTTCCACCAATTCTCGCTTGAGGCGTCTAGCTATTATACCGCAAAGTTACGACCCGTACAATTGATTGAGACGTAGATTAGCTAACAAGTTCTATATCATGTAGGGTGTTGAAACTGCCACAAACAACAGGACAGCCGTATACTTGGTATCGTCTGCCGCTGGTGAATTCTTCGCCGATATCGCCCTTTGCCCCCTTGAAGCCACCCGTATCCGTCTCGTTTCCCAGCCCACCTTTGCCAGCGGCCTTGTTTCCGGTTTCGCCAAAATCGCATCGCAAGAAGGTATTGGTGCATTCTACAGTGGTTTCGGACCAATTCTATTCAAGCAGTACGTATAAGCACTGGTATCTCCTGATGCTTGAGAAAAATGCAGTAAATTGACAATTTTTATAGGGTTCCCTATACTATGACCAAATTCGTTGTCTATGAGAAAATTTCGGAAGCTATCTACAAGAACTTTATCGACAAGGCAACCTCCAGCGATGCTACGCAGACGTTTGTGAACTTGGGCTCTGGTCTCGGTGCCGGTTTCGCAGCTGCCATTGTCTCACAACCAGCTGATACTATGTTGTCAAAGATCAACAAGACAAAGTATGTTTGAATCACTAAGACGTATTTTTTGCGCACGGCATACTGATAAAATATTTTAAAGGGGTCTTCCTGGTGAGGGCACTACTTCCCGACTTATCAAGATCGCCGGTGAGCTCGGTCTCCGTGGCTCCTTTGCTGGTCTTCCAGCCCGTCTCTTCATGGTTGGTACTTTGACTGCCTTCCAGTTCGCCATCTACGGAGACATCAAGAAGGCTTTGGGTGCTACCGGCGCTATCGAGCTCGGTCTCACAAAACACTAAACGGCGAAATGAAGACGTGAGGAGAGGCTCCATGTTGCGAAGAAGAACGCCGGAGGGTGAGGTGCGGGACAAGGCCTATGTGAGATAAGAATATTGGTTCTAGATTACGGATAGATGGAGACTGTGGGGATAAGGGCGGAGGATATAGAGGAAACAAGCTTGGTTGTTTTGGTTGAGAACGCGGACAATAGACCAGCAGGCGACACGAAAAGAAATGACAACTCTCTGCTTTCAAATTTTACGGCCCTTCGAAGTCCGATCCACAACTTGGTGATTTTCTCACACACTCTTTCGATATTCGAACTCTTATGCCTTGCAATCTTATCATTTCTTTCCCTTCTCCCTTCTTTTAAAGTTCGTTGATGTCTTAATATTAGAATACTGCCTTTTCGCTTGTCTGCTTTTCTTTTTTCCTGACAGATATTTTTTAACCTCTCCAACTTTACCCTTTCCCATTGTGTATATGACAGACCTACCTTGAACATTATATTTTTTTTTTTTGTGGTTTTAAAGTAGATTTGGGAAGCAATTTTTGATAGAATCGATTCTAGCCTTTTGATTCGATATATTTTTGAGCCACCAACACCCCGTCATTCCAAGATCCTGAGCACACGAGTAAATTTTATCTTCCGATGTGAATTCGTACAACATCCTTCCTCTAGGTATATGTGGTGGTCTGGTGACCAATCTTTGGCTGTTATTTATGACTACCATGCATTAATAAAACTCCAAAGAAAGAAAGAAAAAAAAAAACCAGAAAAGAAAGAAAAGAAAACATTTATATTTAATAACACCACTAAATTCCTAGTTTCTATGAAGATATAGATATATAAGAGTTGGGGGCAAGAGAATTGCTGAATGGTTTGCAAGTTTCTAGCCCTCAAAACTTGCTCTTCGATCAACTACGCCATTTCAACATGGCATTTTGTCCAACTCTTTGATCGCTCCGCCATAAACACCTAATATCAGCTGTTAATTGAGATATCGCTGCCCACAAAGATTCTACATACAGCTACAATTAGCATAGCTACTATCTAGTTTAATAATGCATCAGATTGATTTTGCACAGGTTTTAGAGTAACTTTACGGCACCCCCCAATTCGAATTCGATTTTGTTCTCTGGGGATCTCAATCTAGGATCGGAGGATAATGTTGTATTGGATGAGAATTTAATATACAGAAAAGACAAGCAAACAATCTATCTAGCAATCTAGCAATCTTCTACTTGACATATTCTTACGGCACCAACAATTAACATCATAGTTGGTTTATGCGTTTACGTCTATTTTAATTTCTGGGATTTCTCGATTGACGAACGGCACTTTTTATTAGGAATAGTGTGTGTGAATTAATGTTGGTTGGGGTTTGAAATTTGAAACGAAAGACTGGTTAGTTATAGGTGTGTTCTTGTTGGACAAGCTGAGCCATTCGATATTCTCTATTTGAGGATGAAAAGATGCCGTTGTATAGTTCCGGTGCCTCTTCGCTGAAACATGCAACCGCCTCAGGATCTTGTATATACCGATGCAAAGGCACTAATCTAAGCGACGTTTGAAGTTACTTTACCACATAAACCTAGTACAGTTATAAAAGCGGCACTGGCTGCTAGCTGTTTCGTTAATTCCCCATCCCTCGGTCAACTCTACTCGGCCATTTCCTGCTTCCATGCTGACAAGTATCATAAACAAAAATCCCCTGTCTCGACTTATAACTCCATTTTCCCGTTCATAAATCTCTTAACTTTAGAAAACCAAACCACTTGAAATCCAAGAATTCAAGTTCGACGCGTTCTACTATCAGCAACCTGTATATCTGCATGATACGAAAAACCAGAAAACAAACCAAACCAAACCAACCCCCCCTGGTAATACAGCGATATAGCGAAAGGAATTAGTCGTGTTTTTATCTAAAATTCATTTAATTAAAATCAGGTGGCCCTACCTAATTCCGATAATTTTAAATGCGAATCGTCAGACTTTCGCTAGCCATTACAGTCAAAGGAATTTTCAAAACACAATGTTTCTCCTTAAGCACCTTGTAGCATATCTCTTAGTCCCATACAGTCTCTATCGAAACGAAATAAATGCTTTGGTTATCCAAAGCGATGCGAGTCGTGTTAATGGGAACGACTTGGTCTTCGGAGCCTCGAGCATAGGCGCTACGAACCCTATAAAAAAATATCCTCCTCACGAACTCTATAACAGTATAGATGCTTGTGCGTGTGGCCTACAGGTGGAACCTAAAGCGTTAAGCTCGCCAAAAGACTGCATCCTAAAAAACCCCCAAAAGCTGGCACTTGAGAACGATATCGAATGGAAGCATCCGTATGTCGATTCGAGAAAAATCCTTGCCGTATCTGATTCCACAGATAAATTAAACAAACAAGAAACTTTCGATAACACCCTTGAGCCTCAAGAGAAAGTTAGTGAAGGTGAATCTGGAGATCTGAGTGAAGATCCTGATACGTGGAGGGGGAAATGGATATCATCACCAACGCGCACGCCTACGAAATTATTCCGACGGGCCGACAGATCAACGCCTCAACCGTTTCCGGGAAGCAATGATAATTTGGAGGGTCAACAAGAAATTGAATTAGCCTTTGCTTTATTTAATGCCGCGATATTGAGATCGCAAAGATCCACACGCCCTCCGCTCGGGGAAACGGATATCGATATCCGGTCATCTCTCAGCAATATCGCATTTTTTAACTCCCCAACCACCGCTGCGCATCCTTTTCAAGAGCAATTACAGTCGATGAATATTTTAGTTGGCTCCTTTGATGCTCTGGATTTTAGAGATGCAGATGTGATTCATCCGCCCGACGGGAAGCTGTTGTTACGAACAACGATATCTATACAACAGCGACACCTTGTAGTCCATTGGAATGACGAGGGAGATACGCTATCGAATTTGATACCCTGGATGTATTCCTGCTGGACACTAGGGTCGAACGTCAGGCAAGATCCTGGTATACACTATAGTTCAGATCTTCTTTGGATGCCCGGTTTTCCTCTCGGGTATATCACTATTGGGAATATTCAAAACAAAGATACATTACAAATACTAAATATTGCGGCTGATCTGCCCGGTTGTGAATTGATGGACTATCAGGATCCAGATCCGATGAGTACGAGCAGGAGAGCATATTATTTTGACTGCCTCCCGCTTTATAACAATAACCCCCCTAACTCCATCGAAAGGAATGCCTTGGATGCAATATTCGGTACGACTGAGATTAGTGCCGTTAAATCGATGTTACAACATTACCCTCGCGGACTACGTTACGTAGAGATCGTGAGAATCTTCTTTGTATTGGATCGGAATGAGCTGAACCCCTCAGCGATGGTGTATATAGAACTCACATCGAAGGACGATCTAGACTCCGAGGGGAGTTCTTCCGGAAATGGTCTCCTACGGCCCAAAAATGACGGAAGACTTTCCATAGACGATAATCCAGCGGGCGAGCTCCCTACCTACCACCCTTTGGAGTTTGCCTTGGGGGGCACCATATTTCCTTTGCAATCTAGCAATCCTTCATACTTTAAAATTACCGCCTCCTACGTGTCAGACATTCGGATCAACAATGTGTATTCATTAGCTTACCCGAAATTTACAGTTTTCTGCTCAACTCTAGACCGACACATAATGGTTTCAGATCTAAAAGGGCATGAAGAGAGGGACGAAGCCGCATTCTATGAATATTTGGGGGATATGTTGTATTCTGTTTGGACCTATCGAGCAGGATTCACCAGCATTCGTCAGGTTATGTTTGAAAATGTAACCCCCAAACTTAAAGCTGTTCTGGAGCAGAGAATCGACTCCGGAATAACAGCTCTCACTCGCAAAAATCATCTTGCCCTTTTTCTCAAGCTTCTTAGACAGTTGTTCGACACGAGAGAAGGAAACGCGTTAGCTATCCTTACTGTCAAATACGGAGGCGAACTTGGTATCCCGGTAATCATCACGTTGGAATTTGATCAATTAAGCGATGGAAGTATCTATCTTCTCGTAACATTAGAGAACAAAGTAGATCGCCAGGAAAGAGAGCCTCAAGATGGATCCATTGGAAGCGGGTGGAGTTGGTTGGGAGAAGATATCAACGAGACATATCTGAGAATATTCCAAAGAGGCGCTCGTTTGACGGTATTAATGGATTTACTCATACCAGTCTTTGTAAAAGATTGGTATGAGTTTACGAAAGGGCCAAACCGAGGTAATTTAGACCTTCCGTATGATGCGGAGTTCGACAATCATCTAGTATCGAAATTTGATATCCAACAGGAGGAAAAGAAGCAAGATGATCCAGCGTCGAGTTTTCTTCTTGCTGTTAATACTTATATAGAGTTGAAAGAGATTCCAACTGAGGAGCGGCTGACTGTATGGGGGGGTTTCACGATAGATGATAGAAAAATTCTCGAGAAAGAAAATCAAGCATATATTAAGGTTTTGAAAGCAAAGGTTGCCACTGAGGACCAAATGCAAGTCGACGATCCTACAACTCAGGGAGAGTCAGGTCCTTCAACGCCAACCTCGGATCTGGATCCAGAGCCCTTTTATAACTTTGCTGTGTCGCCCCTTATTGGCCATATATCCGTACCAGCAGTCCCGGCTTTCCGAAATAAAGCCGACATAGAGGCATTTGGAGATGCTATCTGGGCATTATGGTTGGAGTCTTCTCGTCGCATAGAATACACTTCAAAAGAAGTACAGAATGGTTTTCCTGGAATACGTTACGTTTCCATCCTTCACTGTTCGGATGAGACTCAGAAGATCCTCGAAAGGCTCTACGAGAACCCTTTGAACAAACTTGATGTTGGAAAAATTCACATTTTTGGAACAAAGCCTTTACAGTCGGTGGCGTATCAACGTAGAATGTATCGCTCAGAAAAATCCGTTAATAGGAGTCGACATATCATGTTAATATTACTGGGGTTGTCCGAAGTATATGCTGTGAATGACCTATTTCGTAGGTACTTTTTCAGATTGCACCCAAAAATACAAGCTAGAAGAAGAATCATAGGTATTGCAATCAAGTGGATGGAACAAGACAAAAGATTAAGACCGCAAATATTGCTAGTACTAGGAACTTATAGCATTGAAGTTATAGGGAGTCACCAATATCTAGAAATCGACAGACTACGAAGGGCAGAAAATCTTCGGGGATTATACAAAACCGGATTTGAGTTGGCTTTGTATTCGACTAGTTCATATGGGTTCTACCCTGATCGAGAAGTGCCATTGGATGACTATTCAAGCCACTCGGTGACAGTACTTAAAGCAGGACTACCTTGCCCTCCAGCTATATTAAAAATCGCTAATGCCGGTATTTCTTCCCCTAAGGGAGCGGCTCAACGGCTACCCTTGAAATATCGGAAATACTTGCAGAGGATATTCAGCCAGAAATATACTAGATACCTGATATCTGGTCAAACAACTAGCTTCCGATACGCGTTCCTTGTTTCTAATTCACCTCGACATTTGATAATGGAGTCTAACGAGCATGGCCTTGGCGGAGATTCTCCAGCAACAAGAGTGGAGCTATTAAGCGAGATTTACTTTGACATGTTTTCACTATCGACATCCCGTTCGACATATTTAAGTGTTAGCTTTGTATCGATCATTAGTCTAAGCCTTGAAACGGAAGCGCGCGTCCGGGAAATTTGGGAGATTATCAAGACGGGTGAGCCCCAGACACTAAATCATATACGGATGTCCTTCGGGATATCTAAAGTAGCGAACAATGCTCCGGGGGGTCGAAGAAGGCTGGAAATCATGAAATTGATCATAGGGCTAGTTGAGATTGCAGCAATTGAGCGAATGCTCTTTTACCACCCAGCAACCATCGGTAGGTCAAGGGTAACCAGAATTATCATAGAAGAAACCGGGGTGGTGGAAGAACAAGTTCACCAACGTGGCAAGCTACAAATATTTCTCATCATAGAACACAAATCTGACCCAGAGAACGAGTCTGATCCAGAGAACGAGTCTGACTCAGAGGGCGAGTCTGACCCAGAGAACGAGTCTGATCCAGAGAACGAGTCTGATCCAGAGAACGAGTCTGACTCAGAGGGCGAGTCTGACCCAGAAAGCGGGTTTGACACATAGTCTGTCTAACCAAATTATTTAGCTAAAAACATTTTATATATCATCAAGAATGCACATCTGGATTTACGAGTCAGAATTTCAGGCCGAGAAACCTTGATACAGGGGATATGACCCAAAATATGCTTGAAGTCGACGGGTATTTAGATCAGAACTAAGAATATAGTTTTAGTGTAGGAAATGTTGGTGGTGGAGGCCCTGCGTATTCCTCCCGTTATATCATGTCGAAGTAGCTCTAGCTCTAGCTCTAGCTCTAGCTTGATATTTCTCTGAGAGCATCTACCTCGTATTAGACCCTTAAGACAGGATGTTAATACCCTCGGGAGTAGCATTTTGGGTTTTGAATTAAAAAAGTCTGGTATTTTCTTCAGTGCTGAGTTTATTTGAATCTACGCAATGCAACGTGTTTGTTAGGTTTAATGTTCTGATATTACAGGGACAAGCTCCTAGACGGCCTGGAGTCTAATACGACTGCCCTCTACCCCACAAATAAGACAAAAATGTACCCCTCCTCTCAAGTATAGCCAGATTTAAAAGTTTAAGCAGGTTGCTCCTCTGAGTTATTCTAACCCCCTTAGTTCTCATTCGCTCCAAGAATATTTCAAGTTGCAGATTTATGACCCTCGCCTAAGAAACTATAATCAACTTTCTCAAAATTTCTTCTAGGACGATTGTGATTTAGGCTGGCTTGTGTTCCAGTTCGAAAAGGAGAAAAGGCATTGTCTTTCCGCTCATTGCTGATCACTTCTCTTTTCATACTCGTTATATTTATATGCCTATATATCAACGCATAACACGTTTCGGGGCTGCCGCTTGATCAATTGAGCCTTTTGATACTTCTTGTATATATATAGCTTTTACTGCAAGCTGATAATATGGATATGGCAATCTCGACCTAAAGCCATCTAGCCTGGATGCAGGATGTATTGGAAGATGGTGGATTTTGAAACTGCATGGCTCAATTGCTCATTGTGAAGACCTTTCGTGCGAAGAATTTCTCAACCATATTAGTAGGTGCATGCTTCTCATCAGACCCAGCTCTGTGTAGCATTCGGAATAAAGAATCCTTGGAGTGGTTTGACTATAATTGCGAAAGACATGGGAAACAGAATTGTAACGTCCACTTCTATACTGCGGCGATAATATCCCAATATGTATGACCGGAAAAGCAGCTGCATATTTTCTATGGGCACTGTGGTAATGCAATACTCGGTTTACCGCCCAGCTTCGAGGGGCCGAAGTACCTCAAACTGGTAGCCAGCTTTCTATCTAGGTCTACGTCTGGCAGGTTTCTAAAACAAAACGTAGACGAAATACCATTCCGACTTTCTCCCGCACAATATGGGTAAACTTGATGTCAGCGGCGTTCGAGAGAGCTTCGAATTGTGATCGTTGCGTTGCTAGAGTCTGAAGTGCAGGCCGCCAGGATAAATGCAATTACCTGCATGAAAATTTATGGCGGAGACAAACGCGAATGCGACAAATGACCGCTTCGGTGTGGACCGTCGTTTTCAGCTAATAACGCCGCCAGCGATATGCATATTCGAAAAAAGCCTTCACAGGATCGGGCTCGCAGCACTCACTATAACTCATGTCGACCGCGAGCCCATTGAACTTACCTAGGTAATTTTCATGAAAACCTAGTCAACGTAGGACATTTCTAGCTTTCTAAGACACAGGTTTCTTTATGGGTAGCTAGTTGGAAGCTGAAGGATCATGCAAATCTGCACAACCGCATTATCTGGCATGCGTTAAGTACCCACCAGCCCACCCTGTCGATCCGAGATCCCTAGTGGACGTTGCCAAGACTTGGGAACTCGTTTCAGTGTTTTAGCGACACAACAACACCAACATCAATATCAACGCGCATACGCTGCTGGCAGTCGGGAAAGATTAGCACCAGCATTGCCAACTTAACATTTACAATTCGCAAAGTGGAGCTACTCAGTTGATACAGTGTCCAGCAAAAGATCCGTCGGTCGTCGGGCTATAGCTATACTTGTAGATCCAAACTTTCATGGGCTCCAGTCTATTGCAGTCGGGCGTGTTTGAGCCGAACGCGAAATGGTGCTTCTACCAATGATATGCATATGCAAACCCTGGATATACTTCGGGCAAGCCGCTGGCTTTGAAGCCTTATATCACAATCTGCAAAAGCCTCGCAGCAGCCTCGGATAGGATAATATGGTCTCCTTGCAAGGCCAGGATTCGTACTTGTGATATGTGCAGTCTGCGATTCTGCAAAAGCGCAGAATTCGGCATGCACCGTCATCTAGCTGGTGAATGGAATTACCAAAAAGCTATAAGAACCTACGCAGACTCCCCAAGTTAGGTAGAAAAATATTAAACCAATACTCCATAGATACCGCAACTCTCTTTCTCATAGATTTTATCAATTAATTTTTTATAATTATAGCATAGATATATTTGATGCCGACATGCCTCATAGTGTTTCGCCTCCTCCAAATGTCGATAGGATTTCCGTCACCCGGGATTCTGAAAGCCTACAAATCCACACCCAAGACTACAATAAAATTATAGAACCTATCGCGATAGTAGGCCTTGGTAAATTCGCCCCCCCAAGAAGTCTATCTCCATGTATCGTTCGGTTGGTTCATCGAGCTAACATGGCATAATTGCAGCTTGCCGCCTCCCTGGAGAGGCTTCCTCTGGCAGCAAATTCTGGGACTTACTTATCAATAGTCGGTCGGGACAATGCGACTTTCCATCTTCTAGATTTAATGTAGATGGTTTTTACAAGCCTAATGATTCCGCAGGCAGCATCAACATGCGCGGTGGATACTTTCTCGGGGAAGATATTCGCAACTTTGAGAATGACTTTTTCGGAATTAACAACGTGGAGGCTACCTATATGGACCCGCAACAGCGCAAACTCCTTGAGGTTGTCTACGAATGCTTTGAGAGCGCCGGCACCCCCCTTGAGGAACTATCCGGCTCTAATACCGGCTGTTACGTTGGAAACTTCACAATAGACTACCCTATAATGCAGACACGCGACATTGACGGAATGCACCGATATGGGATGGTTGGTATGGGTAGCACTATACTAAGCAACAGGATAAGTCATGCTTTTAATCTCAACGGCCCCAGCTTGGTGATCGACACTGCATGCTCGTCGAGTATGTATTGTTTGCACGCAGCGTGCACTGCACTTGAGGTTGGCGATTGTGATGGTGCGATTGTTGCAGCTGCCAATTTGATTCAGGCCATTGAACAACAAGTCGGGGTCATGAAAGCAGGCGTTTTGTCTAAAACATCCACATGCCACAGTTTTGACACTAGTGCCGACGGCTACGGAAGAGCGGACGGTATTGGGGCCCTCTATCTCAAGAGGCTTTCCGATGCGATCCGTGATGGGGATCCTATTAGATCTGTCATAAGAGGGTCAGCTGTTAATGCCAATGGCAAAACCCAAGGGATCACACTACCCAGCGCGGAGCATCAAGAAAAGGTAATTCGGAAAGCATACGCTAAAGCCGGTATCAGCATTAATGACACTACTTATGTTGAATGCCATGGTACCGGTACCCCTGTTGGTGATCCGATTGAGGTGGACGCTGTCTCCCGGGTTTTCAACCAATCAGATCGAGCACCACTCCGGATTGGCAGTGTTAAACCTAGCATCGGCCATAGTGAGGCAGCTAGCGCCATCGCAAGTGTTATTAAAGTAACACTGGCACTGGAAAACAATTTCATCCCCCCTACAATAGGAATTTCTCAAATAAAGTAAGGCAAAGACGTCCGTATACCTCATTTTCATAACAACTCTGATTCTAAGGCAAACCTAGTCCAAAGATCAGATCAAGCGAGATGGGAGTCGAAGTTGTCACGAAAGGGCAAACTTGGTCAACGTCAGCAAACTTTTTACGGGCTGGTGTGAATTCATTCGGATACGGTGGTGCCAACGGGCATGCCATCTTGGAAAACTCAACTCTCCATGTCCCTTACAATTATGCTGGTGCCGCTCGTCTCACTCCGAACCAGCGAACGACATTTTTACTTCCAGTATCAGCCTCAACAGATACCGCGCTAAACAGTCGTGTCGAAGATCTTTCAAGCTATAACTTGAAAACCGTGTCGGTACAAGATCTTGCCTACACGTTGGGTTGTCGTCGCTCTCATCTCGAAAAGCGTGGCTACTTGCTGGTTTCTAATATTTCCAAGCCTTACTCCGAAGATATCAATATCGAAAACTTTCGAACTATCCCTGTTGGCTTTCGTAAGGACCCACTTCCTTATGCGTTCGTATTCACAGGACAGGGGGCTCAATGGCCGCAAATGTGTATGGAACTTTTTGGCGAGTTCGCCGTATTTCGCAATGCCATTTCAGAAATGGACACGATCCTCCAAGAGTTACCGCATGAGCATGTGCCAAAATGGAGATTAAGGCAAGTAATCTGCGAGCCCAAAGCGACCAGCCACGTTATGGATCCTACGTACTCTCAGCCGGTCTGTACTGCTATCCAAGTGGCTCTAGTCTTATTATTGCAGTCTTGGGGCATCGCCCCCTCCGCCGTTCTGGGGCACTCCTCTGGAGAAATTGCTGCCGCATTTGCCGCCGGACTCATCACCTCGGGAGAAGCGATCACAATCGCATATTACAGAGGTTACGTTGTCAATGCTGATGTTCTTTCTGGTGGCGCCTTTTCTGGAGCTATGATTGCGGCCGGAATCTCGAAAGACGAGGCTAACGGTATGATTGAAGAACTTCAACTTATCGGAAAAATAAGGGTAGCCTGTATCAATTCTCCGAGTAGCGTAACGGTCAGCGGAGATGCTTCCGCCATTGACCGGATGCTCGAAGAACTTCAAACGAAGAAGTTGTTTGGGAGGAAATTGCAAACACAGGGCCGAGCGTACCACTCTCATCATATGCTTCCTTTTGGCCAACGGTACGAAGACCTGCTAGGAATTACTCAAACCCTAGGCGTATCGTCTACAGTGGAATCGGGTGCAATTTGGGTCTCTTCTGTAACTGGGGACGTGATTGAGAGCGTGGAATCAGCTTATTGGCGTAAGAATCTTGAAAGTCCTGTCGAATTTGCCCAAGCAGTATCACGCCTTACAGAGCTCGGTGCTTATCACCTTATTGAACTTGGTCCTCATTCGACCCTGGAACTTCCAATAAAGCAGATCCGGTCCAATATTGGTGTGAGCGAGGATAATCTGCTATACTCTGCTGCGATCAATCGAAATAAAAATTCTATAGAGACAGTTCTTGCCTTAGCAGGCCGACTTTACCTCCACGGGCATTCTATACCGTTCGACAAAGTCAACAGTCTAGGCGGCTCGGGGAAAGGCACATCAAGCCTCAACTATCGCGTTCTCCACGATTTGCCTACTTATCGTTGGACGTATGCTGATACCCCTCTCTGGCATGAACCTCGTGTCAGTTCTGAACTGCGTTTTAGGAAGCACCCTCGGCATGAGCTTCTTGGGAGGAAGGTACCAGGTGGGAATGGTCTCGAACATTCGTGGAAAAACACCATTCGACTAGAAGAATCTGTTTGGTTAAAGGACCACAAGTTGAACGAGGCCATAGTATTCCCTGCTGCAGGTTATATCGCCATGGTTATTGAGGCAATTCGACAGATCGCAGACAGTGCGAAGAATGTTGTCCACCTGAAAAATGTCAACATTCTTTCAGCTCTCGTTATTCCCGATAACCAAACACCCCAGACTGAAATTTTCACAACGATTCGGCCAACGCCAATCACTCATGCTTCGAATTCGAGCGAGTGGTGGGACTTCTCGATTGTCTCCTTTAACAACAATATATCCACTACTCACGCTACTGGTGCATGCAAAATCGTGAAAGAGGATAGCCCAATGGCTGCCAAGTTTGAGGCTCCCAAAGGAAGCTTAGAACCTTCTGCTCCGAGAATTTGGTATGAGAAACTCCTTAGCAAAGGACTTAATTTTGGCCCCGAGTTCCGAACAATTTCAGACTTCGGTATAAGCCGCTTGAGGTCCTTACACTTGTGCCAGGCATCCGCCCCGCTGAAAAAGCAGGTCGGACACGAGATCTACCCAATCCACCCTGTTACCATTGATGCCCTGCTCCAAGCCTCTATCGTCGCAACCACGGCCGGCAATACAAGAGACTTGACTGCAAAAATACCAACCCGCATTAGCTATGCTGCTTTCTCAACTGACTGTGAAAATAATGGAACCGACTGGTATATTAATTCAAACTCTGCCATTACCGGTTTCGGTTGCGCCCAGATTAACGCCGAACTTGCGGGAGGCGAGGGGCAGGTCAAGGCCCGCCTTGAGGGTGTGCGTCTAGCGCCATATGAAGGCGCACGACAAGATATCACTAGCAATCAACGCCATCCTATGCTCCGCGTTTTGTGGAAGCCCGATTCTACTCCCGGCTTGATCTCTAGACAAGGGCTTGCTCACTATCTCGAGGCAAGTTCCGCTGATCCTGAGAGTACATTTCAAAATATTATTGCTTGCATCAGCATTTTCGGCCATAAAAATCCGTACATGAATATTCTCGAGATCGGAAATGGTGTCACGCCACTCACAAAAGCCGCGATGGAAACCTTGTCAGCTAGTTCATCATTCCCACAGCTCCTATCTTATACAATTGGTGCCTTTGACAGTGGGCGATTGATAGGATCGAAGGTCGATTTACGAGGAGGTGGGGTCGGACCTACTGAGAATATTTCTTCCCAGAAGTTTGATCTTATTATTCTTCCAGATAATATTGATAGTCTGGATCAAAAATTTGGCATCATGAAATCTCATCTCAGTTCATGGGGCACCATCCTCCTTTCCTCGTTCGTTGGTGATATTTCTGTGGAAGAATTTGGATTCGCAGCAACTATGTCGCTGAATAAAACTACCCCATTTACCATCCTACATCGCCTCGAAGACGATGAGGTCCATCCAGAAGTTAAAGAATCACCTGTTTTGCTTGTCGAGCTTGACTCCCCAACAGCCTTCGGAGACTTCATGATAGAAGAGGTGGCTCGTATTCTCGGACAGCTCCCCACGCGTATCAAATTTGCCGATATATCCGAAGAAACGATTCCTCTTGGTGCAACAGTAATTTCTCTCCTCGAGCTTGAGGCAACGATGCTCGGGACCACTTCAGAATCTGAGCTAAACTTGATCAAGGTGTTGACAAACCAAGCGACTTGTCTAATGTGGGTGACGAATGGAAATCTAATGAGCGGAGAACGTCCAGAATATAGTCTTGCATTTGGGCTTTCTCGCGCGGTCATGATGGAACAGCCGTCTCTCCGGTTTTTTGCCTACGATGTCGACGATCTAAACGAAAACCCACAACGGAGTGCGAGAAATATTGTTTCTCTTTTCAAAAGAATAGCCCCAGATCTCGCTGATTTCGAGTATATTGAGAGGAATGGTGTGCCGCACGTGAGTCGGTTTATCCCGGATGAAGGCCTCAACGATGCTTTCCGACAAACCCAAGAAGCCGAAACAGTAAAAATGCCATTAGGGAACATTCAAGCGATCCAGGGTGCCAGCGCTCAGTTATCTATTAAGGCTCCCGGCCAATTTGACAGCACGTTCTTCACACAGATCTCACTCCCAGAGCTGGAACCTCACGAAGTTCAGGTTTCCGTTAAAGCTGTTGGCCTCAACGCTAAAGATTTCTACGCCCTCGGAGGCCGAGTCGATACTAAGCATGCTACATGCCTGCTCGAGTTCTCAGGCGTCGTCGAGAAGGTCGGAGTGAAAGCAGGTGTTGCGGGCCTCGCCATTGGAGATCGCGTTTATGTCATGGCACCAAGCTTCTTCCGAACATCGGAGATTGTTCCATACTGGGCATGCGAGAAAATGGAAGAGAACGAGAGTTTTAGTTCAATCAGCACGATCCCTTTCGTTTACGCTACTGCCATCTATGCTCTTCATAACAAGGCTGGGCTCCAAGAAGGCGAAAGTGTTTTGATTCATTCCGGTGCAGGTGGAATTGGCCTCGCAGCTATTCAATTGGCTCAGCTGGCAGGCGCCGAGGTCTATACAACGGTATCGACTGAAGAGAAAAAGCAGTTTCTTATCAAAAACTTTAACATCAAACCCGAAAATATTTTCAGCTCTCGCGACTCTTCCTTTGAGACTGCTTTGATGGAACGCCGGAACGGAGTTGACGTAGTATTGAATTCATTGACTGGCGACCTGCTTCACGCGAGTTGGAGGTGCTGTGGCCCATTTGGGAGATTTGTTGAGATTGGAAAAAGAGATCTGGTAGAATCCGGCCGGTTGGAAATGGAGCAGTTCTTGAAAAATGTTACTTATACGGCGTTCGATCTGAGCGACCTTTACAACTCGTCTAATCCGGCGCATCAAAAAGTATGGGCAAGTTTAATGGTGAAGGCGATGAAACTCTACCGCCAAAACAAAGTCTCAGCATTCCCACTGGAAGTGTTCGACGTGGAAGACTTACCTAATGCGCTGAGGAGATTTGGTTCCAGGAACAGAATTGGCAAAGTGGCTGTCAGTTTCGAGCGTGCAGAATCCATGCTTAATGTTAAGGTGTTTAGGTACCAAACGGCCTTCCAACCCAACAAAAGCTACCTCATGATCGGTTGCCTAGGAGGCCTCGGGCGCAGTTTGTCCAAGTGGATGGTCGAACGTGGTGCCAGAAAATTTGTATTCCTTGGAAGATCTGGTCTCGATAAAGAGCCTGCCCGCAGACTTGTTCAAGATTTGACCTTGCTTGGAGCGGAGTGCAGGGTCGTCAGGGGTGATGTTTCCTCCATGAGAGATGTACAAAATATGGTCGCGGAAGCGGATAGCCCAATAGGCGGTATTGTTCAGGGTGCGATGGGTTTGAATGTAAGTTTCTGATGCCCTTAAATTATTCCGCTACGGTTCAAAGCTAGGCGGAGCAATGGAACTTCTCGATACTAACATATTCTCAAAAGCATGCTTTGTTTGGTGTCATGCCAAATGAATTCTGGCATACAGGAATCGACCCCAAGGTTCACGGGACTTGGAATATTCACGAAGCCATCAAGGGGAAAGATAATGAGCTTGATTTCTTCCTGCTGACGAGTTCTATTTCTGGAAGTGTTGGAACCGCAACGGAGGGCAACTATTGTGCCGCCAACTATTTCTTGGACAACTTTGCTCGTAAGTGGCGATACACAACGGTCAAGCTTCCCAACTGATTTGCATATCCTAACCTGACATTTTATTCCTTCAGGCCACCGTCGGTCTCTTGGTCTTCCCGCAACCTCTGTGGGGCTGGGTATGATATCTGAAGTAGGCTATCTCCACGAGAATCCAGACATCGAACAACTGCTTCTTCGGAAGGGGATTCAACAAATCAATGAAAGCGAGATGCTATCAATCATCGATATAAGCCTTACTCGATCCATGGAGATATCCGGGTCGTACGACAGTGGTGCATCAGCGCATGTCCTAACCGGCCTGGAACCCTTCGGCATGCTTAGGATCCGTAAACAAGGGTATAAAGGAAGCAACCCAGGTCTCAAGAGTGCACGGGCTGCGGTACTTGCAAGAGCAATCCACGAGCAAAAAGACTCGGCATCATCGCAAGATGGTGATCTGCCAGCTGAAATTTCGAAGGCTAGAGAATCCGGTCTTTCCCTAGCTGATGCGATTACGAAATTTGTAGCGGGCCGTTTTGGCGACCTGGTGCTAATTCCAGCCGAAAAGGTCAATATCGGCAAACCGCTGGATGGTTACGGAATGGATAGTATGATCGCTGCTGAGTTTCGGTTTTGGTTCCATCAAACCTTCAAAGTAGATATTCCGTTCCTGGAGCTCCTGAATAAGACCACGACGGTGGAGAGCTTGAGCAAGGCGGTGTTGGTGAAACTCCAAACTCGGGTCTAAAGACTAGGTACCTTTTAGTCTTAACCTACTGGATTAACGAAGAGAATTTCCAAAATTAGTAATAACTGATTAGGTTATTGATTCGTAGCTATATAACTTTGTGCGGTCTCCTTACAAGGGCTTTTATAGCCTGCGCCACAGGCAAATATATATATATCCAACACTAGTTAACAATTTAATGAAACGCAATCAATGTCGACCATGACCACCTCTAAAAGTTAGTGATGTTGACAGACATAGCAAAAACTTCAAACTCCCAATTTAATTCAAAAAATTGGAATAAGAGTATAATATAAATTATTTTTTTTAAGATTTGTGAAAATTAAAATAATTTGATCTAGAAAGTTTTAGCAAGTTGATTGCGATCCAGATCCTATCTGCAGAGGTTAAAGTCGCCATTTCTCACAACGCGCGACAATAAATCTTATGAGCTGTACAAGATAACCTCGAAACCTTGTACAATTGTGAAACTATGAGTTAATGTTGTCAACAGGCACAGGCTAACACTCCGTAATTCTTGAAAGAAGGTCAAACATTTATCAAATCAAGAGAGGCCTTGTTATAGGCAAGACTTATTCTGTAGCAAAATGTTCCAAACATGATAGAATAATACTACGTGTCATGCAACGCCGCTATATACTGAAGGACTGACTCAAGGGATAAATATAAATACTTTTAATAAAGTAAAAACTAGGACCTTATATATCTGGTCTTTTGGTCATATACAGCCACGCAAGGCGACATCGACATCCGCGAGACCAATCCTACCCAACACATATATCACGACTATAAAACAACCTTAGATGCCGAGAACATCCATTCAATAACTATTCAATATATTTCTGGCTGCGAAAAACCTTTCACTGAAAAATACGGTAAGAGACCGTGCTGTTGGAAGTAATACCCCCTTTCTCGCGGCCTAATCTGCAGACCTCGTTAGAAAATAATCGTGATATATACTAAATGCCCGCTGTTGGCCACTAGGCAAATCTATCTCATACACCAGATGCGAAAAGGGGAAACGGAAACCCTACAAAGCTAAACTCATTGAGAATAACCCTTCCTACCATGGCTCTTGTTCATAGGTTGTTTATATCGGTACTAGCTATTTTAGCCCTGCTATTGTGTAGACAATCTGAAAGCTATGTAAAAGCCCCGGCCATCCTGCCGAATGAGCAAGGCGAACGCCACCCCAGTAACTACTCGCCCCAGTATGGCATCGAAAGGACATCTTTCGTTAAAGTAACTCAACATGTGGAGAATTTTAACAAGCGAGCAGCTAGTAAATATCCGCCGCGACTAGAGAAACACCAAACCCACACAGACGCGGCTCATAGAGCGCAGAACGGCAGGATCAGAGAAGTTAAGAAACGCCAGAACTCTGCCGGGGCCAAACAGAAGAGCCGATTGCGAGTTTACGCAACTGATGGTCAGCTTAGGAGGCGAGCTGGTGGTGAATCCGGTCGTGGAAAACGCCCGTTGGACCCTGACGACCTATTATATGGACAACCTCTTACCAAAAGGCTGAACCAGGAGATTTTGAATGCTTACAATAACTGTATATTCAGAGCCACAAGGGAAGATGAAGCCGATAACTGGTTTAGGCGAAATCCACAGATGAAACAGGGAGAACATTTGACAGGACAGGTAGACCGTCAATTCCACCAAGTCGGGTTATCAGCTGGAGACTCTTATGAAATTCTAAGTGATGGTCTAAAAATTCTTGGAATCTACGAGAAGGTAATTCGACACGGCCAATCCTATCAAATCACTAAGTTGGGGGCTTTAGAGACACCCACAGAGATATTAACGACCTCCATTTCCCGGGAAGACGGGCATCTCGCCGTCGTGTGGGGTCCCGGAATGCCTTTCTCAGGGACAATTAGCGGTTCACTTATTGCCGGCACGATATTAAAATGCTGGACAACTCGAGTAGATAAAAATGTTAATATGCGGTATATCAGCTTGGCTTATGTTGATAGTCCAGAAACCCTTGTAGTCATGAGATTTATCATGGAGAATTTATACGGTAATGAACTGGCTCCGGTTACTATACGCTTTAAAGACACCCTGTATCCAGCTGAGGAGCACCGACTGAGGATGCATTGGAATGCGCTACGTGGAACTCCCGAAATAAAAATAATAATCGAAATGTTATATTTATTCAGCGACACGCTAAGACGAGCACAGCTGGCGAGCATTACCTTCATACTTCATCAATCAGATATCATTGATAAAAATTTCAGACGCGAGAAGCAAGGCAAAAGCAAGACCGGGGTATATGCATTTATCTTCCTTGAATTAACCCAGCAGGAGCAAGAGTATCACGAATGGGGATTTGGTGATAATGCCAAGCCCCCCATTGGATCACAGTCTAACTTTGAACTCCAGGAAGCGGCAACGTCAGGCCAAGGAAATTGGAACGATGCTCTCAGAGCGGAAGCTCGGTTTGATAATGAACTATCCGTTGACCAACCAGTTGAGAACCTACCGGCTCTGTTTGGGTTTGATCATTCATGGAGCGGAGGGCAAACATACCCGTTCCAGCCCTTCCTGAAGGCCGTGAAGCAATGGACGGAAACCGATTTCATCGTTCAGAGCACTGATTCGTATCGAAAGGTCAACATAGTGGAACAAATTCCTGGGGGGCGTAGCCAGACAGTCTTTCGATCATTTGCTTCAGCATCGGACAAACATCTAGCCTTTTGGTGGAGTAAACGGGCTCTTGAAGAAGGTAGCTTAGCGAATTGGTTATATCGATGTTGGATCCTGGGCTCAAATAACCACTTAGATCCACAATTTCCATACCTGGATCAATTTCAACCACAAACTACCCCAGGCTCCCCGCTTCAGTTTATTACCATCTGGAATGTGGAAAACCCCCAGACCATTAGGATATTGGAAGCGATCTCCGGGAGCCCTAATTCCAAAGAAGTATTCTCTATTACATATAGCGACTTGGAACATAATTCTGACCATGATCAGATCGAGAGGTGGAACGCCCTGCTAGGAACGATAGAAATTTCTAACGTAAATTACATGTGTTGGGCGCACCCCATTGGGATGAGACGGGCTAAAATATCGAAGATCGAATTCATTTTTCATCACGCATTCCCTGGATCTGACACTGATTCTAAGGACATAAACAGAGTTTCCATATTACTAGAATTAGATACGATTTTAGCAGACGACGGTGTAGACAACGATCCCAGTTACCAAGATCTAGTAGCACGAAGGCAACTAAGGACTCATCCCGTATCCAACCAGATTATACACAACCCCTTTCGAGGGTCTTTGGAGGGTCGAACCGAATATATACCATCCGGAACTCCGTCCTATATTTATATTGATGCTGAAGATGTGGTTGCTGGAGACCTTGGGGAGTTTCAGGCCTTTGAATACATATACCGCTTTGCAATGTCATCTCAAGAAGGCCATTTACTGTTTGAAAGTGTCAAAGTTCCGCCTAAAAAGGAGCTACCAGAAATACGTAGCGAGGCAGAACTAGATCAAAATCTAGGAGAAGTTCTCTTTTCGGCCTGGTTCTCTCACGAAGGATGGTCAAAAATTGCAGAAATAACTTTTCAAGAAACGTCCATCCAACTCACCCTGCTCATTAAGAGGTTAGACCCTGGCGGCCAAGATGATGTAATCACCCTCTACGATGATGGGAGTGAGGGCTGGCAAAGCATTATCAATGCTTTCTATGCTGTCAGGGAGGGGAGAGCTATAAATTATCTTCAGCAAAATCGCGAAATAATTTTAAGAGATCCAACAATACAGGTTTTGGAGTTTGGGCGTCATTCTGGCGAAGGGAATAAGGACAATTACTTTGCTTTCGTCAAGTTTGCAGATAGCCCAAACTGGCAACAGCCGACTTATATTCCAACCGGGGAAGAGCCCCGTCCCCAAACTGATTACCACCCCACAGAGAACAGTAAATTTATGGAGCTCTCTTTACCTCCTCGAGTCTCAAGGCGCGTCGAAACAGATATTATGATGATGGAGCGATTGTTCTTTCAGGGGCTAAATGCTAGGTTAAGAGATACAGAATTAATCTCAGTTGTGGAAAATATTCAGAACACTCTTGGGAAGAGATTCAATGCAAAACGCTGGAAGGGATTCAATTACCAATACAACCCCGAGAAAGATCATCAGTTATTTTCAGCCTATAACTTCCAGAATTTAAAACTGATAGCCTATCCTGCAGAAGATATTTTAATAATGGATACAGTACATTTTAGCCACGCCCGACTGATGCCCTATTTGAGGATTTCGACCGGTTTGAAAAACCAAAAGGATGCATCCAGTCATGAATTTGCAATAAATTTTGATATTGGTGAGATTGTCATAATAAAATTTTCTCAGACTCTAGAAACACTCCCTTATTCCGAGCATTTAAACGCCATTACGGATGCTCTCTACGCAACTTGGAGTTGGCGAATAGCTTCAAGCGCACCTCGATACAAGTACGATTCTCAACGTATCATCCAGAAGGCATACGGACTCAGAGTCGTGACCTTCTTGGACCTTGGAATGGAAACCAATAGGATCCTCAACGTCATATTTGAGACTTATCGAGACCTGCTTTTACAAAATAATTTTATGATTATAACTAACCCCATCCCCACGAGCGGCCAATACGCCTTTGCAAAAATGGAGGATAGTGACCCCGATGAAGCGGATAATGATGAAGCGGATAATATGGCCCTAATGGCCCTAAGGGTACGCAGGCTTTGGATAACTCTTCTCGGGCTAGTAGAAGTAGCGGCGTCAGGTGAAATTTACTCTAAGTATCATAGCCAGATGGACCCGTTGATCCACTACCCTAGATACATTTCCAAGCTTACAATACGGCGCGTTGTGCCCCCAAACGCCGGCGAAATGCGGTTTGAAGTAATAGTTTTACTAGGACCTATTGACCCCTCTAAAGGTGGCAAGCCACCAATATCACTGCCGGGACTCTTCAGCACCGATATGAAAGCCCCATCGATGCTTGGTGAATCTCTTGGTTTGTGTCAGGTTTATATGGGGGCGACCGAACGAGCACCAGACAGAGCCTCACTAAATCTTGAAAATTTTTCGGTAACCGAGCTGAGAGATCAGGTATATCCCGGAGAGTTCGCGGTGATATTAGCTCAAATAATGAGTCTTCATAAGGCACCATTACATAGAGCATACAAATGGAAGGATTTGGTAATGGTGGAGATAAGCCGCCGGGACGAAAACTCAAAGTACCAGGTCTTGGTGTCACCCCGAGTTGGACACATGACCCTTATGGGCACACCACTTATTTGGGGGACCGACCCGAGTACACATTCTTTCCATGATCATGTTAACGAATTGGCTTTGATATACCAAGAAACATGGAGAAGGTATTCTCAAACCTCATGGGGCCAAAATAAACAACTCACACAAATTGCAATACATTTTCTCTCTCAGAGGACACTTGAAATCATCGATTACCTATTCTCGAGGGGCTCTGGTTATAAAGCAAGAGGGATACGACTAGTTTCGAAAGCACGACCAAACGTAATAAGGCTTACATTTGACGACGCCCTGGAGGGCAGATTCAGTCAAACTGCTTGGGCGTTGCTAATGGGTTTACTCGAGGTAGCCGCAATAGGAGAAATGCTGCGACAATTTCCTAACAGTGTCAACCAAGTCCGAATAGAAGGCATTTTTGTTGATAGAGTGGTAACATCTCCAAGGCTGACGACCATCCTAGTATTACTTGAGCCATCTGTCATAATCCCTCATGCATTACGAGATTGATCTAACTTATCGCGCTGGGTTAGTCGCTGAATTGTTTGTATAATTTTTATATAGGGTGCTATTACTCTATTTGAATATATGAGATTTTATGTATATCCTAACATTCCATAATTTATGCAAATGTACATAGACTTATGAATGCGAATGTTTTAAATGGCGGTCAACATTATAATACCGATGTAAATATCGA
This sequence comes from Dactylellina cionopaga, assembly GCA_036971295.1. Lineage (NCBI taxonomy): Eukaryota > Fungi > Ascomycota > Orbiliomycetes > Orbiliales > Orbiliaceae > Dactylellina > Dactylellina cionopaga. The sequence continues at coordinate 1,988,948 of JAJTTY010000002.1, read as the reverse complement.
TAAGTATCTTAGTAAAGAGGGTCATTGACTAGATCTGGAGCAACTATCCTATCAAGTAAAAGTAATATAATAACTATACGGTAACAGATTATGTATATACGTAACATCACGGAGCCAGTGCCGTATCTCTAACAAAGACTATGAACATGCATCAAAAGTCGAGTCAAATGCCATGTAATTATTCGATTAACTTGAACTGCTGCTATATTGACCCGGAGAAACCAAGCATTAATCAAAGTGATATGCATATCGGCTCTTTTAATAGTGTTTCTTTTCGCTGATGTGCAAGACTATACGCCTAATAATTTTTCTTTCATCCCTAAAGATGAACCTTGAAACCTCTTCAGAGGTTGCTTATTCGTTTGCAGCGTATCTTCACTTCTATGGAAAATCTTATTATTTCTGGTGGATTCTTCGTGCTATGACAGTAGGGTATGGCAGGAGACAGTGTATCAGTGGTATAATTTTATTGAGAGCCATGCAAAGGATCTGATCCTGCCCTTCGGATATGCTCGGCCTATACCAACAGTTGTTGCTCACCCGATCGCCTAGATTTCTCAGATAAGGCAATCGATCTCCTGACCACTGCGTCAGGAGCACAAGTTAGCATTGAATGCAAGCTTTAAATGATTCAAAACAGAAAACAATTACGTACACATGCCGGTTAAATACAGGAGCAGCGCTGATTGTGACAAGGTCGTTGAGAAGCTCTAAAAAAAAGCACAGTTTTCGAAGTGTAATGCACTTTCATCAAGCAGCCTATTGTATAAAATTCAATTATGGCTCTTACGCAAAAAGATGAAAGCTTTTTCCAAGTTTTCAATGGATATAAGCAAGAAGATGCCTTGCCAGATCTTTGTAACATTCGCAGAGAAGGATGGTGGTAATCAGAAGACAATTTAATCGGTATCTGCACACCTATAACCTTGCTTATTAAGGATACTTATATCACCTGCTCCGATGTAGGATATTATAGTCAGAAGAGGTTTGTTTCCAGGAGAAAGCACGAAAGATTGTTTTTGAGATGCTTTTGAATGCCCATCGGTTGCAAAGATTTAATCAGAGTTACAGTCGGAAGACGTGAGTAAAGGGGCCTGGTCTTTCGGTTGCGGTGGGGTTTGATTTATGATATCGAATCAACTATCATGAATATGCGGTTAGAAGGGGTCTACCAATTTGTACCTCTATTTGAAACTTAATTAAGCAAGATTAACTTATATATATTGTTGGTATTATTCATAATTGGACGCAGGAAATGAGACTAAGGCAGTGAATTATATGTAAATTTTGCTACAAGCAGCCGACTAGGCGTTAGCACATTGGCATCACCGAATAGGGTACGAAGTAGTATTTATAATGATTCAAGTTGACTTGATATTCACGTACATATCCAGATGTTTCTAGTAAGGGAGCGGAGTAATAGAACAGCCTTCTCATCAAGTTCAATTATTATTTTTCAAATACATTGGCATTGATCAGCAACACATGCTCGACTGTCGTGTTGCGTGGTATTTTAGCCAGCAACCTCCGTTCGTCGTGCCGAGGCAGAACCCAGCAGAACATGCCTCGGAGTCAATTGAAATCTTCACAAGACTGTCGGTCGCGATGGGCCGGCGCTGCCGAAGAGGTCTTTTCAAGACCGTTTGCTCGGGCCTCCTTTGCTTCTATCATTGGCCTATGCAATCATCTTTTTAGCCCGACCCCCTTAGCTATCCAAGTAACCGACCAAGTAGCTAAGCACGTAAGTAACTAAGTACATAGCTAGCTAAGTACTTAAGTGCCTTCTCCCCAATGACTGTATCCCTCGGCGAATATCTTTCCATCGGTCATTCCTCAGCAGTCCCCAACGACCTTGACCACGACCTCGACGCCATCATGCCGGACAGCACCTCCCAGACAATCAAAACCCCTCCTCCACCCCTTCCTCATCACAGCTTGATCGAAAGCACCCTCGAGCTCACCGCTCTCACCGACCTCGGCCCAACAGTGTTCACCAACACTCGGCCGTTATGGCGTCCACCCAACGCCCGCGGTATCTTTGGCGGCGCCGTAATTGCGCAGTCCCTCGCCGCAGCAATCCGCACCGTCCCTTCCAACTTTTCCATCCACAGCATGCACTGTTACTTCGTGTTAGCGGGTGACTGGACAATTCCTGTGATATACACTGTAGAACTTGTTCGCGATGGACGTAGTTTTGCCACTCGGACGGTACAGGCGAGGCAGAAGGGGAGGTGTATATTCACCACTACCTGTAGTTTCCAACGGCCCAGCGAAGGGAAGAATTGTTTGAACGCTCAGGAGCCATTGCCGGAGGGACTAGCGAAGCCTGAGGAGTGCGACGATGGTGAAGTCATCGCTAGAAAAATGGTGCAGCAGGGGAAGATGACCGAAGAAGGTTTCGAGCAATGGAAAAAGACCAGAGAAGGTGATCCGTTCGAAAGACGACTTCTCGGTATTCATAACAGTGAGTATTTTTAAACCAAAAAACCACCCTTAGTTTCTATAATTCTGTCGAACGAAATTCATAACGTGTTTTTTGCCTAAAAAAGACAACGCTACAAACCCTACCACAAAACGCGTCCGTTCCTGGATCCGTGCCAAAGGCACAATCTCCGCACCCACAGGTGCTGCCCCCCATCTAGAAGCCCTAGCATACGTTTCGGACTCCTGGTTCCTCGGTACAATCCTTCGCGCGCACAAAACCGCTAGCGTCGGGATGATGGTCAGTCTCGATCATACGATATACTTCCACGCACCCTTCAGAGCGGACGAATGGATGTTTATGGAAAGCGATTCACCGTGGGCGGGTGACCAGAGAGGTCTCGTCCACCAGAGGATTACTGATAGCAAGGGAAATTTGATTGCTACTTGCTATCAAGAAGGTTTGGTTAGGATCAAAGATGTAAAAGGCGAAGATGCCGTCTCCGACGTTGGTGGGAACGGTGCGAAGAAAGATAGTAAATTGTAACAACAGCATTCAGGAGCAATCGCGTGTATTTGGAGGTGGGAAAGGGCGTTGAGGTTTCTTGCCATTGAATTTTTGGAGAGGCTGTATCATATCATACCTGTAAACACTATATAGAACAATTTTATACTTGTACAAATACATTTCTAATATTCTGTCGTTGCTAAATATTCTGGGGGCAGCTGCTAGAAATTATTTTATTCGGAATCAGGTGACAATATAAACTTAAGCCCGAATATATGATGGTATCTAGGCCAAATATACTTTGACCAATTGAATCAGAGACGTTTCTATAAATGACAACAATAAAAGTACAAAATCGTTCATACTGCAAACTAAGTATTTTAAATACATATAAATTTTATTAGAACGATATATATCGATTCGATAATTGTGGGGAGTTGCTTCTGTGCTAAATCTATAGACCTGATGACTAAATAGGTAAATATAATAAGAATTGTGAACGTTATAACGTGAATATAACTCCACAAAGAAAAAGAGAGTAATTAAAGATGTGTGTATATCTACAAAAGAAAAGAAAAAGTATTCGTAGAAGATACTAACATAAAAGTAGGGAGGGCTAAGAAGAACTCATTTTAAACATCACAAAAAACATAAATCAAATAAACATATAAAAATATACCAAAAATCACCACCAATAATAAGCCTTTCTTTTCTTTTAGAAATCCACCAAAAATATCGCAAAAACTCCATAAACGCCTCCTACTCTATCTCTTACCTCAGCTTAACTACTTCTCTTCCTCCTGCCAAGATTCTTTTAGACTATCCTTAAACCCTTCATAGTCAAATTCCTCAGCATCTCCATACCCAACCGTATCTTCCTCATCATCAAAGACATATTCTTCCTGTAACAAATCCTCTGGGATATACCCATCATCCTCAGTCGCATCAGCGTCATCATCGTAAGCATAGTCTTCGTATTGATCGGTCGTTTGCTGTAGCTGTTGTTCGATCTGACTATCATTGTACGGCTCCGACTCAGCATCGTCGTATTCTTCGTCTCCTGACTCTGATCCTGTCGATGATTTGACGTCTTCGGTACCCTCTTTAACAGTAGCAGTTATGGCAGCTGTGGGGGCGGCAGTAGAAGGAATGTTCTCAACAGTGGCTTCTTCAGCTGCAAGGACTCGCTGTTGCCCGAACCGCAGGTTGAGCTTCTGGAATAACTCGTCTCTCCACGATGCCACGGCGGGTGCTTCTGCAGCCTTAACCGGGACCGAATCTTCGACGACAGGCTGAAGGTTAAGTGGCCCGTAGGTAGGGACCTCCATTTCCTGCGGTACATGTTCCTGGGCAGTTTCGGTCTCAACTTCTTGCACTGGTGCAATAGAAGACGCAGAACTTTTCACTTCGGCAGTATGACGAGACCTAGACCTCGATCGCGATTTGCTTCCACTTCTCGAAGATGGTCTTGAACGAGAACCGGCCCTCGAGGCAGTTGGAGGTCGGGAATCAGTCCTTCCATTCCTTGTAGGAGGTCTGGAAGGTGTTTCAGCAGTGTTAGAGCTTCCATCCCTCGTAGGTGGGCGGGAATCCTCTTCCTCCACTTCTTCTTCATCTTCTTCGATGTTCACGTTCTTGCTTCTGGAAGGTGGTCGCGAATGGTAATCTTGCGGTCTCTGCTGAGGTGTGTAGCCGGTTCTACTTACAGGTCGGGAAGGCTGCTCTTCTGGCTCCGCGACTGGTTCTGCGACTGGTTCCCCGTGACTTGAAGCGGGCCTTGATGGCGGTTGTTCATCTTGCTCCTGCGGCATGGTATCATCTATCGTTGCCGGCTCAGAGCCAGTTTCCTGTGGCTGCTGCTTTGGTGAGCCACTGTTTCGAGAAGGCGGGCGCGGGGAGTGTTCTTGAGCTTTTTGCTCGGGCTCGGCAGCTTCAGGCTGAGGCTCTTCAGGTTTCTCCTCAGGAACATTCATTTTCTCTTCATGAAGGTTTGGTCTCATTCGTAACATAGGTAGAGAAGATACCACCGGCTGTTCTGCCTCAGCCTGTTCAGTTGAAGTATGCTGTGGCTCTTCAGCGTCTTGATAAGGCGAGGTCGATACGGAATCCGCGGGCTTAATTACCATCTGTGCTTCTGGGTCCTGTGAAGGCTCAGGACTGGGAATTTGTTGCACTTTACTTGGGCTTGCAGGTACCTCCCTGATTGGTGGCGGCAGCATCATTTCAGGAATCTCTTGACGATACCAGGTATCCTCCAACCCTCCATCTCGTACGTCCATCTTTCCGACATCAATGTCGCCTGCATCAGAAAGCCGAGAGCTATCATAGTAGTCGTCGATAACATTGGGTGGCTGATGGTAATAGTCGTAGGGTTGCTGCGGTACATTCTTGCGTTCCCTTGATCGTTCTCTAGGTTGTCGGTAAGGTGCAATGGGAGGTGAGCGTGATCCAGCTCTTTCATAACGATATTGTTCTTCTTCATCTTGGGAGCGATCATGGTCCTCTCTGCCTCTCTTTTCATCGGGCGCTAGGGCGGGCGACTGGGGAGCTGTTTCAGGAACTTCCTCTTCTTCATCGACCTTTGCGTTATCTGGTTCGTCTTCAGCTTGGATGTTGGCAAAGTTGATATATTCAGCCTCCTCTTCAGCATCAAGGACTTCTGGTACTTCTTGCTCATCTGGCTGATGCTGATATTGTTGTTCCGTTTCATCACGTTCTTTCGCCGCTTTCCTTATAGCATCGGCAACGTCTTGAGGCATAACACATTTACCACCAACCTGAATACCATACACGACACTTTCATGGTCCAAACCTTTCTTCTGCGCTTCCCTCCAATCAAGTTCCGCCTGCTCTTCAGCCGTCAGCACCGGTGCGACCAAGACCTTTTCCGCCTCAGCTACAACCTGCTTAACAACGGAGGGAGGGGCAGGGCCGTAAGTGGCGACTTCGATTGGAGCTGGCTGAACATGTTTCACAACTTGCTGCTGCTGTTGCAAAATTTGCATTTCCCGTGCGATCTGGCTTTCCATGAAGTTTCTGACCATGAAGTCCAAGTTCTTCTGCTGGACGTAGCTATTGACACTGAAAGCGATCAGACCAGCGAACGGAATAGCAATTAATAGCAACGTCGGAAGTGGAATGGCAGAAATCGTATCAATGGTAGGTTTGATCATAAGGCGAAGTTTATCGAGCATTGTCCCCGAGATAAGTTCTTTTTCAAGTGGTGAAGGCGAAGGAGAGGGAGAAGGTCGTGGAGAGCGAGAGATAGATCGACCCCTTGGTGATTCTTCACGTGGGGGAACGGAGGCAGTGTGACTGGTAGATGAATTGTGACGTGAATGTCCTCTCGATGTTGGCGAAGACTTTGAGTCAAACGATCTGGAAAAACTCTTGCGTGTACTCCTTCTCCTTCTCCTTTCCCTCGACAGGTTTTCCTTAACGGGTTGTGGACTGCTAGATCTGGAAACCATAGGTGAAATATCAGGAGAGATAGCTGGCGATGAGAATCTTGAAGGCATAGGTGATGGTCCAGCGGTCTTGGGTGTAACCGCTCTTCTATTCATTTGCGGTGTTGGCGTGGGTTTTAACTCTTCAGGATCTTCATCGTCCGCTGGATATTGCGGCCTTTCAGGCTCGTCCTCGTCAGAAACATCCACGGGGATATTCTCTTTGTTGTCAATGCTTTCGTGCTGATTCTCCTTGTCTTCTTCAGAATCCTCGAGAACATTGTCACTATCATCCGAAATCGCGAGTCCGACGATAACCATACTATTTGGAGCACGACTTGAAGTAGGACGCGAAGCTGTCTTTTCGCTGGTTGCATAATTGAATTCATTGGGGCTGATTTCTCTGCTGCCCCGTCGTGATGAGGGATGTAGGCGATGCGGATTTGATACTTTACGCTCTACCGGACTTGGTGAAGCGATCGGTACGGCATCAGGCTCAGGTGAAGCAACGCCATTCAAGGATCGAGCGTCACTCTCCACACTAGTCTCTCTCGAAGATCCGGCAATGGTATGATGAATAGCTGTGTCTATAGTGAACGCACTAAGTCTCCGGTTGTCATCCTCTGTTTCATCGGATGTGGTATCCTCAGGAGATGGAGACTTGTTCTCGTCTTCAACTGAACCTTTCTGGGCAGGCTCTTCATCAGTAGTCCAGGCGTCTTCGCTTCTCATTCGTTGTATTGGAGGCTTGGTTTCTTTCCCTTCCTTCGTATCTTTGTCTTCCCAAATGGGTACGAAATCCACATCTTCCTCTTTTGGGGGTTCAAAAATCGGGATATCTGTATCAAGGCCTTCTTCGTAGATATCCTTGGTATTATCGGTATCAGGTAGAATCTCAAGCTCGCTCAGCGGCTCCTGTTTCATATAGCCACTTGAGTTTCTACTCCGCACCGAGCCGCTGAGGACTCTTGGACCTGAGGGGCGTCGTCTGCCGGCAGACGTACGTCTAGGTTTAGGCATTTCTTCGTCCGTGGTAGTTTCAATACCAACAGGCGGCAGTCTCCGTTTGAAATGGAAGCTTCCTTGGAGAGTTCTCTTTCCTTCGCTCCTTTGCGACGAAGGCCTGATAGGTTTCACCGGCTCGATGTCCTCATATCCAGAGGTAACTGTAACTTCAACATCGATCCGCTCCATCTCTTCCCAGCTTCTACTCCAAGCACCAGCTCTCATCAGGCCATTCGAGGCAAATACGTTGATGGTATACCATTTCTCCATATGGTTAAATGGACGTCTGTGTCTTCTAGGTCTGTCGTGGCGTGCGAATTCTGGCTTCAAGCGTCGACGAGAGCAGGAAGGGCAAAATGACTCAACATCTTCTTCTGACGAAGACATATATGACCCTTCTGAGTGAGAAGCGCAGTCGTTAGCGGCGTATGTGGCCGCTTTTTTGAACGGTGGAGGAGTTTCTTGATCAAGACCTAGATTCTCCGCTACCATCTCAAGGAGGGCGTCGTAGTCGTCGTTAGGATGTGGCAAAAGCAAACCACGAGCTACAATGGTAGGCGAAATCATTCTTCGTAAATGATTTGCCAAAACAGATGACGCAGGACCTTGGACAGGTAACGGAAGTAAGGTGACGTGAAGAAGAACGAGAGGGGACGGATCCGGAGATGGCGCAACTGGGATCTCGAGCAGACGACCTCCTTTTCGACTGGGAGACTGCATACCCCTGGAAAAGCCGTTTTTCCCGTTTTTCTTCTTCTTTTGAGAGGAGAATGGAGAAAAAATCGGTGCTTCCGAGAATGCAGAGTGCTTAGCTCCACCACGGCTTGTGACTACAGACGACATTCGACTGCGGGAGACAAAGGGGCTAGGAGACTCGCAAACATCATCTGGCATAACTGCGCCATTTTCGCCAGCTACATTTTGTGCAGTTCTGAGAGTCGCAGAACGAATTGAAGGGCCGAAAGGATTTGGTGGAGGAGTGCCAGATCTTTCATCTTCTGACTCTCGAGCTGTCAGACGAGAATAGTTTCTGGGGCCTGTATAGTGATAATCTGGAATCGAGGGAGGATGGCGAGGCGATTCTGAATCTGAAGCGGATTGCTCAAATATCGCGTCGATTTCGCTATCATCTTTGCTGGTGGTTTCGAGGAGAGTGTCGTGCGAGTGCTCTGAAGGTAAGGCGATTTCTTCAGGAGGCGCCGAAGGTATATCTTCGGCCTCGGTTGGGGAGGATGAGGAAGAAGATTCTCCCTCCTTGTCTTCGGCTTTCGGGATAGGCATCTTGTTTTTGTTGGATTCACCGACGTCGGTAGGAGGAGTACTCCGCGTTGAAGAGAGCGAAGGACGCGATGAAGCTGAGCGGGAGGAAGGAGGCATGGTTGTGTATCAGACAGGGCGCACCAAATAGCCGGCGTTACGCAAAACACATCGACAACAACAGAAAACAGCTGGAACGCACGGCGCTAGCTCCGTCGACGGGAGACAACAATGGCAACGAAGTATTGATATCAAGATCCCACAGTTATATCTATATTTACTACCTTGAAGCTGACAATCGCAAAATCGCAAGAGGAGCAAAAAAAAAACGGATAAGAACACAAAAAATATGTGAGAGAGGAAGCCGTGCAGGGTATGCTTGCTGGTCCAACCCGCGTGACAGCTGCAAACGGCAAATTAACGAGAATATTTGGGAGATACGGAGCACAAGAGAAAGATACCGTGATGGAGGTGTCGGAAGGTAGGGATGAGGTTTTAACAGCATTCTTCGTTCCATCTGTTTTCTTCTGCAGATGCTCAAAACCGGCAGTTTGTTTACCCGTCGCTGTTCGGTTCTGTTGTGTGTCTCCCCGATCAGGCATGGTCGCGTCCATTGGCTAGACAACGTTGCCCATCTCAACGTCGCTGCCAACACATTGATCCACTTTAGCTCTCCCTCGCCAATCATAGCAGCTGACTATCGCAACACCAACAGAACGAGGGAAGACCGCGTCGATTCTTCATTCCATTGGGCATACTCCTTCCTTCCCCGCACCGCTCCCACTCTTAACAGCACCCATATCTGGCCAATTGGTCCTACGGATTCATATAGCTACCGCCTTCCTTTAAGCTTTTGTTTATATCAACTGGTTCAAGGTAGCTCAAGCTTTACCTTAGTCTCACATTTGTTTCCAAGTCGAGTCCGTAAAACAAAATTAACTTTATCTCATCACGATTGACCCTTGGGTCTATGGTTATGGGTATCATATTTCTACATATACATAACTAGTAACAAGCAATATCATCATATTATATAACCCTCAAAATATGACATTAGTTCAACATTAAATTCTACATTACTCGTATTCACCTAATCTCTATTATATTCGTCAACCAGTTCGTCCCGCTTCCAATTTCGGCGGTCCCGTTTCTCCCATCGTTCCCTATTACATTCGCCCGATAATAAAGTCGAAACTGCTCCTCCCCATTGTTGCCGTTCCAATTCACAGCTGCGATTGATCCTCCAGCAATCTCTGCACTGCTCACGTAATTCTTCGTAAACCCGCTGGCCAATTTCGTATCGCCAAATGTGCCCGTGACTTTAAAGTTCGGATATGCCCTGTTCGATTGGCCAAGACCTGAGATAACACTTAGACGGGATTGATCGTCGATATACCAGACTCGTAGAGTGCAATTCGCCTCGTCGTTATCATAGATCGTAGCAGCCAAATGCCCGCCATTGATCGTTGGGTTTTGATCGATTACTTCAACTTCACAGTTATAAAATGTTAGACCTAGATCACCATAAATAACCCAATTGCAAAAATAAAAGGTAAACTTCATTATTACCTGGACCCCAGAACCCATCGTAACCCGGGAAATGTCTCAAAGACCCGTCTTTGCCTTCGTAAAATAAATGCATTGTCTCTCTCGTCTTGTTTGTCAAACTAGCCGGTTGCAAATGCGCAGCCGCGATTTTTGCTCGAGGGGAAACAATTTCGAGTTCTTGACCGGTTACAAACCATTGGATTTCCTTATCACCATCGTACGCCAACTCTTGAACTCTCGTGGAGGCCCTTTCGACAAAGTATATACGAAGACTATAACCGTATCTCACGTTTGTTCTAAACCCCCACCATTGCGCTGCTATCCCGGAGCCTTCGGACACCAGAATGGCGTAGTTTGTGGTTGGTGCTAGATCACCCATTCGCCATGATGTGTTTGTTTGGGACCCAACAGCATTGAAAAGAGTACCGTTCGCAGCCACATAAAATAACGAGATCTATTCATCACCATCAGTAAATTAGATATAGATATTAGGCATTCAAGGGGGGAGCATATCAAATGAGCTTACCCGATCGTCACCAGGCTCCTGGACGGCAGCAAATGAAGAGTTCGCCATTGGTGGTGGATTTAGTCCCTCCAGCTTGCCCATCTGCCGCCAAGTTCCATCTCTACCCGCATGCGAAAGATATATATCTGGGGTATTGATATCTTGGAAAAGATAGGTGGTATTGAGGTAATCGTCTGTCCCTCGCGTGGAAGCTTTCACTGCAGCGAAGGTACCAGGTACTGGCGGCAATACTCTGGGTGATCTATAGCTCTTACTGTTAGCTGGCCTCTACTGTTATTTCTCTGCAAGGCAAGAAAGCGTTACCCTTCAGGTACCAACGGAACAGCAGCCGCGCTGTTATCATTCCGCTTCCTCGAGGCTATCGAAGCACCAACACCTCCTCCTACAGCTCCGCCAGTAACCAGAATTATAACTAAAACCGTTACCCAGAATACCCATTTTCTCACCCCGCATATTGTACTCTCTCCTTGGTACTTCGATCGCGAATTTTCAACTCCTATATCATCGCTTTCGGCTCCTGGATATGCAGGGAGAGATTGAAAAGCGGCGGCGTATAAGTTGTCTGGTTCCGGTTCTGGTTCCAATAGTCGTACTGGCGCATTCGGGTAATCGTTAAGATGTTGGGTTAAATCTTCGAATGCCGGGATTGGGGCCGAAAACGAAGGGTCGTGACTCGCAGGCGGCTGTGGCTGTAGCATGAGTTGCGCGAACTTTTCTTGAATAATAGAAGGCGTACGTGCTACTTCTAGACCGTCGGGTACCTACTCGCAAGATTGATGCTTGTATTAGTCTCTTATGATTGTAGGACAAGCACGTATCCAATAACAAAGAAATATTTAAGACAAAAAAACTAGGTAATTCGCTAGTGTATCGGCTAATTGTGCTTACAATCTGGAGGTATCTTACCGACTCGCGATTATAGGCCATCAGATTTGATGTTCAATGCAATCCGAACGTTATACGTGAGAAGGCGCTCAGCATTTAAGCCCAATTGAAAAGATAGTATGATAATAATGAGAACATTGGCAATGCATGGCATTGACTTTAGGGTCTTAAGGGTGAAATTTATTCTGAGCCTCAAGATCAATCGATAGACCGAGGTAACCAGCAGCATTGAACCCAATTTTTCATGAACTAAAATTAATATCAACCTGCATAAAAACCTAGAACTTCTCCCTCAACTCGAGCAACGGCTTCAGAAATGCTAGCATCAAGCGCTACCACCAGCCGGGGGTGCAGTGCTGTAAGATCTCTGTTCGGCAGCATAATTAACTTTAACATTGCGAGTTGCCGCTTCCCTTCGTCCCGTCAGCAACTCGTTTGCAAGGTACGCCTTCCCGCTTGAGCCTGTGTTGTAATTGTTGCAGGTTGCGTCAGGGCCAATAAGAAAAAGCCCCGGCTGTCTGTCCCACAAAGGAATCTGCGAAACTTCAGTTCCAAACATCAAGCAACAACCGCGGAAAAATGAAATCAGAAAGTCGCCGGGTTCGGCTCGACTTAAGATATTGGGCAACAGAAATCTGCAGTATATGCTCGTTGTGTGGCAGCCCATGTCTTGCATAGCTCTTGACGTCTCACCAAGCTTGCAATTTTGCACCTTTAAAGGTTTATATATAGAGTCCCGGGGAATGTTGACCGAATCGGGTGTCGTTTATACCATTCATTGTTCGTGTCGAATCCAGAAGGGTCATATGTTACAAATCTTCAGTTACACAAATACCGAACCGTCAGCTGGGAATGCTTACTGAGGACTGTACAGGATTGCAATTTGAGACTTCGAAGAAGCTAGAAGCCTGCGATCCTTTCGCTGCGCATTAGCCATTGGTCCCCTGCAACTGCGTTGTTGGTTAGCGGCGCAGGTTGCCTGACCCTCATATCAGCTCGACGTCCAGAACAACCTATTCGTTGATTGATAACGGTGCGGCGTAACATATAACAACAGGAAGGTCAGAAGTTTCACGCCGGCCGTATAAGCGTAGTCATCATGGTCCCTCTGTCCTTCCAAAGCATCAATCCGTCCCTGTTAGCCCCCGACTAAAAGCGCTAATACATCATATCGAATTCTATCATCCAAAATGTCCGAATCCCCACCAGCAATGATGCGAATGATGTCAGATATCCAAGAGGTTGAGGAGGAGGAGGAGGAACCGGTTTCAGCTATTGTAGAAACACCAACTCCATCTCCCCCACCAGCCCCACCGACACCAACTGTAGTCCCACCTGTGCCGACTCCTCTTTCACTGCCCACCTCTCCAAAATTCGATCTCTCGCTATACCTCGTAACAAATTCTTCGCTCCTCCCGCCTGGAGCATCTCTCGAATCGCACGTCGAATCTGCGATCAAAGGCGGCGTTACAATCGTCCAACTTCGCGAGAAAACACTCGATACCGCCCCCTTCATCACTCTCGGGAAACGCATCCATGCGGTTACGAAAAAATATAGCATTCCACTGCTCATTAATGACCGTGTCGATGTCGCCTTGGCTGTTGGGTGCGAAGGCGCACATATCGGATGGGATGATATGGGTTTGTACCTCACTTCACCTGCGACTCTCCAACCGCGCAGGTATTAACATTATATTGTCGCCCTAGACTACGACACCGCCCGCTCTCTCTTAGGCCCGAAAGCCATAATCGGCGTCTCAGTCTCCAACCTCACACAAGCGTCCCTTGCTGTGTCCAGTTCGTGCGACTACCTAGGAATCGGTCCTGTATACTCCACCCCTACAAAACCCGATGCCAACCCGCCGCTCTACCCCTCCGGCATTCGCCAAATTCTCGAATTCATCTCTGAGAAACGTCCTGACCTTCCATCCGTAGCGATCGGTGCGATAAATGCTTCAAACTTACAATCTATTATCTACAAATCGCGCCCATCGACCGAAGCGCCACTCGCAGGGGTGGCGATTGTATCCGCCATTATTTCCTCCACGGACCCAGAAGGCGTCGCCTCAAATCTTCTTTCGCAGTTCAAGTCTCCGGCACCGTGGGCGTGCCCGCCACCTTCGCAGACCACTGTATTCACTGACTTTTACCTTCCGTTGATGCTATCGAAAGTCGTAACTACAATCCGAGCGATAAAGGAGCACAAGCCGCTGGTCCACCATATTACCAACTCCGTGGTCAAGAATATCAGTGCAAATGTAACGTTAGCTATAGGCGCGAGCCCGATCATGTCTGAGAATCCAGAGGAAGTGGCAGAGTTGGCAAATATCTCCCCGCATTCCGCATGCTTGGTGAACATGGGTACGTCTGGAGTAAACGACCGTAATCTGTTCAAGCTCGCCGTTCAGGAGAACAACAGATCCGGTAAACCCATGGTATTCGATCCTGTTGGTGCTGGAGCCACGACTATGCGAAGAAAAACGGTGAAATGGTTGTTAAATGAAGCAGGATATGTTGATGTCATAAAAGGGAATGAAGGTGAAATCAGAACAGTGGCAGGAGAGGGAATAAAGATGAAAGGTGTGGATTCCGGTGATAGCGGTAGTGAAGGACTGGATGAGCTGGTGGGGGTCGTAAAAGCAGTGGCGAGAACACAAAGTATGTTTATCATTTTCACAGCTTACGGATCAATTTTTGCACAAATTAACGTTTAAAATCTATAGGAAATGTCGTGGTGTGTACCGGCGCAACCGATATCCTGTCAGATGGCACCCGCACCGTCCTCGTCTACAACGGACACCCGTTCCAATCTTTGGTTACGGGCATGGGATGTGCGCTAGGATCGGTACTTTGTGCGGCACTGTCGGTGGGGAAGGATGACAAATTGATGAGCTGTCTCGCTGCAGTTTTATTTTACAATGTAGCTGCGGAAAGAGCGGCGAAGAGAGATGGTGTCAAAGGGCCGGGTGGGTTTGCGACAGCGTTCTTGGACGAATTGTATGAAGTCGGGGAGATGTGTGCTAAAGGTGAAGGGGGCTGGACTGGGGCTGTAAGGGTTGAATTTAGGTAATAATACAGTTTTGAGTTAGCTAGATGGTTGTAGAAACATAGAGGCGTGCGGTTGTCTTGCATTTTTAGTTCTTGAATTCACGAAATGGGAATTTTTTTATATAAGCTATACAATTTCAGTGCCCAGTTCAATAGATTTATAAGAGAAACTCAGGCCAATGGTATCCTCGAAAATTACAAGAGAAACAACCGCTGTACCAAAATCCATCCTCAAAACGCCTGGATTCGGGGCTGACTCCCTAGGTAACTGATATAAGGTACTAGGGGGCTGCTATAAAAAAAACCCCCCCTTGTCCAGCTACTTTCAGAGTTGGAATGATTTGAGAAAACGATGATAACTACCTACCGCAAAACAAGGAAAGACAGAATAATAAATATCTGGCCTCAGCAAAATGTATGAATGAGGCATATCTTAATCATCCAGGAATTAAGTTTTACAAGATTAGATATACGGCGTCATTGCATGTATAGAGGCCAGGAGCAAACCGAAACTGTCGTACTGACCATTCGGGTATCAAATTGCGAAGCGTCCATTGATTTTTAGCCAACATGCAAAAATATTCTATCGCTAGATGAGACCAATTACCGACCTAGGATCGATCATACTTATCGTAATCGCAGGCTAAGTTGCCGTGATCACCCTCCGCTTCGCGAAACGAACAGCGATAAGTACCCTTTGAATAATCCCGTTGTTGTGGGATACACTTCTTGCGATAGTGTCCTAATTTGGGTAGCTTGGTGCCTTGGTGGAGGTCGCCTCAATGACGATCATCCGCATAACTGGATTAGAAATGCGAAAAAGCGACAGGTCGGTTCAACCCTGATACCAGAGCCCGACTTGCCGTTCATATTAGAAGGGATTTGACAGGTCTTGCGCTGCGTGTTTGATGTTGTTTGTTGACCGACATCGTGCATCCTTAGCGAGGTGGAGATAATTGACATTCGGGTTTTCTCGCAATCATTTCCGTATGAAGCATAATACATTAACAATTAACTGCACATGTGGAGCCCCTACAGATAAGATGGAAATACCAAGAAACAGCAGTGGGAAGCTTGGTGTTGACGGGTGAGGGAAGATAAAGATTCTTGAGTGAAGAGAGAAAGCCAAACATGCTTATATCGTTCCTGCAATACGTAGATCTTGAATCACACTTTACCTTTCTTGTTCGTTGTATCTTTCTATCTTTCCAACTTGAAAAATCAGACCTCGTGAGGGTTCTAAGAGAAGTCGCGCATAGTTTGGTGACTGGGGGCGTTGTTGATATCTCACTGGCGTATTTGCGTTCACGATGTTCGCCAACACCAACGCAATGTTGCAGCTCACTATATGGTCACTCTTGCAGGCGCGATTGAGCGGCGCATTAGCAATGCCGGAGACTCGAAAATTTGGGAAAAGAGAAATATCTCAGAGTGTAACACAATCGGTCATGATCAAGAGAGAAGGAGCAACTAGACTCGTTCAACCTATATGGTTGGTAAGTTCCTCTGCCTTGCGTTTTAATCTCAAAATGGTCATACAGTTATTATTATATAACTACACTATATAGTTTCAAAACTAATTGTTCACCTCGAATTGCATTAAATAGGGCGAAGATGGACTCCATTGCTATACAAATGTGACAATGGGTACCCCTCCTCAGAATTTAACACTGGCTCTTAGTATGGATGGTACGACGTGGGCACCGACGTTACCGACGGGTGTGAGCGCAGAGACGTACTGCGCGGACAGCAAAAACAATGTTGCATGTTCCTATGCCCAAATATCTGGATTTTGTAAGTTGATGACAAAACACTTTATTCCATATTAAATAAATACTAATATAGCCATGGCTTTAAGATATAATTCCCGGATCCGCTACGTTTACACCTCGGGGCGACTACCAGAACTTGGCGGTGGACAGCGAAGACAGAGTAAGCAATGCGCAAAACGCTAGTATAGTGCCTGTATAACTGATTAGGGTACATATAGGTCGGCGGTATAAAAGCTCTAGAATTTATCAAGCTAGGGTCAACAACCGCGGCGAACGTTGGTGTCGTGATTGCCAACCGCTGGAGCTCTCCGCCACAGCTATCTCTTTCTTCGGAATCTGCGAATAATAATTCTGGTCCAAATCTCCTGTCAGTTCTCCAGCGAGCTAATATTATCAATACCCTCACCTTTTCCCTCTCCTTCGGCAACATAGACCGCAATGGGGCTGTGAACTACGGATCTGGAGAGTTAACCTTTGGAGCTATCGATGAGTCCCAGTTCTTTGGAGAACTCAACACGTTTGATACCGACAATGAGACTGCCGCAAGTCTTGTTCCTATTAGCGGCATGTATTGGATGAATAGAGAGGGAAAAAGTGTTTTAGTCATCGATGAGGATAATGAACCCGGGCATTTTGAAGTTGGGCAATTATCCCTGACACCGTGAGTATTTAAAACATCGGAAATTTCAGCCAGTCGCGAAACACAGAACCAAGACTAATTGAATCTACAATAGATACCTATGGCTTCCGCAGGCACTCTTCGAAATAATCGTCAGCTTGTTTTCTGATATCAAGAAATCGAAAAAGTCTGGATTGTATACAAGAAAATGCACTGATCCACTCGAGGATGTAGACATCAAATCACTTCAAATGTCAATCGACGGCACTATTATTGAAATTCCGATCGAGCTTCTTTTTAGAACCACCAACGACGCAGATGATAGTTGCGTCCTCGCAGTCCGTTCAATACTGGAGTATCCAGCCAACATAACCGCAGACCACATCCTCGGTTTTCCATTTATTCAATCTGCATACACTGTTTTCGATCGTACTCATGGTCAGACGCATATAGCGCCCCGTCGTCTCACAGTACCATCCGTGTTATCAAATCTCACAATTGTCGGTCTCAACAACGACACCGTTTCCGGTATCGGCGCTCCTCTTACCGCGACTATAATTTCAGCTACAAGCACCCTTTCCCGCCCGCTTGGGCAGACAGACCCACCAATAACTCCGGCAGCATCTACAACAATTACTTCTCTAGCATCGCCCACCTCAAACGGCGGAGGTCAAAAGTTCTACCACGCCCCAGGCTCCACTCCGAATATTGGCGCCATAGTTGGCGGCGTCATCGTCTTTCTCGCCATAATAATCGTCTTCTACCCGTTGCTCAAAGCCTACAAGGCCCGTAAACAGCGCCAGAAGTCCCGTGCGAGAGAGCGGAGTCGGACTTCTAGCGGTAGCGCCCGCAGTTTAAGACCTACGAATAGCAACTCTAACGACGGAGACGAAAAGGATTCTGATGAGATTACTACAGTCATTGTGATGGAAGAGAATAGAAAGGCAGCTATTGCTGGACCAGCGGCAAAACGCGAGAACCTGCGAGAAAATAGTCGTGTAGTAAATATTGCAAGGCAATAGCGGAGGAGTTAATCGAAATCACTCATAATTTCGAGGATCTTGGTAAGAGAAAACGAAGCTTACCTGGCCGGTTTCAGGCCTAGAGATCTCGGGAGGGATTTTCTGTGCATCACTACTTATATCTTACATTTCTCCCGTTATACCAGTGTACATAATTTAAGGTCGTTCATTTCATTGTTGATAATGATACCAATATTTAGTCTTCTCTGTTGTTGCCTCAATTATCTGCGTAGTTTTATACTTAATTTACTATTCCATAAATCTTCAAGGATAGGGTCAGTATCTCGAGGATCGTTTCGCATTGATTTGGGAATATACTAAATCCTTATGAATGTTATATTATATTTATAGAAAATCAAACTGATCAGAGCATTTCAGTCAATAAAATAATTGGTCCCATACTCTACTCCGAAACTAATTCACCATTGGCTGGTCGGCTCATGAGGGTATCGATATGTACGGAAGAATCAAACAAATTAAATGCGCCTGCCATATGAAAATAAAACAACTAAACTTTGGTTCAGCTCTTAGCCACAGCGCTCCGAAGTCAGGGCCTTTCATTACGCCCCGATAGTTATATCATATATACCCGTAAGGTACGGATGCATCAAAACATTTACCATCCTTCCTAAGAATTAGGATGCAGTGTCTTCCAATTACCCCCTAGTGCGTAGCATCCCCACCCTAGCCTTTCTGCCACATAGCACATGCCTTCGGTCTCAATACCATCTTTCCCATCCTTGCCCCACTTCGTTCCTGCCACTCGATATGGAGGGAAAGTGAGACCTTCTCTTAGTAGCTCAGCCTTGATATATAAGGCTGTACCACCCACTGAATCCAATTTTACGATATCATCATCCGTTGTTCCCTGAATCAACTGTTTCACGGACTTTGCCCACCCCTCCATCCCGGGGTATTCTCGTCCTTCAAATATTCCGGCCAGCTGTTCCCTTGATGGGCGTTTTCCAAATCCTGACCAAGAATTTCGATCGTAGTCGGCTTTGTCGTAGTCAAGACAGAGAAGGGTTATAATACCGATTGGAGGCGGCGTCTCCAGCCCCTTATCACCGACAGTCTTACCACCATCATGTTTCTCCTCTTCCTTTAGCCCCGCTTTGACCATTCCACTTATATCTTCATCAACTGACGTACTTCCTAACTCTATGAAACGTTTGAACATCCCGGCTGGTAGCTGATACACATCTGCATCGAGCCAAATTACATGCTCAACCTCAGGAGTCATCATATGCATTGATAAAAAGTTCCTGAGACGAGCCAAGCTCTTCCTCCTAATCGCTTGGACATCTTTCTTAGCTGAATGTCGATTATCGTGCGTGATCTCAAATCCAAAATCTTGCTTCCTCTCATTAGGAAGAGATTCAAGATATATTATCTCAGCTTTCGCCCAGGGGAAGTCTTCCGGCGCCAACGACGAAAGAATCTGTGTGTATTCATTATATGCGCCAAGATCGCTCGTGAGTAAGCCCAAGTGCAAACTCTCCGGCAATACCTCTTGGTCCCGTACCCTAGAGATGAAATCTCTAAATGTGAGAACTTTCGCCGTGGCATCGCTCATACGATCCCATGATGTTGTATCGTTCGTGAGCGTTAATAAGAGCGTTAAATCTCTAGGTATTTCGTTGGCGTTGTATGAGGGAGTGTGAAAAATAGTTCGGAGGAGCGAAGGATCGTGATCGATTTGGTAGATTTTGAGTGCTGGGGTCGGGAGGAATCGATGGGTGCTCTGGAATAGCGGCTCGTAGGAGAATGCAAAGCGGGTGAAGCAGACGAGATACGAGAGAATTAATAAGGAGCAAAAAGCTATGCTAGCATATACGCGAAAACGGCGACGACTCGAACCAGATTTAGATATGTATACCGATGTTGGTGATTTGAATTCGTAAAAATGGTCTGTTCTACTGGTATTGTATTTTTGTAACATTATGATAGACTATTAACGTCGCCGCTAACTGTATTGAAATAGTTCCTGCAGGATATTGCTATGTTGTACGACTTTTGAGATTGGCTTCGCAAATTCCTCAAAGGGGGCGCGACACACTTTTAAGACGAAGGTTTACGTAGAACATGGACTTTGTCACGTCAGGTTTGAGACAACTTCCAGCCTTCTCAAATTGTTACCTCCACAACTTATCAGTGAACATTTTGATGGTCTAGAAATCCTATGCAATAAGTTACCCGTCAATGCCCGGCGATGTCATATTCCCGCCAACTGCATATTTTGACGGAGATATTATATTCGGATCCTTGAAAGATCCCGTGTTAAACGAGATTATTCCGGATTTGTAAGGAACCTTTGCACAATAGCCAAGGATATTGTTATTTTTATTACATGCTCTTTCATCCGAACACGAAGTTTTAAGATCAAGTGATTTATACAACTTAGCCAGGTCTAACTTCATTATCAAGGTATTCGAGGCGGTGGCGATTCAATGCAACAATATCTTCACATGACGAAAACTTCCCTTCCTTTTTTTCCCTTTTTTTCCCCCTTGGGACCACGAGCCACAAACCGCTTAGTCGAAGGACTTAATACCCCAGGTCTTAAATCTTATTTTATGTCTATTCGAACCCAGGAACGTCGACCCTGTCCGATGTATATATGTGTTGTCGTGCTACCTTTCGCACAATGGTGGCGACTGAGCTGGTTTGTCTGGTTTACGAAACCAACTGAGCCTAAAGTATCAAAGATAACTTTGAATCTTTTGGAATAAACCATCCCATCGGAAATCTAGATTGGCAAAATTTATATTTTTCATGAGATCTTATCAAGGTCATTCGATCCGGCCAGGGACGCTTTCGCGAGGCATGAAGCGAAGAACATGCATAAGACACCCGAATCGAGTAACTATTTCCGCACGAAATATTATAATGTGGTTGCGCTATAGTTGGAGGCTGGTTTCCGGATAGGCTCATCATTTTGTGGATTATTTGGCCCTCGCATCAACTCTCTCTTGAAGGTTTATACCCTTATGTCTATCAATCCGTATATACCATCGTTAGAACATTTTAATTTAAGACTAGGTCTACAAGGCCTTTAGCACAACCTTATAGGATACTTTAGATACTGCTAAAGTAGAAGATTAACTATATAATAGCCGTTGTCTCTCTGTAACGTCTACTAAATATGCAGCCGCGCCGGCATACCGCGTGGAGTACTGCGTGGGCAGCCATCCAATGTGTTAGATCGAAGTTCGGAAACTAAGTCCCGTTCGAGACTATATTCGCTTCGAGAACCCGCATGTTCTAGTCCCTGCCGCTCAGTACCACCAAGCTCCGTGAACTATCGAGAAATAAGAAACGCAGGGTAGCCGGCCGTTATGTATATAATGCACCGCTGTGGAATGATTTCCAGCTTGCATCGTCAAATCATTGGCTCAGTAAATTTCCACAGTCTATACACATCTCCAGCGCCGTTCAAAATGCAGAACCCATTTCTCTTCCTCGCCAAAAGATTCTTTAACAAGATCTACAAATCCTTTATGGGGCTTTTTAAAAGCAAGTAGACGGCTAAATGGTAAATATTTGAGGAGCTCTAAACAAATATGTTTAATTTAAATTTGCTAATGTGGAGATTCGAAATCTTTGTTCTTAGTACCCACTGCCACATACGCACCGAACAATATAAAAGTAGAAGAAAGAGACCAGAACAAAAAAAGCAACCTCCCATACTAGAAACCAATGACTATTATCGATATCAAACACCTTTAAATCCTCCAACAATCATCTACATATAACGCACCAAGCTACAAAAATCCTACCTATCAACCCTGTGCTGGCACAGTGTACACTATGAAACCTACAACCAGATTGTCACGGTAACGAGTGCGGACTCGGAATCACAATGTAAAGCTACCTTTTTATTTCGGATTCTACTTGTCAAACCCTTTTGGGGATTATTCCGTCTACCTTATAATTTTAAATTTTACGATACGATTCGCTAATACTGGGGTTATTGAACTTTTAGATGGACACTAGCGATTATCGCCAAACCAGAGAGCTACAAAGACCGCCAGAATCCTTTTTTAGCTCGAATCGGGAGTCAAATATGAGAGCAGGAGTTTTTTATCATGTTTTCAAATGATCGTCTTCTTCCTAGTCATAGCTTTAGCCAATATTTTTTTGAATGGAGTTGTTTTACCCGTGCATTTACTACCGAGTGGCGATAGTGATGTTGTCAAATTGATTTTCGGATAACTATGTTTTGCGCAAAAGCATTTCCTCAATATAGAAGTATGAAAATGGAACAATAACTTGCTACAAACCCCAAAATGATATAGCGTATTGGTCAATCAACGCCCTGATAGTCCCATAGTCTCCTAGGGTTATCCCTCCAAATCTTCCGCACGATATCTTCATCACCATTACAATAATCTTCCACCGCTCTCTTCAACATAATGTCATCATCCACCTGTCTAAATTCTTGGACCTTTGTTCTATCACCTGAGGGACTTTTCGTTGCACCACCGGTATGCGGCCAATCGCTAGCCCATACAACTTGATCGGGGGCGGCGGCCACGACGTTCTTAGCGATTTGGTCGGAGAATTTGATTAAATTGCGAAATCGGTCTATTCCACTGAGTTTAGTGTATACCATTCCGCGGGAAAGGAGTCCCATAAATTCTTTGTAGCCCTCTTGATATTGCAACGCTTGTTTCTTATCAGTGGGGTGGCCCAGGTGGTCAATTATAACGGTGACACCAAGTTTTGGAATGAAATCTTCGATCAAAACCACTTGCCCAAGTTCCAAGTGGATTTGCAACGCCCATGATTTCAATGGCTTCAGACGTTCCGAGTACTGGTAAAGCTTCTTTTCGAATTCTGATTTTGAGAGCTGTACAAGGGAAGACTTGAGGTTGAGACGTACACCACGAACGCCGAGGTTGTGCATTTCCTCGAGCTCGGAGTCGGTGATTGTCAATGGGTCAACGGTGACTACACCACGAGCTACCGTATTGGAGGCTTTCAGGTCACTAAGAGCGCCGAGGAGGCAGCGGTTGTCGTTGGCGTAGACGGATAGAGACACTATGACTGGATGGGTGATGTTGGGGTGAAGATTGGCGTGGAATTGGGTGAGAGATGAGAGGAGAGCAGGCTTTGGAGTGTATGGACGGCTTGGGTGGAGCGGGTATTCATCCTAGGTGAAACATGTGGATAAGTACCTGTTTCATAGTAAAAATTCCGGATAGTATATTTTGATTTGATCAATCAAGGACTTGAATTGCCATTGCAAGTGATTTTCGAGTTGAGGGCTTGATTTTTAATACCTCTTTTCCAATGATATGAACATGGCTATCCCAAGAGCCAGGTGGCAGGGATACAATCGACCGTACCTGCACACCAAGTATGGATGTATATATATTTTGCTGGCGAGCTGCAATGGCTCTGACCAGAGGTGCTCTTCCGAGTCCGAGAGGCCGAATACTAGCCATGAGAGATAATATTAAGCACTCTGTCCAACGATTTGGTGATAAGGTGCTTTCAGAGTTGTGGGAAAATGTCGTGTGTGGGAATCCGCGAGTAGCACCTGCAGCACAAATAGAGGTTTGGTTTCACCAAGATCCTTCATGTTGTTGTGATCAACAGGGATCGTGCGCATGCTTCGGTATGTTTCCGATTTCGGATGTGTTGTTATCACAAGACGATATCGAGCTCATTTAATGCATTGAGTAAGGAACGATGACGACGAAATTGCTATCGGTGGAAATTAATTGTAGCTTCTACGAACCTATCGTTTGAACACGTCTCTACAGAACCAGGAACCTGATTTGAGTGAGTTTTTCTGCCCTGCTAGCTCATACAGGGTCGCGACGTATACACAAGGTTAATTTGACAGCATTTTTGCTAAAATGTAGACCTGAGAAACTTAAATTTGAGGTAGGGACATATAAAAAACTTAGTAGAGTTTAGAGGGTATGTCCCTATACTGAAGTCATTGGCTGTGGCTTTCTAGATTCTCATTGCGGGTTGCACATATAGATATCCTATTGGTGGTTTATAATTTGTGTTGATACTGTTGCATTTTATAGCTACTGAAACGGACGAATGCTACAATTGACGTAGATCCATTGATGGACGCCAAATCTACCGCGATCAAAACGTAAATAGACGTCATTTGCACTGTTATCATGTCGCCAGTTGCGAATCATTTTATTTACCTTTTGTCCGCTGTTGATGACACGCCCCGCCATGTGCATACACGTACCGGATATATTACTACCCCACCGTGAACCGGCCCGGTCGATGTTTCCATTCGCGTCGATATCGGCTCATCTACGCCGGCCCTGACCAATCGGTCCTGATAAAACTAACAACCGTCTACGAGCATTGTTACTCACTCACTATTGCATAGATAACTTGCAATGGCGATTCCTCCTCGAATTCTCACCATAGCCGGCAGCGACTCCTCCGGTGGTGCGGGGATCGAAGCTGACCTCAAGGTCATAACCGCACACAAATGTTACGGCATGACTGCTATAACGGGATTGACGGCGCAAAACACCAAAGGAGTAGTCGATATCCACCCTGTGCCTGCTGAGTTCCTTAGGAAAAGCATTGCTGCGGTAGTGGAAGATGTTGGAGTTGATGTGGTCAAGACTGGTACGTAAGAATGTTTTGCAAATTGACTAGTTGATACTAATTTACAACCAGGGATGCTCACAAGTGCGGACTCGATTAATGTCATCGTTGATGCCATCAAGAAATATAGCCTCAAAACAATTGTGCTTGATCCTGTACAGAACCCGAAAGATCCACCGATTGATTTTTACAAACTATGTCTGACTGAAGTATTCGCAAATTAGGTCATGGTTTCAACATCAGGCAGCGCACTCCTGCCTCCCGAAGCGATATCTACCCTCTGCGAAAGGCTTATCCCTCTCGCGACTCTCATCACTCCAAACATACCTGAGGCACAACATCTCCTCGGCTATTATATCTCGCCGAATTCTCCACCCGCTCACCCTCCTCCACTAGACTCAATAAGATCGATGGCCGATGTCGTTACCCTTGCAAAAAGGCTTTATGAAAATTCATCTACTGCTGTTTTTGTTAAAGGCGGGCACCTACCCTTCACCAGCGATGGAAGCATTGCACGCCGGCCGAAAGACCAGGCCGCTGTGATGGATGTGCTTGTGTTACCGAACGGCGTGGTCAAGATATTTAATTCACCGTTTATCCATAGTAACAATACGCATGGTACTGGTTGCAGTCTTGCCTGTAAGTTTCTTACTTAATCTCCAAGTAACAAATCCGTACTAAGATCAATCTGACAGCTGCAATTGCCTGCAATCTTGCTTTGTCATACCCACTCCCAACCGCCATCTCCAACGCTCGAAACTACGTATTTGGGGCTATATCCGCTTCCTATCCGCTCGGCCAAGGCAGCGGACCTATCAACCACATTCATAATATCTATCAACTACCATACTCGAAAGGTCGCTTCTTCGAGTACCTCACAACCCACCCTCGAGTCACAGATATATGGAACGAATACGTAGACCACGAGTTCGTAAAACAAATCGCGAACGGAAGCGTTGATATCAAACGGTTCGGGTGGTATCTACGGCAGGATTATCTATTCCTCGTAAGTTTTTCGAGTCGAGGGCCTAGCAATATATGGTGTTGAAACACATTTTGATCCATATTACTTTTCACAGATCCATTTTGCCAGGGCAACTTCCTTGTTAAGCTATAAATCTCTGTCAATACCACAAATAAACACTCACGCATCCTCTATCTCTAAAATCATTCGTGAAACCTCACTACACGTTAAATACTGTGCTTCCTTTGGTATCTCGGAAGCCGATCTTGAATCAACACCTGAATCACCGGCAACCATAGCGTATACCCGATACGTTCTCGATGTAGGAATGAGTGGCAACAAGGCGGCTTTAATGGTCGCGTTGATAAGTTGCGCGATAGGCTACCAGGTTGCTGCTAGGAATAGAGAAAACGAAGAAAGTAGCGTTAGAACTGAGGATGGAAATAGATTCTGGGGCTGGGTTGAGGAGTATTCTGGGGAAGGATATGGTGCTAGCGTGCAGGAGCAAAGGGGTGAGTTTTAAATGTTTCTTCGGATGGATTTTGCTACAAGAACGGCTGGGTTTGGTTTAAAGACTAATCGAGTATGGGACTCTGATATAGATATGCTAGAGGAAATCGCGATGGACTTGAGTGTAAAGCAAGTGCAGGAATTGGTTCAGATTTTTAGAGTTGTAACAGAGGTGAGGATGAAAAAGTGTGATGAATAACTAGGTATCATACTAACACTCAGAACATAGATGGAACGAAACTTTTTCACTGCCGCACTAGAAGCAAACTTTGATCGACTTGGGCCTAGCTAGAGGTCATATTAAGACGAGACGCGAACCCGCTAGTTATGCAAGTTCATTTAGGCTCTCCAGTAACCACTGGCTACCAAAGTGTTTAATACAATTGATCAATGAAAATTACCGAATTTCACATATACGAAAACTACGTAGCTGATGTGATGATGGATACTTTAAATTACTACTAGTACAGAATGAATGGGTTTGGTACTTATATATAAAAATTCCATCTATAGTTACAACCACTTTTATTCTAGCAAGGACCCTATTCAAAAAGGGAAAACTTCGTCAGCCGACGACGGCTGCGATGAGTCAATTATACCGCTGCCATTAACTGACTCATCGGGGGTTATAGCTTGTGGATTTGTCTCCGGACTCTGCGATATTTCCATATTTACGGTTTTGTCGAAAAGGTAACGGTCCACCAAGCCCTATTTTGGTATTAATGATTAGCACAAGTTTAATCCCTATTAGACGAATTTTTAATTACCCAGTCAAGATTCCCACCGTCACCCATCATCGTATCTAAATCCAGAGGCTCGAAGGCATCAACCATGGGGTACACGTCGTTACCAAATCCCAGGCCGAACATTTCTTCGCGACTGGTGAGTTGGCGGGGTACGAACTCTCCGGGTTGTTCAGAGCGGTCTTGGTATGGCATCTCTGCCGTGCCGATAATATCATTCCCAAGGTTGTCGGTGTTGAATGTCGATATCTCGCTGCTGCCGAAGGGTACACGTCCAAATCCCGTATTATGGTGGGAATTTGTTCCCAGGACATTGACCACCAGAGTTGGTTGTGCATCCGATGACGTGGTAGGATGGGAAGTTGAAGGAATATCTCGCGAACGATCTAATGGAGACGAGTTTGGGTTGGAACTCCAGCTTGCGAATCTAGATGCGAAGCCAGAGGCGTGTAGGTTTGTCGCAGTCGGTATTGGCGTACTAGTTCTTCCTATTGCGTTATTTCCATTCGCTACGCGAGCGAGCATTGCACCAAGGACGTTGGAGCGTGGTATGCATCGCGAGACATGTGCTTCTTCTCGGACCAGATTTTGTACGATTTTTGAAGGGCGTTAAGACAGGGTATACAAGACCTAGCACTGTGATTGAAGGGGTGGTTCAAGGTTAGTCGTATTAAATAGACAAGTTGGAGACCCGGGGTGTACACACTCATCAGCCCTTTTCTCACTAAGATCCAAACACATGATCATACTGGCTAGTAGAAAATCATGCAACGTCAAACTTGTAATCATCCAACGCTCGTCCCACAGCCTTCCACCAGGTTGGCTTTCATCGTATGCATCGCTTTGCAAATCCAATATTCTCATGGCAGAGTCCTTGGCTCTGCCTCTCGAGTAGTTATACTTTGGGTTTCCCTTTTCAAAGGTGAGGTACGTGCGGTGTAGAACACAGAGACATTTGTGGTACGTTAATTCCAGGACGAGCCGGTGAAGTATCATGTACGATGGGTCGGCAAAACTAGAGTCTCTAATCGATCCTTCCATGCGGATCACAGGCGGGATCGAAGAATGCACCTCCTCGAGTTCCTTGTCCAGTTTTAAAATTTCCTCATACTCAGGTTGTTTTAGAGCCAAGGCTTGTTTAATGACCTTGCGGAACACCCCCATCATTTGAATTTTATGGCAATAGTAGAGCATGGTTGTGAATTCCGACTGGGGACGAGGCTCCGGCATCACCGTAGTATCTTCATCGAAATCTTCGTCAGCGAAATTTCTTGGCGCTTGGGTATCGCATTGTTCGTCATGTATAATCCCAGGCATGCCATATTGAAAACTAAAAACTAGATCGAAGGTAGAGACCCAAAACCAAGTCCTTCGGCGCATCTCAGCTTCGAGGGGCGTAAACTTTATACTCAACTGCGTTGGGTCTCGATGGTAGCCTAACCGCTGGGCAAGCCGAGTGACGTATCCCGTGAGCGCCCATAGAGTTGAGTCCGCGTCGATGTTCAGCTGGTATTTACAATAGGCGTAGATGATCAGCGCTTCGATTACGTAGGGCTGGCATTTTGTATGCTGGCCGGCGACAAGGCACTGTCTAGCTTTGCTCGAAAGCTTCACCGCCTCTGCATCGTAGGATTCCAAGGCGACAAGCCTGCCACCACGATTTGCAATCATAGAGCCCATACACAGGATAGAGTAGAGAACCGAAAGCCATATCAAACTCGCTGAAGAAGGATTCTTCCAGAAAGCTTCGTATTCCCGCCGAAACTTGGTCGTGTGGATAAAGAGGGCGTTGGAGAATTTAATGCTGTAGTATATTTGAAGGAGTCTATCTGCAATATGACGGGGTGGTAAGGCGCGTATCGCATCATCAATTGAGAGATGGCCAGAATGGGTGCCGAGAATCAAGTCTGCATCGTCCGTTCCCGGATGGTCGTCCGAGATAGTAAGATGAGAAGTCATATCGGATGTGTCTACTTCAGTAGCCTCTTCCAGGGCTTCTCTCACGCCAGAAATTTGATCAAGAAGTGCAGCCCAGTGGGTGGCGCCAACATACCCTCCACTGGTTTTATTGTAGCACATAAATACCGGTGGTGTGTTCTCGGTATTGGGATCATCCTGGGAACTTTCCTGGTGTTCCTCTTCTTCTGCTTCTTCTTCATCTTCATTGTCGCGCTGCTCTATGGGTTCCCTATTAATAATATTGCGATGGACCGTGGTATTTTGCGTATTTTCAGGCCTCGGCACAACAGCGCCGGATTGTATCAGCTGTTGGACCAGTTCCTCTAACTTTTGAAGCTTAGCCTGGGCCTCCGAACGCTTTACATCTGCAACGCTTGCGTTTGACGGCTTGGAGATACCGTTGGACCCGCTATTGCCAGCAGTCTCCGTGGTGGGCGTAAAGATGCATGCGGAGCCCTCTCCCCGTTTGCTACACGCGGTGCACGGGTGCTGTCTGTCACATTTTAGCTTTCTGCTACGGCATGCCAGGCATGAAAGAGCTTGGCGATTTCGCTTGTTTGCCTTCCGTTTGTCGTTCAAGTTTACACGGGCGCGAAAGACACTGGTGAACTCGGATATATCTGCCATTATCCTTGGTTCTTCTGCAGGTTGTTGCAAGATTTGGGAAAAGATGGAGCCGAAAGATTACTAGAGATGGAATAGAAAACGCCGTAACCCATCTTTCAAGGGACTTGGATTTTTGCTACGTTCGGAGCAGGACCATTTGGGAGAGTTCTGGAGTTAACTACAGGGCCTTATTTGCTGTGGAGCATGTTAATGGCCGGCGGACATCACGGACATTGATAATTGCCTGATCCGGCCTTATTTCCCAGTCTTGTCGTCACCAAACTTGTTGTGTTGCGGACGTGTTGTGGACGCACAGACAAACAAACAAAAAAGTCCATGTTAACACGAAGGGTTTCGTTTACAAGACAGAGACTACTAGCTGCTGTAGTTAACTAACATTAAGTTTACATTGTCAAGTTTCTTGGGAAAGATATTACACAATATGATATAGCCTTGTAATGCCTATTCTTCTAATATTTGGGCCACTGGCAGTTAGTTGCTTTGGAGCATTTTAACTTAAGTCAACTATGAAAAATGAGAACCCAAGAATTCTAGAAGGCATCATGATATATCGCTCTACCGTCAGAGGGAGTATTAATTCGAACACCAGTAAACTCTAGATACAGAGTAATAAATAAATGCGCAAGAAGGAGTAAAAAAAGAAGTTAATATATGGCCTCTACAGGATTCGAACCTGTTCCATCCTTATTCTGAAAGTATATGGACGTGCAATCGTTACACTTCGAGGTTTCCCTCAATAGGAGTCAAACCTATTCCTTCCATGAGGTTTATTTTAATTTTGCAAGTAATTTTGGATGTGCTTTCCATTACACCAAGAGCCCTTCTCAAGATTAAATTTGATATTTAAAATGCACTCATCTTATTTAGTAAAAATCAGGATGTTCTGCATTTGACCACGATGGTGCCAAGACAATATGCCAAGACAACGGCATACTAATAATAACATAACAAATATATATATAAATATGATAATAACAAATATATACATAAATATTAACAGTTTATTCCAGATACGCTGTAAATAGAAAGCTTAGTTTAGAAAGCTTAGTTTGGAACTTAATAAAAACATCATCCAGAAAAGTAACCTGTTAAATCCAAGCAAGCTTACTTGTCCTTCGCTTCCAACAACTCTAAAGAAGCTAACAGCGGGAGATTCTCAAAAAGCGGGGAAGACGCCGTCTTCCAACACGACGGTGTAATCAACGTCACTAAATACGGTACCGTTAGACGTGAATACGAGGTACTACTTAATGTCATTAACCTATCTCACCACCGCTTCTCATCTTCAAGATAGATGCACATTGCGCCTAGCATCTAGCTTCTAGACGAGTATATATCAATACCATGACACTCCTCAGCACCTCTACTATTCGCGTCTCGGAAGCAGATGAGACCGCTCGATATTTACAAAAACTGCTCACGGAGTCTTCTGACGAAAATGTCACTCGGCAGCTCATCCAAGCCGTTGAGCAAAGCTCGCTTCCACCATCCATATTTGCAATTTGGCTATCTGTTTCCCACGCACCAATCACCATCCATCAAGCTTTAAAGCAGAACATTTCAAACCATATCCGAAAGCTCGCTCTCCATCGTCTACAAAAACTCCTCGCTACCACGCAATGGAAGGAAATATGGGACGGCCTCGGCGGTACGCAAGGTCTGTTGGATTTATTCAGCGATCTATCCGTGAGTGAAGTTCGAGATGCCTGCCACGCGATTGGACAGAGCTCCAAAAAGAGTGATTCGGATGAGAAGAGACATGCATTTTCCGACTTGGTTAAGGCACTTTTTGGACGTCGCCTGTTCCCTGAAGCGACTTACCAAAGTCCAGATGAGCGATCCTTAGCCAAATACTACCAATATCTAGTGCCAGGGTGCACAGCAGACCTAGTCACAACAATGCTCAGTCAAACCCCACGGATCAAATGGAACACTATTCAGAAGCATCTGCTTCTAGAGTGCCATACTGAAACCCTTCGAAATCTGACGCTAGATATCGGAGACGACTCGGACAATCCGGTCTGGGAAGTTAGTATGTACTCCGGAGAGTGGGAAAACCAATGGCTTGAAGGACTTTTCCAGAAATATCCATCAACTTTCAAAGGTCTACACCAGCAACAGAGTGTTGGGGAATATGGTGTAGGCTTCTCTCCTTCCATGCAGTTTTCGATTGACTGCCTCAAAAAATTTTCGACCCAAAAGGAGTTCAAGATTCATATTGATATATTTACTTGTGAGTTCGTATGCCCTCTGCTAAAGCGAGCCCTCAAGAAAAAAGTCGACTGGTTCAAAATAAAAGAGATCCTGGATTTAGTCCAGAGTTGCCTGGCTAGTTACGAAGATCAAAAATATTCCGACAAAACCCTCATCGAACTGGTCGCACAGTGTTGGTCAAACAAACCGGAGATCTTCGAGGAGCAGTTTCGATTCTTTTTACGGTCCCATTCAGATCTCTCTCAAAATTCTAAATACTGGTTTGGAAGCCTAATATCTACGGTGGACAGACCGCTCCGATACAAATTACTCAAAGTTTGTATCAAGGAAATTGAAGATATAGACCTCGACGAGGAGCCAGAAGAAAATTTCAAACGGATCAAGTCCTCATTGAACTCTCATATCCTGAATTATCTAGAGCCTGTGGATGCTCTCGACCTATTCACTCGCTTACGGAAGGCCAAAGGCGATACTTCACTGATTAGCAATCCCTTCAGTTGTCCTCTTCAGATTACATCCTCGCCTAACGAGATCTATGCCGATCCAAATCTATGGCATATATTACTCCTTCGAGATACCAAACAACAGGGGGAAGCAGAAGATATAGCGTTGAAGTGTTTGGGACCGCGCAAGAAGCTTGCTAGTTCCAACTCCAACTCAAAGGAACGCGCTTTTTACGCTAAATCCTCTTTATACTATGCCATCGCTAGTGGGTCACTAACGATCTATAAAGAGACCCTCGACTGGGCTCGCCGATTTATGCGCGATCGTTCGGCTATCCCAGAAATATATAAGAGCTATCCTGAAGAAGCAAAAAAACTGCTTTCCGGCATTCCCGAATTTATTGATGTCAATCAAGATCGCACACAGTTTCGAAACCGTGTCGAAGAAGCAAACGAAATAATAGAAAATTTGTTTGATACAGTATACTTAGCACTCCGAGAACCCTCCTTCGAAGTAAACGAGTGGGATGGTACTCTTTGTCTCTTCCAAGCAGTCGTCCAGGAGCGTATTCGATGCACTCCAAAGTTGCAGAAATCCTTAATTCTATCCGACGACGAGGTCTACGATATACTTTGGGAATCATTGGTAAAATTGATACTCACAGTGGAAGAGAAGGCGTTAGAAAGTGGCTTTGAGAAATTGAAGCTCAACAATGTGCGCGGAATTTTGGGTTATCAAAAACTCTTTCCAATTCAGCTTAAGAACGAGAAGCCTTCAACGTACCGGTTTTTCGACAGTCTGGCAAAGGCACGGGATGGGCTTTGGCGTAAATTTCGACTGGCTGAACATCCAGCTGTCGATACTCTTCCAGAGTACTTTCCTAGGGGTCTCCCTATTCAACATCTTATCGCGCCATACTATTTCAATACACCGTCGTTGGAAATCTGTGCACCGTACATTTCATCCCGCGCAAACTCGGCTGTATTTTTAAGCCACAATGCTGCACTCGCGCCAATTCCAATGGATGAGGACTCAATGGCTGCCATTGGGAATTTCATTGACGACTACATCGTCGCATTGAAAATGTTGGTTCCCAAAACACTAGAGGAAGAGGAAAGGCAGCAAGTTGCTGATCGCGCATGGGCCCATGCAGTTGGTCCGCTAAGCCATAGTCGTTTGAGCGCTGAGGAAGCAGTCTTGTATTGGAGAAATCGGTTTGGCCAGGCAGTTGGCGAATCTTGGGCCCCTAAAATATCGACTGAGCCGGACGATTGGACAATAATACCAAATACGGACGATCCAACGGAGGCAATAGAATGGAATCCTTCCTGCCCGCAAGGGGCTGATATTAGGCCGCGGTACCTAGGAAATCTAACATATATAGACCTTTCAACGGCTGTGAGCGGTTTCGTACCTCGTCAACCTAAACAGAGTGTCGATTCAAATAGAGGGAGTAGGCGAATTAGAGGACGTGGGAGGGGTAGAGGAGGGCGGGGAAGATCAGTCATAGAAAGTACTCTGGAATCAACTACAAAGAAAGAAACAGGCGAGATTACGATTCACTCGGAACTAAGACCCTTCGTTCCCGTAGTCCGTGGCCAAAAGTTTAAAGAGATCGGGATTTGGCATCCAACTCGGACTGAACGAGCTCGGAACCAGCGCTCTACACGTGAAGGACAGATCCTGTCGGCGCTTTTGTACCTTGACACGAAGGTTTCTGGGGATACATCACTACTCTCCACTTCCTTCCCATCTGCGGACGATGTTCGGTATCCCTCTGCATATCTTGATGGGGATTTCCTTTTGAAGGGTAATCCACAAACGAACGCTGCGCTCCGGGTACTGAATGCCCACATAAGGGATGTACCTCCAGTACTATTAGCAAAACTTACAGAGAGCGCACTTAGCCAAGTTGAACCTAGCAACTCTGAGGGTAAAAAGCCCGATAGTAGCGAGTCTGCCGATCCCAAGACTTTGGCGTTCAAACTTCTAGAGCTCCTCTGGAAGTGCGACAAACCGGCTCTCGCATCGACGCTCGCTATCAAAACCATCATCCAACATCCAGATGCAAGCTCTTGGCACCGGCAACTGCTAAGCTCCGGATCCCTACGTATCCTCTCAGCTTCCGATTCTCGGGCGTGCTTCAAACTATTTTCTGACTCAATTATCGCCAAAATAGAGGAATGGGGAAGCCCTCGCGAAATCGTGAAGCTGAAGGTGAGCAATGTAGGCGTGGAAAACTTATGGGATTCACAACAGGTTGACTCGTGGGATACGCCAAAAGGCGAGAGCAAGGAGGATGGAGATCAGCCACCTATGATCAAAATTACTACTGTGAAATATCTAGCACAGCTCCTCAACGACACCGAGTCAGTACCGGAAGACTTCTGCCTTTCTACTCTCACCACTCTCTCGGAAAAGGCTGCTCATCCCGATGTGCGCAAAGCTGTGGTAGAGAGTGTTCTCAGCAAACTTATAAATAGCGGGCCAGAATTTTCCGACAAAATATTTACCGTTCTCGAGACCTTTATTCCTATTGCCGGAAACTTCAACGAACGCTTCCTGATAACAGAAACCGATTGGGAAGAAGCTCTAGAGACATCAGTGCTACCAACAATCGATCATCAGATCTCGACCAATAATTTACCGATTTTAAACATATTATTCAAGTTCGCTTCTGACAAATTGAACAGTCAAGACTCTCCTCACCGAAAACCTTTTCAAGAAAGACTCATTATCCCGATTATTGAGAGTCTGAAGATTCAAACATCAAAATATGTATCCATATTTCTTAAAAAGCATGGTGTTGATGATAAGGACCTGCATATTGCCCCGGTTCCGAAATCATGCCTCGTGTGGAGTCGAATGATCTCTTCCTTTGGTGTCAGCAATGTTCCGCTCTCAATTATCGAGGAATTCATAGATTATATGATCTTCAATACAGCGCTTCCGACGACGATCAAAACTCTTAATAACAAATTCAGGGAGGATCCTACATTATCCGATCAACCGGAGGTGAAGTATTGGATACAATTATATGGCTGTGGCACCGAGGCGTTGTCTTCTAAGGATTTCCATTTCTCTAGTATAGTTCATTACGACGACGACACAAAGCTTGAATGGGGTCTCAATCTTATCCTGAAATTATTCGATGCCCTCTTATGGAACAGCGATATGTTTTCTACTGCCATCAAAGAGCTGTGGGGAGAGCTGAAGAGTACCCAGTATGATGAAAACTGGCTTAAAATTCGGCGACCAATCGTGGAGGCTATGGTTAATCGCGTCGACTCAATCCGAACCCCAGAGTGGGAACAGGATCCAAATCGACAGCCAAAGTTCCTACCAGATGTATTTTCCCTCCGTCTTTTACTGCTCAAATACCCGACTATAGGCAACGAAAACCAGGAAGCAATTTGCAAGGATTTTGCGGAAGGACTTATTAAATTAATCAACCAGACTAACGGGAGCTTTTATGATGGGAAGCTATCCCAGCTCAAAGACGCAATGAGATGGGTTGACAGGGCTGACCGAGTCCTTGTTGCATCTCATCTTGGCAAAATCACGGAAACGCCCCTTCCGTCACTCACCATGCAAGACCAGCTACGCCTCCAACTTAGTGCATTCTTGATATATCAATTCAAGAACCAACATACAAATGCCACAGAGACAATCGAAGCTTTGTTGAAATCTTGGATTACAAGCGAAAATGAGGAAATAAGGAGATTGGGACATAGCACCAGATGTAAGCGACTCTTCGTTTTATATCCTAAGAATACCGCCAAGCTAATATAAGAATCAGTATCTTTGGATGATAATAGCAAGATGTGGAGGCTTGCAGAAAATTATGAGAAAGGTTGGGTTGGTACATTAGAGCGCACATCATCATGGAGAAACGGAAACGACTTCGACTGGTGGTAGAGGAATCTGCTACTTTTTAATCGGACTCACGAGATTGAAAAAGTGGCCTACTTCTTAGTTTTCAGACACTAAGATAATATATTCTAAAAGCCCAAATGATGGGTTTCGAGAACTAGTATTATCAGAAGTCTTATTTGTCCCTAAAAGTGCATATGCCGATCAGGTTTTACCCCACGAAACTAAGTAGCCTATATTCTAGAAAATTAATACGTTGTATGGTAGCGTTTCAAGCTATTTTGAATTTAAGTTATTTGTAGCCTAGCTTTGAAAGACTCTAGAAGTAAAGACACGCGGCCCACCTTCGACCATTCGGATTGTAGTTATAAATATTCTAAGAACTCGTATTCGTAAGATACAAAATCCAATATTGCCTCGTAAACAGATTGGCAACCTGCTGGATACAAACTCTAGTGGCTTGGAAACAACAACATAATAGAAACCGGGGAACCCATGCATGCGAGATGGTAAGTTTAAGAGTAAATTTTCCTCAATCACAGAATGCCGAGGCTTGAGAGCCAAAATCAAGGATTAAACCTGATGCTCTCCAAGTTATTTTTATATGCATGATACTGTATATGATCCGAAAAGGCTGTTCTGTCTGTGTACCTTCTACAGTAGCTTCTGGCCGAGAAACGACACGAAAGTTTGATTGAATTCGCTACCTTGCATCGTAACACCAAAGTTTCAGCCTCCCTTTGATAATCAGGGACCCCTGCCGCAAATTTACAACCTCATTTATGGTTCTTATCTTCTCATGACAAACTGTTCGCAATTCAGCGAATTATTGGCTCGTGGACACACCCTCAGCAAGAAATCCAACACCAAGCCTTCCATTATAGGCAGTATTATCGCTTATATTGCTATCCCACGCCCACCTATAGCGGTTAATTGCAGAGAATTGGGGGCAATATTCGGTCACCTCGTATTGTTGGATGCGGCAGTGCATTCATATGCCAGTGCATCCAAATGTCCTTACCGGAACACATTTATCCAGTTTCGCGAATGTATACATTATACAATCAAGCCAAGACTCGAGCCTTGCTCAAGGGGTGAAAATTGACAGTAAGATTATTCCTGAGTTTCTTTCTTGACATCTCTGATTTTGTACTCTAAGCAAATCTGTGCCTTTTCTACCACTCTTATATGATCGCAATCCCATATGATTATGGCTCTATAGATTTTATCTCTCGTACTTGGTTTTAGTACTAATAGCGCGCCAATTGTGCTCGTGGATCCTGCAATCTCTCCCAAGGATTAAACGCAGTCTCCGTTTCGCCAGGAGTAGCACCGAGCGGGGAGCCTCAAATTGCACCGCGCAATATTGGCCCACGTCCTGCCGACCGAGACACTGCGCAGAGATCTCTATTTTATTGAATGATATCACTCTGGCTATTTATTTACTTAGTAGCTATGGGTTGGGTCGCAAAATCGGTTTACACGAGCCCGTCTCCCCAACGGAGACCGTTAATCATAGCATCATCATTGTTCTTTATCATCCTGGTATCCTTCTACCTCACTTTCCCTCTATCCCCACCCGCAGCTCCCTCCGATATATTCACAAGCGGCCCCTCGGCCTCCTCAAAGCCAACCGTTCCTCACAGAATTCCGTCGGGAAAAACCGTGGTCACCGTCGACTACGCTACGGATTCCAAGGTTCAGAAACATTCCTTCGTCACGAGATACCATGACCCGGAGACCCCGCCTTCCACTCTTATCCTAGTTGCGACAAGGGACGACAGCTCGT
The DNA here is from genome assembly GCA_036971295.1 of Dactylellina cionopaga. Classification (NCBI taxonomy): domain Eukaryota; kingdom Fungi; phylum Ascomycota; class Orbiliomycetes; order Orbiliales; family Orbiliaceae; genus Dactylellina; species Dactylellina cionopaga. The sequence goes on along the minus strand of JAJTTY010000002.1, from coordinate 1,951,171 downwards.
GGGGTCGCAACCATGGCGACGACGACCGCAACTTTGAAGATTTCCTTGAAATGATCAGCAGGCAGCGTCTCGATGCGATGGACTTAACCCTCGGCCTCCTCACATCCAGCATGGCGGCTTTGGAAAGCTACAGCACGATCCTAATGACTAAAGATTTACCGGTCGCGTCAGCGGAGATAATTTACGCGCCCAATGTGAACTTTGAAGTTGGACCGGAAAATTCCAAGAGGACGTTCAAAATGAGAAACTTCCTCATGGCGGAAACATTGAAGGAGCAAGAGCACATCCTGTGGATAGATCCTGATATCTTCATGTTGCCGGATGGATTGTTTGAGCGAATCCGAGAGGTTTCGAATAGACCCATAATAGAGTTCGAGGTAGCAAATGTAGCACAGGGTGAAAAGGCAAATATGCTGCCTTCAGGACTGATAACCGTGCTGTGTCGTCATACTAGCTATACAGACCTAGCTAGAAACGCGTGGACGGGCCCGAGTAAGGCAGCGTTGAAGAAATGGCAGGACGGTGAGTGAAGTATCGAGAGTTTCGTCAATTTGAGGACAGTGCTGACTATGAAGCAGGTTTAGGTCCGAAGCCCTTAACATCTTGGCCGGTGCCAATGTCCCACCTTATCGAGAATTCATCGGACGACTCGCTAGTGCGGCTCGATGGTGTCGGGGAAACAGTTTTGTATATTCGGGCGGAATTGATAAGAAAGGGGCTACAGTGGCCTCAAAGCGACAAAGTTGACTCCGAGGGGTTGTGTTTTTCGGCTAAGGATATGGGGTGGAGCTGTTACGGGTTGGGTGGGACGTGGGAGACGCGACACACTGATACGTGAGGATGTTTACATAGTACTTAATTTTGCATTTGAGATTTTAAAGGGCAGTTTAATGATAATCAGAGCGGGAATAATGCGATGGACGAATTTACTTTACATACCAACTTATCCTTTCGCAAAGCTAATGCGATACTGTTTAAATCCTCAATATGAACTGATCCAATCGTCTAGAGTCGCGAGCCCTTGAAATTATGAAGTCGGCTTGCAACCCGCACCACGATAATATGATACCAAGAAAAGATGGTTTAGGGGAACGAGAAGGGGCAAGCTATCATTAAAAATCCCGTCCTCGAAGTCTTATAGCTCAGGTATGAGTAATCTACGATCACACCGCTAGTACATTCTGCACGCAGTCGCCGATAAGCTTGTACAGATATACTCAACGTACATGTATATCTTCGATTGTAGTTGCAGAGGCCGCGAGCGGAAGGGGTTTAAGCCTCCAAGTTGCACATCTGCAGCATGGCATCTGCAGCCTGCATATGCATATGCATCTCCACCAGGTTTTGGGAACACCTAGGCAATGCTTTTATAATTACCTAGCTACCTAAGCCCAAGTATTTGGAGGCTTAAGGAACAGACTTTGAATCAATAAAAGCTGGCAACTTGTGTAGCCGTCTCTCGCTGTGAGGAATGTAATATCTCGCCTTGTACCGTTGCACAGACGGCACTCGCACCCTAGCACAAAACTTTGAAATCTCCAATGCGGTGGAGCAAGATGGCACGACTAACCATTTCAAGTTAAAGCTCTCCGGAACCATTGGCGTCTGTGCGCATCTTTCCCAGCTAGCAGTATACCAAAACTCGACTCAGAAGCCGGAGCTAATTGTCCTCGGAGAAAAGTGCCCCACGATCTGGGTTGCCTACCCTGATTTTTTGTTAATATGGAGGTACATACATGATCAGTACCTATTGCGATCGAAATTAACTGTTTCAACTTGTACTTAGCTTCTACACGTTTTTGTATCTGTACCTGAGCAGAAGCCGATCTCATACTAGGTAGCTCTAGTATTACTTGATCCCTTACCCCGTATTTCTTGTCTCGAATATAAATATCTTAAGGTCTTTCTCCGCCTCATCTCACACACATATCGCCTTTGTCGTTTCCATTAGTTCAATTGTTTTATGCCATCACGATTCCAAAGCTTTACTCTTACCAATGAATTGAATACAATTTTCAATTAGTTATAATTCGCCGTATACAGCGGCTCCATCAGACTTTGGATCCATACGAAGTATAAGACATATACGAACAATTCTTCCACAATGGGTATCGAATTCCGCAATGAGGAGGAGGCGAAAGATTACGCCGCATACACACTAGGAGTGGACGACGATGCGCAAAAACGGTAAATAATATATTTTCAAACCTTAAACCCTTGGCCTAGCTTGATTCTAACTGAAGAATAGTCTTGTATTACAAAGCAGCATTACTCGAGAGATGATGGGGTCCATACTACCTGAAAAGGTTATTACATACCTTCGCACGATCGCGCAGAAGGGCCAAAGGCCACGGATAGCAGACGTCGGAACTGGCCCTGGGTGAGTGATTGAGGCCGATATTTATGTGAAAATAGATCTCCTCATAGAGTTCGTGGCTAACACTTGCTGCACTAAAGTAACTGGCTATTCGACGTGCGTGCCCAACTTCGGGAAGAGGGCATCGACGCCGAACTCCACGGTTACGATCTGTATCCCTCGCTGTTCCCCCCAGAAGAGAAACAAAAGGCCGATGACATAAGCTTCCAAACTTTGAACATTCATGCAAAAGAGGACTTCGTATCGATCGGCAAATACGATCTTTTACATATCCGCTATCTTTCAGCTGCAATTGGACCAGAGCAATGGGACGGGGCATTCGACAATTGTTTATCAGTTCTGAGTAAGTCTCCCAGATACTCTAGTTTCGAAATCACGATCTAATTAGCATAGAACCGGGCGGTGTATTTCTCTGGGAAGAACTTTTGCTCGAGAAAATGAGCATTAACGACCCAGTAAAGTGGACTAATGTCCTCGCTGTGTTTAAATTAAATTGGTCAATCCTCAGAAGAAATGACGTAGACCCAAAACTTAGCGCACTCTTCAACGACAACCTTGAAGAATCAACCAAGGAAGAATTTTCGACGAAGAACCTCTCCGAAAAATGGCAGCGGATGCAGGCGGCAAATATGTCTATGGCAACGAAGGAGCTGGTGGATAGGGCGATTGAACATGGCGAAGCCGTCGTAAAGCATCTGGGGCTGGAAACGCCCGAACAATTACAGGACATGTTGAAACTAGCACAACAAGATTTCAAGGATGGGTGTGTTTTGCACATGCCTGTGAATCGGTGGACTGGTGTCAAGCCTCTGACTAGCAGCGATGGTTCAAGGGCTGCAGAGAAAAGTCAGCCGGGCTGGGCTGAATCCCTCCGGAATTGGCTTTGCTGAGTTATTATAAGTATGAATTTAATCTGCTCTCTGAAGAACCGCTTTCCTTCGTAAGATAGTAGGGTGCATCCTTCGCGAGAGGCGTGCATGTGCATGAGTCGGGGTCGAAGCGAGCAGATTGAATCTACATGGGACCTGTATGAATTGGTATGGGAAGTATCGGTACAAAACAGGTATGAGTAACAGCCATACTTCTTCGCCTCGTATCAAGGACGGCAAGCCCTTGGCCAAAAGCCCCCAAATTTTCCAGGAAATCCGTTGCAGGTGGGTGTGACCTGGTCCACAATGGCACAACTCGGTTCGCTTTCGCGAATCCTGGGACGCCAATCTGCACCCTAGCGAACCTTAAAGAGTGGTTCTTGGGTCCTCGAGTCTGACGGGGCTCGCGGTCCCGAAAGTGGGTTCTTGGGTTTGGTCCCACTCGACTACCAAAATATCCCTTTTTTTGGCAGATTCACATCAAACGAACATTTCGACCTCGAAATATCTGCGCATTACAGTAACCCTTCCTCCACGCATAAAGTTTTTTTAAACATCAAGAGGGCATATTTTATCATTGGCCGAAATCTTCCTTTATTTTAATGTACATGGAAAGAGTAAGCCTGGTTCCACTTACCAAATTAAGTGATGCTTGACGGGACCAAAGTAACATTGGATCTTTTCTCTTTTGGGAACCTTCAAGCAAGGAGACCCACAACGGTAGCTCATCGACACGGCTGGGTGATACAGGCATACACTCTGGAATGTGGAATGGCTGACTATCTCAAACGGCATTGGCTTAGTAGATGCAAAGCGGGGACTGTGAGAAATTTCTTGACTCGTTGTCTTCGTAAAATTGCGAAGATATCATCGCTGACCAATCCCGATTATGAACCCCGTATTTGCTATAAATACGCTCACAGATTTCGAAGTATAGGTATGAGTGACGGAATGTGTCCTTGCTTACCTGGGCAGTAAGTACTCGAATATCTACTACACAACCTGTTAATAAATATATATATAAAGTCACAAATTATTGTTAAATTGGTGTGAACGATTGGCTAGTGAAAGCAAGATCCCCAGGCGCGTGATAACAGCGCCATATCAAGACCCACAGCTGCATACTGCAATGAAAAACAGCTGGCGTTGAGCGGATTTATTCGATGCCTAATATATATATAAACTTATATACAAAAAGGTATCTAATACATTTGTAGGTATTCAAGTATCCACTTGTATTACCCTAGAAAAATTTCGATACCAAGAATTGATGACTTAAACGCCAAGGTACCTATTCCAAGCAACACAACCAGGCTAACCTGCTGTCTGGAAATTTGAATGCGGTTTGAATATTTTCTAGCTGAAATCAAAAATACAGTGTCGAATTGGTTTAATCCGTTGAATATATTATCCATATATAATATTAATGGTGAAGGGTGTTAATCTATCATGAGTATCCATCTTCGAACTTAAATGTTGAAGCATCAGATCAAAGGATATGAGAACACAACAGGATAGCCAACTTGCCTCCAACCAATCAAAATTTAGGTCATGAGTCACTCATACGAACTACTCATGCCTCGTTTGGAGGCTTCTTATATCGATTGCAATATACATATCAACTAGAATGCGAAATTATTTTTTATTCTTTCCTACGGCCCGAAAACCGCCAAGATGAAATATTCCTACCGACCGCCCTTCGTCATCCAACCTTCTTCCGTCCACTCTCATACAGTCATCTTATTGCACGGCCGTGGCAGCAATGGCTTTAAATTCGGCCAGGAATTTATTACTTCTGCCTCTTCTACTGGCAAAACCCTAGCAGAAACATTTACCGGGGCAAAATTCATCTTTCCAACTGCGAAGAAGCGTCGAGCGATTGTGTTCAAACGAATGCCGATAAACCAATGGTTTGACATTTACGCCTTTGATCGGCAGAATTACAGGGAACATATCATGGTGGATGGCCTCCAAGAGACAACGGAATATATTCACGACTTGATCGAGCAAGAGCTAAAATTGGGGATTACGACGGATCGAATAGTGTTAGGAGGGTTGAGTCAGGGATGTGCCGCATCCTTGTATGCTATGCTATGTTTCGACCGGCGAATTGGTGGTTGTATTGGAATGAGTGGGTGGCTTCCTTTTGTTGGATACGTGCAAGATATCTTAGGGAATACGAGGGAGAAAGAGATGATGGATGATGGAAGTGACATCTTCGCAACTAGTGATTGCGACGACGAAGAAGAGGAGGACGAGGACGAGAAAGATATCGAGGACAAGAAAGCAAATACCCAAGCTAAGCTTTCGGCCAGTAAACCGAAAGACTATCCCATTAGAGAAGCTATAAATTTTCTTCGAGAAAACATATCACTTCCGCCACTAGAATCAACAGATACGATACCTTTAGTTCTACAAACTCCAGTATTTCTCGGCCACGGAGCTTTGGATGAGAAGGTTAAATGTAGTCTTGGAGAGGAAGCAAGAGATGGGCTGCAATCTCTAGGACTTGAAGTTACGTGGAAGCAATATCCAGAGTTGGGACACTGGTATTCTGTCCCTGGCGAGATTGACGATATTGAATATTTTTTACAAAATACTTGGCTTAGTCATGGAGAGACAGCTGGAGAGGAGCAAGCAGAACCGGGGCTCATTGTCTAAGATAGCTTCTATAGCCAAATTCAAAAGAAATTCCTATCGGACCAGTGTCAATACTGACTCGTATTAACATAACATCTATCCATACACTCTTCACGTCAAAGGTCAGTTCCCTTTCCGTTTATAATTCGAGTCTCGTTGGCTTAGATTTACAGCATACTTCCTAAAACTCCTCTTCCTCCTCCTTGAGAAATATGTCTGTTCGTTGGGGTTCTTCTTCTTCTTGCACTGCTGTTTCTTGAATGGTTGTTTATAATTCCTCTTCTTCCATTTTAACCCCATCTTCAATTTTTGTTTCTCCAGATCCGGAGTATAAGTTTCGGGCGTTACGCCAACGTGCACCCTTTAGTGCGTCAACTCGTCTCTGCGCTCGATCACGCATTAATATTTCGTCATTTAGGTCTCGCATCAACTGAATGCTTGAACCGGGCCCAGTGATTCCAAAAGATCTACCAGGGGGGCTAAAACTATTACTTCCCTGTTGATATGACGTATCAAGGTTTGTTTGTGGAGCGGCTAACTGTTGCGCCATATCATCAGGAACACCGTTAAGCGCACCCGAGGCACTATTTTCGAGTTGATGTTGCATCTCAACCCCTGCCTGCGGAGCCACGACCTCCTGCGTAGAGTCTCCTACTACAAGGCCTTCATTGGGTATATTAGAGACGCCATCTATTTCTTGTTGGCGCGTTATATCGGCCGTATTTTGCGGGGTAATATGGTATCCTTGCGCAAACATATCTGCGAGTTCTTGTAAGAGCGCTTGCTGTTTGTAGTAATGTCGCATGAGATAATTGTACAGGAATGCTTGGTGCCTTGGTCTCAGCTCATCTGGTTTTCTGTCCGGGATGGGAGCAACATGGCTCTGTTGAATATTATGAGATTGTTGGTTCCCGCTGGGTGCCTCAAGGTTCCTAAAAGTCGGCGTGTTCTCTACCTCTGGCACAGGAGGGCCGTCCTGTACCTTTACATTTCGTTGCGGCCTTGGCTTTTCTAGTTGCTGCTGCTGGCGCGGCGCTTGACCCTTTTTGCCCCATATCTCGCCCAGCTGCGGGAAGTTTGAATTATAGAACGGAGAACGTATTATGGCCCCATCAGGAGCATCAAATGGAGATTGTGGGGGTTGTCTCGACATCCCTATCGCCTGTATATCTTCCGGCTGAGTAGAGAGTTGTAGACCCTCGAGAAGCGTCAGATCAATAGACTGTATATCTGTGATACGTCCGGAATCTTGCCATCTACCGTTGGGAACCCATGGCTGGTTGCTCGGACCGACCTCTCGAACAGAAATCGCGTTCGATAGTAAGTAGAATTCAGCCGAGTAGATCCCGTGGACAGAGCCCGGGCCTAGTCGAATCGCTGCGCTCCCTTCTGGGATTTCTGGATTGAAATATACGTCTCCGAAGGGGATCTCTCCATACGAGTAAATAAGCTTGCCCTCGGGGTAGGGTAGACCATTGGCCCGAAAGAATTCAGCGTATTGAGGAAACCAAGCTTCTTGTATTGTATACGGCGTTCCGTAGAAATGGAGAATTATCCTAGGCAACCCAATGCAATCCCTTCTATCCCAGAAGCCGATATACTGGACAATATCTTTCCACCGTCCGGAAGCTTCTCTCCTTTCGGCAACGTTTATAGAAAGAGAGCCGGGGTCTGAGCGCCCAAACTGGGTGATAGAGATCCCCTGTGCCGATGTAGCAGGAGCTAAGGAAGTGCTTGCGCACTGCTTTTGGCCCTCATACACTTTGTGGTTGTGCCAATACGCTTGGGATGGAAGCTCTTTAGGACGCCCGTTAGTTTGAGAATGGAGTAAAAAGGCCCATGAATTTGCTAAAGGAATCCGTGAAAGCCCGAGGATGGCTACTAAATAGTATGTAGGTAAAATCATGTCGAAGCAAGACTAGCAAGGGTCATTCGTGGCGTACCCTTATATTCGAAGGTTGGAGAATATAATACACCGGCCAATAGTCACCAGAACACTTCAAAGTGAATAACAAATCATCTCATTTTTGGATCGAGCCCGGAATCAAATTCTGGGCTTGCCAGAAAGGAGCGAGTAAAGGAATACCCATCAAAACTTAAATTATTTGCACGCCTACCACGACGTCCAAAGCAATGACATGTTATGCTAATAACTGCTCATATCAAGCGCATTGTTCCGTTTTCCCCAACGCCTCGTGTTTTTCATGTGCCAGCAATGAGCGAGGAATGAGCAGGTTTATTGTTTACAATAGAAGGAAAACACTTGGGATTGGTGTGTTCTACCTAGTTAGTCAGAATTACAAAGGTTTGATCTTGCTTGATTATTTTTCAGAGAATAGCATAAACGTAAAAGATAGCATACATAACTATGAGAGACAAACAGATGGTATAAGTGAGATGTAGCTAACGCGCGTTTATGAAGATATTCCTAATTAATCAAGCGCAAGTGTCTGTACCTCCCAATGATTAAACGCCAGCCAAAAGGAAATCATTTAATCAACCAGAACGCCTGCCAAACTTGTCATTACCGTTTAGAAGTTTTTTTCTCTTCCAGACCGCTTGACTCTCCCTCAGTATCAACGCTCGGTTCTGGTTTTCTTCCATCCTCTTCCATCCTCTGGAAACTCAGATACATCCCAAACTTCTTCCCAACACCAGCTATAAACCGCTCGCAGTCCTCGCAAATATCATAACTAACCCAAAACTTTGTATCTTTCGCTAAACAAGCGGCTGTCCTCACTCCTGCCTCTTTTCCGAGAAGGTGTCTATTCTTGAAAATATTATGCGAAATGGCCTCCGGGGTCCAGGTGGTGGTCATCAACAAAAACTGCACCAGCATCTTCTTTTCCGCATGGCAGGCATGCCAGTACATTGCAGAAGTAGCCGAATGGTTCTTTCTCTCCAGTTCTCGTTTCCAATGGACCGCACCTTGAGGAATTTCTTGAGGAAACTCGTGTCCGATCTCCTTCGCCAGCTCCTGGACGAGCAATCGCAGCTGCTTATTACTTAACTTATTCTTACTCGACTGAAAATATTCATCCAATCTTTCATCTTCTACTAAGCCGCTAACCATAGCTATATCCGAGTAGTTTGAACCTCGCAGACAGCTGCATACTGTTCGAAAGTCATCCGACTTGACCAGTCCGATTAGCCGTGTGCTGTCTCCTTCGATTACAGTACACGTCTGAAAATCCATCTCCCGCTCGACTTTCCTCCTGGTGTCTTTCTGAACCTCCATATCCTTCCACCTCTCCGCTTTAACCCTATAAGTGGGCACCGAGTGGTACCCCACAATCTTGTCCAGACTATTCAAGCCTTCGGCAGAAGATCGAGCAATCTCTTGCAGTTTCTTGATAGTTGTCAAATGCCTCGTCGGTGGCACCGGAATAGGGTCATAGCTCCGATTCTCTGCGATATCCAACCGCTGAAACGCCTCGAACAGGAGTCGTTCCTCCTCTTTGTTGGCCTCTTTATCTTCCTTTACTTCAACTTTAACCTCAATCTTTACCTCCTGCGTCACAACGACCGATTTTGGTCGTAGTTGTTGGCCTGATTTCGGTCTATATTTAACCACAAAGAAGCTTTCAAGATCTTGCATATCATCTTTCACCGTCATCCAATAAGCGGCAGAATTGTGAATCTGAATACCGATAGCTTCTTTCCCCAGCCCACCAGTCAGTTTATCTATATCCCCAGGAAACACCACCCTATACCGCCCGAAGGCACCGCATCCGGCAGGATATATCACCGGAACGCCGATATCAGCGTCCGGCACCCTTCGATGTTCGTGCAAGTCATCGCAGTACGGACACTGTATTACGATTTTTACAGAAGAATAGCCAAGGACGAGGGTGGATTCTGGATCTTGTCCGTTGAGATATAACGACCGGATGGAAGTGGTGATATCTCTAAGGAGAGACCAGTAGCTGTTCGCGAGTTTGTCGGCCTTGACGAGGTTTTGGCGCAATTTGGACGATTCTACATCCGTGAGAGCGTTTCCGTGGGATTGGAGCAACTGGATAGATTGAAGGTAGGTTGTAAATTTAGTGTTTAGAACCGCGAGGTTAGAAGCCCGGGACTTGAACTTTGGGACAAGGTCGGTGTGGTTTTGCGCGGTATTGAATACTGCTGGTGATCGAAGGGGCGATCGTTGTTGTGGCGACGATATTGCCTTGAGTGGCTGGAACGGGGAGAACGGACTGGCCGGTGTTGTTGAGCTGGAGGCCATCACCATTTCTTAATTATCGCTGGCTTTTGGTAACAGAACGGGATCTGTAACAAAGAACGAATGAGTTGGCTTAACTATCTTGTTATTTCGATCTTAAGCAAGAGAGGCGAAATAGCTAGCGGATAGATATCGACAGGGCCAAAAGTATAAAGATTTAGAGGGCACACCATGCCGGAATTGGCGTTATTTATAAATGAGGTCGCCTAGTGCATTATATTTATACAACTACGAAGTACTCCTTGTCTAATAGGCGTTGTCTAATATCTAACGTCCGCATGTGTATATTGGTGCAGATCAACATCGGCGGGTGGCAGAGTTACGCACGCATAAACAGTACGAACAGGGGCGACCAGAAGGGACGTTAAACACGTCCTTCGGCGTGTTTGTCAATATCAGCCTTGCGCTTGCAAGCTGGCTCCAGCCACCCCAAAAGATACACCAGGCCGACTAACTATATTGTACCCCGCGGACGAAAACGAGTGACTCTTAATAGATACTTTGGTGGAAAAGCTTTAATGTTTTAATTTATATCTGCGAAGGGACTTGGCGCTTTTGCGAGTTAACTACTCATATTTGGAGTAGCCCACAAACCCGTTGCCACTGACGACCCTTGTCATGATGTTGGCTCAACAACGCAGCATTCAACCAGTTGAAGCGCTAGTATATAGAGCCTCTCATTCCACGTGCTCATAGAAATTGAAGGCATGAAACAAAGTAGATGACATTTCAGGGAGAGAAAAACAAGAAAATACGAATATATGTTTCCTTGTTCTTGTGATCCCAGCGTTTTTGACTGGGAACTTGGTCAGTTATATTAGTAATGCGGTAATAAATAGTCGTATAGGTATCACCTTAAATCCCCCCCAAATTTGTAGCTATTCAACGTTTTAATCAGGTTTTCATCTTCAAAAACGGTCGGAGATATGTTCAAGTAATTGAATGGTTTCTCCACTAGAGTCGAGTTTCAGCTTCAAGATTTCCAGAATGCATACTAGATATTCTGGGGAAATGAATTACCTAGTTAGCCATGTGATAACCATGAAGCAATGAAAACATGTTGCGCATGTGTTGAGCTGTTGCATAAGCATGGCGGAGATTGACAGGGATCTTCATCTCGAAACTTAAAAGAAAATTTCGCGCCCAAATATTTTTTCCTCCACCTTTTTCTTCCTCACAACCGTCATCATTCTCCAATCTATCAACCAGAAAATCTGACAAAAGGTATGTCCGTCGCCCATTGCCATCTCTTGATCTTGATCTTTTATGAATCCTATTCCGACTTCGAATGATGAAAAAAAATTATCAGACCTGTGCTGAAATACGCCATGTGGATAACCAAAATATTGCCAAATAATTTTATCTGACTCTTCGTTGAACCTTTTTCTTTCTATCTTGCTACCAATTGGCTCTATCAACCATTGTTGTTCGTATCGCTAACAGTCCAAGACCGCAAATAGGGTGTTCTATCGTTCCCCCCGTCGGCAGATAGACCTTGATAGTTAGAATATCGACTTCATTTACAATGTATATACATTATGCCGAATCAAAACTTCAAATTTTCTTTGACATCCACCCTATTCCCCGTCTTCGCACTAGCTTTTGCCAGCTCTATGATTCCAATGACATCTCTCGCCTCCTCCGCCTTCACGTGTAAATCCTTCTTCACGCTCTCTGCCCTTTCCCCGTCCAATACCCTTCTCACGCACCCTATCACATTTCTATAATACTCCACGTAATCTCCCTTCTCTGGCTTGAATTTCGCACTAGCAAACCCGTTAGTAGTCTTCGCGCCCTCTAGTATATCAACGCCTTCAATAGCATCAACAGGAACTGTAAGCTCCGGCCATTCTTCGGCCTTCTCTTCGCCATAGCCTTCCATTTCCACCGCCTTGACCCCAAATTCACGTAATTGGTCCTCTTGCACGTCCATTCCGAACTTCTTGTACCCGCCTTGCCAGCTTTTAACCACCCATCTGTTTTGCCGAGCAACTGGCGATACCATCGAGGATTTTAATTCGACCGTGAGAGGTTTCCCGTCGTTGAAGGCCGGCTTGACACCATAATACATGTATATCGTGAAGCTGTCATCGATGGCCAACGGCTCTGTTTGCCGCTGGTTATCCGTCTGCGCCCATATCCAATCTGGGACGCCGAAAAGGTGGAGTATTTGATCTACGAGATGACTGCCTAGGTCGTAGAGGATGCCGTTGCCCGGCAGGTCCTGCGATTTCCACGCTTTGGCTGCCGAAGATGGGGCCGTGGGGAGGCGGTAGCGATTGAATTGGGATGTGATGGAAATTATGGGGTTTAGAAGTTTGGATGATGGCTCGGATTTGAGGTGTTTGCGGAGGGTGAGGAAGTCGGAGTCGAAGCGGCGGTTCTGGTAGACGGTTAAGAGGAGGGAGGATGCAGCCGCAAGGGAGATGAGAGAGGTGCAGTCCTGGGTGGTTGGACAGAATGGCTTTTCGACGATTACTAAGGAATAAGATATATTAATACCAGTTTAGAATCGATGGATCAGGGTATATACCATGTTTTCCATTCTCAAGCGCCTCTTTTGCGAGATCATAATGGCCTGGACTCGGAGTGCAGATGACCACTAGGTGGACATCTGGGTCCTTGAACAAGCTTGTTGCGTCGCGATAGTGCTTTACGTCCGGATAGTCAATCGTCACATGGTCTCCTGTCTTGGTGTTCGAGGAAGGCTCTGGAGCGGCGGAGCGCTGGACTACAGCGTAGACCTTCGCATTGGGAACCGCGGTGATTGTAGGGATGTGGAAAGCAGTCGTGGATAGGCCATAGCCTAAGAGGCCGACGTTGACAACAGTAGACATTTTTGATCGATTGATTTTTAATATACGATATATGAGTATATACTCAAGTAGTCGACATGAATATTGGCGATTGAGGGGTAGGCGGTTCTTTATAGACCCCGCCGGGTCTATCCATCACCCATCCATTGTATTTCTGCGTCTGCTGCTTGTGTGGGGAAGCTAGATGCAACCAACTAAAACTCCGCTCGCGGACGACGTCACCGTTGCGACCGAGAGTGGTGCCGACGTTGAATTCCTCTCCACGATTACTAAGAATCGGAAGTTTCAACGTCGGCAAGAGATTCGGATACGGCCCTCTGCTGACAATATCATATACTCAAGAGGTGATGGTCGCGACGGAGCTCTGGGCTTTTTGGTTGAGGGCGGGTTGAGGGTGCCAGGGTGGGCTACACGAAAGAAACTCAGCTCAGCGCTGTGAACCCTGAACAAAGCAAGGAGCCAGCTCGCTCACCACGCGACAATCTCACATCTCAGCCATCACCATCGATATCGCTCCATCAATCGATATTTCACAGCTCTGCGACTCAATTGGCCATCCGCCGCCATTTGTCACGCGTCAATTGAACGCCATCACAATTTAGTTTGGCCTAACCGCCCGGCGCCGGCATCATAACCGTCAAGATGTCTACGGAACCCCCTCCATCCATTCTTTCCCTTATCGATACAATCACGGTCATCTCCTTCGTGTTCATGCTTATCCTCCTAATCGCTGCCTATGTCGTCTCCCTCTCAGCTCTTCCGTCGAACTCGACAGCAACGATCCGCTTTATCTTCATCTGGCATCTATTCGACGCTCTCACCCACATGATCCTCGAAGCCAGCTTCCTCTATCATTCCTTCTTCTCGCATACTCCCGACCGGAAACACTTTGGCGCAATGTACTCTTCCGCTCCGTTCGCGCTTATCTGGCAGGAGTACGCGAAAGCCGACTCTCGATGGGCGGTTGCAGATCCCGTCGTTGTCGCGATCGAATTGCCGACGGTGTTACTCGAAGGACCTGGCGCGGCGTACATCTGCTACCTGCTGGCGAAGAAGTCGCCGAACGTGTGGTTTTGGATATTGATCGTTGCGGTCGGGGAGATTTACGGCGGGTGGATGACGTTTGCGCCGGAGTGGTTGACGGGAAGCATGGCGTTAGAGACTTCCAATTTCATGTACAAGTGGGTTTACTTGTTCTTTTTTAATATGCTGTGGGTTTGGGTGCCTGGGTGGTTGTGCTGGGTGAGTTATGTGGAGATATCGAAGGGATTGAAGATAGCGAAAAGTGAGGAAGGAGTGAAAAAGAGACTGTAGTCAGAATATGGTTTGAAGGATGGCCTATGGGGTTTGGGGCATGTGTGTGTGTAGAGTTATAGCTCATTAATAGAACAGAGGTTCGTCTCTGCATATGATTGGGGGGCCTTTTGGGTACGAGGCCAGATGAGGCTTACAATTCAGCGACTTAGCGTATATATAATGTGAGATTTGATTTTCTCGGTATTGTTACACCTTTGAACGCGAATACCAATTGGATCCGAACCAATTTATATTGAACCAACTATGGTTGACCGTCACCCTCTCTTCGTCTTTTCTTCAAGACAGAAAAAACGTACATTACATCGCGGGCTGTGGCCTTGGAACCTCTATAAATGTACTATGAATGTAAGCGTAACTTATATCTAGTATCCAATTGGTTTTCTATATACGGATCTAAATCTTTCTCGGTACCCGTCTTAGACATGATAGGGCTATTGAACTTCCAAGTTTGTAGCAGTATTGCATCTTTGTCGAGAAACCGATGAAAGCGATTTGATTGTTAATCCATCCGTCACCAGCCTCAACTTCAAGTCGGTCTAACCAGTCTAGATATTGATTTTAGTATCCTAACTTATCATTATCGTTATCACGATCTCGATCTAGATAATCTCTTTTCTTATCAATACATTGATGGAGCTAGCTAGAGACTTTGTTGCAAAATCTGCGTTGTAGAGCTACACATGTGCTGACAAACATTCGAGCGGAAAATGCTGCTTTAACCTAAGCTTCAACGACATCTTAGCTGTATCCTGATATTGACATGGTTCCAGTACCCATGCATTTTGTCCTCAACTCCAAAAATAAACATTCACGTTCGTGAGCGTGATCGGTAGCTTGACGACACAAAGGCCTTGCGGGGTCATTAAAGAACGATCGATTTGACTAGCACCGCTCCCAAACGCTAGTAGATACATACCTTCACAATGCCAGAGCTAGATCGATATAGCGAGCAGGATCATGGCCATGCCAAAGGTACGGACTTGATTGTTTTTGCTCTTCAGACCTATTTTGTCTATTCTATCTTTGTCTGGACGCCCCAATACTTTAGCCGCGACAACCGCAAATGGAAGTGTCGACGACAGGTATGTATATACAGGCTGGTATACCTAAAGGCCTCGAACCATGAATTCATGGATCATTGTCTTGAGGGACATGCCTTGCCTCTACCATTTGGTAGCCAGAGCAGTTTTAGTATAAACAGAGGTGCTGAGCAGCGAGAGCGTTCTGTTCAACGAATGAGAAACGACGTGAAACCATTTTCCCTCCTTGTCTTCTCTCTTGTTTTGAACAAGATCTATAGTTTCTCTTTCACTTTTAAATGCTATAATTATTTGAATTGTAGCATCGCTTTCTTCTTTTGTAGTCCACCTTTCCTTCCATTCTACTCTGAAACCTCCACCCTGCAGGAATAGCATATTTACTCAACATTTGTAGATTCCTATAAGTCATGGATGTCTACGAGCGTGTAGACGACGAGGCTGAAGAAAAACGACCCCTAGGAATCTTCGATCCTTCTTGCGAAGAAGAACAAAATGTCCTCCTGGCTACTTTAGCTTCTTTCTAGTAAGTTTAGCGTCCTAACCACAACCATCAATGTCAATGTCAATACGAGATTGAATGGAATAGGTGTTAATGTTATATATTATAGCCTCTACCGTCGCGCGGCTCATTACACTTTCACCCATCGCCGTAGACGAAATTTCTACTCTCTCCCTCTGGCGCAACAGGAAGTCTTGAAAAAGGTTTCTTACCAACCATCGCTTGACAATCTAGATGATTGCATTGAACGAAATTCCAACTTTGCAGAATTCATATTGAAGTCTGGATGTGATAGTTTCGGCATCGACATCCGAGGAGCAGAGACATGGAAGGATCTAGCAGACAACGGAGACATGGACAAGGCTAGGAGCACAATGAAACAGTTTCTTCGTGACTGGAGCAAAGAAGGAGAAAAGGAGAGAGAGGATTGCTACGGCGTCATATTGGCCGCTATAGACCAGCTATTCGGAGCAGTTACTCCCAGATGCGACGTCCGAGTTCTGATCCCTGGAGCCGGACTTGGAAGGTTGGCCTTCGAAATCTGCAGGAGAGGATATGCCGCTGAAGGAAACGAGTTTTCCTATCACCAGCTTATCGCCTCCAACTTTGTGCTTAATAAGTACGTATATATAGGCCTCTCGTTGTGGCCTTTGGTGCTTCAATTGGAGCCTGCGTTCTAACCTTCGGCTCGTAATCTAGCACCCGCATGGTCAATGAATTCGTCATCCATCCCTTCTGCTTGGGATTCTCCAATCACCGCAGCCGTGCTGAACAAGCCCGTGCCATCGCCATCCCGGATGTCCACCCTGCTACCGAGTTAAACAAGCAATTGGAATTTACCGTCCCAGAAGGATCTCACAGGCCACCAGGTGTTTACCGGTACCGCCCAAGTCAGTATTTTTCAATGTCGGCTGGGGAATTTGTCGAGAGTTACAATACACCAGAGGCAAAAGGGACATTTGATTGCGTAGTTACCTGCTTCTTTATTGATACTGCGAGGAATCTGTTAGCATATCTGGAGACGATAAAGAACGTCTTGGTGGAGGGTGGAGTTTGGATTAACAATGGGCCGTTGTTGTGGCATTGGGAAGGAGCAGATGCGACTGAGATTAAGAATGGAGCTGAAGGGAGGAAGGAGCAAGTGAAGAGTTTTGACGAAGTTGAGAGCGGTATGGAGGACGCCGAAGGTAAATTCTCTCTATACCTCTCCATCATATCTAAGAATGCCTGCACAATGGTTTAACTTATACATCTCTATAGCTCCCCAACTGCCACCAGGTTCGATTTCAAACACCGCCCCCCGATCACGCGCCCACAATCATCCCCACGATTCCGACACTCCTTCGCACTCCCATATCGACCTTTCAGACCTCCACACCCACTCCCACAACACTGGCTCCAAGTTTTCGTCATCCCCAGCACAACAGGCATCCTCCGGTCAAAACGACTGGCGTGGAAGCTTGGAGTTCACTCTCGATGAAGTTTTCGACCTGGCCAAGTTGTATGGGTTCGAGATTGTCGAAAAGGGGAGGTGTAAGACGGGGTATATCGACGATCAGAATAGTATGGGGAAGTATGTCTATGAGCCGGAGTATTGGATGGCAGCGAAAACGGGAGCCGTGGACGAAGCTGTTCTGGCGAGCTTTAAGAAGTTTGCTGGACAGGAGGAAGATGAGGGTGAAAATGAGAACGAGGGCGAAGAAGGGGAGGAAGGGAGTGGATTAGATTCTGGCGGAGTCCAGCTTTGATGTTGAGATTCGTGTTTAACTATATGAAACGAGACAATTGGATATTATATTGAGGGCTGGGCATGGACCGGACATGGCTGACTGGATGCTTCTTTTTTACTGTCTAGATAACTTTTACGTTGACTTCTACTATAATCTTTCTATAAGTGCTATTTATATGAACACGGAGAAGATTTAGTGAAGTGAGATAGAATACTCTCTAGCATAGTCATAAGAACTTTATCTATAGCTGACAGGATGCTCAATTTTACGTAGAATGCAACGAAATATTAGAAGTTCAAGAATAGGGCACAGTTGACTCAATTGACAAAAATGTGAATTGTATTTGGTATGAGCAACTACCGAGACTGGATCAAAAATTATTCTTTTTGCTCTCATCACTTAGTTTTAACAGGAAGCATATTGTCGTCTCGTCCTGGCTTATGGTCAGAGCGTTGTAATGGGGCAAATTGCGCCACATGTTAAGCCGTGGCGCGTGTTGGGCACATAAACAACACAAGCAATCAACCTTCATCTGCTAACCAACTAACTAACCAACTCTGGGCTCATCTTCCTCTATCTTTGCCCTTCCCATCTCCTCCACCATCACCATCCAACATTCAGCCTCGATACCCAATTCACGAACCCAATAATGGCGGAGTAAGCGTTTTCTCTATTCCTCTAGCAGCAGCTTCCGATATTTGTTCTCTTTTGCTAACTCCGAACTCGCGTTTCGCCATCATTACAGTCAAGCACCGCGTCAATGGGGCGTCACACCCGCGATCTCCCATGCCCTACCAACAGACCAGGAAGTGAAGATCAACAATGAGCTGATAGAACAACTGAAGGCCATTAACAGCTTTGAGAGCGCCGAAGAGTCACAGAAACGGTAAGCAGACTACGTTTCGTATTCTTCCCTGGCTGGAGAGGTGGCCATTCTAACAGCTGGATTCTAGAGTTGATGTATTAAAACGACTACAAAAGATTACGGAGGAGTTTGTACGAGAAGTCTATACGTCGAAGAGCCAGAACGAACTTGCGACGAATAGTGCTGGCGGAAAGGTGTTTACGTATGGAAGTTATCGCTTGGGGGTCGTTGGACCTGGTAAGATCTTCTTCGCTTGGAAATCTCATGGTTCAACTGCTGGTTGAGTGCGCTGACGAGTGGCTTCCTTACTGCTATAGGATCCGATATCGATACTCTCGTCGTTGCCCCGAAACTTGTCACCCGCGAAGACTTCTTCAAATTCTACCCTCCGCTGCTGAAAGCCCTAAACAAACCCAGCGAGCCACTCATCATCGAAGAACTGGCGCCTGTCCCGGACGCGTTCGTACCAATCATCAAGTTTGTGATGATGGGCATTTCGATCGATCTCATCTTTTGCAGGCTTGGAGTTGCTCAGGTACCGGCTGATATGACTCTTGAGGACAAGAATTTGTTACGGGGCCTTGATGAGAAAGAGCTGAGGAGTTTGAACGGAACGAGAGTTACGGATGAGATTCTGACGCTGGTGCCTGTCCCCGCCGTTTTCAAACATGCGCTGAGAGCCATCAAAATCTGGGCGAAATGCAAGGCTATCTACGGCAATGTTTACGGGTTCCCAGGAGGAGTCGCATGGGCTATGCTAGTGGCCAGGATTTGCCAGCTTTACCCTGCTGCAGTCAGCGCCGTCATTGTTTCGAAATTCTTCCGGATCTTAGGACAGTGGGCTTGGCCGCAGCCGGTGCTTCTAAAACCAATCGAGGACGGACCACTGAATGTTAGGGTCTGGAATCCAAGAGTAAGATTTCTCGATTATTCTGAAGGTTGGGTTATGAAACTAATACAGATATTAGCTTTACCCTAGTGACAAGAACCATTTAATGCCTATCATCACGCCTGCGTATCCGTCCATGTGTTCGACCCACAACATCACGCCTTCTACGAAAGCCGCAATCCTCGGAGAGATGGCTAATGCAGCTGATATTGTCGACAGAATCATTACCGGCGGCGGGAACTGGAATCAATTATTCGAACGCCACACCTTCTTTACCAAAGATTACAAGTATTATCTCGCGGTTAATGCCAGTGCTAAGGAACAGGAGGCAAGCGTTAAGTGGTCCGGTCTCGTGGAATCCAAGATTCGACACCTGGTAATGAAACTTGAGATGTGTAATGATGTCATAGCTAGCGCTAGGCCATACGTCAAACCGTTCGAAAAGGTTCAATATTGCCGAAGCGAGGAGGAGGCACGCAAGATCGCCAACGGAGAAAAGATTGAGGATACCCCACCTGCAGAGGCTGCCAATCCTGTAACTGGAGAGACGGCAGGGGAGGTCCCAGAGCAAGATAAGAAGGATGGTGTTCCACTGTGGATCTCGACTTTCTACATTGGCGTTGAGCTTGTTCCTGGATGGACTGGGTCCGTTAACATCACCTGGCCAGCGCGGGAGTTCTATCAGATGTGCCATGGCTGGGAAGGTTATGATGAGGAGACCCATTGCGTCAAATTGGATTTAAAGAAGAGGTAAGTTATGGTTTGATTCCTGATATTGAAAAGCCTGCTGGTAAAACCAAATTCTAATATTGTAACCATTAGTTTCAACTTACCCGATGAATGTTTTGATTCCGCAAAAGGCGACGTGAAGCCGTCGAAACCCGTCGTTAAGAAAAAAATCATCAGGAAAGTCGCTAGTAGCTTTGAGGTTTCGCAAGGTGGAACAAAGAGAACGCACGAAGAAAACCAAACTACCAATGAGGTGCGTTATCCACTGGATTCCTATACCGGGATGCTTACATCTAGGGACAAGCTTCTTTGCACCCAACTGGACTTTTCTATCATCCAATTATGAAAGCATCCAGTAGCTGGAAGTTTACTGACGTGGAAATTACAGGGAGACGTCAAACGGACAAAAGTAAATGCGCAGGTCCCAGTCCAAGGCTAGGACTCTGGATTGCCGCCTGCTGCTAAACGCTTGAGAATATCTTCTGCTCGTAATTCCACCTGATATTTTTCTTTCTTCTCTTTTAGCCCTTGTGAATGCTGATAACTCACCATACATTTTTCAAAACTAGCCCAACCAAAAACAACCAATATCTTAACAGCTATTAAAAATGAAAGCGCGATAGTACCTTCTCGTGCTGTTACGCCAACCTTCTTGATCACTCCTCAATCACCCTTTGTCACTTCCTCTATTAGCGACAAGATTAAAAATGGTATTGCCAATGTTGGTATTTTCACGCCACCAATTAAAACCACCGCTGCGATCCCAATTCGACCGGCGGAAGAATTGAAAACTACTGTTTCGAAAATCAACAAAGCAGTCATTCCTACTATCACGCTCTCTGACGACGCACACGAACCTAGAAAACCCGTGAACAAGAACGGTAGTGGCAGACGACAAAAACGACGTGTTCGAAATCCTTAAACCGTTGTTCACACAAAATACCTCCCCAGCTCTATTCAACTTTCTTTCAAAGCATCCTTGGACCAAATATTCGATATTTTTGACATTTCGACAATATGATACCCTACTGCTTTCAACTTCAGACATGGCTTTCTCATACTGTTCTATAACAGTTATATGGCCGGCCCTTGCCCGAACAACGATACTGCTAGGCCCTGCTTGCTGACCAATCAATATCTCTAAAAGATGAGAAAGAAGAAGTCTGGTAAAGTAGATATGATCTTATACCAAATTTTAAACAGAAACAAAAAATTGAAAACAAAAAACGAAAAAAATAAAACACGAAAAGAAGAGACTGAAAAAAATGAAACATTGATAGGGCGGCGGCTACATAGGCCGGATAATATCAGATAAAGTTGCTGAATTAGAGGCGAAGAAGCCCTTATACTACGGTGTGTCAACAATCCTTCATTTTTATTGCTTTTTAGTTTAAAGTATTGGCGTTTTTTCGTCTCTGCATTTTTAAAATTTCCCGCTTTTCCCTTGGTTATTCCCGTTGCTTCAATTTCTACAAGCCCTTAAGTAGTGGGAGAGAAGTTGTTCTTCGCGGATATCGAAATTCGTGTTTCATTATTAGAAGTGGGATCTCGCAAATGCGGTGGATGTAATTATTCTTTATCGACTATGTTATATCTTTAAAGCTTGTCTTTTTAAACCGCTTGCATGATGCGTTGTTAGTTTTTTCTTTCTACGTTTGTTTATGGCTTCCGCGGTTCGTCTTTGATTGTGCGCCTTTGCTTCACGCTTACGTATAAGTATGCTTTCGGTGGGTTGCATTACTGTATCTACTATGTAATAGGACTTTAGGACTTTAGATAGCGGGTAATATTCAATAAATTGTCTTTTTTTTTTGAGAAGTTTCCAAGGGAGTTGTCTGTTCAGCGGCGAGGGTTCAGATATAATTTTAATAGACGATGTGTATTATGTATCAGGCGGCCTTGATTCATACCTTTTATTCATCGTGAGATATTACGTGTATAAATAGCTGAGTATTAGCAACGCGAATTTAGGTACAAAGCTCCTTAAATCAGACCGAAAATACACTTAACAAGCTAAGTGGCAAAGGCTTCGGTGTCATGGACTATTTTCCGATTAATAATAAACTTGAAACTCGTAGGACGTGTGTAGAAATAATCTTGAGGAATTAGATCGACTACCTGAATGTCGCGTAAACCTTTTTGCTTCGGTAGTGTATTGGCTGTGTGGGGTATTCTTAGTTCTTGGTCGATTTCTTGTCCGTGATGTCCGTCGTTCAGGAACCAATCCCAGACCTCCCGGTCCGGCGTGACACTGCCGAGCAGCCTATTAGGATCGTCGATATGAATATCATCGTCTCTTTGGAGCTGGAAGTCCTCGAAAGGGGTACCAGGAGGTGGCCTCTGTGAAGGTGGGCTTTGATTTTGTTGCTGCTGCCGAAAATTTGGTAATACCTGCTCATTCCCTGCTGCCTCTACACCGCCATTTATTCCAAAAGGGTCCCAGTCGGCTTCTCCCTCGTTTGCGGGCCCGAAACCATTGTCAAATTCATCGAAATTTATTTGTCGAAAGGAAGCTCGAACAGGATTTGTGTTTTGTTGAGGTTGGGGATTTTCTGTAGTCGCTTTCGGAGGGCTTACTGATGCTCTTTTAGTTAACCTCTTGAGATTTCTATCAGGCACCGAATCAAATATTCCTGAATTCTCTGATCTATGACCTATCCAATGTCCCACTGAAGGAGACGAATAGATATTATTCACAACCCTTTGTGCTGCTTGTCCCTGGTACTGTGGTACCGCATAAACAGGATCCATTGCCTGAGGATTGTGCTGAAATGCTTGTGGTTCTACATGTGGTACCATATTAAGGTGGTCCTGGTTATTGTTAGCGAGGGTATTTTCTCTACTCGGGGCTCCGAGTATTTCTATCTCCTCTTCCTCTTCTATCTCCATTGCATCGTTGCCAGCTTGCACCTGCATAGGAGTATTTTCTATGTCATCTGGCATGACAAGTTCGTCGCCCGCGTAACCTTCGTCATTGTCTAGCCCTATAACTGTCGGATCGTCATCTTGGCAATCTGCGCCCTGGTGAATCTCAACACGGTCGATATAAAACGGAAAATCGGCTAATTCTCGTTAGTTTGCAATTTAATATCTGATGAGAATCAACTGTATAGAATCCGAAGCCCGGGATTTTTGGCAATTAGTTCTTAGGGAAAGAGTTGTGACATACGATTAATATCTCCTCCATAATATGCAATCGTGTTTAATACAGCACCCTGCTTTGTTACAACGTTGTTGGAACACTCTTCGCCATACGCGTTCACGTCCCAGAAATTTCGTATACCTAGTTTATTATTGTCCTGATGTGCTTCGTATGGCCAATCGGTCCATGTGGTGCGCTCTAAAGCGCTCATGACATACTTTCCTGTTCTTTCGTTATAATTTCTAAGTCTCACTTGTATTGCTTCTAGCCATCTCGCGTGGACATGGGTTGGAGAGAGGGTTAGTGCGAATGCAAGAAACCAGAAAACGTGTTGCATGTTGTATTTTGCTGCCTGATATTCAACATGTAGCTATGTGAGATGGAGAGACTCGAATCGAATAAGAATGACAAAAGTTGTTCAGTTTATCAATCCGAAAATATACGAGATTGCTTAATATCGCCACTGCGGTATGCATGGTACCATAACTCGTTGGTCAAAAGATTTTAAATAAACGCATGTGTATGGAATCAGCTCCTACTCGCGCTGCAATGGTCTGCGAGACCACAAGGGCCTGACATAGGAAAAGGCAGAAAACACTCTCATACATGACACCTGATCCCAGAATAAATAGGCTCACCATATAATGTTAACTCGAATACAGCGGCTCTTCAATGGCCTAATATGCACCCCTTTTTTGCTTGCTCTCTCGGGATCTTATCATCGTTAATTGTATTTGTCGCTGACTAGACCGATCACACTTAGGGTGTATGCCATTGCTCGGCCAAAATTTAAACATGAAGTATATAACCTTGTGCTCCACCATAATTTGGGTAGCTGTTCTCTCATCTCATTCTGTTCTTGGTCGCTGGCTTGAACTGCAACAATGGAAAAGAACATTGAGTCTCCGTCCTAACATCGAGACGGGCGATATTACCGAAGGGGAGGTTACCACAACTTCGTATGCCAAGTTTAACGATTTTGAAGAAGTATGGCTGGAGGGAGGTTGTGCTAATGGGGTCGTGTCAAACCCGGGTTCGCTTTTGAGGACCATTAGATACGATCCTTCGAATCCGAATTGTAAGTGTACCACTTGCCTCATTTTCTAAATTATTCTTTCTGTTGGTGCATCGATTTGAACACTATATCTAAAAAAACCCAAGTAATACGGTCGAGAAATAGCTGACACCAACGTTTCCAGCGCAATGGCCCTTTATACTAAGCGCGATAGAGGTACATGACGGCGACGATTGTGACGACCCTAACTCAGTGTTCGTCCAATTTCCGAGTCCGGAAGAATGGCCGGAGGGTAACTCACAAGGAGGGATTTTAGAATCTACAATTGATACTCAGCAGCCTAGTTGGGTGCCTCCTGGACAGACGCTGGCAGAATTGTTGAATGCCCCCACTATCCCTGATGACGAATTCGAGCAGAACCAAGCTGCCTTCGACGAGGATGTTGATACCAATAACGTATATAATAATCGCCAAACAAAATTATTTTATGAAGCGCGGGCGAATGAACTGCAAGACTTCCTGGACGAAACTACGCCAACCCTGTCGGAATCAGAGAATGGGATGATAGAGGAAGCCCCTAACCAAATGGGAAACGATCAAGTCATAGATCCCGAAGCGATACCTCAGGAAGGCTCACAAGGTGAAGGCTCGGGCTACAATGCCCCTGTTTTGGAAGTTAATATGTTAGAATATGGTTATAGATTCGGAGTCAGGACGAGCATTAGATTTATTAGTGACCTCTCGCAGTGGTACACCATAGATGGTGGGTTTGAGAGGTATCAAGCCTTACAAACTGACGAGGAAGGGACTGAAATGAACGAAGATGCTGAATATCCGGAGGATCCAGATGATTATTCTGGCGGCCCTGGTCTCAATATCGACCGTTATTCTGCTGCCGCGGCTTGAATTCTCTATTTGGATAATATCTAAGAGCGACGTATAGTTATTTAGTATCTCTACGGGCAATTGATTCTAAAGCATAGAGAATATTCTAAAAGTTTAAATTCCAAATACTATCATATCTAATTAGCCTCTTGAATAGTTAGAGAAAGGTTCTCCAACTACACTTTATTGAAGAGTATCGACTTCCTTTGCGCACGAAATGCCGCGATGTTGAGGTATTATCTAGGACAGCTTTCGACGAAATCAGATGAGCCTGAAATTCACTAGAAATGCAAAATTATGTCCAACTAGCTTTTGTCGCATTATTGGATGGATTTCTTTACTATCTGAGGTGTTTTGCTATAGTTTCGACCACGCGCTTATTAGTTAAGTTATGATTCTGAGCACTAGTTTAAGGTAATATTATGCTCACTTAAATAAATAATGGTACGAGCAAGCATGCAAACATATCTATACGGTTGCGCAGTTTCAATCAATCCTACAGCTTAAAATATTCTCCATATGTTGAAAAGGTTGTTAAAGTCAATATTGATCCATTCAAACGTCAGTCATAGCCGAGATTCTAGGATGAAGTCGTCGACAGTAACGTTCAAGCTGCACACAGTGGTTTTAATTAACCTGCTCAGCCTACTTGCCATAGCACCTGTGATCAATGCCCGCTGGTTAGAATCAAAACAGGTCGTCTGGGAAATAGATCCGATTACAAATGAAAAGTATGATGCCTGGGCTGGCCGCCATCGTTGGGGGGATTTTGACCCTGCCTGGCGATTGGGTAATTCCGGATATTGTTCAAAATATATTGCAGATCAACCTGGCGCAGTTATAGAAACAATATGGTTCTCAGGAGGAAACCCAAATAGTGAGTATCTCATAGAGAGGCTACGAACAGCTACTAACTAATTTGGCGATTGAATTGAAACATAGTGGGCTTCCCATGGCTTCTTGACCACATTGAGATACACAGAGGAGATTCTTGTGAGGATCCCGAGCCACTCAGAATCCCAATAGAAAGCGATAAAGATATGTTCGATATGAATCCTCACCTAGCATCCGAATTTGGTGATGGCTTACCAGAAATCTTGGAAGAAATAAAACCTAGCATTCGATTCCATGTGGAGAACATTGACGAATTTTTAGCCAGTTCCAAATCATCTAGCGCGAAGGGGGCAGCAGAGAGTCTTGACCTTGAGTCCGCGCCTGGGCGCCTAGAATCTTGCACTAGCTCTGACGGTGAGATCAAAAGCGCCACATCTCATAAACAGATTGTGGATGCTTGGAAACTGTTCCCGACTTTTCAATATGAAGCACCGGCTAGTATCCGATTTGTATCAAATTACAACAAAAAGTACACACCAAGTCTAGCTGTTATAGATGTTTGAATCGTAATGGACATATGTACACATTGATGCTAGCTTGTATATCTTATAATACCATTGCTAAAAAACTTAAGATATTCTCATGGATATTAACATAAAGCGTTAACATATTAATTACACTAAGATCTATTTTTGGACCTTAAGCTAAAAATCCCGTACCATAGTAGGTATTACCATCATCAGATTCTAAGTGCTCTTCTCATCAACCTCCACATTAGCATGCTCCGGTGCCTTTCCCGCAGCTATAACACCTTTACCATTATCCGCTTCTAGATCAGAGTCTGTAAGTGCGCCTTCCGTTTCTTTCCTCTCCTTGAAATACATGTAAAGGAAGTAGGCGATAACTGCTACCCAGTACAAATTGTACGATATAACGGACCCATAAGTTGCAGAGTTTTGCCAACCGAAGACTAAAGAAACGGTCAAAGTCAGCCAGAGCACAAGGACAAATAGCAAATATAGATTAAAACTTACGAGCATTGAAAATGCCCCAGCCGCCTCCCCCATTGTAGTTGGGCGAGCAGCAGTTAACGTGCCAGACGCTTTGCCTGATATCATAAGATCCAGGACCAGAACCAGTCTCGGCGACATCGCCACCAACAAGTTTGCCGTACTCGTACATCTCAAGAGTCCAAACACCACGTGAAAAGAGCCCGGCGGCGACAAGATAAAGGAAGCAAGTGGATATGATGAGGAAGATTTGGAGGTGGATAACGTTTCCGCCTCTATTGAGAAATAGTATCGTTAGCATAAATAAAAATTATATTTAATGGTATGGGATCAGAGCTTACTTGTATAGAATGAAACCAATGGCGGAGCCGGCAAGAATACCAGTTATAACAGGTATCGGGAACGCGCTAGCGGGATACGAAAGACCAACACCACCAACGAAGATGACGGCCTCAAGGCCTTCACGAAGGATGGTGATAAATGGTAAAATGAAAAGTGAATATTTTTCTAGCTTCTCCCCGAATGTAGTTTTCTTGGTTGGCGATTGAAGTGCTTGAGTTATCTTTTTCTGCCATTTCGTTTGTAGCTTTGATACACGCAGAATGGCGGCACCCATAACCTGTAGTATCAAATAACATATTCGTTATTTCAAAACTTTATTAAAGCGACGAAGAATATATATTGGGGGGACTTACAGTGATGATAAAGCTTGCTACTAAGCAGAAAATACCTTCCCATAAGTTCTCGGACTTTGCCCAAGCATCAACCCCAAGACTATAAAAAGCGCCGATCATACCACCACCAATCGCAAGGACGCAAACAAAGCCGATAATAAGGCCGAGCCAGACATGTCGACGTAAACGAACATAGGCCGCTCTGTCGCTCTCTGGTGTATCAAAAGTTTGTTTGAGGAAAGAGAGAAGAATGGAGGCGATAATTGCTGTTTCCAGACTCTCGCGAAAGACGATAAAGAATACTGTAGAAACGCAGTAGCTTTTTAGCACTTGTTGGAATAATCTCTTGTATGCAATAACCTCGGAAATACGGGTATATCATAGAGTTTCTGTGAAATATTTTGCAGCGCAGACCAGCTACAGCGTTGGGTTCTTTTGTGCGTTGTGCGGGTGACTTACCTGGGACCGCGAAGACGTTCGGCATCTTTGCTATGGCTCTAAATGCTTAGATCCGAAAGATAAACCAGCGAGAGCGACGGATCTGATAACAGAGGCTGGAGATAAAATTGATCTCTTTAAACAAAGAAGTGAAAAGAGAGGAAAGAAGAATGGTTTCGTCCAGATTGATCAGATTATCAGAGAACTTTGCGGGTGGCAGTGATACGGATATCGGATGGCAACCGCGGGCTAGCGGTTCAGAAATCAATGCAAGGAGTTCCTGCCACCACCCTAGCCTAGCAGGTGATACTTGATCGCGGCCTCTCAACAGCGCATTGGGATTTCTCGATATCGACAAACGGTTTTCTCCGGACCCACTTTCAGCGCTGCAGATTTGCTCGAGCCGTTGCCAACATGCGCCGAAATTACCGAAACATCGTGATCAACTGATGACCTTGTATTTCATGCAACAGCGAAACGATAAGGAAACAAACCGACGATCAAAGGAGAAAGAATTTTGCGGAGTGCCTACAGACAGATGCAAGCTTTGGTTTGGCAATGGCGTGGGTGCCTATGCATGCAGAGGCACACGATTGCATGGGAAACCCCACTCTAGATTTCGATCCCTGTCCAGTCGATGTTGCACCACTTCTATGCTTGGCAGCTCGGATCAGATAACTTTACTTTGGGGGCGGGTCGTAAAAAGTGTGGGTCAGGAAGTTTCTTGTTGGAAAACAATCCATTGAGTGATTAAGTTCACTTTGTTGACTGAGGAACATAGAGTTTCTCAAATTTTCTTTGGGGAAGAAAATTTTTATTCTAATTGAGTTCAGGTTGCGAGAAACTAACTATCAGGTTTAAATTTGAGATGGTCTAGTGCGGGAAAGCTGAAGTGCAAGAACTGCAACTTTTCGACGAGGTTAACCGGTTTTTTTTGGTCAAGAATGACATCTCATTTAATTAATATTCCACGAGCACAGGTGGCCGAAATCGGCGGCCTCTAGGGATTTCATGCAAATTCGCCGGAATGGAAAACTTGACCCACTAACATAGCAGGAGGAGGAAGGGTCCAGAATATCAGTCTACGATCAGATCAGGATAGAATATGATATCCCACCTTAGCGAACCCGTTTTGTTCTTTGATATACGATCAATCGCCCCACTCATGAATCAGTCCACCTTGGAATGTATTCCTACGTACGAAAGATGTTGACAGGGTTATGATTCGCTGGAAAGTTGGTGCGTCTAACACAAGTAGGTGTCTCGCAAGAAAATTTCTTCATAGCGTCTTAAGCCACTTTTGAGGATGGGAGTTTGTGAATTAATATAACGTAAAATTATTGCATTATCTGATGGAAACCAAGTTTTAACGACCATCTGATAACCTAACCCACAACCGCTTTCTCTCATACAATGGTCCGTTTGCCGTCTACTTTTACCTATAGAAATAACACTTGATACAACGCATGGCATAATATTGTAGTGTGCAAATGCAGATGGTCATGAGAGCATAGGCTCAAGGACGTAGGCATGATGAATCAACATCAATTGATTAAGCATTCCTAGTGAGTATTGGCAATGAGCTGGGCGGTCCGTAACCCCACTCACTTCTCCACCCTCCCTCGCGATCCCTTGCTTTGAGTCCCAACATTAGATCGTTACGCTAGGTATTTAGTGCGATGCAAGAAAGAGAGATCCTTGCTAACCTCCCATCCTCCTTCTTGCAAGGGAAGCCAATTCTGTGGTGTGCCAGACCACCTTCCTCGCGAAATCCGTTCCACTAAACCGTGCTGATGGTGGCAACCCTCATTATCTGATCCGCAGTTAAAGGGTCGTCGTAAAGTTTCTTTTTTCAGAAAATTCAGAAAAACTCAGTAATCGCCCCACTCCTGCAATTTGCATCACAGGATGGCGCTCCGACAAAAGTATTGAATAGTCGAACTGAGCCTAGGCTGTGAGATCGACCCCTGCGACTGGTTCAGCTGCTCCTGCGTGATATCGCTAAATATTGGATTCCGGCGACAAGCAAGGAAGAAAAAAAATTTCACAAAGAGGAGTATCCCATGCCATGCAGCCAAGTTAAACGGACTGGTCCGATGATTAGTGCAATTGCAATTGAGCTGGAATTATCTTGTGAGAACGGATAATAATCTTATCAGATCATTCAGTTGCTGCTTCATTATCTTCTTTTCGTTTCATACTCTCGTCGACCGCTTTCCAGCTGCTCGCGCTCTCCTCCAACTAGAGCGTTTACAACAGCGCGCAACGCAACAGGGCCAGAATGAAGTCCGTCGCAGCCTCCCTTCTCTTTCTTCTACCGTCGGTCCTCGCAAAAACTGTTACATATGATTTCAACGTAACATACACCGAGGCAAACCCGGACGGCCAATTTAGTCGTCGAGTGATTGGAATAAACGGAAAATGGCCAATTCCTACAATCGATGTTGAAAAAGGCGACAGGGTCATTGTGAACCTTCACAATGGATTGCCGGATGTGGACACAAGTCTTCATTTTCACGGCTTGTTCCAAAATGGAACGGCCTTCATGGACGGACCTGCAAAGGTTACGCAGTGTTCGCTAGGTCCAGGCCAAAGCATGACCTATGACTTTACAGTACGTGTCGCAACAGTGGAATTGGAACTTCTAACTGAAATTCATAAAACTGATTTGAGATTTTGGCTCTCAGGTTCGACAACCGGGAACCTATTGGTACCACTCTCATGTTAAAGGCCAATATCCCGACGGCATCCGTGGGCCTTTCATAGTGCGTGACCCGAAGGGTCCATACGCAGATAAATACGATGAAGAAGTCGTGATCGCACTGAGTGATTGGTATCACGATGAGAATCCAGTTCTTTTTTCAAAGTTCCTGTCCGTCGGGAATCCAACGGGTGCGGAGCCGGTTCCAAATTCCGCTCTCATGAACGAAACACAAGGCATGCCGTTCAACGTCCGCCCCGGTAGAACTTACATGGTCCGCATGGTAAATATGGCAGCATTTGCTGCTCAATATTTCTGGATCGAGGGGCATAAGATAAGGATCATTGAAGTAGATGGCGAATATACTGAAGAGGCTGAAGCGGATATGATCTATATTACCGCTGCCCAGAGGTACTCATTCTTATTGACCACCAGGAATGATACTGATGCCAACTTTGCCATTGTTGGAAGCATGGATCAGGTATGTGCCCTTCTTGTCTTTCGATCGATAATTATTTGATTAACAAGGTTTTCCTAACTCGCTTTATAGGATCTTTTTGATCAAGTTCCAGATGGTCTGAACCCGAACGTTACTGGCCATTTGATCTATGATGCCTCGAAGCCCCTTCCGGAACCTGCCTTTGTTGACGCCTTTGAGCCATTCGATGATTTTGGTTTAGCTCCTCTGGATGGCGAGGATCTCTGGGAGAGCCCTACCTATTCATTCTCTCTTGAAGTCATGATGAACAACCTCGGGGATGGCGCAAATTACGCGTTCTTCAACGGTCTTACCTATATCGCTCCTAAAGTTCCTACTCTGTATACCGCCTTGAACAGTGGCAACCTCTCCATGACACCTGAGATATATGGCCGTGACACACTGCCCCATGTTTTCAAACATCACGACGTCGTAGAATTAATCGTCAACAACAACGACCCCGGAAAGCATCCATTCCATCTACACGGGCATACCTTCCAACTCGCGTACCGCAGCGACGTGGATGCAGGTCTCTACAACGCCTCCGATTCGTCCATCGAATTTGCAACGAAACCTATGCGACGTGATACAGTTCTGATTAACCCTGGTGGCAACTTGGTACTTCGCTTCCGCGCCGATAATCCTGGAGTGTGGCTTTTCCATTGCCATATCGAATGGCACATCCAGTCTGGCTTGATTGCAACTTTCATTGAGGCACCAGACGTTATGCAGAAGACTTTAAAGATACCAGAGGACCACCTGAATGTCTGCAAAGGCCAAGATTTGCCTGTTATTGGTAATGCGGCGGCAAACAGTGAAGATTACATGGATCTGGCGGGGCAGAACCTAAGTCCGGCACCATTGCCTGCTGGGTGAGTATATCCATGGAGTCCCGAGCATTTGACCGAACTGATCAACTAATTAAAATGTTCTTTTTAGTTTCACCGCCCGTGGTATTGTTGCTTTGGTCTTTAGCGTTATTGCGGCCTTCTTGGGTATTGCTGTTATTGTATTGTATGGGAGTCAGGAAATCAAGCAAAAGAGAACTTGATATTGTATTTGAAATTCATATTGATCAACAACTCCTTAATTTTAATGTTTTGAGTACGCTTTGCCCAATTTTCTTGCTATTTCATGGATTAATGTATATATTTACAAGAGCAGCACTCGATCTGGTAGCCCATTGATAACAAACCGGCGCCAAACAGGCTTTTTGAGAGATTGATTTGATTGAGAAAAGCGTAAACGCAACTTCATGGGTTAAGTTGCTTAGAAGAAGAAACAAGTTTTTCCGCTGATACTCATTTATTCAACTATTGGTAAGGAAAACCAACCATAAAATTGACTAAGCAAAGGTTTAAACGATTGAGAATTGAAATATAATAAGTACAATATATATATATATATATATATTTGTGTGATATCTTAAGACAAATCTCAATTGCCTCCAGGATTTTTTGCTTTGGAACCTGGCGCAACGGCTCCAACACGTGCACCACTACGCCTTATCTTCTTTTTGTAAGTGTCGCGTTTGGCCTTAGTCGCCCCTGGCGGCTTGCCTGCTTTGTCGCCATCCTCTTTATAGTTGCCCGCGCCAACATTATAACCGGGGTTGCCCCATACAATCTTGGGCTTCTCAACTACAGTTGGGTCGACGACAACCGGTTTAGGTGCAGGAGGAGGTACGACTGGAGCAGGGGGATACATGACTCTAAATGGAATACAGCCTCCGAAAGGTCCATTTACCGCGAAGTTCTCACAGCGCATGATGCAGACGTTTTGAACGTTACCATATGCCCCGGAACACGCGATATTTGGTGGAATCTTGACTTTCAAGATATTCTTCTGATAATTGGATGCGGTATTGATACCCTTCCACTCTTCCTTGCCTGGGGGTTGCGCTAGATATTCGGAAGCGGCAAGCCATGCACCGAATGAATCTCCGGTACCGGTTGGGTCGATTCTGCACCTGAATAGTTTAGCATCAGAGTTAGCATATATCTTCTCTCCTTTTCTGCCACAGGGTAAACAAAGCAGACCAACTTACCTAAAAGGGCCAGCACCGTCGTCGTTCACTTGGTAAACGCGAGCTTGAAGCCACCCGCCTGGTTTCACCTGCGCGATGGTGCCTAGATTGCAGTGTCTATTGTTAGAATCGCTATAAGATCATGCAACTTATAAGATAACTGTGTCGTGATATACAAGATAATAGATGGCCGCTATATTAGTTGGAGGGAGGGATTAAGGAATGGGTAGACTGAATACTAAAGATTTTAGAGGTGATTACTTGCCTTTGTTAGCTTGTTCCAGTACTTTCGCCTTGACTGGAGTGTAGGCATCTGGCTTGGCATTCATCATAAAATAATATATATTTCTATGTTTCCACGTCCTGTCGTAATCGCCTGGCCACCTGTTCAAGTAATCTTTCTGATACATCGTAGAACTTGCAAAGAAATTGTGCGCCCCCATGAGGCTCGCACCGCAACCTTGTTCTAGCCACTGGCGCTTGACATTCTTGTACACGCTTTCATAAGTCGGTGGGATAACTGGGTCGCTGAAAACGCTGACATCCCACTGATCCGGATATTGCGCTGCATAGTTTCTGAAAGGAATTGATGGGAGATAAAGTATTGAGCCGGTGCCGTGGACAGCTTCGTTGGCATCTCCCCAACTGTCATAGATACGACAATGGGCAGAAACTTCCGGAATGCCGAGACAGATTGCAATCACGACGCTCGCGACGGAGATTTTAGAGTGCATCATGCAAAAAGAGTGAATAGGTATAAAAGAATGTAGATAATGATCGTGAGTTCTCAGTGAGCTTAATGAAAGTTTGCACAATGATCTGGTGGAGCTTAGGAGAGCGAGTGAAGCGTGACGGCCTGAAAACTGGGATAGCACGGGTTTATATAGACTTGGATACATATTTAGACGAGCGCATTGGGTATACGAGAGCTCAAGTGCTAAAGCTACGAGAGCCGATATTCGAGCTGCTAGTTCTATCTGCATAGTCTAAACAATATTGGTTGCGTAATCATATAACTTGATATCGGGGATCGATCCTTGACTAAACTCGCCAGTAGCTCGTAAATTGAATCTTCCAGAACGCAGTGTCGGTTCAATCGAACTTTGTCGGTAGCTATACCCATCCATGCTTCGGAATCTGAGCTCGAGGTTCTTGATTCGCTGTATCTGACCGGTTACGCTAGCGCTATAATATTGTCCTAATATATTATAAGCTTTGCGCATATAAATATATCGTGTTGAATGTTGTATTTTCAAATTTCCTAAAATGGATATCTCGAAGCAATAAAAGATCTAGTCTTGGCGAAAGGCCTCGTGCTCGAACTCCACTTGCATATACGATATTGATATATCGTCGAATCAGACGTTCTACATCGCCAAGGACTTCCATCGACGGTTAATTATTCCCCTAACACTATACGGCGCTAAGTATAAAAAGGTAGCTATAAAACTTAAGGCATAATTGATGCATAATAATTACCCTGGTTGTGATAATTAATATTTTATCGCCCAATGCAAGGATTGAAGTGCAAAACGCAAATGCGGCTGCTTGTAACGTCGCAATTGTCTAACTATAATTCAAATACGAATATCATGATCACGATGGATTTATTTTTCGTATCAGTTGCGCTGGCGAGCAGATATCCATGTAAGTCGGCTGGACTGGCTGAACACACATGCATTACACTATAGACCAGAACGCTGGCCTCGGTGGTCGCGATTCAGTGGCTTATAATTGTCTATAAAATTGAATGAGAGATTAAGCGTGAATGATATTTACCATGGATGCTTCATGCATTGCATGGCTTTATGAATCATTCCCGTTGCGACGACGCGACGACAACGAGATTGCCAGTAACCCGCTGCTTGCGAGAATGCCTCGGCGCCCTGGAAGCCTAAGTTGGGATGTGATTTGCACCAACCTGTTCCCACAACCTTAAGCTTAACTAAAAATTGTTTCGCGAAGATACGTACGCGGCCTAATTAGTGTGCAAGATGAGCGTTTTGTCGATTATCGGGAGGTGCACGCGATGCGAAATCATAAGCGATGTTGGACACTATATGGCAACCCTTGGCTGAAGGCCTGGCTACGCCAAAAAAAAAAAAGAAAGAAAATAGATCGGGTTTACCTCGTTTCCTAAGAGCAAGCGTGTACCAACCCTATCTGTGGTTTACCCGGAATAGCCCGTCGTGGTTCACTTGTAAAAACTCTTCCATGCATTATATTGTATCCTCTGTTTCATGCAAGCGGCTGGAAATGGGTTATCTTGGCTGGTATAGGATGGTAAATCTTTCACGGGAGGCATCATATACGGCTTTTTCTTTTTCATAAATTCGTTACATAAAGCCCGAACTGGTTTAATTGTCTCCACTGACTCGCAATATATCTTACGAAATAATAGAACCGCTCTCTACAATAAAAAGGAAATCAACTTTATCATGTCGTTTTGGGACTTTCGTATCGTACACCACCAATGGAGCCCTCATGATTCTCTAACTTCTTTCTCTAGTTTATCCAAGGCGACTTCATACAACTGCATATCCTCCTCCTTCATCGCAGGCATGCTATGCTTTGCAACTCCCTCTGCTCTACCTCTCCTCACCTTTCCAATCCCTGCCCACCACCACCTCGCTTCGCTATCTTCTACCAAACTCCAGGCGACTCCCATATTCCCTGCTCTTGCTGTCCTCCCGACTCTATGTATATAGTCTCTCAAATTCCTCGGGGAATCATAGTTTATCACAAGTTGCGCATTCGGTAAATCAACTCCCCTGGCCATCAGATCCGTGGAAATGAGTATATCGATTGCGGATGATTTGAATTTTGATGTATTAGCCGATATATCTCTTTTTCGCTTGTCAGAAGTAGAGACGGCGATTGTCCACTTCTTCTTTTCACTTTTGGTTTTGCTATGTTTCTTGCCCGATTTGTGAACGAACAGTAATTCGAGTAGTCGGGCGAGGCGAGCGGCAGATTCGTTGGATTTTGTAAATACCAGTATACCAGAAGTAATGCTACCTTTCGAAAGGAGTCTCGAAAGAATGAGTGGTTTTTGACTCGACTTTGGAATGGGGTAATAGTGCTCCTCGAGAGTTGAAGGTAGAGAACTGAGTTCTTTTAGCTCTATGGTTCCGTTATCGCTGTCACGGGTCATGTCTTCCCTATCCCCCATGAGCACTTCACGACTGCTCATATCGTCCACAGCTATTAGTTGTGGCCGTCTCAATTTTAGGCCGGCCAGTTTCCCAACGTCTCTCGTCATTGTAGCAGACAATATTACCTTTCTTAGGTTATCTGCCGGGCACTTGGGGGCTCGCAGCCCTAAGGACGCTATATCGAAGCATTCTGTCCCACCCGATTTGATATTTGTCTCGAAGGGTTTCTGCAGCTCATCCCCAACAATTTGGACCCAGTCTTGGAAACTCTGACTTAGTAGCCTATCTGCTTCGTCTATTATAAGCCATTGTAGATACTTAAGTGTAAAACGAGGGTTATTCCGGATATGCTCTACAAGGCGGCCGGGAGTGGCGACCAGAATGTCCGCCCCAGTACTGCCAATATCGTCGGCGATAATATAGTCTTTTTCGACCTCGAAAGGTCTGACACCGATTGCCGTGCTGATCTTGAGCGATGTACCGGATGCAAGGGATTGCGCGGTTCTCTGAACTTGTGTCGCGAGCTCGTGCGTGGGGACGATGATTAGGGCGCAAGTACGAGGAACAGTACGGTTCAAGAGACTAGAAAGAATGGGAAGGAGGTACGAGAGTGTTTTGCCGGAGCCGGTAGCAGCGGAGACGAGAAGATCCGATTTGGCCGTTACGGAAGACTTCTGTGATGTTGGGAGCAGAAGCGAAAGGAGAGCTGCTTGCACTGGGAATGTATCTACGAGATCGAGCTTTTGGAGGCGTTCGAGTAAATGGTCTGGTAGATTGAAAGATTTGAACGGTGGTCTCTGAGTCGTTGGAACCGTTGTGGGCTGGGAGAGATAAGATGGGAGAACGGAGTTCGGATCCACCTTCTGGACAGGCGCTTGAGGGGGTTGCGGTAATGGATGTAGCCCTTGCAGTGGTTCTTCTTTCGTGGTGGCGGTTTCTGTCGTTCCCGTCTTCGTTGCAGAACTTAGAATGTCGGCACGGTATTTGTCGAATTTAGACAGGATTGATAAATGGCCGGTTGAGAAATCATTATCTGTCGAGCCCTTCTTGCTTTTCTTCATATCCAGCTCATTAGCTTTCATTTTTCCCGATTTCGAAGGCGCTGGCTCGTCGACGTCCATCAAGTTGGTTTCGTCGGTATCGTCGAGATCCACCAACTTAGACGCATTGACTTCTACCGTTTCCTCTCCTGCAGAGTCTATGTCCGAAACTTTCGCTAGAGATGCGAAGTCAACCTCTGAAGTATGAGACGACTCGAGTTTGTCCTTCAGGTCGCTACCAGGTCGTTCCTTCTCGCCCTTCCGATGTGACTTGTCCTTCTTCGATTTTTCAGAAACCAGTTCTTCGCTAGGACCAAGGGCAGTGACTGGCTTACCAGCGACAATAGTTGCATCTACTTCCCTCTTCCGTTTCTTCGACATAGCTGTGGATATGCGTCAATATCGCAATCGATTGTCGTTGGTGGATGATATTTTCTGGCTGAGGTTGGTTTGTCGCAAAATTTCGTATAAGATGAAGCGGTCTTGGCACTAGATATACGATATGGCCTCAAAACAACACCCCGCGACGTGCCTCACTACTTCATCCTGACCAAGTCTCGAACTGCCATCGATTTAATTAGGTCAGCTGCTTGAGGCTCGCCTCGAGTGCTAGAACTACATGCCCAACATGTCCTATAATATCGCGTATG
This sequence comes from Dactylellina cionopaga, assembly GCA_036971295.1. NCBI lineage: Eukaryota > Fungi > Ascomycota > Orbiliomycetes > Orbiliales > Orbiliaceae > Dactylellina > Dactylellina cionopaga. The sequence continues at coordinate 1,913,127 of JAJTTY010000002.1, read as the reverse complement.
TTCCCGAGTTAAATCTGTTCCCGAATCCGTCGCTAACAAGTCGTCGCGTGCTAGGATGGTCTCGGACTTCTTCTTCCCGCAACCTGGGGGTGTCGAGAGTCACATATACCAGGTCTCTAGTGTATGTCCCTTTTTCTGTTAGTCTACAAGCTGGAATGTGCTCATAAGACTTTAGAAACTAGTAGACCGCGGCCACAAAGTCGTCATTATAACCCATTCCTACGGAGATCGTACAGGTGTTCGATACCTCGCAAACGGGATCAAGGTCTACTACGTTCCGTTCTGGGTCGTCTACCGTGAATCTGCGCTACCCACGGTCTTCTCTTTCTTCCCGATATTTCGTCAGATTGTCCTTCGAGAGCGGATAGACATAGTCCATGGCCATGGCAGCTTGTCGGCGTTTTGTCAGGAGGGCCTGTTACACGCTAGAACATTGGGGCTGAAGACATGTTTTACGGATCACAGCTTATTTGGATTTGCAGATGCTGCAAGTATTCTTACCAATAAGCTGTTGAAGTTTACGCTGAGCGACGTAGACCATGTAATATGTGTTTCGCACACTTGGTACGTTACGAGCTTTCAAACCCCAGGATCTAGACGGGTTTTAACTCTTTCACAGCAAAGAAAACACTGTCCTTAGAGCAGCCTTAGACCCTTTCACTGTTTCAGCTATACCAAATGCCCTCGTATCGAAAGATTTCAGGCCTGCGACAAACCCTCCACCTACGTCTACCATCACGATCGTCGTTATATCCCGTCTATTCTACAACAAAGGCTGCGACCTGCTTGTCGCTACAATTCCAAGGATATGCGCACAACACGAACATGTCCGGTTCATCATCGGCGGGTCGGGTCCCAAGGCAATCGACCTTGAACAGATGATTGAGAAGAATGTGCTGCAGGATCGAGTTGAAATGCTAGGGCCGATACGCCACGAAGATGTACGAAATGTAATGGTTCGTGGCCACATATACCTTCATGCTTCCCTAACGGAAGCTTTTGGAACGGTGATTGTTGAAGCGGCTTCCTGTGGACTCTACGTGGTGTGCACTCAGGTGGGGGGCATCCCGGAAGTTTTACCTAGCGAGATGACAATTTTTGCGAAACCGGAGGAAGATGATTTGGTCGCTGCAACCTCGAAAGCTATCTCAGCAATTAAGTCTGGCACCATCCGGCCGGAATTGTTTCACGATCAGATAAGGCAAATGTACTCGTGGACTGATGTCGCGGAACGAACGGAGAAAGTCTATGATGGCATTATGAGGCTTAGGAGTTCGAGGCTCATCGATAGGCTAAAGCGATATTACGGCTGTGGAGTGTGGGCGGGGAAATTGTTCGTGCTATGCGCGGTTATCGACTACCTTATAATGATATTTTTGGAATTTTGGTGGCCACGGCGGAACATCGATGTCGCTAGAGACTGGCCTCGCAAACGGATTATCCGGGAAAGAAGTCCTTCACCTACGGATGCGGAGGGTACGGAGAACATGGATGGTTGGGCATCCGATTTGCAGGATCAAGATTGATAGAAGTGGACTCCAGAGTATCTTCTAAACTCGGATAAGTCCCCTTTGAGACTCTGCCGATCGCCTGGCAACGTCATATGAGAGTCGCGTTGCTTGGATCAGGTGTTTGCGAGGTTTTGCCCAGCAAAACTATTGTTGACAGCCGTGATGGATATGTTGGATCTTGGCTTTTACTACTTGTGTCGAGGTTCAAGTTTCTGGGGGTGCGTTCGCTTTGTCTGCAGAGTGGCACGTGCGACGCATAAGCCATTAAGAACCCCCTCGTCTCATAGCCGTGGCAAATGCCAGACCAACAAAGCCATGGATCTTTATTGGTCTCCTCTACGATCCAACAATTGCATCTTCTAGAAACCGACAGCCCTTGTTCGTTCCCTTTGCGGGAAAGACTTAATGCTAGGACCTAACTCCGAAAGCCAGACTGATTCGGATGGTATTTTGGACTTGGTACCTAGCTCTATTATTACGGTCCTACGTTTCACGATTCAGGAATATGAGGTTGAAGCTTCGCGACATTGTAGAAAGCATCGGCCCGACCCCCTGGTTGTCATAACAATTTAAACTTGTATTGCTGAAGCTACTAGTGATAATATGTTTGGGCGGAGTTCCCCCAATACCTTACAAATTATGAATGAGCTTTACCATCAAGATTGTCGAATCTGCAACCCTCTAGCGTCTAGCATTGCGAGTCTACTAGTCTACAAGGAAACCCTAAACTTTCTAAAGGACCACAGCTGTACCTCTAGCATACGAGTTGCACTACAAACTTGTCATTAAGACCCACAATCATACCTTAGTCTACAAAATCATGGGTGTCGGGTGTAAATCCGAGCCGTGGGCTACATTCGACGATACCTACTTTGCACACGATCTGGACGAATACATCAATGATTTTACCTATGACGATGAATTCATGCCATTCTTTGATGAAGCCCTTTACAATACAGGACCCCAAGTTGAAGGGTTCGACATTCAGGAGAATGGTGCCAACGAAGCCCAGTTCCACATCCCTGACTCAGCAATTGATCCTCGACTGCGAGGTGACCCTGTCCTTCCTCAAAATATCATCTTTGACGATCCTCCACAGCCAAACCTTACCCAAGACCCAAACTTCGCAATTAGGAAGCCAAAAGCCGCGTCGTCTGCGGCTTGCATCTTTGGTAGAAAGCTCCTTAGGAAATCGAAGAAGGAAGAGAGTACCTATGATCACAGCATCGAAGCTAAATATCCTTTATCAGATCCAAGATTATATGAAGAGGCGAGGCGCCACTCCGCACCTTTCAGGTGTGCCGCACCGACTTTTACACGAGCTCCAGGATATACTACACAAGTTATCGCAGCCCCTGGACTACTTTCGGGAAATGATCAAATCGTCGATGATGGTTCATACTTCGCGGATGTTTCCCAGGAAGATATTGATGGCTTTTTGTCATCTTTCGATCCTGAGTTTCTCAGCACTAATATGGATGATGTTCTTCAAGCGGATTCAATTCCCGATGTAACTGAATCTCAACAGATATCTTACCCACCCCCCAACTTGAACGTGATCAATCAAAAAGAGTTTACTCGGCGCATGCTAGCACCTTCGGCACCACCAATACAACCTTCCGAAAAACGAAAACGGGGCAGACCAAAGAAGGATGAAGTGGAAGAATCCCATTCTAATTCTATAGTTCGACACATTCCGCCTATGGCTCCATTCCAGCCGCAAGTTGCACCACAAACGTCTTTCAGCAACATCCCTCAGCTTCATGCATATCAGCAATCCAATATCTCTCCTTTGTACCTTCCTCGAGCTCCAATTACGCCACCAACTCTAGACCCCCTCACTCCCAAATCCGCATTGACATCAGGCTCTGAGGGAGACGATGAGAAAGACCAGCCTGCGAAACGTCGGAGGCTTGCGAGTAATGGAGGCTTGCGGTCTATGTCTAAGAAAGAACAAGCATATCTCGAAATGGATAAGAAAGTAAATTTATATGATGAAACAAATATTAACGAACTACTCTATTTCCCAAAACTTCAACCGGGACGTACGCCGTGCTTTTGGATCCAACGACATCCTTACGCGAATACGAGAATATATGGCGACCATTATCGAACCTGGTGCCGATATCGTCACTGCAAAGGTATCGATACGAACGAGCTCATCCGAACTGCTAATGGTGAAATGAAAGAAAAGAATTATAAGCACCCTCGGACGATCATCGCTGGTAATTATCAAGTTGCTGTGGATTGGGACTACGTTGATAATGAAATCAACACGTTTAAAAACAACCCGGAAGGGCAGCACGCATATGACAAGCGCAACGTGTACGATACGATAGAATGTTTTTTCCACCTACGGTGTTTCGAACAACTCACGGATTTCCCGCAACTGATCAGACAACAGCTGGTGAAGATCGACCATCGAGTGCTGAATAAAGATAAGAGCAGGAATAAGATCACAAAAAGGAAGAATAAAGGCGGTACAAATGCCGCAGAGATTGAATGGTACTTGAAAGATGAGGCGGGCCAGTGGATGCAGAGGGTTAGGATGGATTGGGGATTCAATCCACTTCCTGGTGAAGATGAGAGTCTGGAGAGGGTGCTTTTAAGTGGGAAAAAGAGATACAACGAGAAGAAGGGTACGAACAAGCTGGTATTCGGAATGACACAGAGCCCTATGGATACTCCTGAGCTCGAATTTTTGACGATGTAATCTAGTGGCGCAACGTGTGGCTATTTGAAGCGAGCATTTGCCTATGCTTTTACCCTACTATTATAGACGAGTTTGCTCAATATCATGAACAAATTCTATTTCTTGCAGCTTATTATGTTTACGATTGAATAGCCTGCTTCGGAACACGAAAATTTATACTTTTCTTGCCATCCAGTTGCATGACTTACGATGTTGGTGTGCCAGAAACATCCTCGCTAGCACAATGTATAGTATTGAGAGTGGAGATACCTAAATGACTACTATCGATTTGGTAATTCGCGTTCGAAGCAGAACTTCTTTGAAAAAGGACAAAGACACGTTTACGAAGCAACACAATTATAGTGTGATATTTTGTTCGCTGGCAAACAGCAAACAGTGAACGAACAGGTACGCTTCATGTGGGACAGCTCCTTGAACAAAGAGAGTCCGAGGTAATGTTGGTATCATGCCATCCAGATCTAGAAATTAATCGTAATAACTTCTGGTTTGTGCAGCGCGTTTAGGTTATTAATATCTATGAGTAGTTTGTCCCGAATCTCGAGATTTCTCTAACCCAATCTCAGAAGAGAGAATTGAGATCGATAACCCTGAGGTATATTTATCGCGTCAAGGCTTCGCAGTTGCAAATCGTTCCTGGAAGTTGCAAGGGAGTATTTTTGTGCTCTAGACATTCTAAGGATCGAGATATATCTCCTGCTGGTATTCTAGCTTTTAATATTCGCTAACGAAGCTAACTGCTCGCACAAGCCCCTATCTCAGAACATACTCTTCCTAAGAGGTCGGACTCCGCGTTTATTACTACCTTCCTCTCAACATATCAAGCGATTAGGCAACGTAATCATGGTTTGTGAATACGCCGTATTCACTTTCCCCGGTTGCAAATGCCCTGCTCTCGTCCCCGTCCGTTTCTGTCCACACCATCTCGACCCAAAGCACCCAGCATTTGAACCCAACCCAGAAGCACGCAAAAACCCGGCAAGGATTACAATGCTGTTTAAAGAGCCGGCCATTCCTCTCGTTCACGAAGACTACATGTGGATGATTCGACTCTACAACGATCCTTTACTCGTAAACCATCCCTACACTGAGGACGAACGGACCTCCATGGCTTGGTTCCGCGACAACAATATCATCGAGAAAATGCAACAGAATGTGAAAACATTTGCCGATGGCTCAACTTTGCCTACGGTGGGATTCCACACAAAACTTTGCAGATATCACGTCATCTATCCAGAATGTCAAGATATGCAGATATGGAGAGTTTCGGAGCCTTTCTTTCCATTTCTGGAGACAAGTTGTTTCACACATTCAAACCTTGTTAAGAAGGATTCCAGTGAGAAAGGGTGGGGGATATACACTCAGCCAATACCCGAAAGTTTTGAAGAACCTTTCATTGAGAGATATCAGAGAGCATTGGATGAAAGAAGTGAGGCACTGGCGAGTAAGGAAACTCCTTTAGGAGGCCATGGCGACAACAGCAAATCACCCTACTTTATTAGCGAAGACTCTCTAGAAGAGGACGTTGTCGTTGTAGAAGATGATGAAGGGAGTGAATACCAAGATTCGGGTGCTGATGAAAGCGCCAATGAGGAGGAGGAGCCAACAGGCAAAGCCATAGAAACCGAGCCGGAGGGAGAGGGGCTAAGCTCTGGTCGAGGAAATAATAAAAAGCCTACCAAAAATCAAGCCACTAAGGTCAAAAAGTCTGAAGTCCAGCTCACAGAGCCGGAACGTACTATCGCCAAACAGAAGCCAGGAAAGGTTGTTACGGAAAGTAAAGAATATACCAAGAAAAAAAAGAACTTACAAAAGCGAAGGGGTAATGATGATTCTGACTCGGCATTCGAGGATACAGAAGCATTCGAATATAGTGATGAGTCTACAGAGACAAAAAAGAAGAAAGAAGCAGGCAAGAAGCCTCAAAGGACTGAGGCACAAGGGAGGAAGGTTGAGACGCAGAAACGGAAAGAGAATCTAGAAACAGCTCCACCACGATCACAAAAGAAAAAATTCAACAGGCAATCCAAGGTGCCTAAAATATCGGCTCCGCTCGATGTAGAAGATGAGGATTTTCCGGTTTCAACCTTATCGTTGGAGCTACTAGATGAAAGGAAGGATTCTGAAGACGATGGGTCTAATATTTCCGTATATCTCCCTAGCAGAGCAACCTCAAAAACGCGTAAGGAAGCTAAGGAATTAAGGCGTTCGAGAGCCGCAAACGCTAGCGAAATTCGAATTAGTTCTACAGTGAAACCTACTCAGACGCAGAATATTTCGATAAGGCATGAGAATCACGGGAGCACTGAGAATTACAAGAGTGAAAACGGCAGTACTATCTCGGATGACGATTCCGAATTTGATTCGGAAGATGGAAAATTTGACGCAGCGACATCAGCACAGAGAGGAAACAAAAAAGCCAAAGAATTAGAGGTCAGCGAGTATGAAAGTGACTTTGAAGATTATTCAGACTATGAAGACATCTCGAAAAAACAAAACAAAGCGAATAAAAAGCAGCCGCTACCTAAAGAAGGAAAGAGAATAAGCGGCACTGTTCAGTCAGCTTCTGGAAGACGGTTTCCAGTTCCAACCGAAGTAGGTGTCAGACACTATCTCCCCACTAGCAGGCGATATGAGGTTGAATTTGAAAACGTGGATAAAGGGCAAAATACAGACGGGCTAAGTTTTCAGCCAAACCGTGGCGTTAATACGATATTTGATGGGTGGCAAGACAAAAGTGCATCAAATAGCAGGTAACTAGTCGCTCTCTGCTGTAACACAACGAGCAAACATATAGATAAGAGTTTTAGACAGTTGGTTATTATGAAATAAACCGGGTAAATGACTACAGAGTGAAATTGTCATTGAAGTTTTAAGTCAATGTTTCTATAGATACTTATGTAATCGGTATCCAAAGTTGCAAGGCGTATCTGTCTAGAATTAATTTCGGTTTAGGGAAACGAGTGAAAATGAGCATATTGTAAATGCTTCGATGCTGTTAACGGCTTTGGCTTTATACCATCCAAGGCACAAAACGTTATGAGCCATTTGCGATATGAGCCTTTAAATCTAGATAGAGAAAGAAATCTTTCAACAGGATTATGGTAGCCAAGGCGAGCGGTGGACTTGATGGAATATTGCAATCGCGCCGGCTATTCAATGAAGGACAAATACGACGTCCCTGAGAGTTACCAACATCAATGCTTAGGATACGAGGACAGAACTACAGAAAAATAGCTTTGCTGGTAACTCTTTTCACAGCTTTGGCTGGTCCTGTGGTTTCTGTTGAAATCGCTCTGCAAACAACATCCGAGCAGTCCCAAGATGAATGGATATACAAAGACGCATGGCCTCAAGGCCGTAGTTGCTATAAAGTAACACCCAATCCAAAGATCCAATAACCAATATCAGAATAAGGATATCACCAGCCGATATCAATGCGAAACGTCAGAAAACTCCAGACGCCATCGCCCTCTCCGACGGCAAACGTTGCATACCCGAAACCCTCCAAATTGTTGTATTCTACTATCATCCTAAAATACCCGTTGATCAAACTTTCAACCTTGAAGAGCTTCCGGTAAATGCCAGGAACTTCAACTTTTACCGAGAATTAAGATACAATACTATCGAATGGGTAGTTCTCCTCGAAAACGCTCTAAGGGATGGAAATAGTCTCAACGAGGGTGATGTGGTTTATAAGGATATTGATGGGAGGTGGCAAACGATTACAAATGTGGTAGACGTGACGAGTGTACCTACTCAGAAGAACCCCAACCCTCAAATTCGTAACTGGTATTTGAGGAAAGGTCTACGGAAATCAACCTTGGCGAGTGGGAAATACATGGAAAAATTTAAAGATCCGGGGAAATCTGATTTGATCAGCAGTCGCTGCGGCGACAAAGACCGAGAAGAGGTACAGAAACTACTCAGATGCCGCAAACCACAAGCTCGAACAATTTTGCAACAGGGCCTCAATGATTTTAGCATCTTGCCTCCATCCATTGATGCGGAATCAAAGCCACACTCCAAAAATAACAGAGACATTCACACTTTACAGCTACCTCAAAAAGTAAGTGCTTTGCCTTTATTGAAAACTCATGCTCATAGCGTCGATGAGGCGACTCTGTCATATGAGGATGCGGAGGAGTGGGAAGAGCTTGAACTCCGCGGCCATCTATCCGTTCCTCAAATGAACACTATGCCTCGACTGATTCCTTTCCACCCTAACACCTTTGTCTTCCCCTACGGCGACGACGGTATCCAATTTGAACCTGTTGATTTCAAGTCAACCGAAACGGTTCGAGATTATTCAGATGCCCCCAAACTCGCCATATATCTTAATTCTGAATCAGAAGTTGGTGATTTTCAGGATTTGGAAGAGGAGGAGCTTATGCCTGAAGAACCTAGCTCAGAGCTATCTCCCGCGCTGCTGAACCATGGTCATTATAGTAGACCAATTTCCGCTAGCTTTACGGGAAGGGATACGACAAGCAGATACATGCGGTCTTCGAATAACTTCGGAGTATCATCACAATCACCCTCGAGAATCCAGTTATTCGTCAATGACGATAGTCTGGCGGGTGGTATGAGCGCTACTGGTTTCAACCTAGATAGAACGGGCCATTTCAGTTACGAAGCAATCCAAGAAGAATCAAAAACCGACCTAGACTCGTGGGATCGTGTAAACGAGTTTGCAAAGTACACAGGTATATCTCAGCAAAAACCTCGGGGTATGGCTTTTACACCACAATAATCATATTGGTTGATCGCATGAAATATGGCTTCAAAGAGATGGAGTTCAACCATCCGCACCAATATTATCATAAACTACAAATTTTCTCATACGATACAAGACGAAAGCCATATTAATACGTGGAACTGCCTAGATTGAGAAGTCTACTTCATACTAACTTTCATAAAAAATGGGGTTTAAGTGGCATTTGATGTCATGAAGAGCCTTTATTTAGGGCGGTTGATCCCTATTGAGGAAATCATAACTAGTATATTGGAACTTTAATACCATATTTTATTTGATCTCACTGCATTATAAACAATACCTACCTTCAAATTTTCTCGATTCTCAGTTCCACAAAATCCCCTCGAACATCGCGCAACACCACGTTTCCTCCACCTGGGCACCCCAAGTGTCCAGTTCACAGATACCAGGTTTTTAATAAAGTATCTTGCACTGCAGATCTGCCTCAAACGTTGCCAGATCGACATTGGAAACTCGAAGGAGTTGGCTTATAGTGGCCGCAAATGTCGTTTAATCGGATCTCACTGTTCGTCTGTAACTTCACCAGCTTAGGCATACTGTTATTTCGTCTCGCGCTACGATTATGGCACAAAGAACGATGGAATGGAGGAGACACGTGGAGCGTCGTCTCCATATTTCATATAACGGCAAGGTCAATTTTGAGTAGCTTTGTGATATCGTGGGGAACAGCCCTCAGTGTGTATCCCCCTTGTTCTCGAGGCGCTAATGTTTTAGACAATCGAATGCTGACCTATATGAATATACACTTAGCTTTAAGTCCAGCTGAGCTTAAAAGTCACGAGGCCGACATGGCATCTGAGGAAGTTCAGAAGATAATAACAGCGAGCAAGCTAAGTATTCCAAGCCGGGTTGCATTGGTCGGAAGGTACAGAGCAGGAACTCCTTACCCACATCCTTGTGTTAATTTAATTTAATAATTATATTTTATAGTCTTTGGTCCTTGAAATTCGTCGTCCTCGATTTCTTATGGCGTATCATCCGCAAGCTCCCATACGAGAAACCCGTTATGATCATTTACGTGACCGTTATAGTATCCACGTGGGTAGCTGCAACAATAGCCGTAATGGTAGAATGCCAACCGTTTTCAAGATGGTGGCAGATTTACCCTGACCCAGGTCCCTGTGTGCAAGCCAACAGGTGGTTGATTACATATGAGGTGGGAAACATGGTGACTGATGCAATGCTGCTGGCTTTACTGTTTCCACTGTTATTTATGGCAAGAGTTCCATTAGAAAAGTATGTGCCCTAACCATCTCTATATATGATGGTTTACCCCTAACAAAAAAAAGTTAAATAAAATCCGTTGCTAACTGATCTTAGACGCATCCGACTCTGCGCCGTTTTCTCTCTCGGGTTTTCTTGCTGGCTGTCTGCATTGTCCGTATGGCCCAAGGCCTTACCCATGCCCACTTTCAAGGTTCTCGTACAATGTGGGCGTCAATCGAAACTTTATTTGCCACCGTTGTTGCCTGCGCTCCTAGTATCTACTGTCTTCTCCGTAAAGGTTGTGAGAACAACAGCATTCACGGTAGCTCGGTTGGTAATAGTGCTCTACGTGGGAGTCGGCCCTCCGCCGGTTCATCTGCCACAGCAGGGAAATCTAGTTTCGGCAGAAACACGACAAGTCGTAAGACTAGTATGACCACCAGCAGCACACTAAATAACAGCCCACGCACGCGGCACTCTTCGATCTTTAGTAATTATATGAGTGAATATGGCCACAGCGCAGGCAGAAAAATGAGTGCCACGAGCAGAAAAGTGAGTATTGCAAGCAGAAACATGAGTGTGAGCAGCAAAAACAGCAGAAACAGTATAGTCGCACGTAACAAACTAGGCAGCTCCGCAGGTCTGTATTTCGATACCATAGAATGGGAAATACCTAACTTCAACAAACACAATAGAGGCAGTGTGAGTTCGACTGTTTGGACTCATTGTGGAAATATGGAAAAAGGACAAATAATTGAAGAAAGAGGAAAAGAGGAAAAAGAAAAGGACAAAGTTTATGTGATTGATGAAGAGGGAGGCGGGGATACCAAGGGAATCATGGTGGAGACAACTTGGAATCAAGTTTCAGAAGCAATTGATGACCCAGATACCAAGCTTCAAGTCATATCGGCGGTCGAGCCTTCGAGGAGATCAGAGAGAGAATCGAGTATCTTTAGTGTCTAAATGTTTATTAATATAAAAGTTGAAAGGCTTCGCCAATTTCTAAGTGTGGATTTGAATTGAAGTGTCTTTGGGCTGTGTGGACAATGAAACTAATTTCGTGTTGTTCCTGTGTTATACCGTCACCATTGATCCAGAGTTTGCTAGCCATAAAATATGGAATAGAATATGTTCAAGTAGATTAACTTTTGTTTCACGCTGAATAGTTACAATACACAAATTAAGAGAAGAAGTATTACAGTATGTAAAGTAGGATAAAAATGTACAAAGTTAGTTTTCGTATGATTTCTTAAGACCTTCGAGAAACAGCGGACAAATTTACGGTCTGGTATTTCCTCTCCATTGGTTAATAGGATGAAACTGCATAGATGCAATCGGACACTATTTTGTGGATATATTTCGAGATTTTCAAGTGGTTGCTTATAGGTTTAAAGCATCAACTTCGGTTGCATGGCCGTTTATAACATGCTTTGATTGGGGCGTGCTTGGACGACTCGACAAGAACTGCTCCGGAACATTACATGTTAGATTCATTAAACTGTTTATAAGGAATTAAATTAAATTGGGAAAGGAGGACTCACTGAGCTAGCAGCACTCAGGAGAGCAATCAAACTGGCCTGTACCACATCCTCATGAACTCCAACACCCCAAACACAATCCTCTTTTTCCGCTTTAACTCCCTTTTTGCTGACCGATGGTAGGCACTCGATATACGCCACCGCCTTTACATTCGTACCGGCGCTCAAAGCGTGTTCCTTATAATCCTTAACTTCTAAATCAATGCTGAGGCTCTTAAGAGCATTCGCCATACTCGAGATCGCACCGTTTCCCACACCTTTTATTGATCTCTCGATTCCATCAAGAGTAATAATACCAGTAAAGTGACGCTTCGGCTGGTCATCAACAGGCCTTGCATCACCCTTAGTGGGTACTGCTACAGGTCTACCACGGCTTGCAGCTCGATCGGTAGTAATCTCGTAATCTACCAAGGTAAATCGCGGATTGCTCTTCAGAAAGTACGCTTCCTCAAAAAGCTTGACGATCTCCGTTGGTTGTAACTCTCTGTTGACCGCTTCTGTGTGCTTCTGCACAATCTTCGAAAATGCGATTTGTAATCCTCGAGGAAGATCCAAATGCATATGCTGCAGGATAACCCAGGCAGCACCTCCTTTTCCACTTTGGCTATTGACACGGATGACCGCTTCGTACGTTCTGCCAATATCCTGAGGATCCAGAGGCAGGTAGGGCATAAGCCAGCGATCGTCGTATTCGGCGCCCGAGTCTTCCCGAGCTTTGAAGCCTTTCTTGATGGCATCCTGATGGCTCCCAGAAAAAGCACAAACGACAAGTTGGCCGCCATAGGGTTGGCGTGGGTGCACAGGGATCTTATTGGAATCTTCAACAATTTCAATAACCTTGTTGATATCAGAAAAATCGATGTTTGGAGGCACGCCCTGAGTGTAGAGATTTAGAGCTAGGGTTACGAGATCGACGTTTCCCGTTCGCTCGCCGTTACCAAAGAGACAGCCTTCAACTCTATCTGCGCCTGCCATTTGCGCTAACTCCGCCGCTGCGACGGCGCATCCTCGGTCGTTGTGCGGATGTAGAGATACGCAGATCTTTTCTCGTCCCGTAATGTTTCGACAGAAGTACTCAATTTGATCGGCATAGACGTTTGGGGTAGACATTTCTACCGTGGCGGGAAGATTGAAGATAATTGGATTCTCAACACTAGGCTCCCATGCTTCCTGGACTGCGTTGCAGACCTTTATGACGTATTCCGGCGACGTATCTGAGAATGTTTCGGGACTGAATTCGAATTGCCAATTGGTGGCCCTAACTTTCGGATCAGGGGATTCCTTTGTAAGACTTCTTGCAAGCTTTGCGCACTTGACGGCAAGCGCAAGGGACTCCTCTTCTGTCATTCCAAATACCACACGACGGAAGCATTCGCTAGTCGCTAGGTATAAATGAAGGATGGCGTTTTTGGTGCCATGGAGAGATTCAACGGTACGCTTGATCAAGTCTTCGCGGCATGGCGAGAGAACTTGGAGGTAGACGTCATCCGGAACAACGCCTGGTGTTTCTACCAGGCGGCGGGTGAAGTCGAAATCGGTTTGTGAGGCAGATGGGAAGGAAACTTCGATTTCTTTGTAGCCGAGTTCGACGAGGAGGTTGAAGAATCTGAGCTTTTGGTCGCCATCCTATCGCAATCAAGGTGGTTAGCTAGCCGTGCCATCCATCGCAGTTATAGAGGAATTGCGAACCATTGGATCAACCAGGGATTGGTTTCCATCTCTGAGATCGGTTGCAAGCCATCTCGGGGCTTTTGTGATGGTCTTGCTAGGCCATTGACGGTCTGGGAGGTGAATTGGCTGGTATGGCTTGTATTTTCGGGAGGGATCTTTGAGCCTGTATGGAATTTAGTGTGAGCGATAATGAATTCACTGATAACTGGTTCTTCGGCGAATCAAAGAGGTCCAGGCCTGGGAGTTCCGTTGCGACATGCCCACTTACATTGGCATTTTGACGTTATTGCCGAAGCTACCCACTGCTGCTGCACAATCGAAGAAAACCGAAAATGAGGGATCAAAGCTGGCAGGTGAGAACAATTGACAGCCTTGTCGATATGTCGATTGACTGTATATGCAGGAACGAAAAGCCAGTTAGTTGGAAAGCTACAAAAGCGCAAATTGGAGAAGTTCGGTCGATTGCTTGTGGCAGGTCTGAATGGGTGTGAAGAAGCCAACCAAGTTTAGCAGATGCAACAGAGTATGTGAACATACAAAGAGAAAAATCGGAAAAGTTTGAAGCTCGTTATGACTCACAGAGAAGGTGCGAAAGAACTTCCGAACTTCTTCTCCTTGAAACCGGGCAAACTCGCTGAAATCTGAATTTTCGCCGACAGAATTTACGTTAATGTCTTTGCTAACGGCGATTTCGGTCCAGTTTGGCTTGTGGATAAACACCGGCAAGTGGGCTCGATTTGCGCCAATAGCCGAAGAAAGTGAGTCGAAAATTTTTTTTGCTTGCTTATGCGCACCCCGCCACATGAAAAGCAAGGACGACCAAATGCCCCGCACGTCGCCGCCAGGAACCCAAGAGCTGGTAATATGGATGTTGCGCCACTAGTGTCGGTTGACTACAACGCCGCACCTTTAGTTTTGAGTGAAGGATTCATTCTGGCGGGTATCTATTGATATCCATTGAACGAAAAAATATCCCGCCATGGGTCATTACCGTTCTCACTTGCCATTCAAAACCAATGGCTCGATATCCTCAGCTCCTCTTACCCACATTAATTGACGTCAACCAGATTTTCGCAGTTTCGGAAAGATTTCGCACTCTCGAGATCAGATTTGGTTAACGGATGGCGACATCACGACAAACAAAACCAGCTGATTGGTGTATTGAAAATATCACACTCGCAACACGTACTGGAACATGAGCAAATGCGGGCGAAAGAAAATATTGCTTTGTCCATGCCGTCTTGGATACATGAATAATCAATCCGGTTATAATAAAACTGATCTAATGGTACGAAAGATTGGGACTACATAGAGCGTAGCGAGGGTGGGAGCCGGAGGTTCCGGTTGAGACACAAAAGCGCCGGTGTAAGGAGAATGGTCGGAGAGCGAAAAATTCGCCGAAGCGCTAAATAGCCTGCGTGATAAGAGAAAAATATTTTGTTAAAAGGGAAACAGGAGCTCAGTCTTAATTTTGTATTGGCCTTTTGCAGAGTATTTGTGGAAGAGAAAAGGAGGGAAGAAACAAAAGTTGCAATAAAAAAGCCCCAGATTTTCAAAATGTATTTGCCGCAATATTAAAGAGGTAGGTTATGAAGCTCCGCCAAAGGTTCGGCATTTTCGTAAATATTGAAGGTGTCACCAACGAATTCTGGGAGACGGCGATCATAATCAGTTTGAGGAGAGGTGGAATCGTTGTTTTGATCATTACAAATGTTTAATGGCGGTTGGTTCTCGTTATTCTCATCTCCTTGTGGCTCACCACTATCGCTGCTATCCTGGGACTTTTGCGGCCCCAGTTCACCAGTTTCAATTGAGACCACACTAGCGTTATGGCTAGTGAGGCTTCGAGCAACCTGTCTAGTGAGCTCAGATATCTCGGAGTCGGAGCCATCGTGGGTTGAAGGTAGTTGAATAGTTCTTGGTTGGGATAGTGTATCTGAAGAGGCTTTCATACCCAAAGACCGAGAGCGAATATCTGGACTGACCACTTCCTCGAAGGATCGGAAATTGGCTGATCCAGCAAGAGCTATCCCACGGCTGTAGCGTCCCTCAAAAAATGGAGGAGAGACCGGGTTGGGTTGTCGGCGCTGAACTGCGATAGGGTGGAGACCGCTTTCTTCATTATCCTCAATAATCCCCGAGCTATTTCCAGAGGAATCGGCGTCACTTTCAACAGGCGTTGCAACGAGATGGCCGGTAGTATCGATATCAAAGCGCATTAGAGTACGAGGTCGTCTCTCATGGTTAAAATAGTCTGTCCCCGCTACTGGACGGGTAGGCAAGACGGGTGCGGACTGTTGCCTCGCGATACTGAAAGGTCGAGGAGAGAGTCGACTACTAATTCCTAATCGCTCGGTATATTGCTCTGGGGTCTCAAGTTTTTTGATGGGACATTGTCCAGGAATATCAAATTCTTGGATTGGATTTTGCTGCTGCGAGAACCCAAACAAATGACTGCGGCGGGTCGGCAAGCTTGTGTGATGCACACGCCTAAAGTCTCTGCCTTCGATGGGGGCGATCTGAAACCGCTCTGTAGTAGCTAAAGGATGGGTTTGCAAAGTCTGACTGGAAGCCCCTAACCGTAACTCACACATTTCTCCATACAAATTGTTTGAGAGTGGAACGCTCGGGTAAATTGTTTGGGGATTTAGCGAAAGTCGGTCTGCGAGATTTGGTAATGAGACCCTCGATCTAGTAATCGTAGTGTTGAAAGTTTCCGAATGAGGCATACCAGCGTATGCTCTTGATGAGGTGATGCCTCTAGCAGCAGTTGACTCAATATTTGGAATATCTTGGGTCGGCAATTGAGAGGTATGGCTTTGACGTGGGTTTTTCATGAGAGCGGTCGGTGGGAGGATTGAAGATCCGCCTGACATCCTGAACGTCTCACTTTGAACTGCGCCACCGTTATTGAAAAGGCGAGACCCAAGCACTGGCATAGTCGCTATTCTTCGAGCTTGAGTCCGAAGCCCAAGTCTCATTCCACCCGTGATGCGACTATTTGTGCCTCCTCCAAAACCTGACATACTAGGTAAGAGTAGACATTCCGCCTTCACAACTAGAGTATCCTTAGGCCGCGGTTGTCCAATCTCTGGTTGTTGACAGTGAATTATGGGGGTATGGGCAAACAAGATAGGGGTCCCGTTGCCAACCCACGACTGGGTAGAGAACTACTCCGACCCTATAATGGCTATCACGTCGTTTCGAGCTGGATCATCCCAAACCATGCTCTCTTGATTGAAAATATCATGGTAATCTGGGAATTGAAAGGGCCAAAGTGTGTGCATCTCGTACATCTTGGAAGCGATGCGAGCAAAACATTCAACGATTTCCAGGAGGTCGTTGTAAATGTCGAATTGTCGGTATCGGTAATCAGTGTGCCCTTGGGTTTGGCCTTGCAAAGGGAGGAGATGTTCATGTATTTTGTCCGCGGCACGTTTACACCGAGGTTCGACGATCCATTTATCGAACCATGGTTGCTCTGTGAATTGGATGAATCGACAGGAACGCCATTCGAGGGCAACTGTGCGTTGGTAATCATAACCTTTAAGTCGAGTAATCAGTATAGTAGTATATCTGAAAGTGTAAGGCGAACTAACCATGATCAAGAAAAAGATTTTCTTCGAGCGAGAATAACCCAGATAGGTTGTCACAAAGCCCCTGCCAGAACCATCCAGAACCCAGACAAATATTGAATAAGACCCGTTTAATGAATCCGGAAACGAGCAAGTATTTAGAATCGGCGCTGTTGATGATACTGGACAGGACTTTCTCAGAGCCCCCGCAGATCTGAACCAGATACTCCTGCATTTCTGGGTCTAAAGGATCGGCACCATATGAGGTAAAATATCGTTTCGTGTAGTTGCGAATCTCTCTCAAAATCATGTCTAGTTCCATTTTAATCTCTTTAAAAGTGAAGCGTTTGTGATTGGGAGAAGGGTCTGGCGGCATTTGCCCAGTTTTGGGGTAGAAGGGTGGATAGAGACGTCGATTCCATAAAGCGAGGGGATCCTTGCTGAACGAAATCTGTGGACGGATGGATTGCCAAAGTATTTCAAAGTGATCTGGGAGAGCTTTTTGCATCCACCGTTTTTCTATTTGAACAGCCTCATCAGGCTTGTTTTTGCTGTCAAGAACATTGATGGTTGCCATCGCCATTTCCTCTAAGCGGTCTCTTGCTCCAAAGTGATCGCTGCAAATAAGTTGAAGAAGGGTGTAAAACAATTGTCGCTGCTGTTCAAGAGTTAAACGATCCCACTCGCCATTATCAACACCAAGCTGCGACCCATTCAGTGTTAGCGATTATCAACTCTATCTACAAATGGATAGGATACATACCGCTAAACGAGTAATGTCAACATTTGTGAAGAACTGAGCGCCGATGGGACCACTACTTTGGATACTTTGAAGGGCCTTGATTCGCTGCTCTAGATCTGTGAGTGCCGGTCGACGAGCAAATGGCCCTTGAGGATTGGCGAAGTCCGGGAAACCCTTGGAACCGATACTGGAGTGGCAGTTTTCGAGAAGAGAGGTAGGAATTTGTGATTTGAGGCTCGGAGAGAGTAGTATGGGCATGGTACATCTTGATTCAGGCAGCTCAGGGTTTCCTAAGTCTAGCATCTCGGGATTTTGCATATTGGTGAGCTGCTCAACGATCCCACGGGCGATACGAGCGGTATCATCTCTGCCATAGCTCTCTATATTAATAGCTTCATTGTCAGTAACTGGAGGTATATTAGAAGCATCAACGTGGTTAGTGTTGGTAGTCCCAAATGAATCTGTCACCGATAGTGTAGACCCTCGCGAACGACCTGGCGTTTCGACAGACGTAGAGGCCTCGCTTGAATTGCTAGAGCTCATCGCGTTTTTCATTCTGGATCTTGGTTGAAAGGATCTTTGGAGACAATTGGTTGATGATGGGCAATAAAAGGTTTGAAAGAGTCAATGAGAGGGTGATAGAAGAGATGACAAGGGCGGTGTATAAAATGGGGCATAGTGATTAGGTAGCAATTCGTGATTTGGAAAACCCCACCCAGATGCTGAGGTTTACAGCGTTCTTGATATTTTGATTTACCCCCCTATCCCCAGTCTAAGAAATTGGCTGTGGAAAATATGAAGAGCCAGGAAACTAGCATTTGGATCTAGGACCACCAATACCAATCGCCAAAACCAGCGTTTGAATGAGAAGGAACTCACCAATAAGTTGAGAAAGATCGGGAGGGTAAACTGGCATTGTTAAATCTTGTAGTGGCCGTCGAGCTCCCGCTCTAAACAGTTCTCCCTGTTCTTGTCGGTAGTCAAATCGTCCTGCGGGCAATATATGCGGTTCAATATATACTTTCATCTCTCTCCATTCCCCATTTTGTTTCAACGAACCTTTTATATGGGGCTGACCCATTCCGAACCATAGGTTTTCTGTGTTGAAGTCACCTTGCCCTAATCCGTTGTTTTGCAACTCTGTCTGGCCGCAATGATTGATTTTGCTTTTCCGCATTCTATCAGCGAAGTTTTTGGCTGTGTCTCGAGCCTCTGGGCCTCTCTCCCAGTACCAAGGGAGTTTTTTGAGATCCCCTCTTCTTAATTGGAAAGCCGCTTGTACTTGCTCAAGCGTAGGAGATTGGTCTGATGAGTTTGATGAACCCAGGCTAGCTTTGTCCATGTTTGCAGCGTTTGTTATGGTGTTCAAGGTTCTTGCTTGCTCTGTTGCTCGCTAAATATGATAGAAAACAAGCAAGTTCAATTTCCCATATAAAGTTAGCTAAACCTCGACTACGTGATAATAACCCTGAAAGACTAGGGTTAATCAAAACTTAGTTTATAAAAAAAACCCCTACTCTAGAGAGCGCCCTCAAAAGGCCTTTACGAATGGCTACCTCGACTTCTGGGTCACTCCGGAGTTGCAATGGTTGGATATCGATGTTAAAACGATGCTGACTAGAGTCACTAGCATTCTTTCGTTGTCGCTGCTAGATTGGGCGGTTAAGTCAGCCCGGTGCTCGTAGTAGGTCGAAAAGCTTCATTGGTATAATATTTTCCCTTGGTTGAATAGGGTGCAATTTCTTTTCTAATTCAATATTATCCAAACCAGGATCAAATGATGGCCATTTACATACTTTTTGATGGCCTTCAAGTTTCTGTAATCTGTTTGCAGTTTCTAGGGACTCTGGTTGATGTGAGGATGAGGCACTGTTAATAGGACCCGGTTTAGCTGTATTTATATTGGCGGAGCCTGGTTGCTGTGGTCCTTCTCGGTCAGTTTGTGCTAGTTTAGAGGACTCAGTTAAACCTTCCATTGTTTTGTTTCTATGGTGTAGAACGGGCCTGAAGCTAGATGGCGCTAGTGGACAATAAAGTTTTAGTCAGAGGTGTTCTTGAAGCCAAGGCATAGAAAGGGCCAATGTTGAGAGAGAAGTTGATGATGCGTAAACAGTAAAAATTACAGAAGAGTCGATGTGTTTGATTTATAGGATAGAAAGCTTAAGAATTGGTGTGCTAGAAAATATTACAAGAGAGCGTGCAGCGTCAACATCACTCGCCCACCAAACTACAACCCCCTCAAATTCTATATTACGTTTGACAAAGCATTTTCTAAAATGAAGAAGGATATGCCTCTTTTTTTGTATTCATTGTATTGTTTGTATCTATATATATCGACAGTATTCTATAACATAAGCTAGTAAGAAACTTCCATAGCATAAGCTAGCAAGAAACACCCCTTCCGTTATCATCCATTGTAGATGCCCATTCAAGGTAAAATAGAGGAAAAGAAAGAAAATTTCGATAACCATCTACAGTGTTATCTCAAGTTCGATTTTGTCACACATCGACTATTTATGGATGACGAACCGAGTCCAACCCGAACCTAATAAGGCTTTGCCTTTTTGGTAGGGCAAGCTTTACCGCCACTCGGCTTCCAGTTCGTGAATCTATTAGCAGGATTAAAAGGAGTACAACCGCACCAATCCTTGCAGCCTAAATCGAAAGTGGCCGTTACTGCCTTCCCACCGATGCATGAACAATCATAGGTAGACTGCGCAGGAGCGGGCATGCCGACAGGGCATGCAGGACCGCATTTCTTTGACACGATTGTGCAAGTAGGTTTAACGGTTATTGTGGTTGATGGCGGGCAGGTAACAGTAGGTGTCTCTGGTTCTTCCTCGTCACCTGGGTCGGTTGGGTCCTCGACTGGCGTATCACCTGGATCGGTTGGCTCTTCCTTTAGCTCATCACCTGGGTCGGTTGGGTCATCGTTTTGCACATCTTCAGTTGGCTCCGCAGTGCAAGTTTGAACGATCTTGGTGATGATCCTCGCTGGGCCGGGAATATTCCTTGTCTTCGTAACAGTATGGGTGAATTCCTTGAGACCATACTTGGCAACCTTAACCGTGGTTGTGACGGTTACGGTCTTGGCCGCGGGAGCAAAAGTCATGCTGGCAAGAGCTGGGGCCGTGCTAGGGAGTTAGGCAAAGTTAGTATCTAAGAGATAGAATGGAGTCTGCTAAGATTTTAAATAATTTCATACCTAGCAGCCAAAAGCGAAAGGAGTGCAACTTTCATCTGCATCTTTAATATTCAATTCAATGAGAAGACCTTAGAGATGTTCTGACTACAAGGACTTAAAGGGTTGTGATATGAAATAAAGAATGTGGAAGGTGTCAGAACCAATAATGGTAGCTATGCCTAAGGTTGAGCGAAAGTATCAAAGGAGAGGATATCGCAGAATGCAATTGAAGGAGTAGTTCCTGGGATGATGGCAGACCGGTAGATGGTGAAAAGAAAAAAATATTAGATGGGAATATTGCTCCTCTTTTATAGATATCAGATCAGGTCCATGGATCCAAAGCTGAAGGCACATTGTATCAAGCCTCGATCTCGAAACGTACCACTAGAACAAGATCAACATCGATGTCCTCTGCCTCGGTATTCTGACATCGATCGATATATCTTAAGAGCCAATAAGATTCATAACCTGCAGCATCTTGGCCGTATGACAAGGATCTCTGATATTTTGATATTTATATCCAAGCATAGGCCTCAGGGTCGACGCATGCGAGCCCCTGGAGGCGGTGTCCAAGATCAGCAAAGTCGTTGAGCTCATTAAAGCTTCAATTGTGCTGTTCCGTTCCACATGCTGATGAAAAGAAAGATACTCGAAGATTGCAGAATAGGCGAAACTAAGGTTTTAATAGGGAAAGCTATCAAAACTAGAGCATTTTTATTTCCTGGGAGCAAACATTGTATTGGAAATTCCTATATCGAAAAATAAAGTTACATCGACGCCGCGTGGGGAATGGTCTAGGCTTGGCTTTCCTGAACCACGACCGGGTCGGCTAGCGCCTCCCGTCTAAATGACACAGAAAGCGGCTAGCCAACACTAAATTGACGCTGTTTGGTTACGGTATGTCGATTCTACGGCAGGGTTCTCGTAGCGAATATTTTATCTACTGACTCGATCCACCATGTTACCCAGTAATTCAAGTCGGTACCGGCGATGATATCATTGGCTTGCAGCGTTTCGACTGTGTGGACTTGACAGTATTGGGTTGAATTTACTGACTACAGATCACGGACTTTCAAGTTTCCAGGTCTTTATATGCAATTGGGCTTAAATACGAATTCGTGGAGAGTAAACCGAGCTGAAGTGCAGATCGACACTGCCAGCTGAAGTTTACATTGTTAATCCTGGTAAATATTTTAGTACGATATTACACGTCGACGTCGGGAAAAGCATACAAGAACGCGCATGTGCAGGGAGGCTGTAGAGGTTACACCTTGTAGCTCGCCTATAAGATACTATTTCCGGCATCGTGAAGGCCGTTTTTCGAGTTAGGCGATGTTATGAATTACGGGAAAATTATGATTAGGCGCATCCGATTGCTCATTCGGATAGAAAGTTTCGAGGCATCGTAAAAAAAGCCATTCCGAGAATTGGTTAAAGTATACAGGCAAGCAGGTTTCCGCATCACCCTGCAGGTCCCTGCCCGCTAATTTTGCAGTATGTTTCCCTGCAATGTTAACCTGATTCGTTAATTGAGGGTATGCACTTGAGTTTGGCTATCCCTGTAATTCTGTTGGTCGGCTAGAGGAGGGAGGAAAGTATGCTTCAGAGATCGCCGTAATCTTGCCTCCAAGCCCTTCCTAGGATCCTTCGTCGGCTAGATTCCTATAGACCCAGATCATAGTTAGTTTCGTTGCCAGCCACCAGCTCGCTATTGTAAGGGCCTACCGGCACGTCTAGTATCGAGACTAGTATCGAGATTTGATCATAGTTAAAGTTTAATTGCATTCTGCGCTGTTTTATGAAAATTTCCACCGCTTTTTCGCCATATGCTACATAGCTATGGGCCTACCATCCATACAGATATCAACTAGATTTGAGGGCGGTAAGTGGATCAAGTGCAATAATTTATCTTTCATACTCTCGTAAATCGAACGCTAAACAGAAAGAGCGACTGGTATACGAGATAACTTCGTCCACGGATAGTTGTAATAATTTTGGGCTAAGAGCGACATCAGATATGACAAATTAAGATTTATATCAAATTGGTGAATCGAATAGCGTAGTTGAGTAGTATTTAAACTCGTTTGTAACTAACTCAAAACAAGCTGTACAGAATGAGCTTTACAGCAGTAAGTGTTGTCTAACAAAAAGTACGCCAAACCTAAACGCTCCTCTACTAAACATACATCTGTTCCGCACTGGACATGTGGAACCGTGAGATTGCAAACTTATACCAGCGCAAACTCATGCCTTTGCGAGGTCCCGGCCCCTATAATAACTAAGTAGCTCGCCACACAGACGACACCTATCACCATGAAAGGCGTAAGTTACTCTTGGCCTTTCGGTGTATCGCTTTATATATTAGCGCAAGTTCTGGTAGTGTATGCGCAAGACACGGTCGTAGTGTCGGAGCCAGAACCTAAGGATATATATATTCCCCTAAAACCAACTTATGAAGGACATCTAGCCCAAGAAGGCCGCACTATAATCCATATCGCACAGGCGTTCGATGGATTAAGGGATGTTATTCATACTCGTTGCCCCATCGGCAGCAAATCGGACCCTCCAGAGTTATACCAAAATTCAATAAGCTACCTCTCGGACGCGCTAACAGATGCTCAAACAAAGTTCAAAAAGGCCTTTTTATTGATGGTTGAAGATACCCCGGAAGGAAGAGATGAGTTGGAAAGGTTCGGGTTTGGTGATATCGAAACAGCAGAGAAATTATTCCAATCAATGAGCGATGTAGTCAAAAGTCTCCCTCGTCTACCTAAAGCTTTGATGGTTTGGGAACGCAAGATCGACGAACAGACCGGATACCGATATCCGGAGGCATTCCCGCCTGGTGTAAACGCCGTCGCGGTCAGTCTCGATATTTATTCCGCAGAGCTTGACTATGAAGAAAATGTGATAAGGATACCCGCCAACGGGAAACAAAAGTTCCTTGATAAATGGTGGAAGGTATATAATGGACTTGACAGATACTATTCATGGTCGAATCTTATGAAGGGCAGTGCTTCGACTTGGCTGAATACAGAGGCATCTATACAGTTGCTCAGCGATTGGAACGATCCTGGGCGAGTCGGAACTAACAATATTAATATCCAACCCCGACTTACATATCCGATAATATTCCATAGATATAGAAATTTATTCCGTTGCTGGATGAACCCAGTTGCTAATATAATCGGTTGGACTACCAATACCCTGGGCCCGCTACCTGATCCGAGTCCACCGATTTTCATATGGAAAAGCACCTTTACCGAGGAAGATATAGAAGCGGAAAGAAGAGCGGAGCTTAAAGCGGCACAAGAAAAGGAGCGAGACGCAAAGAGAGAGAAGTTAAGGAGCGAATTTGAAGAGCCACTAAGTGCATCAGGAGAGGCCGGAGAATAACCGAGACGCATACTAGACACAAGATTCGAGTCCACTGAGGACCAAAGTCAAGTGTTCGAAGTACGAATGGAGCTGGTAAAAGTACTACAATCGCAGTTAGAGGAGCAAATAAAATAATTGCAGCAGAAGCAAGAGCTACAAGGGGCAGATGAAGCTCAAGAAACCTCCAAAGGTACGGCAGATACTGTAATTAGTGAATAAATGGAGAACAATTCGCAAGAATCCTGGAGTTTTGACAGCTTCCGGCCTTCATTTTTCGGTGAAGGTAGAGGTGGTATGTAATTATACTAAAATTAATTGAACCCAGCCGAGATAAGCACTCAGTTTATTCTATAATTGGATGTTACTCCACCCACGAGCAACCTCTTGATTATCGCATGGGATAACGTATTTCTTGGGTATGACTAGTCGACTTTTGCAGAATACGCCTCTAGCTACTTATTGCTATAGTTATAATGGTCTTGAGCCTAATACGCCGTGTATCAGCAAATATTTTCTCAGTAGCAATTTTCAAAGCTTAGTATAAGGACTAGGAGAAAGATGCATAATCACAGCCAGTGCATGGTCCTGATTTTGACATATATCTCCTACGAAAGTTGAGGGGGAGTTCAGGTTTGGAGACCAGTTTGAAACACATTCCAGCTCACTTAACCTGTTTTCGAAGGAATCGAATTTCTGCATTAAAACTTTTATAACCACAGATCCAGTTTAGAGTCTTGAACGCGGTATCACATATTAGATATCCAGGGCGGGATATCCGGTCCTGTGGTGATCCGAGGGTAAACTAATAAGAGCCCTTACATGTATACACGCAGATCCGACGATTGCATCTTGTGCAATTGTCTCATACCTTACATTAAAAACCAGTATTGCAAATAAGATACTAATATCATTATCTTCTTGCAATAATATTTTACAGTGGGAAGGATCATTATCCATAATGAGGAGCTATAATTAATTGCTTCCTCACCAAGGGTTGTTGCAGGTTTGCAGTCGCCAATTGTACCTAGTGACATAGATCGCTAGATCATTCCTTCAATTGGATTATAGAATATAGATCTTCCCTACGTCTGACGAGGCGGAAGGAACAGGTTATGGAATTTGTGGCAAAAGCTTGAATTTCATGCATGTATTATTGCTACTCCCTGTTATAGTTAGCTATCGTGCATGTGACGTCTGGCCTCCATGAGAGTATCAACACTTTCTGCTCTGAAATTCCAATCTTGCCGCCACCTACACTCTACACTCTACACACATACCCATCACAATCACAATCGGCGGCTTCACTTCAGCTCAAGCTACCACGCACTCAGCAATTCTGCCGAGACCTTTTCTGCACTTTTGGCTGGCTGGAGGCTTCCGAGACTGGCACGCTGGCTGCACCTCCATCCGTTAGTTGGTCTGACATACGACAAGGATCTATAGAAGCGAGAAAAGTCTAGTTAGAGGTAAGCATAAGCTCCTCAAGAAGCTGAGAAATTTATTTTGAAGCGAAAAAAAAAAAAAGATTTCTGATGAAAACTCCGCTCATTCAAATACATGGAGAAGGAAGCTTGAGGTTTCAAACAATTCCATTTTGAATTACTCTCGTTTCATCGAGAAGTTTCTTTTAACTAGCTAATCAGTCTTGTCGGTGTCAAGGCAGTACTCTAGCGAGCTGATCATAGCTCTTGTGATTTCTCATCAGCCTCAAATCAACCATCGCTCGGGACAAAATATCTAATTCTCCAAAAGTGAGATTTGGCTTGCATATTTGAAGGGTCGAGCTAGGGCCCCAGGCGGACCAGCCTTCAAAATTTGATCTCTTCATTCTCGTGACCATAGAATCTAACATTTGGTCGTTCGTTGATAGCGAAATAGCATACGAAGTAGTAACAAAGCTGCCGGGTTGAAAGCCTCAGGTCTGCCTGCTGTGAACGTTTTAATCCTGGGTTTCGGCCAACAAATAAATCAGTTTCGATATTTCCAAGGGAGCGCTGCGGTTTGGGAGCTTAAGCTGGCCATATTGGGATCTTTAATCCAGAGGCTGTTTCTTTGAGATCGAGACCAAGAGCCAAGAACCCCTCTTGACTCTAGTGCTACCTCTCCGGAGCCCCACCAGCATAAAGTATCTTAAAGCACAGTGCGAGTGGCTGCAGATTTCCAATCCTTCGAACTGTTATCTCGAAACTTTCAGCCTTCTCCAAAGCGTACCCCTTTGCCAAATACAAATTCCGACTGAAGAAACCCCGGATTATCGACAGTTAGAAGCCGAGCTCTAGAAAGTGTTTTTGGAAGTAAGTTGTTCATCTCTCTCTCTCTCTCTCTCTCTTCGTATCGCAGTGGGAAATGCGCCTAGTTGGTTCATCTTGCATTGCGCCTTCTGTTTGACGAATGATCCTTTGGTTTTTGTTGGCGGAATCTACGACGGAGCCTTTCTGCCGGACCGTAAAATCGGTATCTGTTTCGCCAGCAGCAAAGCAAGCTCTCTTGCTAGACTTGGAGCTAGCTAGTTTGGTAGCAAGAGGGGAAGCTCTGCTTATCCATTGCTACCCTCCTTGGCCAGCTCGTTATGTCACCGTTTTGTGATTCTGGGTACCGTTGGCAGGCACATGTCCATGATCGCTTGCTTGCTGGCTGGCTATTCCTGTCGTACCTACCTCCTCCTGTCTAAACCCAAATTTCTCAGACATGCCGACCGATCCTATCTTGAGCCTTCCAGCTACAATTTAGCAACCCGATTTCTTAGAGTTTGGGTAGGCATACTCTCAGGCAAGCAGCGACTAACATCATCATTAGAAATATCACACGGCAGCGGGCTAGGGGTCTATTATACTACCGCTTTGTTATACTGGTCGCTCCACTTGGATAAATCTTTTTTCTTGCTGTCGACACATTTGGGACAGTCGGTTCATAGCTAGCTAGCCAGCTTTTTTTTTTTGTTATCGATCCTTGAGCAACTGGGCTGAAAGGTAACTAAGTTACGCAGCCAACAGACCCAGCTTTCCTTATTCCTTTCTCACACCTCCACACCACCAACCACGCCGCCTTCCCAGTCTCCTCTCCCTTACTCTCTTTTTCCCCTTCCCTTCTTTTACTTCTTTCTTTTCCTTTCCGAAATGGACCAAGTGAATTCCCGTTTCAAGAAGCTTGGATTCTCCCGAAAAGCATCTACAAATAACGGCCCTCAGCTTCAGCCTTCGGCCTCTCAATCCTCTCTCCATCAACAGCAGCAGCAGCAGCAGCCGGTGCGGCAAACACCACCTCCACAGCAAAACCCGCTTGGCCGGCCCCCTTCTTATACCGGAGCCCCTCAACCTCAAGGAGGACCTACCCCGCCGGGACAGAACCCGTTCCCACAAGGTCAACCTCAACAACAACCACCTCCGCACGGCGGACAGACTTCACCACCTGTCGGCCCCGCAGGCAATCCTCAGCAGCAGCCACCACCACAACAGCAGCAGCAACCACCTAATATCAGGCCTCCTATCCCTCAACAACAACAACACGGCCCTCCTCCTCAGGGACCTCCAGGACCTCAAGGACCACCTCAGCAAGGACATCTCAACGGACATCCTCAAGGCAGGAACGGCTCACCAATGCCTCAGGGACATCCAGGACAGTGGCAGCAGCAGCCGCCTCCGATAAATACACAACAACCATTCAACCGTCCTCTGGGGCCGGGAATACCTTTCCCACCTGGTGGTCATCCACAAGGTCATCCACAAGGTCATCCAGGAGGTCATCCAGGAGGCCACCCTGGAGGATACCCTCAGCAAGGACCACCAGGACCACACGGCGGTCCTCCAGGTGGTTTCCCTCAACAGGGCCCGGGTCCGGCAGCAGGTGTAGTGGCAGCTGAGGTTCAAGGAAGCGGAAGAAGCTCATCACAACTCATTGTCGGCATTGATTTTGTAAGTTTCTTGCTTTTCATGTCCCCATTAGACAAAACGTGTTTTTTTCCCTCGTTCTTTGGAATTGTCTTTCGCTCCCTTTCTGGGGTGTCTAATATCACAGCACAAAAAACCCCACTTTGGGCTATCGACTCAGCCGCACTCCAAAAGAGCGCAGCTATCAGCCAAGACACATGAAAAACCTCATCCCCATCTTACCAGTAATATTCCAAATTTGACTAACATGTTTCGGTACGTCTTCTTTCTTACAGGGAACAACATTTTCCGGTGTCGCCTATGCCTTCGTAACGGGTCAGGAAGCAAAGGAGGCTATCATTACTGAATGGCCAGGTGCAGGTAATAATACTCGGCAAAAGGTAATATCAAGATTCTGGTATCACTACGGATTGGTCACCAATATTAACTAGCACATCTGTCTATAGATCCCAACAGTCCTTTACTACGATCAATACCAGAAGGTAGTTGGATGGGGTGCGGATATTGCCGAAGCCTTGGCGCCCACTGGATACCCAAAGGCCGGTGTTCAAAAGGTATGGTGGACAGCTCCGAATTGATATTCTATTCATGCGACTTGAAAACTGACCCAATCGATCTTTAGGTAGAATGGTTCAAACTGCAGCTCATGGTATCGGGCAACACCTACATTGACCCAATCAACCTCCCGCCTCTGCCACCAGGCAAGTCTGAGATCGATGTTGCCGCAGACTACCTCTTCCAGCTCCGTAAGGCCATGCGAGCGGCGCTGCTAAAGGCTCTCGGTGAGGTTTTCAACAGAGAAGAACGAAACATCAAGTACTTCTTGACCGTCCCTGCTATCTGGAACGATGCCGGAAAGGCCGCGACCAGACAAGCTGCCATCCAGGCCGGTTTCTTAAGAGATGCGAACGATAACAGACTCACTCTGATTACTGAACCAGAAGCCGCCGCCATGTTCTGCTCCAAGGCTGGTTTACTGAACCTTAAGATTCACGACGCGGTGCTCATCGTCGATTGCGGTGGTGGTACTGTCGATTTGATCGCCTACGAAGTCGAAGAAGAGGTACCATTCTCTGTCGCCGAGTGTACTGCCGGTTCCGGTGACAGCTGCGGTAGTACTGCTCTTAACCGAAATTTCTCGAACATCCTGCGAGCTAAGATCCGAAAGATGAAGCTGCCGGACGGGTCCAAGACGGCGGGCAAGGTCTACGCCAAGTGCATCATGGACTTTGAGAACAGAATCAAGGCTGATTTCCGAAATAACGGCCAAAAATGGGCCGTTGATGTTGGTATCGAGACCGACTTCCCTGATGCCGGTATCGAGGAAGGATATATGACCTTTACAAACGAGGAGATTTTGCAGTGCTTTGAGCCCGTCGTAAACAGGATTTTGGAATTGGTCAGGAATCAGATTATTGCTATTCAGGCCCAGAACAGGCAGTTGCAGGTAAGAACCGCCCAATATACACATATATTACGTCACGATATCATGAGATTTTGAATGCTAACAAAAAAATCCTTTTACAGAACGTCCTTGTCGTCGGTGGTTTCGGTGCTTCCGAATACCTGTTCCAACAGATCAAACTCCACGTGCCGCCGCAGTTCCAGAACAAGGTGGTTCGACCAATGGACTCCGTCGCCGCCATCGTCAAGGGTGCAGTAACGGCCGGTATCACCGAGCGTGTTGTTACGTCCCGTGTCGCTCGTCGTCATTACTTGATGGCAACATTGCAGCCTTTCAAGGAAGGTCACCATCCCGAGGCCTACCGTGTCCCATCGCTCGATGGCAAGGACAGGTGTAAATATACCCGTCAAATCTTCGTCACGAAGGGCCAGAGGGTGAAGATTGGCGAGCCTGTGAAGGTTTCGTTCTTCAGACAAGTGGCGCCAGGAGCGACACTCATGTACGAGGATATTCTGTACGCTTGCGACGATGATGTGTGCCCAGAATACACTAAGGACTCACGTAAGTTTTTATGCCTTTTATAAGTCTTTCAGAGAAAGATAGCTAACCGTCATGTTTTCTCTATGTACAGGTATCAAGGAGGTTGTCACGCTTACGTCGGATCTTAGCCGTAAAAACTTGGAGAAGGACTTTGAGCGCATGGATACACCACAGGGAACGTTCTACCGTGTTTACTTTGATATTTACCTGACATTGGACGGATCCGAGTTTAACGCGGAGTTGGTCTGCCAGGGTGAGGTTATGGGTAGATGTTCTGCCAAGTTCCGTTAAGGGGGAAAGAGGAGAATGAAGAAAAAGTAGGTATATTTAGGACCGTGTTAATTTTTTATTTTGGAGAATAATGATGTGTGTAGTGTGATGATGAAATAAAGTAACCGTGTTTCCTATCTCCGTTTTTTTTTACTATGGGAAGTCATGCTTTGCAATCCGATGACTATTTCCTTTAAGGGCAAATTTTTTTTCCCTTTTCGTTTATAATTTTTCTTTACTTTTACTTTTTTTCCCCTACGGTTTATTCCCTCTTTTATTTTTAGTTTTCTATTTTATTTTTATCTGTCAATCTTTTGAAGCAAATGCATGTATATGATGATGGACAAGTAGTATTCTTTGAGTTTTTTCTTCCTTAGCACAATACGATATTATACCCTGCACCCGAAGAGAGAGAGAGTAGAAAAACTCGCCCATTCTCGGTTCCCATGGCGTAAACGAAACGGCGGCTGAGTGCTTCGAGCTGCATTTTTCGGCACCACGGCGAAAAGAGTGCAAGCAAAAAACAAGGGGCGTCGAAAAAAAGCTTGTATTTTAGGATGACAGGTGGAGTTTTCACTCACAAGTAAACTCAGTAATTCGCACACAGCAGATAAGCTTCCCGTTGCGTGATATATTATAGTTATGCAGGAGGATAGGGGGCTGAGTAGGATGGGAAAAAGAGAGAGAGAGAGCGACAGAGGTGCATTGAAGCGATATATCCCGCCCCAGACAATAAGTTCAGGATCCTGAGTTTGCTATTGAGCTAGACATGAGCTACCCCTCATTTGAGAAGAAAAAAAAAAAAGAAAAAAGAAGAAGCTAACATTGGCCCGAGACTAGAATGGGCAGACTCCACTCAAAGCTAACTACAGCTGCAGCAAGTGGTGAAAGCAGGAAAAATTGGGGGGAGAGGGGATTAAAAGCAAAGATTTATGAGCTATTCTTGTCTTAAGCTGCGAGCAGGGTCCCTCCTTTTTTTTTTAAAGGTGAAATTTTATCGTCTTTGAAGGCTTGAGGATTCTGGATCTTCAGGATTCTGTCACTGGAGGGAAGCTTAGAAAGTGGGGTACTCGAGATGGGGTGGCGAGCGATGGAGATATATCCCACACTTACATGACATACATATATACATATATGTAAGATGTACAGAACGCCCAACAAGATGCGGCCCTGGATTATAAAATTCATGTTGGAGAGGATTAGGATTTTCCAAGCAATCGAGTTTCTATTTTTGGGCTTCGGGATCGAAGCGGTGGAGAAAGATGTGCTCATCCCGTTCTTTTGCTTTCTGGCCTTTTTTTTTGCACTTTGCACCTGTCGGCCATCAACTCGCCAGGCAAGAAGGTAATACCCTTGAGAAGGCAAAAAATAAAATTAAAAAATGGAGGAGAAGAGAGCGGCGAGTGAGAGTCTAGCTAAGAAGTACTTAGTTTTCAGCGATTAGAGTGATATGTATGTCTGATGCCTGGTCGAATTAGCCGGCCTCTTTCCTGAGGGACGAGACAAGACCTAGGCAGCTGACGGCATTTGGCATTTGGCATTTTCTGGCCCTGACCCTGTTGAAGCGACTGAACGACCGAATGATTGATTGATTGATCCCTCTTCGATTCATTTTTCGATATCGATCCCTTTTTTCCTCAACCAACCGGCAACCTGTTTTATTTCCTCATTGCTCTGAACGCCGTTCGCGATCGGGATCGGATTTTCAGTGCATTGACCTCAGACTAGCGTACGTACAATAAGATTGAACCTGAACTCTAGATACACATGCTTTCCATCCCGATGGTGGTGTATTTGGAATAAGGGACAGACCCTCTTTTTTTTTTTTTTGCCTTGTCACCCTGCTCTTTCTTGGGGACCGAAAGGACATTACAGGGACGGCCGCTAGTTTGATGACCGCTGGTTGCTTAGTCCTGGCTGCTTTAAGCGGTACTCCTGCATTTTTCTGCTATGGAAACTTGGTTCCGTTTTATTGTTTTATTTTATTTTATTTTTTATATTTTTTAGATAATATTGGGTTTTTGACTACATTTTATTTTATTTTATTTTTTATATTTATTTTATTTTATTTTATTTTATTCCCTATTGGAGGGGTAACTAGTCAACTATAATTACTTACTTAGTTACTACTTATGCTAGTTGCAGTTGATTCCTCTCCTTCGAAAGATAGAAAGAAGAAGAAGATGCCGGGCCCGCTGTCTTCCTTCTTCAACAACCACAAGCAGAACCGTTCAGCGACGGCTCTGCCTCAGGGAAACGTCTCTTCTGCCTCTCTTTCCTCGCATCAACTTTCTCCCACTACTCTTCAATCTCAGCCTCAGTCTCAGTCTCAGCAGGGTGGTCCTCTTGTTCCTCTTCCTCAGCAGCACGAGTATCAAGCCTACTCCCCTCCACCCGAGTCTCTTTCCGCCCAGCAGCAGATAGCTCTCGCTCAGGCTGTCGCGGCTCAACAGCTCCAACAACAACAGCAGCTCCAAATCCAGCAGCAGCAGCAGCAGCAACAACAACAACAACAACACCGCCACCACCACCAGCAACAGCAACAACAACTACAAGCTCTTGGTGGCCCCGCACGACAGTCATCCATCTCCGGTGCCCCTTCTGGTCCACACTACTCTCCTCATCAGGATCATCAAACCTTCGTTCCTGCTCCTGTCATTCGTCAGACAAGCGGTGCGGCTGAAAGTCAGCAAACGCTGCTAGCCGATAACAACACCACTGACAGCCTCCCTTACTCGACCAATTCAAGTAGTACCACCGTCTACAGCTCCGAGCAGCACCTCCACCAGAAACAGCTCCACCAACAGCAACCGCTCCAGCAACAGCAACTGCCCGGCCCGACTGGTGATGCTATTGCTGCTGCTCCCGTTCCCGCAAAATCTACCCTGAGAAAGCCTTTGCTTTCCAAAGAACCATCTTCCTCTGGTGGTGGTATCAGCGGTCTATTTCACCGACACAGCAAGCACGACCAAGAAGGCTCCTCTTCCACCTCCTCTTCAATCGGCAGGAGACTCTCTACTCGCAAGTCAAACCCTTCTCCTCAGCAGTCTCCACAGATCCCCCAGCAGATCGAGGAGGACACTTACGCCCAAGAATCTCAACGGTCACCTCGTCCTCAGAGCTTGCTTCCCCCTCCACCTTCTCAAAAACACCTGGACGCTTTCCGTAGTCTCAAAAGGGCGGATACCGACACCCAGGCTTATTCCCAACAACGGCCTACCTCACAAATCCAAAGTCCCAGCCCTCAATCTCCAGGTCCTTACTATAATATCGCTACGGGCCAGTACGAAGCTGCTCCAGCTTCTCAACAGCAGACAATTCCTCCCGGCCAGCCGCATCACCAACAGCCACGACCCGTTTCCCAGAGCCAGCAGCAGCCACAACTTCAACCTCAACCGCAGCAACAGCAACAGCAACCACCTCCCCCTCCTCAGCAGCCACCAAAATCTGCCCCTCATCAAGTCCCCCCTCAACAGCAATACCCGGGTCACAAAACTCAACCTTCGCAAACTCAAATTCAGCCGTCTACTGCATTTGCCAGGAGCTCTTCCGACCTTTCCACTCTGCAAATCAATACGAACCATCCTGGTGGTGGTTTAACAGCACCCCCGCAGAATAACAACGCTCCTGTTAGCCCCGGTGCTTCTATTCACACCGTAGACACTATGCCTGGAAATAACCCGGCCGCCCCCCCTCCCCTGGGCAATGACGGGAGAGCTACGCCTACTGGGAAGCCGGAGGGTAGTGCTGGAGGATCTGGGATGACGCCGAGTCAGGTGCAGGCTCTGATGACAGAGTTTGATACTTTGCGTAAGTTTTTTCCCCTCTAAAGTCTTTATGACTAAGAGATGTTTTATACTACATTACGGGGAATATTTATATATTAACGGGTCTTGGCATATGTAGAATCTAAGTACCGCAAAGTGAAGAACCTCTATTTCGAGCGGGCCGCGGAAATTGAGCGGCTCCAGAATACTATGGCGAATCAGCGAATGTCTCAGTCCTGTATCTCTCTAGATGATAACCAGTACGCTGGTCGCTTCGAGCGTCTGGACGGCGCCATCAAAAATCTTGCCTTTGAGATCCGCCAATCATGGAAAGTGATCCCAGGATGGCTTCAGCCCGTTGTCAATCCCGGCGCTGAAGTCAAGGGCGGCAGGGAAATGACCGTTGTCGGCAGAGCAGCTATAAGCCGCTGGGTTGTAGACGAGATTCTAGACCGGTATTTCCATCCAGGTCTCGACCCGATAATTAGCACCACCCTGAAGGGTATAGAGAACGGGATTAGGCGGAACAGTCCGCAGCCGCAATCGATCGAGGAGGACGATAACCTTTCGGCGAAAGTGTGCACATGGCGAATGTCCACTATTGACGGTGTGCGGCCAGTGATCGACTCCCAAACAGGCAAGGATCACTGCCAAAAACTCAAAGAAAATATGAAGGAGAAGCTGATGGCCAGTCTTGCCATGCATTTGAATGATCCGGTACCACCTGGGTTGCCTGGTGGTGTTACCACGATCATTGAACTTTCCGTCGGGTTGTTGGAGAACTTGCCGTTGGAGAGCAGAGATGTGAGGGTTTGGTATCCGTTACCCGGGGAGAAATTTGATGGGGTGTTTATGAGGGGCGAGACCGGTTTACAACCGCTTATTAACACTGGTGGCGCCGATGGTGAGAAGGCACCGATTATGGTGGACGGTAAGCCGATTTCACAGGTGGAGAAGCCGGGTGCTACGCCTCCGCCTCCACCGAAAGATGATGCGGGGTTGCACCCGTCGAACAGTGTCAAGAGTGGTGATACGGGGAAGAAACAGAGCGTCCTGAAGGGTATCAGGGGTAAGCTTGCCGGAGCTGCAGGTGGTAGTGGGTCAGGGCCGGCGCCACCGCAGCAGCCACCTCAGAGTCAGCCGAATCCGAGCCTAACGAGTTTGTCAGCGGAAAGTCCAGCGACAGCCAAGCCGGAAAATGCGGTGACAGGTCCTCCGCCACCGGGGTTGGAAAAGGTGAGAGTCGCTGGATTTATGGCGGTGGAAGTGAGAGGGAAGAGTATTTTGGTCAAAGCGCCTGTTTGGACGTAGCTATGTAAAGAGAAAGAAGAGGAAGGGTGGGGTGAGTATATAGGTAAGGAAGTTTTGGAGCGGATATATGGGTGGCTATTATAAAAAAAACAACAAAATGGGGTCATTGTGAATAGCATGTGGAAAGGAAATTTCCCTGGGAATATTTTCATTTGTTGGCATCTCCTTTTTATTTTTAATTCATCTTGTCACTTTTCTTGGTATCGATGTTGGTAGTTGTTTCTTTTTTTTAAACGTAAATTTTTTTTCTCTCTACTTCTTCTTCTATTCACCATGATGCACTGAGCTATAGGATTTTATCTCTTTGGATCATGGTTAGCCTTTTTATTATCCCATATTTTTACTGGCTTTTTTTTTTTTTTGAACTCCTATGCGGATACTTAGTTTACAACGTGTGTATGAAGACATTCGCTTGGATATATATTATATATATGTTGCATTTTTTGCATCTACCCGCTCTTATTCTTCTTCGTTTTTGTGTAATACATGGTAGCTTGATTCATATAGGTATATAGCAGCAAAGCATTGCCGTCTATGGTCGTATGGGTTTCCCTATTGATAGCTGGTTTTGAATGATTTACCAGTGAAGTTCTATCCGATTCGTTTCTTCTCGACCGTTTCTAGGTCTTTTTTTGGGTTAGGAAATCTGGTACTTAGCAACACAGGATATTATTATTATCATCATTATTTT
Organism: Dactylellina cionopaga; assembly: GCA_036971295.1. Taxonomy (NCBI): domain Eukaryota; kingdom Fungi; phylum Ascomycota; class Orbiliomycetes; order Orbiliales; family Orbiliaceae; genus Dactylellina; species Dactylellina cionopaga. Next base: position 1,876,964 of record JAJTTY010000002.1, on the reverse strand, counting down.
ATGATGCCGAATCGATAATGTTTTATTCCTTTACTTTAGTAATTTCTTTCCAAGCTCCAGGTCTCATACCTCCGTCATCACGGTTGAATTTAAATCTCTTTTTGTTACGTTCGCAGGCGTCACACATGCGGGTCACGTCTGTTTCGAGTTGTAAGGCTGCACCTACTATTGATGCGCTGCTGCTGCTTCTACTACTATTGATGACACCATACTGCTGCCGCTCATGGCTGTGAGTGTAAGTGTGATTATGAGGGTTTAACCGGATCTCTGGGAGTACGGCGGGGATATTTGGGCATATGCAGAGTTTGAGACGGGGTCGGCGGAGGGGAGCGTACACATGAGACAACGAGACGTGGCCGCAGAGCGGGAAGTGGACTCTGTGCGAGTGAGGGTAGGAAGGGGGTGGGATGGGGATTGGGTAGGCTGATGTGTGCAGCCTTTGGTTGGATTTTGACGCGGGCTGATGTTGCGGATGAAGGAGGAGCGAGCTTTTTGCTGTTGGTAAATGCGGTGGTTGTGGTAGGGGAGGTTGTGTGTTAGTGAGAATCGATGGAGGATACGGTGTAGGTATAGCGGGACAGAGGTAGGCAGGATCGAGGGGTATTTTGATAGCCTGGTTTTGCTTGCGTGGGTGTTTGTGAAACGAGGCTTGCGAAGGCGGGTTGGTGGGTACATGACAGCGTTGAGGATCTGAGTTTTGCAGATCTGGATGGACGAGGCTATTGGTGCCTGGTTGGAGATCTCTTGGGCTAGTGAGGGATGGGGTGAATAGGAGAGGATCGTGTTGTGAGGGGTTTGGGGAGCCGAATATAAAGGCGTCGGTGGGATCGAGGCAGGAGAGGTCGGTGTTCATTGGGTCGATTTGTAGGTTTGTATCTGATACGTCGGGGGTTTTCGAATGTACACGTGGAATCCTTTGCCTGTCCATTCTGCCTCTTCAGGTATCAGGATATCGAATAGAGCGAGGAATTTAGAAACGCGGCTTGGTATTATGAGAGGAAGAAGGATTCTTTAAAGGAACCTAGAATGTACTTTTTCGCGGTGTCTACGATGACCGTAACGTATTTTGCATGATGCATATAATGAATTAAGAACCAATTGACCAGGTAGACTCGTAGATGTATCCAATAGTCCTAGATTAATAGAAAAGCTTGTGCGGTAAAATGGCCTTGGGAGAGGCACGTAGCGTGTTTAGAGACGTATATTTACCTCAGAGGCGTCTATACACTAGTAACCAATATTAATCTAGGTATATTGCTTGCTTAAGACGTTGAAAACAGAGTAACAAGGTTCGGGTGTCTTCAATGATGTAATCTAGTCGAATATAAGTGTCGATACGGTTAATATGAAGTGATATATGGTAGTATATATAAGTAGGTGATAGCGAGTCATATTATTAAAGTGTTCTATATTGGAAATGACAATATGTTGCAGACTTAGGGTCAAGTGAGACGTAAGAAAATGGCTTTAGCTTTGAACCAGGAGTCTGTTGCATGCTCTCTAACAAGCAAATAAAAATACGAATACAAAGAATTGAGAACATATTTCAAGAAAATACTAAGTCTCAGAATCTGCCTATGGGTAATGATACGAATCATAAGCGAGAATGGATATGACCAAAACTATGAGTGGGTCGGAAGTATACTGATGGAGTGATCTTGCATCGCTATGAACTCCCTACCATAGCTGCCAATTCTTCGACGCAGGTGGTTGCCCTCTTCACGATGAAGGCCGCAAATTCCGCGTAACTCTCACCAGTCTCTCCCTGCCCGTCCTCATCGTCCTCTCGGTGCTTATCACCACATCTTTTTAAAATCCCCAGATACTCCAACCTCCCCGGTTCCTTCTCATCCCCAATCACGGCCACAATACCTAACTCTTTCAACAAGACTCCACTCAAAATAATTCTACTCATTTCCTCGTTCCCAATGATGAACGGGTGAATGTATAAAAATTCGCAAACGAGCCACGCGTTTAGCGCGAAAGGATCGGAAACCGTGCCTCCTTCTTGGTCTGTTCGATCCATAGCTAGCTGTGCGTGATACGCATTTATTATTTTAGACATGTGCGTCCCCACCGTGCGGGGGTTGATCGATCCTCTTCTCTGCCAGGACTGGATTTCTTCTGTTGGTGTTATCGGGTAGACGCTGCTGGGACGACGGCTTATCGGTATATTCAGCGCAGCATTTATATTTTCCGCGCTAATCGTTGGGGTTTTAGGCTCGGATATGGGGGCGTCAAGGTAATCTCTATACCACCCGCCGAGCTGCTCCCATATTTTACCATCGACGGGTTCATGGTCTTGGACTAAGATTCTGTGAGTCTCCTTTATGAGATCCTGTGTGAGTTCTCCGCCTTCGGTGAGAAGGCTTCGGATAAAATACACCAGAGCCTTTGTGTAATGCGCAACTTGCTCGCGACCTCTGAGTACTGTTGCAAATTCTGCGGATCGGCCTTGTTCGACTATTGTCTGTAGTTCGGAACGGTAACCCGCCGTGTGTGGAAGATTAAGTTCGGTAATTCCCGAGTCTGTGAAGATTGAATGGCAGATCCGGGCGGTAGTTGCGATGTCCGTGCCGCTGTGGGAAAGGTAGGTGCTGCTGTGGATCAAGCGGGTCAAAATTGCGGACAAAAAGGTTTCTAGTCGGAAGGGGGAAATGTTGAAGAGATTGATGTCGATACGGCGGAAGAGGTCGGTCAGTTGGAGGTATTGGCGAGAAGGTTCTTTCAGGTACGAGGTGTCGTGGATAGGAGAAGGGTGAAGGTGGAGAAACCCTTGAGAGAGACGCTTATCTGATAGCGATTTGACATGGGCGGCGAGGGTGGATATGAAAGGATGGGAAAATTGGGTAGAAGGGCTTAATTTGGAAGAGCTAGGAATTGGAAGTGCTGGATGAGGAAGTTGGGTGGGTGACGAGCTTATAGGTGCCAGCGGAGTAATCGCCGGAAGGGAAGTTCGTCGAGCCGTCCCGCCAGATAATATCTTCGTCCGGACCTTTTCGTATTCCGAAGTCATGGGGAGCAGTTGGCTAGTTGTATAATATTTATGACGGTGGATGTCTACATAGAATCTGTAATTCTTGGAAGATAGAAGTATAGTGCAATTAGATGAGGTATTGTAAAGAAACTTAAAGCTGGATCCATGGAGGCCGAAGTCGCGAGGGGGTTATAGAGATATCTAGATCGATCAGCCATAATGTTCTCTATCCGGGTGATCTTCGAACGGCCTCTCTTAACCTCTCAAGCTTATTCCCAAACCAATTAATTGAGTTGGCCAAAACTACAGGAGATCCCGGCCATGTTATTGTGTTGCACCATTTGACGACCATGACACCTTATATTTTCAAGCTCGATTTATTTGACAATTTGATAAACAAAGAGTACAGGAGATCTCTGCCATGTAAATTAGATTCTATATTATCTTCTAGCAAACTAGCCCTATTAACAATACTTATATTTAGGTATATAAAGGATATAATAACCTTGGCCTCAAAGTTGATCCATACTACCCCGAATTCACAGCTCAAACGGGAAAATTTTTAGAATACAGCAGAAACTTTTATAGTTAAATAGGCATTAAGCAAAGAGAATAACAAAAACCTTCAATCAGGCATGCGAGCATTACAAACGAAACAAAATTTAAAAAGAATTGGACTAGCATATAGCAAGGCGGGAAGAACTCAATTATGGGATAAGAATGCTATTGCAAAATACTCTAGAAAAAAGCGTGAACAGGCAGAGAAAGAAGAGCAGAAGAAGGCTAAGAAGGCAAGGACCCTCGCAAATAAAGAAAACATTCGGCCGGAAGATATTATGCATGAATCTGGGCCGTCTTCGTTGTCGACAATACAAAGGTAGACCATTGAAGACAATGCCCCATATTGGGTGATGAAACTTCATTGAGGCTATATAAAATATATAATATTAAATAAATATTATTTAGAGAGCACTCATACTTGTTATTACTCTTTTGTTTATCGAATTGTCAAATAAATCGAGCTTGAAAATATAACATGCCATGGTCGTCAAATGGTGCAACACAATAACATGGCCGGGATCTCCTGTACCACACGATCATGATATTTAAATTATTGATATGATGCCAGTTGATTTCATTCTGTTCATGCTGCAGTTCCCATACCAGCAGCGCAGGATTACATCCGTCGTCAACAACGCAACTTTGTGTTGCATTTTATTCTGGCCAAGTTCCACCAAGTTCCGAGCCGAGGAAGGAAACAAAATCTAACGTTATGAATTGCGACGATAGCCTGCCAAGCGACATATTCTGTGTGGCTCAGTCAGGTTTTTTCGCCCCTCTCGCGCGCGTATCGTCACAAGCTTCAAACATAACTTCCTGCAATTGGACCCCGCCGGAGGACCTTGTCCATGAACTGGACCTTAAACTGACAAATTCATTGTGTTGCATGACCCACTTTGGGGTTTGCTTAATATGTAACCGTAGGTTGTCTTGGCGCGGTCGTTGCCTGGGATGGTTGGATAAAACAAGAAATAGTCAATCGGTTTGTTGCGTATGAGGCTCATCCGGGTCCCGCAACGTGCATGGGGGTTCTGCAGATTTCGAGTGAAAATAGGTCCTTTTTTTGGTTGCACAATGGTCAGAAGCATGAAATCCGCACGAGAAAATCCCAGAAAAAAAAAAACCAGACGGAGTGCCCAGGACTTGTCATCGCGCATCGTTCGTATGGAGGCTTAGAAGTTTTGAAGAAGGCATCAACGTTGCCTACATCGCACTGCGGTGAAGATTTGCTGGTCAAGGCGATCTCCTTCACGGCGATATCGAAATGACTTTGTACAGCGACATGCGAAACCGTTCCTGAGATATCGCTTTGATGATGCGTCTTTGCTCGTTCCTGATACTTACCGGTGGCCACCGGGAGGCGATGAATTTACGAAAGGATCGATAGAGGTTGCTCCTTTCGCTTTCTCCACGGCTCGATTTCGTATCCTTGACTCGTCGACACCAAGGCCCTGCCCCGGGCAAGTCCTTGAAGCCCGAACCCTGTTGCTGGATGACCAGGCTATGGCACTTTCAAACTCGTGAACCCACCCCCCGACACTTGGAACGACCTTTCATTTTCCTGTGTGTTTTTATAATTATAAGCCGTCATTCCCCCCTCTTTCACTATTTTCTTAACTATTTGCTCCGTTCGACCTCCTACAGACTTATTCTTTTTTTGGGAATTATTTGGCGTAACTTGTTTATAACTTCTAGATGTTTCGAAAAGATATTTGAGAAAGAGACGGGAGAGCATCGAGAGGTTTTTTTTTTAATGCAGTTTGCCTTTCGATTCAAAGGAACATCTTGCTTGAAGGAGAAATGCTACGCCCAAATAGTGCAAACCCCTGAGAAGAATAAACAACCTGACATATAGCTACATCGTTTACGGAACCGACTACTCGATACAGCGCTCGCGAATCGGTCGCGCATTGCGGCTCAACAGACGGAAAAAATATAAATAAATAAAAAACCCAACAATTCGGGCATGGTCGCTATATCAGCTTTCTGCCGCAGCAGTTCCTTGCTGTTGGCATTAGCAGCCACACTTTCGACAACCGAATGCTTGTCAGTATACGACAGAGCGGCGGATTACCTGAGTAAAAGCGCAAAGTTGGTGAAGAGAGTAGCGACGGATCCGATTTTGTTTCAATATAGCGTACGTCATAGCTAATTTTATGTTGAATGTTTTTGATATGTTCGTTCGTTAATATTCCTGTTCATTTTCACTGTAGGTTTTACGATATGCTTTTTATGTCAATCTTGAAATTGGATCGCGAGAGGATCCAGTCAACTTACGATTAACGGATCAACCGTGGCTATGGGTCGGCTCCAAGAAACCGACAAATTGCAGTCGAGAAGCCAGTCGGTCTAATTACCTGCAATGCGTCTACGCAGACTGGTCGGGAATATGTGAGTTCCGTATCTCTTTGTTAGCCAGAGATATCGGGTCTCCGAACTTTAGTATTGATATAACCACTGCAACTAGACTCCCCTAATAGATCTGGAACTTTCAGAAACGTCTCCAATGCCCTTCTCAACCTCAGTCAATCCGACTCCTCACGATTCACAAAAGGCTACTACGGCACCGACACAGTTAAATTCGGAGACACGATTCTGGATAATGTGTATATCGGTGTTGCGAATAATTTCACGCAGGCTCCAGAGATGGGAATCGGAGTCTACAATAATGACAGACAAACCTTTCCGAGTTTTATGCAATTCCTGTATCAGGAGAGTATGATCAAGTCGCTGTCGCACGGACTGTATTTTGACTGGATGGGTAGGTGTTGCCTTGGACTCTTTCTTGATATTGAAGAATGGATGCTAATATCTGTAATATATAGAGAGAAACCAAAGTTATATGACTTTTGGATCTGTCGATACTGCTAAATACGACGGTAACCTCGTAACTTTCAACGCTTCAAGTAGTACTGGTGAAATTACTACCGTCGAACTTATAAGCGCTGCCTTTGGTTCCCCCGACGACATGAGGGAAATATCTTCCATCAGAAATCTCAAAGCCAATATCGAATTCAGCACTACTCGTATCTCCCTCCCCGATGGTGCCATCCCCGCTATACTCGACAGGACAGGTGCAGAATACGACGAGGACTGGGGCGGGTACCTGATAGACTGCGACGTTCGAAACTCGGATCTAACTTTCGAGTTCCGTTTCCGCGATGTCAACATTACCGTTAACGCCAATCATTTTATCCTCCCGGCCTGGGGTGTGCTGGGTTACCGTTATCAGTTCAAGGGCCAAGATGCGTGTTCGTTACAGCTAGGCCCGATGAGCAGCTATAGTGTTGCTACAGACCTGGGATACGAAGCCGTGCTCGGTACACCGTTCGCGAGACATACCTATCTTGTGCACGACTACGGAAACCGACAGCTGAGCTTCGCGCCCGTGAAGTTTAATACTACAGAAGTCAACGTAGTTGATTTGGATTCCAGGGGCGTGGCGCCGTTGTTCAGCGAGATTGCGGTTCCCACTACGTCCGCCCCTACGAGTACCGACGGACCAGCAACAGACACCTCGAGTCCGATGCCGACTGGAGGAGGAGGCGGTAGTACCACTAACACCGGCGCAATTGCTGGTGGTGTGGTAGGTGGTGTAGCCGGCTTGTCAGGTATTGCAATTATTGCATTCATGCTGATGAAGCGGAGGCGACGGCCGCTACCGCCAAACGAAAATCTCCCACCACCGCCACCAACGATGCATAATCCTTTGCCATCGCCGCCAGGTCATCAGACAGGATATAGCCACGTCCCAGTATATGACCCCAACAAGGCATATAATGACGGCCGGCCCGTGAGCGAGTTGGCAGGTGCCGAGTATGGCTGGGGCCAGCAGCCACCTCAGGGGCATCCACAATTTGGAACGCCGTATCAGGAGACGCAGATTCCATATCAAGAGAATGCGGTGTCGTATAATTATGGTGGGCCGCAGGGAAACCCGGCATTCGCGCATGAATTGCCATCCCAGCATCGGTGACAAGGAGAAGCTGGCCTTCCATGGAGTTAGCCAAAAATTGAGGAGGTTATAGAAACGTGGACTCTTTTTTATTGATATGCATCTCATGATAGCGACATACTTTGATTTTCCCCTTTTTTTACAATTGAGCGTCTAATCTATCTTTTCCATTGTATATATTTCTTTTTCGTAGTAATATCGACGATAGGACTAAAGTTACCCAATAAGGTACCATATGAACGATTTTAATTTCTATTCGCAGTTTGTTTCTTTGAGTGCCAGATCTAAGGAGCAGATATGTATCATGCGGTCTTCTGCGCTAGGCTAGAGCACTTTTGTACCTTCGTAAAGTGTGTGAAAGAGTCTTGATGCAGCCTTATTTTTGTGGGAGTGCGTTGCGAAGTAGGTTTGAATGTTGCCTTTTCTGGTGTTGTTAAGCTACACCTTCCAAAAAAATATTTTGATGTTGCCTCCCAATTACTCATCGCCTTTCCCAAACCACCAGCCTCCATCAACCATCAAACCTCAAACATCAAACATCTTCATCATCGACTCCGACGACGACGTGTTAGAGACTAGTTGAAGGACGACTTATATCATCGAAGGGGATACTGTGACCATTCGGAAGGCATCATAGAGGGTTCGAACCTTCCTTCCACCCCTTATAACAGAGAAGACAGCACGAGAGAGCGATTCCTTACATTTCCGGTAGTTCGTCACACGATTACTTCCATCGCCCGAAAGCAACCATATCAATCCATCTCCTTCGAGAGAATCGTCGATACAGATTACTTCTCGGTGAACTGATTGAAACCTAATAAAAAAATGTCTGCTCTTGACATTGAAGCTTTGGTCGAGGAGCCTTTCCGAGCGGAGGCCCAAGAGGCTGCAGAATCGAAGAGTCGAGCCGATCGATCTACGTCTCATCACGACGATGATGACAGCAAACGAAGCGATGCCGGTAGCTCGAGGTCTAAGAATAGGAGACGCCGGAGCCGGAGCCGAGAAAGTGAGAGGTATGGAACCACAAACTCCCCCTAACTCTTTTCTGAAACAATCAAGTCTAATTGGCACGCGTAACTTGCGGTTTAGACACCGCTCTAGACGCCATGACGATGACAGGTACTCCGATAGATATTCCTCTGGCCGAGACCGTGACAGAGAACGTGACCGAGATCGCGAATTTCGGGATAGAGATAGGGATAGGGATTACCGCGATCGAGACCGTGATAGGGATTACCGTGACAGAGACCGTGAGCGCGAGCGTGAGGAACGCTATAACTCCCGGAGACGAGAGCGAGAATCCGAGTATGACGACTATTACAGCCGTAACCGTCGTCGCTCCAAGTCCCCGCATCATGGCTCGAAGTAAGTCTTCTCGACAATCTTAATGTCAGTTATATCATCGGCAAGACTAACGCGAATATCCATTTAGGTCCGGTTCTCCAAAACTCACCGAAGACGAACGAGATAGGCGCACTGTATTCGTTCAACAACTCGCCGCTAGACTCCGTACCAAAGAATTGATTTCATTTTTCGAAAAGGTTGGGAATGTCAAGGAAGCGCAAATCGTGAAGGACCGTGTCAGCGGAAGATCCAAGGGGTAAGTGAATCCAACATATTCGTTCATGTTTCTGGAACTAACAATTGACTTTAGAGTTGGCTATGTGGAATTCAAAGAGGCAGAGTCAGTCCCTAAAGCTATGGCGCTTACTGGTCAACGACTGTTGGGAATTCCCATCATCGTTCAACTTACAGAGGCAGAGAAAAACCGACAGGCTCGTGCTGAAGGCGGCCAAGCCCATAAGGATGAGAATCCTCGCCATTCCATCCCCTTCCATAGACTTTACGTCGGAAATATCCACTTCAGCATCACGGAAAGCGAATTGCAGCAGGTTTTCGCGCCATTTGGCGACCTTGAGTTTGTTCAATTGCAAAAGGAGGAATCAGGTCGCAGCAGAGGTTATGGGTTTGTTCAGTATGTTTTCCGATTACGCACCTCGTTCTTCATATTCTTAGCTAATTGCCTCATTTAGATATCGCGATCCAAACAATGCAAAGGAGGCATTGGAAAGGATGAACGGGTTTGATCTCGGAGGCCGCCTTATTCGTGTCGGTCTTGGAAATGACAAATTCACACCTGAGTCTACTGCACAGATGCTTCAACGTTTCAGCAACGGGCAACAAGCCTACGAAGGCCGTCAACGCCACAACCAGAATCAGAACATCAACACAAGCGGGGCTGCAAGCGCTCTCGACGATACAGATGTTGCTGGAGTCAACTTCAACAACTTTAGCAGAGACGCGTTAATGAGAAAACTTGCAAGAGTTGAGGAGCCTACTCCTGAGCAAAACGGTGACGCAAACGGAGAGCAGCAGCAGCGACGGCCGGTTCCTCTCCCTCCGAAACCACAAGTTTCTACGAATCCCACCGTTGCTAGTCGATGCGTCGTTGTGAAGAATATGTTTGACCCTGCAGAGTACGTTTCTCCAAACCCATCAAGGCGTGAAGATTTATAGACTAACAATTTTTTCTTTATAGGGAGGAGGGCGATCACTGGGTTAAAGACTTGGAAGATGACATTAAAGCTGAATGTGAGACTAAATACGGACACGTAGTGCATATCTCCGTCGATCCCAACTCTCAAGGCGACGTCTATATCAAATTCGACAAGATCGCTGGCGGCGAGAAGGCCATCCAGAGTCTCAATGGACGATTTTTTGGCGGCCGCCAAATTTCCGCTCTGCCGGTAGTTGATGCTGTCTACAGCAGCTTGTTTTCCCGCGTTAAGGCGATGTAAAGGGATTATGGCAGGATTTCATGGTATGATGGCGATACATATTCACCAGATCGAAATTTTCGGAAGACTCACTCTTGAGCAAGGACCACTTACGACCCGAATGACTACGATCATGCTTATACGCCGTTTATACTACTCTTCGTATGCACCTTCACCCTTTCGTCTCGGAGGAAAGCGAAACTTCAAACATTGTTTTATTAGGCACTTTCTCCAATTATACTCCACCCGACCAAAAGTTTATATATCATCACAATACACGACAGCCCTGCTCATCTCTCTCAGCTACCATTTAAGGGCGAGGTTTGACTTCCAGTCCTATTACCCTTAAGAGATGGATGGAAACCGAAATAATTATCTTCACCTTACGTATAATTTTGTTTTATAGGTCTTCCGCTCTTACGATTTCTCGACTGTTCCAGTTTCTGTCCAAAATTTTGCTTTTAGTTGGCTTTAAGTTTTTTTCTACTTTGTTTTTGACTGCACTTACTTTTCTCTCACGTCATGTCTAGGAGAACTACGCTAAGCAGGACGGCAACCCTTGCGGATAGTTAGAACGTAGGTCTAGTCTTATTAACTTTTAGTTTGGTTTAGTGGTTAGTCTATACATATTTAGTTTGTAAAGAAAGAAAGAAAAAAATTACAGAAGAAAATTTTACATCTGGCTCTTTTCGGCACAAACAACTCGTCTTGCCTACAAATGTAATCACGTACAACGCCATCAAAGACAGAAAAATCATCGTTGGAGAAACACGAGAGTTCTTTCTGACTTTGATAACTTTGACACTGGCAACTGCACCATCTAGGTTGAAAGACCCTTGTGAAGTAGGAGATCCCGACTGGCATATCACAGCTACGTGACTGAGACGGCTGATGGTTTTTGACCAAAAATATACTTTTTATCTACCACAATTGTCACAAATCTGCAGTTTACACCCAGGGTACCCTTTGAACATAGTGATAATGATAGCGCGTAGCTTATGCTTGTGTATAAATATACACAAAGACAGATCTTGAAACGGCATTGCCAGCGCGAGCTAAGCATTATTAGCTTGATATAATTAACATAGTAGTTACCAGCTACTTTTGGACATGGCATCTGCATTGATATTACTTGCGCAAACCCAGGCGGCTAGACGACGTTACTAATTCTGATCGAGTTTAGTGCGGCGTAATTGAAAGATGTTTACAGAAAACGAAACTTCAAAAAAGGGAGAACTGCAAGCGAATCGGTTAGATGTAGAACTTTGTCAGGGGTCTAAAGGAATAAAAGCCTGCAGGGCTGTCGGTTAAATATCCTAATCCATTGCCCAGAAGTCACGATAGTTGCCGACCACCTAGGTGCTAACTGCCAAATAAACCAACAATTTATGTACAAGGTACTTATAAATTAGATATTAATCCGGAAGTAGCATTTGTTTCATTACACCAAATTATTTGTTTACAAAGCTTCAACAGCCGCTCACATGCTTTATTCGCTATTATAGCACGAAAGTTCCTTTGGGTTCACTTGGAGAATTACCTCTTTAAGTAGGAGACAAACATTCACTTAAAATAGAGCTTTCAGATTTATAACTTCAGTAGCTTCCCTATCAACAGTTATCCGGATCACGCCATCAGGAAAAGAGTTCAGCAAACACCCCAGATATCCCATGATCCGGCATGCTATTTTGGCCTGAAGATGGACAGCTGGATTGAAATTTCTGCTAGACTATATTAATAACTAGCCCCTGCAACATAGCTACAATCCCGAAGTCAAATACGATGAGAATGACTTGTCAATACAACCACCGTCTAGTATGCCGTCAATGACAGAAATGAGGCGACAACGATAATAAGATTTCCGACCAGTAATTTCAACGCAGAGGCTCCGTTGGAGACAAGAAGAAAAAAGAAATCCAGTATATTGAGGGCAATATCATGCTGGAACCTCATTAGGGGGGCCGACATTCGTTGCTGTCGCGCCCTTGGGTCCCTGCGTGACTTCATAGGAAACTGCCTGACCTTCCTCCAGAGTGCGGAATCCCCTCTAGAAACTCATACATAGGTTAGAATCTACCTTTAAATATGTGATGACTTATGGAGAGTAAAAAAATTAAAAATTTGGTACGTACCCCTCCGGTAATAGCAGAATAATGGACGAAAATGTCTGGTCCTTCGCCACCATCGGGGGTGATAAATCCATAACCCTTTTCGGAATTAAACCACTTGACTGTACCGTTCGGCATAGTGATTGATGTTTGACTCGTAGTCGGCTTGGGGGATATTCGGGTATGGAGAATTTCGAGAATTCGAAGGCGATCTGATCTTGGCAGATTGATGCTGATGATGATGCTGCTCGCGGAACGTTTAAGGAGCCAAGTTTATCTTTTCCGATCCTTTCTCGAAATTTTTTTTTATTGAGCTCAGTTACCCCGCTTTTAAAATTTTTCTTTCATAGCAGTCTCGTTACCTTCGCAATACAAAGTAGGGCAAGAATATGGCAACACATGTGAAAAGCTGTGTAGCCCCGCTTGGAGGGGTTGTGCCCAACCCAATTTTGTCAGTGCGATGGCATCGGCCTATTTTGAACACTTTTACGAGGATAAAACCCATCAACCATTCTTTTGGTATTGTATTTTTATTTTTTTTCTAATTTTTTTCACGTTGCAGGTTGTGAAATTACGTAAGTAAAATATAAATATTCTTCACAAGGCTGAATCCGCCAATATTTAAACCCGCAGAACCATCATATCAATCCTATCGATTGAATTGATTCTGTGAACGTTTATAGGGTCATTTGAACTTATAATGCCCGAATCGATTGCTCGTGACTTCTGTGGATATCAGAGCTGAAAGTATACAGGCTTATATCTAAGCTTGATATCGAATGGTACGCATAATACGACCAAATGGTAAAGGTATGAGGGGTTCTGCGCATATAATATTGATGGACTTATGCTTAATTCGTTGTCGATATTTCACATCTCACGCCGGAAGACTTTATAATGGTCTTATAGACTGAAGTGCCCCTTACCTGTAGGTCTAATGTGATATGCAGATCCGAACGAGGTTCTCCGAGCGAACCATATCCGACTCAGTCCAAATCCCCCGCTATACCAATACCCCAAACTTCCAAGTTTTGAAGTGGTTGATGTAGAGTCTCTGAATGCAATACAGCCAAACTTGGAACAAAAGATATCAGACCATGGATCCAAAGCGGTGAGAGAGGCACTACGGGATGGAGAACCAAATGTAGATATTATATTGCCTCATGGTCAGAGACGAGCGACAAAAGAGTCGAAAGGGAAGGGACCTTACAACACTAGACCGAACACATTTACTAATCACAAAGGCATTTTAGACTTTGAATTCGTCAAATTTGCTGACTATGGAGAGACTATTAAATGAAACAAAGGACTATAGTCTGTATATGAAGCTAAATGTATATCAAATATACCAACTATGGCATATTATATAAGCCGCGAAATCACTCAAATCAAGGAAATAGAGTTAGAGGGAACTTATGCATGCTAGTAAAATATATTCAGTTTCGAAGCTTCTGACTATATTAAAGTCTCTTGTACGGTACCGGATGTTTGCAAAATCTCATAATTGCATATACAAGCTCTACTTGGCTGGATTACCGATACATGCGTCTAAGATGGTTTATGCTTCTTATCTGCTGACCATACTATCGTTTTTGCTACCTAGCTTTGCTTTTCTCATCAACATTCAGAGTTCTAACCCAGCTTCGGAGTTTCAAGACTATTTCGTTAGCGACCCGACTAACTATGACTGTAGCGAAATTGATCCAGGGCTGGAATCCGATATCCAGCCCGTACGTATTCGTAGCGGACCCATAGAAGGTAATCCACCTCAAGCACTAGCTTTCTATAGCGGGGATGGATGTACAGATTCGACGCTATCGTTTATAGTACGGTTCTATCAGCTCTCCGGGAGTATAGAGCAAACGATTTCACCTTACCTGGCCCAGCTCGGATCAACGGATACTCAAGTCCCGCAAAATATAGAACTTGAGGCGCTGGGATCTTATAATTTGGTTCGAAGCGTTGGATACGCAAACCCGGCGTGGGGTCAGATTGTCGAGCTGGGTTTACAACCGGGCGATGCAGCATTTAAATATTTCGCACCGGATCGAACTACCAGCGGATGGCTTGTCGCAAGGGGTGTGCTCGAACTTGATGAAAACCCTCCACCGTTGGATTCCGATGACTATCCAGACTATCCGATGCTACCAAATTATTTTGGGATGTCTGATGTTGATAGGCTGTCAATGCAGAAACATTACCAAATCCTTTCGGAGCACTTTCCAGCTGAGGAAAAATTGCTGCTAGACGAAAGCCTTCAGTCTTCAGACCCTGAATCAGAATGGAGAAAGGAGTTGGTTCGCGACTACGATAGGAAAATAAAGATTGGAAAGAATGCTCGGAAGCAATTCAATTATGGACCAACGGCTGCAAGAAAGAATAACCCAAACATGATCGAGCTGAATCCATTGGTAAATTATCAAGGACAGTCCGTCTTGGAGGATTTTGAAAACCAAAAGCCACCAAGTGTCGAGGATTACTTGAACGATCCAGATTGGGATTTGTATTTACCAGAAGCACCAAAAGGTCAAATACCAAGAATCTAACTATTTTCGAATGGTTTGCGATGGTAGGCGTGGTATATATAAATAAATATTATCAATATCAAATATGAGATATTATCATACATTAAAATAATCCATCAAAATTCTTTTGAAAAATAGGTAAATGGAGAGTAAATAGAAAGTAGAAATTATGGTTTTCGGAGTTGAGAATTTGGCCGCTAATATCCTCAATAAACATTACCCTTTTAACAATTATAAAAGAAAGATTTATACGGTTCGATCCAAGCTTTGTGCCAGACACATTTCAAAGTACCTCCCTTTCTTCCTCAGCAATTCTTGGTGCGTTCCTGTTTCAGCTATCCTGCCGTTTGCGAAGACGTAGATCAAATCAGCGTTAACCACAGTGCTCAATCTATGCGCTACTGCAATCGTGATACGCCCAGTCTCCGCTTTGGCCTCATCGATAGCTCCTTGTACTAATCTTTCACTCTGCGTATCGAGAGCGCTAGTCGCCTCGTCGAGAAGTAGTATTCTCGGGTTTCGAATCAATGCCCGAGCAATCGCGATACGTTGTCTTTGGCCACCGCTAAATTGTGCGCCGTAAGAGCCACATGGTGTTTCAAAACCTTCGGGTAAACCCATGACGAAATCGTAGGCGTTGGCCATCTTGCATGCTTTTTCTAGTTGTTCGCGAGTAGGCTCTTCGTCCAGACCAAGGCTTATATTCTCTCTCACTGAACCTTGATAGAGGGTAGGTTCTTGCTGTACGAGGGATAGATGACGACGGTAGAGTTTTGGAGAGAGCGTCTTGATATCCGAAGAGCCAAGACGGATCAAGCCGGAAGTAGGGTCATAGTATCGTTCAAGAAGGGATATAATAGTAGTTTTACCACAACCAGATGCGCCGACAAGAGCGATGAATTGGGAGGGTTTGATCTGAAATACTCATTAGCAACCAATCGCATATAAATTCAAAGAAGATGGAGATGCATACCTCAATATCAATCTCTTTCAAAACCCGATGCTGCTGTCTTTGTGGGTATGCGAAATCAACGGCCTCCAGACCGATATCATTATCGCCATCCGGCCCGTTATCCCTATTATCATCGTTCTCTTCGATAGTAGGCCTCAGAGTTCTCAGCCAAAGAACGTAATTGGCGCCCTCAGCGGCCTTCGTCAAGCTAGTCGTGTAACCAAAGAATTGCCCTGTAGCCTGTCCTGTAAACGTAATACCGATAAAAATGACGAAGAACTGTGTCACGGTGTATTCTCCGCTCACGAGGAGCTTCGCACCGTACCAAAAGCCCAACGCCATCACAAGGATTTCGAGGGATTGTGAGATTGAATAGAAGAACATTCTAAGCATAACACTATTCAAAGACTTTGTCACAACTTCTCCAAGAGTGTGGTTAAACGCTTTGAGAATTTCTTCTTCGAGTGTGAGCGACGCGACGGTGCGAATGGCAGCGATAGCTTCGCTGGCTATGCTAGCGCTGTTGGCGAAGCGATCGCCGTTGTCTTTGTCCAGCGCTAATTCTAATCTGATTCTGTAGTAACCGGCGCCGATGAGCGGGATCATACCACCGGCGAGAACGACGAGTGCCAGTTTCCAACCGTAGATTAAGGCCATAATTGAACTACCAGCGATGTTCATCATAACTATCAACATCAAGGGTAAGTTCATCGATATCAATTCGATCAGCTGCTGAGGCAGCGCTGATAGTTTTGCCGTGAGAGCGCCGGAGGAGTTTTCGTCGTGATCATAGAATGTCATATCTTGACGGAGGGCGATTTCCATGATCTCCTTTCGATATCGGTGGCCGATTATTTGAGCCTCGTTATTGACAATCCAGCCCATGGGCCCGTAAGCCACGACAGATGCCAGGGCGAGGATGAAGAGCATCAACGCCCAAAAGTTGGCGTCACTCTGAGCTTCAGCACCATCACTAAGGGTAAAGACCTCGAATATATGCGCGAACAGAATGGCTTGGGCTGGGTATATTGCGGCGCCAATGGCGCAAAGAACGGAAACGAGGGCCATGCGACCATATATTTCCTGTTGCTCACCAAGCAGGATCCAAATGCACTTGAAGATTCCGTAGCCCAAAGTACCCTCTGTAACTGCTTTTTTCGCAGCGGCTGATGCTTCGGCCTTCGATGCGACTGTCTTGGTGCGGCTTAGGAGCAGCTGGTCCTCTTCGTTATCATCCTGGTCTGAAACCCAACCGTCAGACTTCTCTCCCTTGTCTCCGAGATCCTGAGCACGCACAAGAGCGGCGTAATGTCTGTCCAAAGCTACAAGCTCTTCGTGAGTTCCTTGTTCAACAATCTTTCCTGCGGCCATCACAGCGATATTGTCCGCCTTCTTGATAGTGGAAAGACGGTGAGCAATGGTAATGGTAGTTCGCCCTTCCGAGACACGATTAAGAGCCTCCTGCACAACTCTCTCGGCCTTGGGATCCAACGCAGAAGTGGCTTCGTCGAGAAGCAGAATCCTAGGGTTGGAAATAATACTTCTGGCAATCGCTACTCGCTGTTTCTGTCCGCCGCTCAGTTTACTCGCTCGTTCACCGACTTGGGTGTCATATCCCTCCGGTAATTGAGTGATAAAATCGTGGGCATTGCTCAAAACACACGCTTCTTCGACCAGTTTCTGTTGTTCTTCTGTAGAAAGCGCACGTTGATTAGGTAGGAACCCTCGAGAGACGTTATCGAACACTGTGCCTGCGAATAACACTGGCTCTTGTTGCACTAGACGGATTTGAGATCGGAGCCATTTAACGTTGTATTCATTCAGTTCCTTCCCGTCAAGTTTGATAGTGCCGGATGATGGCTCGTACCATCGCTCGAGAAGACCCACACAGGTACTCTTCCCAGATCCACTAGCACCAACTAGGGCGGTGGTCTTTCCAGATGGGAAGTTGATGGTAAAATCTTTGAGAACTTGTGCAGTGGGTCTAGATGGATAAGCGAAGTCGACGTTAGCCATTTCGATATCTCCAGCGCACATGTCCGGTTTGTCACCGGTTGTATCGAGGGGATCTAGCTTCGTAGGTGTATCCAAAAGCTCGAAAAGTTCAGCGGCTGATGCAGCTGCTGCAGTGAGCGCCATAGTCTGAGGTGCCATAGTTGACATAGCTGCAGCCGCCATCATCATTGACATTTCGACACTATCAAAGACCGGTTAGCATGTCAGTTCCTACAGTATTCCAACATAGAAGATAAGTTACTTACGTGAAGACTGTTCCAACATCTGCAATCTCTCCACTCCTGTACATCCTGTGACCCTGCCAAAAGGCCAGAGCCGCCCCGGAGTAAATACAAAAATACTCTGTCGAAAACAATACTGAATAGATAGGACCCTTTTTATCGCCAGTTCGGTGGGCCTTTTCAAGAAAATCGTCGTACTTGTGTAACATTTTCGCATGGGCGAAGAACGCATGAACAGCTCGGATAGATGAGAAGGTTTCTTGTGCCAACGCCGAGGCACGAGAATACAGTTTTATTATTGTAGCGTCAGTAGCAGCATCAATACTGATACAGACGACGGTTACGATGACGATGACGGGTACGATGGCCATTGTGATCAATGCAAGTTTCCACTGTACCGCCAATGCCACAATGAACGCTGAGAAGAACATGGACATTGACTGAACAACTAGAACCAATTTTTCTGCGATGCCTGAGTTTATTCGGTTACCATTAGTGGTAATCTGCGACGCGATCGCCCCATTCCCGGCCTTGTCGAAATGCGATATTTCCATGCGGATTAGATGTTCGAGAAGTTGCTGGCGAATGTTCCTGACTGTTCGGGTTGCGGCGATCGTAATAGCGGTCGTTGCGATGTAGGTGCTGACGAAGCGGCCGATGAAGAGATAGACAAAGTAGAGCAAGAACTTATTGACTTGTTTAACGAAGTCGTTCCCTGAATCGGGAGTTATCGCAAACCCGTTGAATTTGGCAGTGGCCCGACCGAAAACTACCGTCATCAAGGGCAACGCGGCACCACTACCAATGCCCATGAGGATCGCTAAGCTATAAAGCACACGGTCTGCGGTTGAGGCAAATGTAAATATTCGCTAAAAGTTTTCTCCAGTCAGTAAATGAGTGCAAACGAAAGGTTTTAGAGTAAATTAATATGCATACCCAATAAGGACCAAATCCACCCTTCTCCTTCGCCTCTTTCTCCTTTTTATCGAGCTCATCTTCATCAGGGATGACGACTACAGTGTCATCGCTATTGCTAGCTGGAGGAGTATCTTTTGAATCCACAACTCCCTCTAACTCCAACTTCTCGGCGATGGGAGGTGCTGGTTGATTCGAAGGTGCTTTTGACATGGTCAAATATTATCTAGACCGCGAAGGGTCCTGTCCCACTGGTTAAGAGGGTATCGCAAGAAGGATAACGGTAGCTGGTTATCCCAGTCCGCACTACCACGACGACTCTCGCTAGTATATTGTGTATTAATGAACAGATGTATTTTTTTCTAACCCTTCGTAATTTGAAACCCAAAAATTCTTAGAGGAGCATTAAAATATAATCTGCGAACCTTGCGTTCAAGTTAGCTGGATCGAAGCATGCGTTGCAACGTTGGAAAAGTATGTAATAACTTACATAATCTAGTTTGGGAGAAAAGGCGATCCGAAAGATGTTAAATAGAGAAACCCGGCCCGAAAATATGCAAAGTTCCCTTTCCCAAGATGCGCCGAGAAAGTTTATAACGTTATATTTGCAATGAAGAGATGATACTATGACTCTTCAGAAAAAATGAAACAAACCTCGAAGAGATTTCGAGTTTTTAAACACAAATGGCTTAATTGCGATTCGCGAATCCTGGTTGCTGGCCTTGAGTTATTGGGCATTTGAGAAGGGTTTGACCACGGCGCGCGCGGGGTCCGAGGAGTCCGTCCCTGGTGCAGAAGTCCGAGTCCACGGGAAACTCTTTTTTTCGAGGCAAAGTTAATAGGGAAATGCGCGGCAGTCGCTTGGCTAATTAAATTGCCCGAGTTGATACAAAGCAGAGCCGCTTGGCGAGACCAAAGATGATTCATTCGACTGTCTTGGAGGTTACGGGAATTGGTCCGAATCCGTCTTGGTAGAATGGCTGTGTCAAGGCTGCATTGTCATCAGTTCCGTCGGAAAACCCGTCACGTTATCAAACTGTGGTATTTACGTCACCTGTTAACCCATTCCTGCGTTGGGCAGGCAGGACCCAACGAGTTTACATTGATGTCCACAAGCTGTAAGGCCCATTCATAGCACATACGTGTCTTGACATCTGATATTGGATGCACTGAGTACTTAATTTAGTAAACTGAGCGGATTCGGGATAAGATCCTATCTTGTTATCATATTATACAAGTGTTGAAAGAAACTTCAAAAACAATTACAATGACTATTATATTAATATATTACGGACTTATGTATACTAGATCGAATGAGAATATGAGCAAGCGGGCCTGTAACGAAATAATGCGTGAGTAAACGCACCACACCTCTAGATAGATAGTCCGGAACTTGTATTCTAAAAAATACAATTCATCTACCAAACTCCTCTTCTATATTTCTTAAAAACAGCTGCTGAAGTCCAAGTTCAACATATCCACAATTGGACCCGAACTCCCCATCCAATTTCCAAAGAAGGTACTCATTGCCTCGACATCACCTTCGCTCCATCCGCCTTCGTCGCCTTGAAAATCTTGCATAAATATGTCTGGTAGCTGCCCGTACATATTGACCCCTTCGTTTCTTGCTTCACCTCCAGCATTGAGGCTTATAATGTTATGATCTTGGGGCAGCAATAAAGTGTTTGATTGGTGTGAGTATGTGCCCAACGGGTTATGGTGTTGGTGCTCGACGAGGGCCTTAGCAACACGGCAGAACACTTTCGTCACTTCGAAAAGTCTTTTTGAGTCCTTCGAGACATCTGAGATAGGCTCAATAGAGTCGAGGAAGTCGTGGAGTAGTTTGACATCGGAGGGCGAATGCGAGGCGATACAGTGGAGGAAGACCACGATTAAAGGTGTGAATGATGTATACAACAGAATCCTACACATAGGTTAGAGTCAGCGGTTTAGAGATATTAGAGAACTTTCGGCTGTTTGCACTTGCGAGCAATAATGGGTAACAAACCAAGAGAAATAAGAATCAATTTGAGAAGTGCCTCCCGTCTTCTTAAATATTGGAAGGAACTTGAGATGGCACAAAAGGCCTGTAGTTGCAGCTTCAAAACAGGCGGCGTTAATTTCAGTGGTGTGATTTCCTTCACCCATCGATGCTGCACGGTGGAGGGTCGTTTGGAGAGAATAATAAATTATATCGGTAGGGCCGAAAAAAAGATCAAAGTACTCGGGGTAGTAAGCGGAACGGTGTTCGGCTGAGGCCTTGAGAGAATGAAATAAAAAAGCATATTAGCAACTTGCCTGCCACTGTGGTGTCAGGAGGCATTACCGTCATTAAACGCTGTACGTCGCGCCATTTCTCCAACCATGCCCTCAATTCCCCGTCAAGATTTGCGATAACCTGATGCCTCTCGGGTTGTGACTTGGTTAAAGCTGTCGCAGAGTACAGTTGGTCATAAACCATTCCTTGAAGTTTGCCCAGAAGAACAAAGGCAACAGCAGCACTGTCCCACGGAGCTACCGCTTCATTTCTAGAGACAGAAAAGTAATCCGTATCTATATCGTGGTCTTGAAAGTTCGACGCACGGCCGAGATTCAGAGAAAGATTTTTATCAACGCCATATAAGGACCAGAAAAGGTGGCGTTTTTCGTCTGCTAGTTCCGGGCTGTCGCCTTTGAGAGAGCGCTCACGATGGTATCCGAGGGTATGAACGTGTTTAGCAGCTGCAGAGCAAAACGTCCATGCGAGAAGTGGTTTGGATGAGAGTTGAGCAAACACGATCTATCAGAATGTAAATTAGACTAAACGATCTCGTTACTGGATACATATAAGAAATGTGGCAACTGACTCCCAGCAGAAGAGCCTTGATGTTATCAATATTAGGCACCGCCATGATCTCATAACTCTGGCAGCCGATGTGTAAATTCTTTTCACAAATCCTGAGAAAGGCAGACGCATCCCAGCCATTCAAAATTGAATCGTTGAGGGCTATATATTCCTGCAATAGAAACATGAGAAGCCCGTGCATAGTTGTAATCTGCCCCAAGGTTACTGGCTCCGTGGGGAAGTAGATTGCTTGGCACAGCTTCTCCAAAGCCATTTGATCTCGCATTGCGTATGCCAGGTAGTGAACGGACGGATATTCTACCCCAAGTTGTCAATTATTAATATATACCATTGTATTTTCGATAGATTTCAAAGATTGAAGAAAATCTTACCTTTTAACTTCCTCAACAGTGCAATTACAAATTGTGCAGGAAGCAACTCCATGTGAGGTAATGCTTTCGGCTTCTCATCCGCTTCAAAGTAAACTTCGTCGAAGCCAGTAGAGAACCCATCTAGCGAAGATGTGTTCATCATCTCCTTCAGAGAGTTCAAGGCATCCAAAATTTCATTCGACTGCAGGTTCCTACCAGCCGATATACCAACTAGTTCTCCCGCCATAACTGTCTGCGTAGCGAAAGAGGAGTCGCCTTCGAATGATGCGGGTGCCGGCGTGTGTACCGATGTGCTAGATAATCCTTCGGGGGAAGAGCTATTCAGAGTCGAAGGACGGGTGGAAAAGGCATCGCCTTTCCCTTCGACCACACCCTGAGGGTGTTTGCGATAGTCTGGCATGTTTGCTGGATCATGATCGTTGAGAGATAGGTTCTTGACGAGTTGCTCAATCGAGATTAAACGGATATTGATTTCGTCGATTGACCTTTGGCTGTGGCAAGTCAGCGGCTGCAATAAGCGCGTCATGGTGAATTTGATTGTAAAGATTGATTATTTTGAGGTTCGTACTAATTTGGAGAGAGGACAACTCTAGGACGATGCTCGATGACCCTTTTCGCGGGTCTGCAGTCCAAGTTCGAAGTTATACAGTTGGAGCATGGATCTTGTCGATTGCATTTCACCTATCGGCATAAACCGGCACCAAATCTTGATTAGAAATGCTACCCACCTTGCACATATTTCATGGAGGCATGCATATATAAAAATAATAACGGCATGCCTACCGGAGAGAGCCCGTGCAGATTGTGATATTTTAGGAGAGACAACGCACTTTCCGCCGCCTGCAATTCTCACACTGTTCATAGACAAATTAGCTTTGAGCCAGTACCTTGCATGATCAAACCATGCATATGCTAGTAATAATAGAGAGCAAACTTACAGCTTGAGTCAAGATACCCGGGGCCGTACTGGTGCCTACTCCACTAGGTGGACTTTGAAATTCCATTGCTTCGCCTTCAAAAGATTAATAGATGTCTCGTGGACAAAACGTGCTTCGGACTCCGTGGAACTTCTTAGGTATCCCAGTGTCCGCGGATTCTAAGAGCCCTTTAAAAGATCCAGAAGGTTATAACGTTAAAGTTGGCAACTCCGGAGCCCGCGGTGTCCGTGTGAATCACCGAACTGAATTGGGACAGGTCGCACGAGAGGGCCTTGGCATGCACGTTACCCGAAGTTCCACGCGGCAGTCTTTGAGATAAGGCTGGACTGCATGGCGGATGCTGAGGAAGATGAGGTCAGCAGATAGAAGCGTGAAATTGCAAAACTATGAGGCAACGTAATGAGGACTTCGTCAGCCAGCTCTCAATAATTGTAGCGGTTTCGAAAGCCGAGGGATATCGGGATACTCGAAACGGTGCGACGTAAACAATGTCTGTGGAAGGCCTTGCATCGAGCGCCAAATCCGCTTATGAGAACCTTCTTCAGCCTTCCACTTATTTTATGTGGGGATCGTCGTCACTGAGACCTCGTGGTCATATTACGTTTGCTTGAGGACGGCGACAGTGCCAATGCTCTTGCGAGATTAGCTTTTCGTAAGCAGAATAGACCATCCGATCAATAATTGGCTTCTCTTAAACATCACGTGAAATAGAAATGTTTGACAGCGAAATGTGTTGTGTTGCTATCGAAATCTGATCTGATTGATTTGATAAAAAGATAAGATTAGATTGATCTTGTTTCTAGGGCACAAACCCTTTCCATAGCACCACAAACAGCCATGAGTAGCGAAGACGCACTCGATTCGATCCTACGATTTCGCTCCCATCTTGAAGGACTTCTCAAACATTATCGACAAGAACTCTCACCGACCACAGCCGCCCGACTTCCCAATACCATCACAACCTTAAACCTACCATCATCTGTCATCACCATGTCTGACGTCGAAGAAGTCGAGGTTGAGGCCCCAATCACCCTCTCTAACGTCCTCCCCAAGGATGTCACCGATGAGATCGGTGCTATCAAGCTCTTCAACAAATGGAGCTACGAGGATGTCCGTGTCACTGATATCTCTCTTGAGTATGATATGATTCCATTACCTATTTCCTCATCTCCGTTCTGACATCTATTTCAGGGATTACATCCAAATCCAGGCTCCCGTCTATATTCCCCACTCCTCTGGCCGATATGCTACCAAGCGCTTCCGCAAGGCCAAGTGCCCAATCATCGAGCGTCTTACAAACTCGCTCATGATGAACGGTCGCAACAACGGCAAGAAGCTCATGGCTGTCCGAATTGTCAAGCACTCCTTCGAAATCATCCACCTCCTCACCGATCTCAACCCCATCCAGGTCGCCGTCGATGCCATTGTCAACTGTGGTCCCCGTGAAGACTCCACCAGAATCGGAAGTGCTGGTACCGTCAGACGTCAGGCCGTCGATGTCTCGCCTCTCCGAAGAGTCAACCAGGCCATCCACCTTTTGACCATTGGTGCTCGTGAAGCCGCTTTCAGGAACGTCAAGTCGATTGCTGAGTGCTTGGCTGAAGAGCTGATCAACGCTGCCAAGGGTTCTTCCAACTCTTATGCCATCAAGAAGAAGGACGAGCTCGAGCGGTATGTTACCTTGTCTTTATTGTTGTTAGAGTATATCTTTACTAATATTTTTGCAGTGTCGCCAAATCCAATCGGTAAACGCTTCGTTTTACGACCTTTATATCAAAAAAGCATTCTACCTCTTCCTCATGTTATATATTTCTTACTCCTACGATTAATGGGACCTTTTCTCTTCAACACTTTCTTGCTTTACAGGAGTTTCAGGCGAGACGACACAATGATGTTTACTGCATAGGATGAATAATGGACACTTCAACGAGCACTAAGGTTCTACCCCCCTTTCAAAACTCTTCAAACTCGCAGAGAAGTAGCAAGGTTTCGCCCTGCCCACGTAGAATATTGAAGATCGCAAGGTTTTGCCCTGCAAAGCAGGTACCGATCACACCTAACCACGTGTTTTGATATCTTATTCTTAAATTTCGGATTGATATCGGCTCTTAAGAAATATCAGGAGACAGCGGTATTGAGCCGCTGATATCCTTTCCCCTCAGTAGAACAACTTGCCTTTGTCGTAATAACGCGTCGTTGTCTTGTATATTTGCTGCATGTTGATAGTCTCGACACCAGATGTGCCGGCAGGCCACTATGTGCATGCTAGTAAATAAATTAGACCTAATTATAGTTCAATTAAAAGTCTTTTCATGGTTCCAGCACCTCACTTTGGGCTACATCTAAAATGTAAACGCGTTGACGAAGGCTGATCAGCCTCAACTCATGATAGATGGCTTCAATATGTAATGGATAACTGCAGAGCTTTATTTTTTATAGTTTGAAAAGCACGTTAATAACCAGGCCTAAGGCTAGTCTATCGATCTCGTAATGAGACTGCGAAAACACTACGTAAAGACACTAATTCTAGAGGCGCTGTATTCATTTACTTCGATGCACTTGAGCCTATTACAAAACGTAAACAATAAAACACTGCTTCAAATTCAGGAGCAACCAAAAAAACCCCTTTCTAACCTTCCGCTTCCAGTACCATCATGACATCAAGTCACTATATTTCGGGTACCTTCATAAGGTAATTTGCCCATGTCTTAAGCTGCCCCGCGATTGCAGCCACAATTATCGATCGCGAACAGCCAATCGAAGGAGCGGAAGATATTGTCCGTCGTGGAAATTATGTCATACCACGAAACCATACCAGGGAAGTCCGCCAAGGCGGGTGACTTACCGACGTCATATGAAATACTGCCATGACGAAACAAGCTTTGCCTAGAGCGTGGCACAACCTCGCTGCCAAATTATGCATTCTCCCTCAGACAAATCGCAACGGCGGCGAAGGTATAAAGGAGAACGATGCCACGCCTTTTTATCAGTTCTTGATTGTGTCTTGGTGATCCAGCATTCTCGCAATCGCATTCCCCTTTCGTGAAACGGCGAATCGCAACACGTTGTTGTAAAATAACGTCAACAACGCACTTTCTTCGGTATCCACTTCTTCGTCGATTTCAGTAGACTATAAAATGGGTCTTTTCGGTAATCGCAACCAGGCTCCTGCTGGAGCACCAGTCGCACAGGATCCTGCTGCTCCTCGCAGCAGTTTCTTCGGACGTCGCGAGAAGGCTTCTATTTCAACGGCTGGCACGGGAAATGGCACTGGTGTATCGCCTGCCTCTCCATACGCCTTTGTCAACCGTAGACCAACGGTTGGAGGTTGGTTCAAGACGATATGGTTAGATATTTTGACCATGGCACTCATGGGTGCTGTCGGGCTTGGTGTATGTATATCTTCTCACTTTAACCTAAAGTCTAAAGATGGTAGTTAACAGACGCTGATATGTGTGCACAGGTCTACATGGCGCCGCCCGCCCCGACTCGTAGCTTTCCTGTCTATTTTTCAAACGGAGAAATCGTCTACCCAGAGATGGCATAGTAAGTAGCCTAATTCTTCTTCCCAAAACCAGATGACTAATTCATAATGCTATAGCCCCCTTCGCAACAATATTATCCCGATCTGGCTTGCCGCCTTCCTCGCCTCGATCATCCCTATAACTTTCATCCTCCTCTTTCAGATCCGCATCAAATCTTTCTGGGATACCAATAATGCTATTCTCGGCCTACTCTACTCCCTTATCAATGCTGCTGTCTTCCAAGTATTCCTCAAATGGCTGATCGGTGGTTTACGTCCACACTTTTTGGCCGTCTGTAACCCCGATGTCACTTTGCCGCCGGCAGGTGTTGCAGGAGGAACTGCGGAATTTACCAAGAATGCAGCCTCTGGTTTTGGATATCTTATGTACACGAGAGCTGTTTGCAGAGGCAACGAAGACGATATCAACGACAGCCTGGAAAGTTTCCCATCAGGACACTCAACTGCGTCGTTCGCTGGTTTTGTATTTTTATTCTTGTGGTTTAACGCAAAGTTAAAGGTCAGTTTTTCTTGATTATCTTCTATTATATAGTAAATAAATTTACTGACTCTCTCCATTATCAACACAGCTCTGGTCAAACTACCACCCCTCCATGTGGAAAATGATCTTGACCTACTCTCCACTCCTCGGCGCGGTCTTGATCGCGGGTTCCCTCACCATCGACGAGTTCCACCACTGGTACGACGTCCTCGCCGGCGCTTGTATCGGCACAATCTTTGCCTTTGGCGGGTTCCGAATGGTCTACGCTGCAGTCTGGGACTGGAGGTACAATCACATCCCTCTTCCCAGAGGTGTCGATGGCGTCAACTTCGGAAAAGGAATGGGATACGGTGGATTTGAAAATGCTGTTTTCACAAGGAAGGCTGGATGGGGCACCTTTGTTGAAGGAAGTCTTTACAATAATGATGGAAGACATCACCATGGTCATCATGGACATCGTGGACACGGAAGAAGTAGGAGTCGCAGTGTCGGTAACGGTGCTGGTTATCCTGTTGCTAGAGGACCAGAACACGTGTAAAGAAAGCGACTTTGTTTATTTTAAGGATTCTGAGGATGAACCCCGTTTATGAGACTGCTTATGATCGCGATAACCTTCGATTGTACCAATAATGAAATTTAATGCATTAATTATTCAAATTTTTGATCAATAGTACTTGTATCTGTGCCTTCATACAACTTTGATACAGGAAAATATTATCTCGACATTATAAACTCTCCTAAAACGAAAAATCCGGTCCTTATGTCTAAAAAAAATCCGCGCAATTGCTATAGAGCCCTAACGTTTCAGTTTTGGAGAAAATTAGAGCAATTTAACTTCATACAGTCCTGCCATCAATCA
Organism: Dactylellina cionopaga; assembly: GCA_036971295.1. Classification (NCBI taxonomy): domain Eukaryota; kingdom Fungi; phylum Ascomycota; class Orbiliomycetes; order Orbiliales; family Orbiliaceae; genus Dactylellina; species Dactylellina cionopaga. The sequence goes on along the minus strand of JAJTTY010000002.1, from coordinate 1,848,916 downwards.
AAGGAATTTCTTAGGCCTTTGCGAAGGAAAGTTGAGACTCGGGTTCTTCAAAGATGCCTAGATATCGTAGGATCTGGTACCTTTATTTCTTGTTCTTCATCTTCAACACTTTTTCTTCTACCGTGAATGCTTGGGGTTTCTTATTTACAGGTGAGGGCTACGACGGTCCTGCAGATTTTATTAGGTACAACATCATCTATGATAATAGACTATGCTACGATGCAGGCATTGATCTCCAATCAAAAGCAGAGCATTTATGGGTCCAGAGCCCTGAAGACGAACAACCTACTCCTAAATTTATAGGGCTCTACGGAAAACGACAGAACGAACTTGCCAAACTCCCAGACAAATTCGCCCACTTTGAAGACCCTGACTACAATGGCTGTACCGACGAGAACCTTTTTGGAATTATGGCCTTGGAGGGCGGAGAGAACATCTTGCAGGGTGTGGAACTGCCAGACTATGCCAACCAACTTGCACACTTGAAGGTGATCAATTCGGATAAAGCGTCGCCATATGTGCGGGCTATGTTTCAGGCTTATAGTCCCTTACCTGGAGATGCCTTATGGCAGGCTCTTGACTCTCAATATTGGATTCTTGCTCACGACGTCGTTTCTTTGTATCCTATTTTGGCTTATCCACCTCGATACGATGCCGAGGGGGATTGGACGCCCGGGTCGAAAATAACCGAAGAGGAAGATGGATGGATAGCGAGAGGGCTAGGAAACTCTGGATGGATTAGTGAGGATTAGTATCAACGTGGTCAGGATCGTTTAAGGGGACTTTACGACTATCAGAGCCCGAAGGCGCCAGGCATACACTTGCTTCCCTTTAGATACAAGGAGGATAAAATTACTCATTTAATCAGAACTAATACAGAAGAAAGGATGGATACAGAAGCTCAAGATGAGCCATCTGAGCCGTCATATAATTATGATCATCGTGACCCTGAAATTCGACCGTTGGGGATATATGAGATGGCAGGGTTTTATGATATCTATCCTAAGGTGGAAGAGGGATCCGAGTCTGAGGATTGAGCGATTCTTCCGAGTGACTATCGAATAGAAACTACTTAATTATATTATACACGCTGCGGAAAGTCGCATAATATAACGGAAAACACCTACTCTAGACACATTTTCCCATAGCATGTATCATATTTTTCTTTTTTTTTTTTTTTTTTTTCTTTATTACGATACCACGTTGATGGTAGTTGAAGTTCGGATTTTTAGAGGTATTAAACTAGGCCAACTCATTTATTGATATACCGGTACCTTGGCTTTATTAACGTGCCATGACTTCTTCACGTGTAGGAAGCAATGTAATAGAGTTTGTCGCAATTCCGCCACATTTGAGCGAGTTAAGCTATTTTATAGCCAGAATAAGTTCAAGTATACGCCTTAATTCATGAATGTCCTGTATAAACCAAGCACTATTGATACTAATGTTGGGGAAATCGATTTGAGGTAGAGGCTTTACAAGGGGCCTTTGTTCAATTCTGTGATATGCTGCGACAACTTTCACTATCATTAGGGCCACTTCTGGTACTTCCTGGCTTTATTTCTTCCGCGGAAATCGCATTTATCCACCCTGATGAATGGAGCCCAAATGATTGGAAATTCCAAAATTTGCAGCCCGACGGACCGAATAAATGCAACAAGGTCGCGAACACCTATGAGGATCGCGTATCCAGTATCCGACTAAGGATGGGTTATACGGATTCGAACAGGGTTCCAAACGCGATAGCATTTTACCGTGGAAAAGACTGCAGCAGAGCAGCCGTCAAATTCGTAATCCTATACTATAACTCCAACTTGGTGGATCAAGTGTTCTATCTAGGAGAGTTGCCAGACGAGAATACAGGCATGTTTACAAAATACAACCCGATAGAAGAAGGTACCTTAGACTGGCAAGTACTGCTTGGTGGGATTAGCAGAAACTACCTGCCTCTCAAGGAAGGCGATATCGTTTACAAGGACGGTCAGGGATGGAAGAATCTCACCAACGTAGTGGAAGTTTCTGCCATACCGACTAAACAGCAGCCGAAGCCGGAGCGCTACGACTGGTACAACAAAGGTATCGGACTCCGAGGATCAAATGAAGATGTTTGGAGGCTGAAAACGCTATATCCGGATGGTAAAGATTCCGTCTTACTGAGATCTTCTGAATCTAAAAGGTCCCCCTTGCGAGGACCAATGCCGAATAATGAGATAGGAAGAGGCTCGGATTTGAACCCTTTAATTCCAACTCGACAAGGAGCGTCTCCTGCATGGCGAGTACAAACTGTCACCGAAAGTGATTCAAATACAATTCCTACAATCCCGGGAGAATCGCAAGCTCGAAAACCTCTGCGGTTTCTCGGCATCAAGGTTGGATCCAATCATCAACAACTCCCGAATCCTATAATACCACAGATATACAATCCTTCCATTTTCTCACAAGCTCGAGAATCTCGACAGGGACAGTCGGAGGATGGCCTTGATGCGCTCAGGCCTCGAAGACACCGCCCAGCCTTACTAGATATAGAGAGTCCTAATACCCTTGGACACACGCTCCGACAGAATGCTGAACTTGATGATTCGGTGAGTGAGGTTCCGGAAGATCTCGGACCGGAAGAAAATTTTTGGCCTAGAAAAAATGACCTAAGTTATGAGCCGCTTCTAGTGGGGCTTAGCCTCGGATCCAATAGTGAACCTCAAGGGAGACCAGCAAATTTGGGCCTCGAGGAAGTATATTTCGGAAGTCCAATCCTTAATCAAAGTCCGGACAGAGCGAACACCCTGATTTTTGATTCCGACCCGAGTTTCGACACCGAGTATCACAGTTTTGAACAGGACGAAGATTTTCCATGTTAAAAGTCTTGGATTAAACCTGGATTCTACAATTAGATCACATGATTCAAAGTTATCATTGTTAAATAGATATTGCTACCAAAGTGAATCCATTGTACTAAAGCGAATTAATAACTTTAAGGAGTATCGAGAAATTGAAGCCAACTCTAATTTGCGCACCCTCCTGCATTCTCTAAATGATGGCACCATATTTTGATAGTATGCGAGATGTTTAGAGAGACATGCATGTCCAGAAATGGATTGTTTCATTACCATGGTCTACAAACTGTCTTGTAACTCTTTCCCAGCAGGAGAAGCTTTTGATCTTAAGAGTTGATATTCGTGCAGCAAAATTCAGTGTCATGCCTGTCCCCTCAAAGATTCTTTTGTCTCTCGGCCCTATTTTTAAACTCGCCAACGCTTATCAAATCGGCTGGGGCTAACAAGGAGAGTTAAGTTCCATCAATTACGAAGATGTACCTACCATCAACCCACCGTGTAAAAGGATACCTTCCAACACAGGGAGAAACGTCTCCGATATCTTCGTTCGCTCCGATATAGGCGAATCCCCAATCCCCGAATTTATAGCTTTATACGGCACCACATCGACACTACCTAAAGATCAAGTTTGCGTTGATAATAATCTATATTCAATATATGCTTTCTATCCTCACTTAAAAGACAGAATGCAGGGAGCGTGGATAGACAATCCCCAGCTCGATGGTGGAAAGAGGTACATCCTAAGGGCGCTCCAAAGGACTACGCCGCCACTGTCATCGGCGATTTTAATCTACGCCCCAGAAACGTTATGAGTAGGCGGTCCGCCGTTGGTGGAGCTTCTCAGTGGGGTTTGGGGCGGGATTCCCAGATATATGTGCAGGATTACAATTCTATTCCGCTCGAGGATGAAAGAGGTCCTGACTCGGATGAGGACGAGGACGAGTCGGATGATGAAGACAACGATTACGAAGGTATAGCTTGAGACTATGGGATTGCCAACAGCAAAGTCACAAGGGCTAAGCCTATAAGATAGTAGTTCAATCAAAAATCTATAGTTTCCGAATCATGCCAACACTCTCAGAACGTATCGCACAAGAAATAGTCATGAAAAAACGCTAGCCTTTATCACTGGTCGTAGAGATATTATGAAATTCAAATAGAATTCGGAGTTAGTTGCCACTTAGAAAGATAGATTCGTCTAATAAAAAACCGGTAATTTACCATGATCGGAATACTCGGTCACCTCAGTATAGCTATCTTATTGATACTCTCCACTCCAACTTACAGCTTCGAGATTAGTTTTATACAGCAATCTCCTTCTGGAGTTTATAGTCCCACAGTCTACTCTTTTGCGCCGCTCTACAATCCCGGCCACCCAATATGCAATCCTATCCAGTCGTTCGGTCCAGGGCACCAAATATCGGATATTGTCGTTCAGAGCATTGCCATAGAGAATGATAATCCTTTCGACCCTTTAGTAGAACCACCAAGACTGCCCTTTGCGCTCGCCTTCTACGGGTCTTCAAATTACTGGCCAACAGGGTGTGATGATACGAATCTAGTTATGGTGATAAGATATAATATGGCTGCAATACATCCCCAACATATTGTTAACTCACAAATAGGACATCTAGACTATTGGCGCGAAGTCGCTGAGGATGTGGACGACTACGTTATAATTTGGTAGAAAATCTAGGAATACGGCCTGGGGATGTAGGGTATAAAGATGGAATCAACGATTGGGAGATCGAAGAAGGGGGTGTTGGACTATTCTACGGAGGCAGTCTTCAAGGGAATATTGAAGAAGAGGATACTGAGGACAACGACAACGACAGTATGGTATCGGCAACCGAGGAAGATATAAGAGCTGACTGGCGTGATGTCATGGAGGGCAACCCCCAACATCATAGCGACAGGAACTGGAGGAGGTATGGACTTGATCCAGACGACCTAGAGGTGCATCCTTGGCCGCTAGAAGATCCGAGTCAGGCCGAATTAGATGAACATTACGTGTGGAGGGATCGTAACGAGGCTGGAGGGGAGTCCGGCGTCGATGAACGGACGACAATTGGTACTGAGTCTCTACTACTCAATTCTGAAACAATGAGCGATGTTAGCTTAGCTCTACAGCAAGAGCCGGCGCTCGTGCGGTTCTTATCGCAAATTACCGAGGAAACATCGAGATCGGATTCACAAAGATACGCTAGGCTAAAGAATTAATACTTATCACATATAACTCCTTTGGCTAGAAAGAATCAAAGGCATAGTCTTAAAAGCTACTCTAGTGGTGATGTTCGAGTTAGTGACGAAGATGGAATGAAATGGCATGAGCTTGGGCAGCGCGATTGTTTTTTCCAATAACTAGCTGTGTAGCCTTAACATAACATAAGTATTCCAACAATCAACACAAAACGCAAACCCTTCGAATAATTGGTGACAATGATAAATCCCAGAACAGAATCCTCAAAATGTAGGTGCGGTAAGGATAGAAAACTGTTTATTGAGTTGACAAACAGGGCAAGTTTGTAGCATCCAAGAGGAGAGAAATGTTAGAGAGGTTAGATACAGTAATCAACCCCGGATATATCATTCAAGCCCTCCTAGCTCAATCGGAAGAGCGTGGGACTTTTAAGGATATCTAAGAGGCTTACACCTCTTGGATCTGACATCCCAAGGTCGAGAGTTCGAGCCTCTCGGAGGGCGTGGATCTTCTTTTTTTAACTTTTTTGTTTTGAATCTCCGAAGATTTGGGGAAGTTCTCTATAACTGGTCGTTGTCGACGTTTTTTTGTCAAAACGGGAAAGTTTGCATGAGTTTTACCTAGAGTTTTAGGACGAAACCCGAGTGAAGTGTTGCCACCAACTCCCATCACACCACAAAGATTAATTAGCGTTGGACGAGGTAGTTGAAGGGATTGGAGAGTCGAGATAGCATCGCATCCGAGGTTTCTTCTTTGTAGCGCCGAGGTTGGGTTGGTACATTTAATTTGGAGATAGAACGAAGGTTCAGTTTTGGTCTCTAACTAGGTTTGCAAACATCAACTGTTCGATGTTCGAGTTATTTCGCTGAAAATTCCCGTCTGACCTAGTCTCGCGAGCCAGACAACACAGAGTCTGACCGCCTCTAACTATAACTACTGGTTAACTGATCGCGCCGATGACGTGTTGGGACTTAACTTCTCAGGGTAACTAAGGCGAGATTCTTTTGTAGACCCATTTGCATGAAATCAGATGACGTTATTTGTCATGACAGATTGAATATATAACTTAGTCTTTTGAGTTAGACTTGATTAATGTATGTGAGAGGGTCGGATGGTGAAAGAAGAAAGACAGTGTTAGATTAGTCCTTACATCTTTCTGACCGAATTTATATTGCTGAATAGAACCTCGATGAATCTTAAATCCCATTTGAAAGTCCTATTGGCCAATTGGTACTAAAGTTTCTGGTACCCGTGAGTATACTATTATAATGAAGGACGATACACCCTGTTAATTGCACTTAAACTAAAAGGTTAGAACAGACACGCTAAAATCCAACAGTCGCGGGTTAGTTATACCCAAGTGCTGGGAGGCATTGACTTGCATATATCTAGTCAAGGATATACTTGCTGAAGAGAAACATCAGTGTAACTCTGACAAGGTTCAATCATCTTTATGATTTCAAAGAATTACTATGCAAAACAAAATTTGTTTGAAAGGAATTGAGATACTTAACAGAATCTTTTTCCATAGTCCTAAAGCTTTGGGCGAGGTTTTCCTACGGCGGAAGGTCAAAGTTTCCCTGAGCAAATAGAAGAAAGCAGACTAGAGCGAAACGAAACATTGCACATTTATTGTCAACCGCTGTGTTAGACAAAAATCTATGAAACCCTGTCTCATATACCAAACCCTGTGTCCAGCGTCTGGTTTACGAGTCAGACGAGACCTTTGACTCGCTGCAAACTATATCTTTCCTAACTTTGGCTTAGAAAATTCCACCCTCTATCAAAAACTGTAAAATATCTCGATAACACAGCTTTCAACACACATCTATAACCAGGTTTTACAGCTTCCCGGCCCGCGTTCGAATGTACAATATATCTATATATTAAAGAGAGTGAACATCTACCATGAATGATAGTAGATATACTCTATGAAATCTCTAAAGTCTTCTAAGAACAGCGTTATGATTGTTTCTGAATGAAAGGAATTGTAACCTTGCTAACAAGCTCGAAGGGGCGAAGTAAGGTTTAACCTTATTGCATGCATACATCACACATGGACATTAGTACTAACTAAGAACAATAAATGAGACAGCACGGCTATAACCGTAATATCACGATTGCATTGTATTTGAAAGAAGTAGATTAGATTGAGGATAGGGACAGGGCATTCGCTAATTTCATAAAAAGAGTAGCGGCAAACGAATTGAGGGGGACGGAAGGGAAATTATACCTCTTGGGCAATTAAGTCTCAGCTAGCAGAGTATAGGACGGGGCTTGATGAGCAACATTTCACGAGCATTAGTCGACAGTCTAGGCGCTTGACGCGCTTCTACCTTTACCGGCTTGGATCCACCAGATTCTCGCCCTTGATACATTATTTCTAGTCATAAAATACCCGTTTGACAGACAGGTGTATGTAAATGCTACCAAAAGAACACTTAGGAGGTGGTAATACTATGAAAGAAGAAGTGACACTTTGTGGAAGTTCGAGTCTCCCGAATGGTGTGGGCCCTTCCTTTGGCTTTTTTACTGTGTCCTCGATGATTCAAAAGGCCAGTAAAATATATAATTAAAAAATAGTATCAGGACCATCGTGTCTAACATTCGAATATTCAGTTTAGTGACAAGAAAAATATTCCATTTATTAATTATAATTGAGCTACTGTCTGCTATTAGATTGGACCCCCTTGCTCAACATTGATCGAAGCTAAAGATCGTAACCTAACTAGGCTTGGTTTCACTATTAGTTCGCCATTGTGGCGTATCTTAAGTCTTCTCGAGGATAATTCTAGAATCGATAACGATCGGCTAGAACAATGGCTTTGTGAGGGATATCCAGTGCAGTTCGAGCCAAAATGTTTATAGCGCAAATAAACGGATTTAAAAATTTAGGCTGTGTGGCGGACCGAGGTCTGGTTCGCGAGAGGTGGCTAGCCAGCTGCGCCAGCCGGGATTGTTTCGAGTTGCCGTCTCAGCCTGGCGTTTCGAGTTCGGAGTTATGAAGAAAAGCCGCCAGAATTTTGAAGGAGGTTAGGACGAATTGCAAACATCGAATGGAACGCTGTTGATTGAATGAAACGGATATTTTGCGATAGAGAAAGAGATAGCAAATTAGAACAATCAGTAAGCACGCAAGGAGAGGGCGAACCCATGGAGGCTGGTCGTGTTATCCCTGCAGCAAAAACTTATTATAGCACCCATTCCTGAGGACCTCCTTGGCCCTCGAGGGTCGTCAAAGTAAAACAGGTCCGGTGATTTGCATAACCGCAAATGTAAGCAAGCGCACAGTATCACGACTCTATATCACCCCGCTAGTATACAGCCCCTTCGAGGTGCATACTACCGACATATTTTGAGTGACAAAATTAGTATCAAGGTTTGTTACGAATCGTATAATACAACAATGTAACCGTGAAACGAAACGTGATGCTGATGATGGTGATAGGCGCACATGTTGGAATGCGCACTGTGAAGATAATAGTATCTGGCATGCAGATATCCCTCGTGGTACTTTTTCTCGGGTGGCATTTTCTATGATATCAGTGGTACCAAATGCAGCCATGGGCCGGGAGGATACATATACCACGTATCCGTTGAATTACAGCCGCAACCCGAAGGTTGATTCCACCAGTCCAATTCCACTGCCATCGCATTGCCATTCCCAACGGCTGACATCGAGAAAAAGGAGAGAAGCAGCGACCTGAAGCGGAGTTGGAGTGGTTTCAACTTTGTCAGTTGGAGATTGTAGCGGCGCCTGCTGGACCGTCAGAACAAGTCTCATTTTAACTAGGCAGGTAAGCCGGGTTCGGTTCCTGCGGAGGAGCTAACTAAACCCACAAAAGACCCCAAGACCCCCCAAGGGCGAGACCCTGTTTTATCGCGAGCGAGTCTGCAGTCTGTCTACTTTTGAATCCTGCTTCGTATTTCCTTCTTTTTGGTGTTCTATTACTTGTTAAAATCGTCATAAGCCCGAAATGCGCCGTGTATCTTCGATGGCTTTCCCTTGGAAGTGGACATCTTTTTGATTTTAAATTTTTCCTTGCCTGCCAGTGCCTGCTTGCTCTCCAGCTCCGCCACCTCGACAAATAATAATATAGTTACCTATACAAGCCTCGACTGTTAAGAGATCGATTAATTAAATATACGGTCCCTGGCTAGCTAAGCAACTGACCCGAAGACCAGATATATGGAAGTCCGATATCCTTTTGCTGCCCGCCGCCTTTTGTAACTAAAAATCGGAAGCGTCTACCAAATTCGACAGTCAGCGATAACTCTTTTCGTCGTTTATCCGAGTTCCCCGAACTGTTCTTTTTGTTCGTCTTTTTTCTTGGTACTTTTGGTGCTTGTCGCCTGCCAACACACACCTGATCCATCTTCCATCTCCAACTTTCCACGCCTTCGCCTTTTGCCTCCGCCGTTGACTTGCTCCTTCTCCTCCTCTTCATCACCATCTTTCAACCACCTATCGCCTTCCACCGCTGGCCTCATCCTTCCCATCGTTCGCCCTACCACCAATCCCACACCTTGTATCGCTCGTAGGCTGCAGATTCAGACGCTGTTCCCCTTCGTGACGTCCTGTGTATGGTAGAATCCACAGCCAGAAAATCGCGTCCCCGCATCACAGCCTGACCAACAATCCTAGGAAAAGGCCTACGAGTCCACTGATAGCCGGCTTTTCCGGACTACCAACTCTCCTAAATTGAAGCCCACGCTACGTATTGTCTTTTTTTGGCAACAAAAGGCCATCGCGTCGGCTTCGTCCTCCCTAATAATGGCCGTAATGGCTCTCGACAACTCTTCCGGTCGGGGGGTCCTCATCGCACTCCTCTCGGCCTTTGGATCCGCCGCTTTCGTACTAATAGTTATTTCCGTCATATATTTTCTAAGATTTACAAATAAGGGAAGGATATTACTCGACCGACTGGGTCGGCCGGGTGAGTTTGACGATGAACAAGCATTCTTGAGAGATGAAGCGGAAGCGTTGGAGATCATGGACGAAATGGATAGGCAAGAGTACTGGAGAGCGAGAGGTAAGGCGATACTTTCTATTGAATTGATAACGTAGTATTCTAACAACTCTTTTTTTTTTTTTCCCGAATCGCAGCCTTTGTTGAAGCCAACCCGCCGGACTCAGTACCTACCGATATCTCTCTCTCACAATTCCTTGCGATTCAAGAAAAGGGTGTATCCGCCTGGGAATTTGAAGCCGAATTGGAAATTGCCAACTGTTTTGTCGAAGCACGCACAGAAGTAGAATTCTACGACACGGAATGCTCCGTGCAGAGCAACTTGCCAGTTCCAAAACAGAACGAAGTCTACTATTGGGAAACTAAAATCTTTGAAAAGCCGGAAACCACTTTAGTGGCCATCGGAATGACAACAAAGCCGTATCCAATGTTTAGACTACCCGGTTACCACAAACACTCTGTTGCCTATCTCTCCGACGGTTCCCGACGGTACAACCAGCCCTTCAATCCTACCCCGTATGCAAATCTCTTCAGGCAAGGTGATGTTATCGGAGTGGGCTATCGGCCTCGCACTGGTACAATTTTCTTCACTCGCAACGGTAAAAAGCTGGATGACGTATGTCACGGATTGAAATCGCAAAACTTCTTCCCAACGGTCGGCGCAAGAGGGCCAGCAAAATTGCACATCAACTTTGGACAACTTGGTTTCGTATTCATCGAAGCTAACGTGAAAAAGTGGGGTTTGGCCCCGATGACTGGAAGTCTCGCGCCCCCACCGCCGTATGGAAATGAAGCCGGGAGCATTTTGTTGGAGAGCGGAAGAGCTGGTGTCCGCGAAGGCGAGAGTTTGATGGATGCTAGAGCGTTTGCGCAACACCATCAGGTTATTGCATCACAGAATTTGCCACAATTAACTACGAACATTCAACCTCCATCTCCAGGTTCCACGTCTGGCAAGCGGAAGAGCAAAAAATCACACCGCTATACGCAATCGCAACCACGAAATTTACCACCAACCAGCCCTGGCCCAATCCGAAGTCCGACAGATATAAGTCTTGCACCCATCAATCCATCGCAGCCGCCTCCTGAGTACACTAGTGGTGGCGAGGATGACAGCAGCGATGATACCGATGATGGTTATAACGATGAACGGAGAAGGTTACTTGGCCCCTCATCGAGTAGCCATCGAACACAAAACCGGACAAGAAGCCAGAGCGAAGCGATTATTCGACGAGTCTCCCCACCGATTCCCAGCTACGGCGAAGTCATGTCGTCGAGAAATAACGGCGAAAGTTCAAGCACTGCGAATCAAAATTAAACTTCGTCCATCGTTATAATACGCATCTCACTTGACGGCGACGCTTTTGTGAACCCGATTGGCTTTTGGAGATTTTGGATACCAAATCTCGCGCTTATATGGCCTCCCTTTCGAGGTCGATTTTTTCGGATTCCCTTTCTCTTTTTCTTTACCTCAGATGATGTCTTTTGCCAATGTCATCACTACGCCACCTGTATACCCCCTTCATGCGCTTTACCCATCGCATTGTATAGACCTACTCACCTTTCTTAGAAAATTGGGTTTCTTCGTACCTCTACGACCAAAGTCATGACAATTTGGTTTTCTCTTGCTTAGTTTTATCCATCTCGGGCGTTCTTCTTGTTTCTGTTCTTCTCAAGCCTTTCACATTTTTGTTTTTGGGGAAACACACCCATCCTTCGTTATCCGTTTAGCACACACAGGTCACTCGCTCTTTCACTTTTTGCAGGTTAATCGGTGGGATTGGAATCGTTATTGGTTTTTTGGTAGTTTTCTTATACTTATTGCACGGGAGGGTAGCGGGTGTCTTGTCTGATTTTTTCTTCTTTGTGATATCTTTTTGACCTTCAGATTGGGTTTTGGACTCTACTCTTTTTTTTGCTCTGTAACTATTTTACCAGGATGGTTTGGTTGTGGATGACCAGCGCGAGGCCAATTTATATATACTTCTGACCTCATCTTTATAACGAACTCGTAACTTTGGCTTCCTCGTATAAATGAATGTGTGTAGGGACACCCTAGAATTCGAGAGCTATGCCCTGTTTATAGTGGAGATGCATTTATCTGTGTGTTGGTGCTTTGGCTGCATCGAAACCTCACATCTACTGCTTTACCGGCTACCTCCACGAGACTCCATCTACTTCATTCATAGAACACCTCAGCTGCTGGCCAGCGATTCCCTGACACCCATAGAACCGCTGTAATGGCTCACCAACCATCATTAACATCTCCCTCCCCGATAACCCACCAGCTATCTCTCCCTCTAACTCGCACCGCGGACTCGTCATTACATCTCCATCTCACCATCGCAGCCCGTCACATTCTGCTGTTCCTGACTACGACATCGACAAACCCCTCGATAGACCTCTCGATACTCTCGATACCCGGGATTAATACCTCGTCCACAGGATCTCATAACGAAGATGTGCTGAACCCTATGCGCGGTGGGGATGCTGCTGTGCCGAAGGGGAAAGTTGGTGTTGGGAGTTTCGTTTACGCTATGCCGTTGTTGGTGGGTTTATATTATTCTTTATATTAGTATTTTATATTTTATTATTATTTGATATCTATATCGTTCCAGAATTGCGGTCATATACGGAATATAAAGAGTTACTAACTAGAGATCCTCTAATAGACAAACACGAAGGAAACGATATGCACCCCGCTGATCCCGGATATGTCGAGCCTAGAGACAACGGAACGGATAGCGAGAATACTGGCAAGGAAGTTACAAGTGCCGGTCTACTTGGGGAACTCGATGAGCTTTGCAGCTATGGGTGGAGGTGGCAATGTGGAGGAGGAGATGAGAGTTGTGAGGGACGTGGTGGAGGTTGTCGCTACGGCTTTTGAGAAGGCGAGGGAAGGATCTTCGTGATTTAATTTAAGCTATGGTGGTATATGGCTAGGGTTTGGGATATTGGGGATCACGCAAGTCATTCATGGCTGGCCGTGGTTCTTGGTATCAATGTTGGAACTAAGGTTGGACGGGTATTCTGGTATCTCGATCACCTGGCTTTTTGGCGATTCTGTCTAGTCCTACTTTGAATCGAGACTGGATTGGAACAAGAGCCTGGATTCAATTGCGAGGCAGGTGGAAGCACGGTATTTCGGATTAACAATCATAGTATGCGTATACAAAGCCGCATCATGTTCTTCGGATAATATTGATATTAGTCAATGTTCCATCACAACGATGATATTTATCAATCAATATATCCACTAGCTACCTGCATACGCAGGGCCCTCCGCAAGTGTACGTAGACTGTCGTTACGTACATGAAAATTTACGCGCGTATGTAATCGCATCTAGTATATTATACCGAACGGGCACGATTTGGTAAACAAAAACATGGGAGAGATTTCTCCCGGTCTCCGTAACTGCTGCAAACCGGTGATATTCGTCAGCATGCCCTGACTGGCCTGATAATATCAAATTAAATTCGAGAGAACCCGTTTTCGCAACGACTCGCCATGGTCACACCACAAGCGATCGACCACCGCGATCAGATAAAAGATGGACTAGTGGGTGTATAATGCGATTGGCTATGATGCACAGGGGCATTCTAGTTCTGACGAACAAGGTTGTTTTTTCCTCAAGTCTAGCTGCAGTAGCCGGGTCTTGCCAGATCGTACAGACTGGTTTGTTAGTTGGCAAGCTCAAAGCTCTCCGTAATCAGTACTTTCTTCCCCTTAATATCCGACGGTTGCCTCACCCTCGCCGTGTGCTCTTTTTCCTGCTTCATCGCTGCTCGGAGTTTATTTACATTTAACGGTGGGCTTCTTAATATTTACGATATTCGGACGGATCTTCGGAATCCGTGTTGTCCGGCGCTCCCTTTTTTATATTTCGCTCGCGACGCTGAACGACACCTCAACCCAGCCAGCTTCTCACCGCCTTTAACAAGAAAGACAGACGAAGACACGGAAGCTACGGAATCGAACGGAAGATACAACACCGTATTTCTTGGAGCCCATGATGCCTTCCGCTAAACTCCCAACCTTCACGCTGGCACAGATTGCTGCGAAGCACTCGTCCAAGAAGTCTTGTTATGTTACCCTCGGCGTCAAAGTCTACGACCTCACCGATTTCCTCCCGGACCACCCCGGTGGCGACGATTTGATCCTCGATTATGCCGGTAAAGACATCTCCCAGATCATCGTCGACCCTAGTTCCCACGTGCACTCCGAATCAGCATACGAGATCCTCGAGGACTCCCTAGTTGGGTTCCTGTCCCCAGAAGATGCCAAAAAAATCGCCTCCAGCATTCCTGTCTCCGAATCGTCGGTAAACTTGCCAACCTCCAACGGATCCACCGCTGCCAAAAATGTAGCTTCGGCTGTCGTACATCCAGACCCGGCGTTAAACGCTCCCAATCCCTTGACAGGAATGTCCTCTGCCGAAGAACTCTCCGTCGAAACCGATTTAGCCGCGGACTACAAGGTGCACAAGTTTATCGATTTGAACAAACCCATGTTGATGCAAGTGTTTCGTGGGAACTTCTCAAAGGATTTCTATCTGAAGCAGGTTCATCGACCGAGACACTACAAGGGCGGCGAATCCGCTCCGTTATTCGGTAACTTTTTGGAACCTCTGAGCAAAACGCCGTGGTGGGCTATCCCCATCATCTGGTTGCCTTGTATCAGCTATGGATTGTACAGATCGAATGAAATCTTGCCAACCCAGACTGTTGCAACTTACTTTGGATCGGGGCTTGTGATTTGGACATTTATCGAATATTTCTTGCACAGATTCTTGTTTCATCTTGATGGGTATGTTTCTCTCTCTCTCTTTAAGTCTCTTCCTACGGATCTAAGACTAATGATATTTCTACCAGATGGCTTCCGGATAACAATTATGCCCTAACTTTACATTTCCTCCTGCACGGAATCCACCACTATCTCCCTATGGATAGGTACCGTCTAGTTATGCCTCCAACGCTATTCGTTGCGCTCGCCCTTCCGTTCTGGAAGCTCGCCCATACCATTTTCTACTGGAACTGGCATATCGCTACGGCAGTCTATTGCGGCGGTATATTTGGATATGTTTGCTACGATCTTACTCACTACTTTTTGCATCATAAGAAGTAAGTCTTTGACCAACTAAGTTTCACTTACCAATTTCTCTGTGTCATAGATGGCTAACTATCTTCCAACAATTTAGTCTACCTTATTATTATAAAGAGCTTAAGAAATACCACTTGCAACACCACTTTGCGGATTACGAAAACGGCTTCGGAGTCACCAGCAGGTTCTGGGATAAGGTATTTGGGACAGAATTGCCGCCACTGCCACAGAAGACCGCTTAAAGCTTCACTCGACATTTCAATCGCGTATGGTAACGCTTATATGGAAGAAACGGAACCCCTTTTCTCTTTTTGTGAATATTTGGAACATTTTTCTCGATGGTGAATTAAACCGATCCAAATTATGTATATGCCTCTCTTCTCCTTAGTTACGGTATTCGCTCATTTTTGGGGGGCTCTTTTCTCGTTTTTTGTATTCATGAGCGGAAAAGATGTCCTAGCGGGAGGCGTGTTTAGTGCACGACATTGTTTCTGGTTTTGGCATCTTCTATAGGTGCTTTAGCTGAGAGTTAGTAGATAGATATACGATAGTAATGTGTAATCAAGACGAAATAAATATATATCATGAAGGCGTACGAATGTTAGACAAGCAGCATGGAGTAATTTCAATGGTAGCTTCTGGATTTATAATCAAGGACTTATATAGCTGGGCATTTTCGTCCCTAGTATGAAATTATTTATTATATCTACTCTACACTGGTGTTTTATTTTAGAAGAAATACCATCTAGCTATATTAACTCCGCCGTGTCGTTCTAGTGATTAAGTACCAGGGACATGCGTGGTGCACCACACATATGCCAAATTTTGCACAGCAGAACAGATCTAATATCAATGTCTGACAATTACCCAATTACATGTTTCTCTTCGATTTAGGGGAAACACTTGATGTTAATCTCGCAAATGGTTTCTGACTTTTTTGACGAGCTGGCCAATTGTGAGAGGTCGTCAGGCACCCGTAATCCAAACTCCCGAGTTACAAGGTACATTTCGTTGAAGTGGCACAGCCTCGTGAATATGAAGGCCTACGCGATTTCTAGAGCGGTTCGATATCCCCGCTTTTGCAACTTACAAAGCTAAATCACGTCGAGTTCGCCTCTCCCTTCACATAATAATATCAAATCACACCTATCCTTTCTATATAACATATACATTGATAACTTTACACTACTACAAGTTAGGCTAGAAATCGAGCTTTCGAAATTCCACGATGCCTCTCTATTCCAGTCGAACCTATATTATTATCTGTTTGGAGACCGGAACCGCTCTCACTCTCTCGGTCGCGGACAGAACCGTCAGCTGCTGTAAATTAACAGGGGATAAAAACCAATTGGTATCAGGTCACTCTCCAAATGTTTATCGGATTATCTCTTTCGTCACTAATCTAAATTAGTGGGCTCTCGAGAAAGTGAAAGAGAGATATATCATCCGACCCCATCTATTCGAGGGAGCTTCCTCGGAAATCGGAACGTTGATGGCACCTGTGATGAAAACCGGCGGTGAGAGACGTCTCACTGTAGATTTCACGACCGAATATAGTTATCATTGGCGTATTGAACCTGATGAACCCGATTCGTCCGTTTATCGGTATTTTATAATCTCACACTTCCGTTGCCTAAATATTGTCATTGCTAAAAGATTCCGTTATTTTTTTTTCAGGATATTTTCAAAGAGTTGCTCGCCTTTCGAAGAAGAGCCTCATTCCCAGGTTGTTGATTTGGCCGACGGAGATCCGAAGGATGGCGCATCGATTATAATGTGGGATAACTGGAATGGGAAGAATCAGAAATGGCGGTTTGAAATGCAACGTAAGCACTGGCAAGTTTCATTGTTCGATAAGCGACTGTTGCTAATATATTTTTATTTTTTGGAATACAGCCTAGCTAGCCCAAATCTTCAATATCACGCAGCAAGACCGATCAATAGCTTTAGTTATAGTTCATATAAAGATATGTTGTCTTTGTGTGTGGGCAATATGTTGCTTTATAAAACGCCAACTGTGTATCGCGTAGCTGTATGCCCAGTTCTAATAGAAAGGATTATGGCAGCGAGAGCTACGCATGAGGAATAAACCATCAGATAGATACAAGTTTGAATATCCATTAAATATGCTCTTGCTATCAGTGTGTACAGCGTTTACAAGTACAGATATAGCCAGCACTACAGCACAGCTACTTGTAGCTCTCGAAACCGTGGGTATCCAGTAAGGACCAATTTTGGTGCGTTTGAAACAACTTTGATGAGTTGGGATAGATATCTAGGAGGTGAGAAATCTTGACGTAGTGGTGGGGTAGGTTGATGCTGTCCCTTACCTCACAACTATAAATCCCCCACCAGCACCCTTCGACTTCGACTTCGACTCTTCGCCCTTTACCCTTCAACCTTACAACTGTTCTGCCCATCAAAATACCCTTCTCTATTGACTTCAAATGTTCCAAAAAATGGTTGAAACCTTTGATATCAACCGGTTCCCTACGGAGATTCTCTACCATATGACAGAGTTTCTCGCTATCCGAGATCTTGCCAATCTAGGGGCCACCAACAAACGATTTCACAAAATCGTGAAGCCGGCTTTCTACAGGACACTAGAGCTGCCGGATTTCATCAATCCCGCTGCATGCGTCAGCGTGGATTTCCCAAGGACAGAGATGCTCGTCAAACACTGGGCCAACGGTAAACATGTCCGGTAAGTCTTGACTGGAGTATTTCATCCCCTATGTTTACGTACACTGTCCGTATGTAGACAAGACATGACTGATGAATTTGTATTCAATACATAGTAACATAAAAATCACCATCCCAGAAGAAGGTAAATGGCACGATATCTATACTATGTTTGTCCCATTTGATCGCGTCAGATCGATCAAGATTAACCACAGAGGCTACGGACGCTGCCTGAGTGTCCTTCTCGCAAGCCAAATCTTGACCCAAGAGCATCTTAAAGCTCTTCATATCACCGCTGACTGGAAGGATTTCGCAACCGACAAGTACATGCAGCAATTCTATATGTCAATCAGTGAAGGGGACAGCACTCGAAAGTTTGCGCGCATCGAGAAACTCACTCTCGTGACAACCGAGTGGAACGATGATACTTGCAAAGGTATCGAGAGAATCTTTGACAGTATTCGTGTCTGCAACGCTCTCGACCACGTTGAGTCTTTCACAATCGAGCGAGTGGAATACCTGGACGACCCACTGAATTATACCGTCCGCCCGGTTCGAGATGTGGACCTCAAAGGCAAATTCACCCGCCTCAACCTCCCTTCTGTGCAGAGAGTTACTTTCAAAGGCCCGGAGAAGTTCGGCATGTACGGATTCAATATCCTTCATCCAGACTCTCTCAGTAAGATTACCGATTTGACCTTCAAATGGTCTCATTACACGGGCACCTACATCCACACGGTAAGCTCAACCAATATAACTTAACCTACGAAGCATACATCGAAGAAATCATTGAACCCGAGCTGACTTGCAATATATAGGCTCTCGAAAAATTGGCGGATTTCCCGAATGTACGCTGTCTTCATCTCTTGGACGAGAGTTTCAACTATACCGACCGCATCGGGCGTGCGAAATACTGTAATCAATCTCGCCACAAGTGTTCTGAGACTTTGGTCAAGACGTTCAAGACCTTGGGCTTTGTCGGATGGTATCAGCCCCCGGAAACTTACGAATACGTCGGTGGCCAGTCGAAGTACCGATATGGCTGGAATGTGGAACGGCTTACCCGTGGGAAGTTCAATCTTCATTTCCATGCCTGAATCTGACCGCACCAAACCAGACCAAGATACCAAGGAGATTTCTTCCCTTTTCCTTTTCCTTTTCTCTTTTCTTCTTCCTTTTTTCTGTCAAGCTACGACAAAGAAAACCCTGATACCTTTGTTTTGTTTACTGTACCAATGGGAGTTTATGGAGTTTCGTTTGATTGTTTTCATATTCAGAAGGGTTTTTAGTTCGTTTCAATACATGTACGAATTTATTCTATGATCAACACTAGGTCTTCTGGTCGTAAGCTGGATGGACACTTCGGCTGTGGCACAGGACCTGTGGTATTTCTCTCTTTAATTGTGTTGCAGAATCCAGCAACTGTTTCTGCGCATTTGGCCACGTGAGGTCCCCGCGTTCTATCGACCAAGGCCAGCTATAGTCTCACCAAGAAACGTATCTGAGATGGAAGAGCTCCCGAATGAAATTTTAGATGGAGTGGCCAGGCACCTACCTACCATCGATCTCGGATCCCTCGCGTTGACTTCTCGTCGCTTCAAGGAGATCTCTTATAGGCACCTCCATAGCAAAGTGTTCCTATATTTTTCGATCCTGTACGGGGTCGTAGAATATAATTCATCTCACCATAAATTTTACATCAAACTCGCCAAATACATACGGTGAGTAAATTCTTCCCCACGGCAGCATCTCCAGTCATGAAGTTCTCCGCCGTAGACTAAGTCGGACCAGACACGTACAGATCTATGTCGATAGCCAAAGCAAGACCGACGCAGAAAACGCGTACAAACTTATCACTGAATTCCTGGAACCCTTCAGTCAAGTTGAAGAGCTAGACTTTTTTGATACCGGAACTTCGAAAGTCAATTGCCTCTCGGTTGTGAAAGATCAGCTGGAGTCAAAGAAGAAACTTAAATATCTAAATATCCAGTTTGATGTCTCTTTCAGAGGTATGCAGGAACGGCAAACAAGGGGAGCCAGGATTATGCATCCCAAAGGAACCACTACTAGAGGACTCCAGTCTTTCCGGTTGGTTCTACGTGGGGCTTTGTTCGGCCGTATCATTGCTAGTGTCCAACAAATTGCCACGACAATCAATTTACTTTCGCAAGCGGCGACGAACCTCGATACTTTGGTCCTCGCTGGCAAATTTGCGAACCACCCTCGAGAGGAGCTGTTGTCCTTTCCTCAACTCGTGTCCTTCATAGCTCACGAAGCAGATGTTGGCGATGTTACCCTCCTCTTATCGCAGGAAACACTTAGTAGTATTCGTATTTATACGGCTGCACTGTTACTACATGAGCAAGTGGGCATTGGTGTAAGTCGCATTTCTCTTTAAAGGCTATTACTCTTCTATCAGGGGAGGTAGATTTCAACGCTAATTATCATAACTTACATACTTCGTAGTTACTAAACTGTTTCCTGCCATTTACCAACCTCCGAGAACTCGATCTGTATGAGTACAGGAACCTCTCCCGTTGCTGGAACGAAGGATGTAATAATCACAGTATCATACATGTGCGTTCAGCCGGGAAACTCAAGGATACGAAGCTCTTGGCCTCGAATCTTCGTTTTCTAAGAGTCTTGTATTGGCGAAGTTACACTTTCCGACTGTTGCTGTTACGATATCATATCACCCGAGAACCGGACGGTACCCCACATTTGCAAGTAGAGCTAGAGCGTTTCAACCAGTGTAAAAATGAGGACGGGTCGGTTTGTTCCTCTGGTACGAATTTTTATCCGGTTCTCGAGTTACCTCGTCTGGATCAAATCCGAGGCCCAGAATTAGCAAATATAGTGGAACTTCCGAGAATTCTTTGGGAAGATCCGCCTAGTGTTTCTTAAACCATCATTTCAAAGTTGGTGGATGAACTCTCTGATGCTTTGGTTATCGGGATAAGGAAAGTGGTATTCAGATATTAAGCATGAAACATTATAGGGAACCGAAAAGAAATTTCGGTACCTAGTCTCTAGCTTTTATAAATTTCTGATTGATTGAATGGTTATCTTCAATAACACCTATCTCACATTACTTTAATTATGTATTAGATTGGGTTCTAGTGTTGTCAAAGTTGAATTTTCAATTGGGCACTTTTTTCAACATCGTATTCTTGATGCAACAATTCCGGTATCCACAATTACCTTATCTTGTAAACCAGATGCGGAGCACGATATCCACAGTATCCACAATCATCATCAAAACATATTCTGGCTCTATATATAACCCTTTCCCGTGCCCAATCAGCAACGGTCCGACGGGAGGTGTCCGGCAATTCTCATCCCTTGTAAGTGGCATTCCAACTCACAATCTAGTCAGCCCCCAAAAGTTCCGATTGCAAATCAACCCTTTTGATAACCTAAGGTTGCTGCTCCCTGGTAGCGTGTTGCCTCAAAATTGCGAATGATTTTGAATCATCTTACCACCTTTATCCCAACATCTGGTAACGAGGCTGGATACCACGGTACCCACTTCATCAGCATTTTCTTTCCCGTAGGGAAAAACTCCATAGTATAATATTACAACTCTAATAACAAAATAAGTAATCAGAGTAGCGTAGTTATGGTATAGCTCTGCTTGATAATTATTCGGCGACTCGCTGAATAAAAAAATTAAAAGAAAAGTTCGAACCGCAAGACCATTTTTAATTTCCGTCTTGGCTGGGACTATTTGGAGGAATGCTGTTCGACGCAAGGGTTAAAATATGGATGTGGTGGCTTACATTTCTACTTAGTCAAGGGGTGTGTTTTTTTTTCTTTTCGTAAAATGGTATTTTCTGCAGATACTTTCTTTCTTTGTAGGCGTTTTTCTTAGCTTGAGACTTCAGCTGACAGGTATATATATCAAGCCCTGATATTGAAACTATACACGTACTTAGTTAGCCTTTTGCTAGCATTTTCCTTATAGATAATAGATATTCAAGCAAAAAATTAATCTATATATTTTTTGTTTGGACGTTTTTTCAAACATAAAGCTTAAGAACAACACCTTTACTTCGGGGCTTCGGATTGAGTTGCTAAACTGGCCAAAATGGGAATTAAACCAAATACGGCTAGATCGTCGTCTGCACAGGATATCACAGCCGCAGGGAAGGAGAAGAAGAAGGGTATAACTTCGCTACCACCAGAACTCGTTCTCCAAATTATCGAGCATGAAGTTTTATCTGATAAAGATAAAGCTTCCTTCGCTACGACCTGCCGATGGTTCAAAGATATAACATATCCGCATCTCTATCGACGCCTCGACTGGGTCGCGCCGTTTCATACATCGCCAGGGTTTGGGCATTGGATGGGCGCATTTGGGATTCTCGCCGAGGCATTGTTAGAGCCGTTGGTAAAATCTTTATCTGCAATTTTGGGGTGCAAAAACATGCCGCCGGATGTGAAATGGGAGGTATTTGAGAAGAAGGCGGAATTTGTTCAGTATGTTACGCTTTTGCTCTCTTCCTATCTAATATAAAAATTTTTAAATTGTACCTCCAAAGAGCTGGATAAACTAATTATATTTTTGTTCAAAACTGTGTAGCGAGATGTATGCCCTAGGAGGATACCAATACTACAAAGAAATGGGTATTCTGACCAGATACTACGGACCCCAGGACAACGGCGACAATTTTATCAGTTTATTCATACCCTTCGACAATCTGACGAGAATAGAATTTGACGAACGAGCCGCGGTTACATGGGCCGGGTATCTAAAAGTCGTCGCCAACATCCTCGTAACGAAGCCGAAGCTCGAAAGTCTTACCCTCAGACACCGGCTCGGATTGCAACCTATGTATAAGATTAAAGCTGATATGGCACCCATAAGAAAAATTCTCGATCGGGGGGTTGTAGCGAAACTTAGGAGTTTGTCTGTTATTCTAGGAAGGAGGTTTGAGGCGAGTGAGATGGGGTACGAGTATTTCCGCCAGCTGATGGAGGTATTTGAGGGGGCTACCGGGGAGGTTACGGCGTTCAAGGTGTTTGCGAGTTACTCAAAGTTGGATGAGAGTGATTTGACGCCACTAGATAACGGGATTGTACATGTACAGTCTGGTGGGGCGTCTCTTAGGCCTTGGTGCTTTCCTAAGCTTCGTGATGTTGAGCTACACACGCATAAATTCCCGTCATTATGCCCCGTTCGGTCGATTGCAGCGGGAAGCTTGGCGAATGCTAGGAAGCTAAAAATTGTCTGCGATGTTATGAAGGCAAATCTGGACTTGGTAATTTCATATCCCAATAATCATTTTTAGAAAAACTAGTTTATGAGCTGACATAATCCGTTTTGATCCAGGTCCAACAACATATATCCTCCTTCGAAAACATCGAAGAGCTGGAGATATGGGATCCTCAATGGGTAGCCGGTAGAGAATATGACACTGAAGCACTCGAGTTTGCGTGTAATAGACTTGCAGCCATAGGAAACACTCTCGATAAACTCAAGATTATCCGATGGAGGTTAGAGTGTAAGAAAGGAGTGGTAGACTGGACGCTGAAATTCCCATATGGAGCAAAGGGGAGAACGGTATCGATTATAAAATCGGCCGGTTCGCTACCCATTGAGCAGGTCACTCCGTCACTACCACATCAGATACGGTATATCAAAGAGGGCTATATATTGGGAAGAACCGAATTGTAGTGCTAGTATATCACAATAGGATTGTATGGCGAGCCAGTGTCATGTTGTAATATGGCTCTCCAACACATATAGCCACAAATCACGTTGTCAACGTAAAAGCCTCAGCAAACAAATAACAAAAAAACAATACCTCTATTCGTTCGTCTGTCAAAAACTTCACTGCAGTATTCAACCATCTTTGACAGCGTCTAAACGTCAACCCCACTGCTTCCTTGTACTCTTTTCGCTCTTTTCCACTTTCTTCAGTGCTCCTGATACATACGTCTTCAATTGGAGAGACAATTCATTAATCGACGTTGCACCATGGAATCCCTCCCAACAGAGATCTCCCTCCAGATAATATCTGATCTCTCCTTCCAGGACTTGATAGCTCTGTCCAAGACTTGCAAGCGACTTCATAACACCGTTGTCACAAAGATCTATACTCGCTTCTATGTTGCCGAACCACCACCACCACACCTCATAGAGTGGGCCGCAAGTCACCCGGAGTTAGTCGAGTATCCCAACAAACTGATCAAAGGAGAAGAGTCGTTCTTCAAATATGCAAATAATGTCCGGTAAGTCTATACCCTTTTTATCAAGGTATATTGAAAGTATATATGACTTTAGGCTGATGGTGACCAAGCCTCATCTAGCTCAATGTCAACATAGAAGCGCTTGCGAGATCCGGCGTTGGCTTCGCTCCGCCATATTATGCTATTAACATTGATTTTTTTCAGACAGAGGGTTCATTCGAACAGTGCAACGATTCTCATAAATTACTTAAAACCATTCCAATTTGTCAGGTCTCTATCGCTTTTGCATTTTCAACAGCTCAGATGGACCGAGATGCATCGTGTCTTGAAAGATATCTTCACCTGCATGCCTTCATTGAAGCATCTCGCCCTCCGAAGCGAGTACTGGGCACAAGGGATGAGAGATAAGAACGTGATTCTCTGGCGCTCTTGGCCTGAAGATATACCTGAGGTTGAAGATTCGACCATAGCTCAGCTGGAGGCGCTGCGTATTGTAATCCTTGCTTCTGGCGAGTTGGGAGGTGGCGGGTTTGTTATCGACGGAAAGGAGGACATGGTATCGTATCCTGCTAGATTTTTCACCATAGTAAAAATCTTCAGGAAAGTATTCTCGACACTGAAGGGTCTCAGCATCGATAATTCTAGCGGTCGACAAGACTACTTTGTCCAAGCTATCAAGAGGATCGATACGCTCTTGATGTTTCCTCGCCTGCGTTGTTTGGGAACGCACATGCTGAGAAACAGGTCCGTCCCGCCGTTCCACTTTCCGATGATTGCCTGAGCTACGTGGAATCGCTCACCCTACCAGGCTCCGATATCTGCAGAATCAGAGTGAAAGAGGTACGATGGAGATTGAACGCCTGCTTCATAGATTCAACATTAGCATCTATACATATACTAACAGCGCATCCAGTTCATCAAGGCGATCGAGAAGCTGGATAATCTTCAAGAATTGAGATTTGTAGGAATAAAACTTGCGGAAAAGTGGCGGCACCTCCGCAGAGATACCTGGGACGTGAAGATGGAGAGGATTGCTCATGCCAGGCCCAGCTTGAACAAGGTGGTTTGGAAGGTAGAGAACGAGTTTGATGACGGGAAGGATGTTGAACTAGGGTTTAACCGCAACAGAACGTCAGGTCAGAGTCCAGGCCCTGAAATCATACTAAGGGTGTGGTCGCCATGGTTGTACACGTTCCCCCCCGGTCCTGCTGGATTGAAGATAGCGGAGAGTTCATGCAACTACTTTGTCACTCTCCTCATCATGCATGCAGGTAGCAAGGGTTTGGACAGTTTCTGTCAAACTCTGCTCGCCTTTTTTCATGCAGGTGGGGAGAGAAGGTGGGAGAAAAGACTGGTTGATATCTCCGTTGAGCTATTACTAAAAGTTTGCCAACTGATCTGCCTACTTTATCATTCCTTTCCTTTTTGTCTTTATTTCTTCCTTTTTGATCTTTTTGATTGTTTTCCTTTTATTATATTTATTTTTATATTTATTTTTGATTCTTTTATACGCCCTTTTTGTTTGCACGATGGCAGATATTTCCGAGGAGCGCCATTGGCCGGATGAAAATTCCCTCCTGTTGAGAGATATTGTATTGTACGAAGAAGTATGATTGCTTTTACCTTTGCTGCGTCGCTAACTATTGTATTTTTTTATTCGTGGCTGAACATCCTGGTCTGGCGCTTACTCAGTTAAACTACATGTACTTTGTAAGTGCAGACTGTCAGAGTGGCCCCCCTTAACCGTACATGGAAATCGAAGAAAAACTCTTCACAGAGACAAGGATCTAGCTGTTAGCTTGCATGAAGGCGGAGTTGTGAGAGTTTGGTATCGAACATTGAGCCATGGGTATGAAGTCTCAGGAGATATTCTGTTAAATCGGTCGCCTCTTTGATCCCGTGCTCTTTGACTCCAACAAACCCTGGCGAGAGTTGTGACGATGACGATGTTGACGTTGGCCTCTTTGAATTTCAAGGATGTTAGCTGGTTGCGGTTGGTTTGTTACGTTAGGCGTTGGAAGCATGTCTCGTAGCTCGCCTCTCCGTTCTGTCTGTCTCTGTCTCTGCCTCTGCCTCTGCTTTCTTTCTCACTCTCGCTCGGACCTTCTTCTCTCCTCAATTCTAATTCCAACCTCAACGTTGCAACGCTCTCTGATGTGTTGATGCTGTTGTGAATGCCCGTTTGAGAACCTCATATCTTTCACCAATAAGAGCGTCGTCAGCTTGCTCCAAAGAGCGAACCAGACCCGGGCCACCGACATCACTCTGCATCTCTGGCAGCTGGGCAAAAGCGGAAGGTCCCATTCGAAAACGATCCTTTTTCACCGTTAACTGCAGCATTCCTGGGGATATAACATTAGCCGCTGGGCATGCCTAGTGGCTGACCCCGATCCCTGGATTACGGTTTTCTGGGTTCTCGCCAGAGTAGAGCAGCAGCCAGCCAGCAGCCCACAACAGCAGGCATCTCGTCTCCCCCATTCTCGCGGAGGATCTGGACGAGAGAGTGTGTGAGAGAGCTTGGCTCGGACTGGCATCTGGATCACTGCATCTCGAGACCTTCAACGACTCATCGACTCATCCATCTTCAACAAACAAACCCATTGATCTTGGGAATCTGTGTCACCGTTTTAGTCCTTCATGCAATCCACCCAGATTGCCGAAGGACATAACTTCCGAATCGACGACGGCTAAATAGAAACGAAGGATCTGGAGCGATATCGTGTGGGTCCCAAAAACGCATATCCCCTGAAGAAGCCTCGTACTCACAGCGAGATCACGCAGGGTCATTTGCTTTGTGGACTTGCACAGCCACTCTGACGAAATTTTCGGGGAATTCTACCGTGCTAAATAATAATAACAAGAGATAGATATAAGGCCATCGTATCGATACCTTTCTTCGATCAATCCAGCCATCGATCACTGCGACTAAGTACATACATACCTACATTACCTACATACCTGCTTGCTTGCCGACACCTGCAGAAGAGGCATCACCACACTCGATTCGTTCTTTTGCATCGCATTAGCGAAACGAAACCAGAAAAAAGGAGGCCAAGGCGTCATTCTCGGACATACTTCTACCTGAGCCGGACCACTTAGACTTCGTATAGCCTCGAACTAATAACGACTCCCAAAATACCCAACTTCCAGCAACATCGCTCTGCCCAGACGACGCCATTTGACCAAAGTGGAGCCCGTCACCCCAAAATTCCCGTAAAGCTGGCGAACTTTAGCAGTCCTCCGGCTTTCCAGGTCATAACCCTGGTACGTTCACTCTATCTTTCTATCTATCTGGCATTTCGTCACACGACAATCGCTCCGACTTGTTTGAAAGTGTGTTGCTAACTTGACTGTCTAAATTAGGGAGCCGGAGGAGGGCCCAGCGAGGAAGGTGTCACTGGTTTTCTCGTCCGATCCACGGCCACCGACTGGGCGCCAGCCTCCATCCTCGCCGTCGATGCCGGAAGTCATCTCGCCTCCATCACCAAAATCCTCGAAAAGACATCCTGCGGCCAACATCCTACTACCCCGACAACCCCAAACTCCTCCAAACGTCGAGCGCCTTCTCTCGCATCGCTACAAGGGAGTAATCGAGACCTCACCATCAACACTACCAACTCGGCACTCCCTCCCTCCCACTTCCAAGGCGCCAGCCTCCCATTCAAGACTCCGCGCGCCAATGCCGCTCACATCTTTCGCGAACTTGTCGGTGGTTACTGCATAACCCACCCCCATCTCGATCACATCTCCGGACTCGTCATCAACACCGCCGGTATCCTACCTCACAACGCCAAAAAGGTCATCGCCGCCCTTCCCCCTACGATCGAAGCTCTCAAAACCCACATCTTCAACGATATAATATGGCCGAACCTCAGCGACGAAAATGGAGGCGTCGGATTCCTCTCCTACCAAAGACTCGTGGATGCCTCTGTCGTAGATGGCAAGATTGAGTACCGCAAGATTGTCGACGGACTGTCGGTGCAAGCTTGGCCTGTTTCCCACGGGCACTGCATGCACAACCACACCCACCGCGGTAGTGACGCGGCGATAGCGACGGAGAGCAACCTGTCACGCGAGAAGTCGGTGACCGGCGGCCTCCGTGCAGCTACGGGCCTGGTAAAACGACAGACCTGGCAAAAGAAATGCGTGTACGACTCATCTTGCTTCTTCATCAGGGACGACTACACCGAAAAGGAGATTCTAATGTTTGGCGACGTGGAGCCGGACAGCGTGTCGATCTCAGAACCGAGGAGGAACGTCTACATCTGGAACTACGCAGCCGAAAAGATGCACCGGGGCAACTTATCCGCGATATTCATCGAGTCGAGCTACGACATTCACCAAAAGGACGAGTTTTTGTACGGCCATATGAACCCACGTCACATTATCGAGGAATTGCAGGTGCTGGCGAGCAAAGTGCTCTTGCACCGGGAACGGGAAGTGAGACGGTACTCGATGCCTAAGAGGCGACGAACCGAGCGCACGAGGGAATCGATCCTACAGATCGACCCTTTCGATACAGCGTACCTGCACTCGCTCAGCGCTTATAATTCGGATAACGAGAGTGACGTGCCGAGGTCACCAACAGATGTGGAGGGACTGGCTTCGCCTTGCGTGCGGAGGAGATCTTCGAATGGGAAAAGAAAGAGAGAAGATGATGTTCTAGAGTACACTTCAGCGCCAACGGCAACTTCGTCACCGATTTCCATTGGTAGCAGCGGATTAGTGGATACGATTCAACCTCTCAAGGGGCTGAAGGTGGTCATTATTCACATTAAAGACGATTTCGACGACGACAAGGATGTCCGACAGAGCATCCTGAGCAATTTGAAGAAATTGGAAGAGAAGGCGGGACTGGGATGTACATTTGAGTTGGCAGAGAATGGAGGATCGATGTTCTTCTAGAGGAGGGCTTTTGCATTTCCTCACCTTTTTTTTTGGTCTTTTTTTTTCGTTCGGCGAAATACAGGTTTTCCCAATTTGGATTCCCAACGGTTATTATGGTATTATATTGGATTCTTTGTGCTTTTTGTTCGGCGCCGGTGTTTCTTTTCGGTTTATATCTTCTTGTATATACTTAACCTTGGGCTTTTTGCCCCTTTTACTATTGGTTGTTTTTTATTTGGACAGCATTGGTCCTTTAACTAAGTAGTTAACACTTAGATATACAGTATCTTGCATGAAATACCCGCATCTGCAATTTTTTTACCACCAGTCTGCTTGAGCATGTTTCGTGAAGACTGAGGCCGTGTGCATGTGCGTACACGAACCTCCCAAGCAAGCAAGAAAAGAAAACATTGGATTCTTCAACCGATCGGGAGCTAGCACCCAGGGAGATCTCAAAATCGTCGATTTTATGAGGCAAGGCACAGTGCGCGGTTGGCGTGCAACCTCACATTTCTCCGATTCGCGAGCCTGGCATGTCCCTCACCAAGAGCCAGCCTATATAATTGGTCCCAACTACGTCATATGCAAGGTACCACACCTTCCAACGCACTTTTCAACCATGCTAGAGATTCCTAGGAGTTTACTATCGAGGTCGTGTCCAGTGTTAGGCGTCAGGGTTAGATAAAAAATTGGTGAGCCGTTATTACAGGATGCTCTGATAAGACTTTTGTACGCTAGAGCTGCATTAGCCATTGTCGCTTCAGGTATCTTGCTCTGTTGCAACCAAATTCTAATATTAGTGAATAAATATAATGTTTATTCGCAAACAAATGACTAATTGATAGTTGAGACTTGACCCGGATCAAGTCCTTCCTATCCTCTCGACAGTTATGCTTAAACTGTCTGTTGAAACAAGCCTTACTTCCCGCAATGTTCACCTACTCAACTAACAATTAATTATATCTTCTTCGCTGCCTTGTCTATTTTGAAACAAAGGAACAGGGCCGTCCCTGAGCTCCAATTTAAATACTTTATATGATTTCTTTTATAATTTTATTTTATTACCGAATATCAAATTTGCGACGATACGAAGATAATACCCCCCTCTAAGTATGAAAACAATATTATGGTGATTGTGATTATAAAATAGGATTGCAGTCAAATACCCCAGTGTAATTCCCAAGGCTTCACAGGTATCATGCTCATTGCTGGCGACGATACCGTTGAAAAGTCACAGCTCCAATGCATGATAAATAATTTCAATCAAGAGCAGCTTGAAACTAGGCTGTTCGAGCTTTCAAAAGGGCGTCCGTCCGTTAAACTTAGTCTCAAACTGGGCAGTATCCTAACACAACTTGTAAACATATGTGTGCATGCTATAGGAATAAATTGACGCATGCTAGCATCTTTCGGCGGTAAGGCGTTTTAACTCTCGAAAGGGCGCATATAGTGACTCCATATTCGCGAAATCTGACTCATGAACTCTACTGTTATCGAGATCTCTAATCGCCCCAAGACTTTCCCTATAAGCGTGGCCGACGAGATTTTTAATCATGCTATGCATGGAATTTGGTTTTCCATTAAATATTTGAATCTGACTTTGAATCGTTTTCGCATTTGATGTTATTTTGTTAAAAAGAAAAACAAGAGAAATGCGGCTACAAAACTGCTTAGCCGGCGCTGGTCCGGCAGTTCTTATCCTCCTCGCCAACCTACCATCCCTTACGAACGCATGGGGGTTCCGACTTATCGCCGACCCGGACTACAATTCAAGAGCCAACGAAAGCAGAAAAGTGCACACGGGAATAAAATCATGCGCCTCGATCTCCCTGCGAGCAGGGCAGAAGCTCAGCGGTATCGAGATCACGCAGTACAACCCTTTCCTCGGCAGCGTTTTAAATCTGAGCGCTGAGGGCTGGGAAAGACCCGTCCGTTACATCGGATTCTGGAAAAATAAACGGTGCGAAGGGTTACCCGTCATCATAGCCCATTTCTACACCGATGCGAATACGAAGCAGAAGATCGTCTTCACGGGTATTTCGGATCGCGTGCATTTTGATGGGAACACAAAGCTTTGGAGTTGGGGTGAGATTCCCGACGGGGGCAAATTATGGCCCGGTGGGGTTATTCCGGGGGGAGCGTTGGCGGTTAGGCACGGTAATCCGATGGTCAACATGGACGAAGCGGAGTTTTGGATATTGGAAAATAGAATCACGGTGACGGATGCGGATGATAAAAGGAAGGTTCGGGAAGAATGGAAGGGGTTCGGAAGCGGATCTAAGGATCCGATTAAATCTGTCACGTTGCTTGGGAAACAACTGACGATGACTAACGAGGAGCTCAAGAACGATAACGGGGAGATACAGCGGCTGGAGAATTTATCGAAGGCGAAGTTGCGGATGAAAGGGCAGACCGTTGATAATCCTATCAGTATACCTGGGCTACCTGGGCCTCGGCATAAAGCGAGCATGGAAGAAACCGCGAGCCTGGTTGACTTTTTGGAGAAAGAGCAGGAGATCCGAGGGAAGAAGTGGAAGCCGGATGAAGATGCGACGATTGAGTTTTTGGCAGAGGAGCTAGATACGCAACGAAGACAAAATATGAACGTGGATCAAGACTTTCAGGATTATATTGAGCAACAGACGCAACCGGTTGATAATAGGCAGCGTATGCAGAACGAACTGGAAATGCAACAGGCGGCGTATCAGTCCTTCGAGCAGCAGCGCGCCGCGCAGCTCAACGAACAATTTAGAAACAATTTCGTCGAACGGTTCGCGCAGAACTTTGGGCAACAGATGCAGAATAGACTCAGGATAGATCCAAGGATGTACCTTGAACCAAACTACATGGCAGACGTTCAGAACACGCTATGGCAACTAGGTTATTATTGGGAACAACAACTAGGTCTTCCGCTGAAATTGCTGACGAGCATGCTGTCCAATCTGCCATCGCTTATATTTCATGAATTACTTGATGATATGGGAGGGAAGCTATCGCTTCCGGATATCGCACAGTTTTTGTTGCAGAGGAATTTGATACACATGCAAGATATCTTGGCGTATCAGCAGGGAGTGTCGGGGCCTGATCAACGGAGTAACGCCATGTTGGAACAGTATTACATGCAGTTGAAAGACCGGTTCGGGTTGAGGGCTGGCGGTACGGAGAATCAGCCGGTGGTGGTAGAAGAGGGAATAGAGATAGAGAACGAAGACGGATATGCAGAGACGGCACCCGGGTTTCCGAATGTTGGGTTGAATACGGAATTAGAACAGGAAGCAGAAGATGCGGGATTGGCAAACCAAAACGCCCAAGGTCCGAATACTAATACCAATAACAACTTGAATTACTATAGCAGTCTTGGCGACGTTATGAATATCGAACATGGGGTAAACGCCGAGAGTTTTATGCAGGTTCCGTTTCCATCGCCGATGAACCCCACGAACGAAGATCTCACCGCTGCCAGTGAGGACTACTTGTCGGTTATCAGGAATTACCCGAGTTTAGTGGGACAGCTTGCGATACCGAGCGGCCAGGAGAATACAAATATGAACCTTGAAGAGTAGCATGCCCAATACAATAAAGAAAGGCCATGGATATTTGGGTGGATTATCTCGAATTATTGTTGTTCAATTTTCGATATTTAGAAAACCAAATAATGATATTATGCTAACTTTGATATTTATTACTAAAAGACGATCTGCCAAGGAAAATAAATACCAATACTGCTTTTGCTTCCTTCTGAAATATGCAAGCTTGTGGCTAAATAATAGAAGAGACACCAACTAATCCACCAAAATGAAGAAATGAAACCTGAACGCCGCCCAAATAGAAAAGAAAATTGTTTTGCCCATAAGATCCGCGAATTAAATGAGATTTTATCGAAACCGAAAGATTCATCCGCAGATATTTATCGCGTCGTAGGTACACAGACATCAAAAGAGTTGGACTCGATTGACATCAAATGTGGGCCTGATGTATGTTGTAGATTTGAGATGAAGAGTGTTGTCGCTTAGAGCATCATAGCACTGATGGCGACAGCGCCGGCGCTAATAACTAGGGCAATATTGAGATGGAGAGACGATCTAATTCCTTAGATTAATAAATGATATAATTTATTAGAACAAGTCTACTTACGCTGCATTGTCATCGTCCTCAGCATCTCCTTCATCACCACCAGAACTGCCAGTCTTGACCTTCTTCGACTTTGGTGTTCGCTCCTGAGGTAGTGTTAGCTTTCTTGTTATAGTGAAAGTTGGCTTGTGGGTTTCGTACTAACCTCGAGGTTGTTTCTTCGCTCGAGTTCACCAACTGCTTTGGCAACAACAGCGTCGCGAGCGACTAATGGGTCCGCTGCATTGGCGGCGAGAGAGAGGGTAGCGAAGAGGAGGGTGAGAACTGATAATCGTGAGACTTGCATGATTACGGTGATTTTTGTTTCTTGGAAATATAAATATATGGATAACGAATATAAAGTGAAGCGGGTTTGTTTGTCTTTTGATGAGTTGAATGCTGGCTCACAATAATAATAATTAAGAAGAAAAAAAGGCTGATATCTTGGAACAACGTGCGGGTATTTAAATCCTGAACAAAGCGAATGCTCAAGAAATTGGATATATTGTGACTTTTGGGCTGTGCGTCGTTCTGGCTTTGTTATCTTGTTTAAAGTTGTGCGCTTTTGACCGAAGGGTCCTGCTTAATAAGGCTGAATGAAGTATGACAGCATACAATTCCGAAGGAAATCTAAGAAATCCTGGCGAAAGCTTGCATGCAACTTTAACGTTAGTGTGTTCGGCTGTTGGGTGGATTGCGGACCCGAATATTGCAGATAACAGGGGCCTGGGGCTTTTGGTGGGATCAATGCGGCTGGATTGTATTACTAACGGGATAGCTCTCAATCTTTCTGGGCGAAATTGCAGGACTCTTATTGCGAGTTGGTTATTCCAGAGTGTTAGAGATTTGAAATATTATAAATGCCAAGATACTGATCTCTGTGGTTTGAATATATCCATGATCAATCGTGAACAACTGCGTCAATTTATAAGAAATTTTCGCGTCTTCAAGTAAATCTACAATCATGTCATAACTATAACTTTTGCCTGTTACAAAAGAATAACAGTGTCATGATTATCCAAATTGCAAGATCGTTCCTCCAAGCCATGCTACAGGCTTTTTTTTCGCCCTCCCCTCATGTCATATTCGAAATCATGATTCAGAGGGCTGGACGGTTCGCGGATGATTTCTCGATCTTGGCGATTTTGGGCTGTGAAGGGCGCCAAGAAGCGCCAAGAAGCGGCTGCAGATGCTGTCTGCTGTTCAAATTCTGTAATTTAAACGACCATTTTGGCCTTTCGCGGAGCGACCGCAAACTGATAACGATCTTCCAAAGTCAGCAAGATGCAAGGTCAACTAGCAGGCTGAAGATTAGCCGGTACACAGGTGCGACAGGCTGACATTGATTCTTTCCGACGGACGATATACACACTATGATATCATTCTTTTGGTAGACAGCGATAAGCGACACCTGACCTATAGTTTTGCCTCCAACGAACCCCTCGAATGCTTCTCAAGCCACTTTCATATTGTCATCGCCACCGCGTGCGCACATTCATATGGAGACGAATTTATATACCTCTTCAGCGTCGCGTAGACGTATTGGTTTAATTATACTGTATGCCTTAGAACCATGTCGGATGAGACCAAGGCTCCCATGGTCATATCCTACTTGATAGAGCCGGTAGTCGACATGTTTCGTGTTAGAGATCCCCACCGAATTAGTTCTTGGTATCGCTCATAATAACTGTGGTTTCATTCTTATTCTTATTTTCATGTTTAAATTTCTTATAATATAACGTTAAATGCGAATACAGAAAGAGTTGCAAATGCTGACATATATCTGCCGATCTAATAACGATGAAAGAAGTATACCACAAACAGTGGTTTCTCTGCCACGATTCCATGTTGAAGCAAATGCTTGGAAGGCGGGCGCAGTCTATCTCCGACGCCGTGTATTAGAAGGCAGAAACGCGCGATGAGGGTGTTCTTGTGATAATTATTAACGCAAGGGGCCTAGTTGAATGCTTAAAGTCAAATTTTAGTTTATAAGAGGAGGATGTTTATATGGGCTATAACGTTACTCGACTGTGGCATCAGCTTTGTCTCATCGCATTGGTTCTAGAGCGTGGTTCAGTTTGCTGATTACCAATCAGATTGACTATTATTGTAATATTGTAATCTAATGCGGTAGATGGACTTGGCTCGTTACTTGGCGGCAATTTAGTATTGTAACTATTTGGATTAAAAATAATGCTTGGTGCATAATGTCGGTCACCAACGAACTCGTCTGTTCGGACCATATCGAGATCGCGCTCGTCTATTCGGTGTAACCATGCTTGGCGGAATTCTACTTCCTTCGCTGATCGTTCCACAAAAACGTGAAGGCTCGAAACCTTACATGAAAATAATGTTTTTAAGCTACGTCGGGTTGACCGGCTGATTGGCTACCAAGGCTCTAAAGAATGCGCAGCCTCCATGAGCTTGCAGCCTTGCCTGCAGCTGGCGGCTCTATGGTGTCTAGGAGCTTATTCCAACCTTCCAAATTCATCACAGAATTCCCTTGCATGATTACATAATATCAAGTCCGAAGCACCATTAACTTAACGTTAGCTTAATCGCTGCTGCGATGTATGAGGGCTGAGAAGCGAATCGAAAATGGTAGTGTATTGTATCTGGTATCATAGACTGCATAACAAAGAAAACAACGTACAAGGTATAACGTTATCAAAAAGAATACATGTGGTAATGCTATCAAAATATTATCGCCTGCGATAATATCGATCTTAGACAATGCAAAAGCTTACAATAAAAGTTTGCAACATTGGAATGCAAAATCAGAATGCTGTAGCATAACCCCGATCATCGTGCTTACCATCCAACTACGGCCAGACCGACAATCACGGCTGCAGAAATCCACAACCCCTTCATCACCTTCGCTGTCCTCTCTGTACCTCCAGTAGCACCCAACTTGACTTTTAGAATGTTCGTACTCACGCCTCCTGGACAAAACATCACTTCAAAGCCTTCGCCCTTCACACTCGGTACGGCAAACGTACTCAGGAAATCATCGTACGCATAGCTATACGCATCTCCGCACACCTGCTTTGCTCTCTGACTGTAAAGATTCGGCCCACACGTCTCCGCCTTATCGTGCTTTCCTTTACAACAGTCCCAGTCGCTGTTCGTGTACGCACATGCGCTCAGACAGGGCGTCCAACCACCTCCGATCGACGGATCGTTATCGTCGGGATACGGAAAAACGGACTGCTTCCCGCGCTGAGAAGCGAATAGAAGATTCTGGCGCGGACACCAGCGGTGGATGTTGTTGAAACTGAACGATTGATTGAGGCTGTTCTGGAGGAGGTCTGCGCCAGATAACGGGGCCGATAATGTCGTGGAGGCAATACAGACTGGAGTATTGTTGACGCGAGGGCTAGCAGGTGAGTCGTGGAAAGGTGTTATCTTCATATCCAAATCGTAGCCGTCGACAAGGGAGATGTCGTAGTATGTTTGTTGTTGCCAACCCGTTATGGCGAATTCTGCCAGTGTGGTGGGAGCTAGTCCCGATAGCGTGCATTCAATGGCAGAACCGCAATCGCCGGTTAAACAGTTACCGGAGAGCTTTTGGCCATCTGGGATGGTAAAGTTATCGGTTACGTCGCGGATTTTGGCATTGGATGTGGCGTTGGCGAGATAGAATGAGCAATTTGTGCGGGCCCAGAGACGGCCGGTCCAGTCCCAGCCGACCCAGACATCACGCCGTTGTTTGCTCTCGAGGTAAAATCCGCTGGTGTATGGGCCCGTGCCATTTGTGGTGAGGAATGCCTTATCAGAGGAAATTTAAAGTTAGTCTAGGCAGGGAAGTAAATTGTAATTCGAGGGGACTGACTGGATAGACTGGAAAGCTGCAGTTGTTGACAATTGATAAAGTGCGATTATCGGATATCGGCCTGAAAGGTTTAATTGTAATTAGCTTTAATCTATATTATATTTTAGTATTAATGTATTGGGTAAAAGGCTTACGGAATCTCGAACTTCGGTGTCGTTGCAGTCTGCGAGCTTACTCGATTGATGAGGCTGAGGAAAAGGGCAGTGACGATGAGGAAAGGTGTTGATTTTGTTGCAGACTTCGATCGCGACCGCCTCGTTGCCATCTTATGATATTTGGATTGACAAAAGAAGGCTCTTCAAGTTTTGTCCTTTTCTACTCTCTCTTCTTGGAGGGCGACTGTGAGTTTTTACTTATTATAATAAATAAAGAAATAATTTTTTTTTGGTACAATAGCGTCTAGCTGTTGATGTTTTGGGCTGGGATTGGAGCTTCAATCGTGC
Source organism: Dactylellina cionopaga (assembly GCA_036971295.1). NCBI lineage: Eukaryota > Fungi > Ascomycota > Orbiliomycetes > Orbiliales > Orbiliaceae > Dactylellina > Dactylellina cionopaga. The sequence goes on along the minus strand of JAJTTY010000002.1, from coordinate 1,811,668 downwards.
TTGTCTGAAAGAGGGTCGAATGTGTATAGAGGTTATAGTAGATTCATATAACGATACCGGCGCTTATGAAACTTTGAATATGAAGTTTACTTTATGTAGAAAGATATGATTGATTATAGAAAGAAGAGGATAGAGACTTCAGGACTTTATCTACTTGAAGCTGTGGGGGAGCTGGTGAAATTATTATAATTAGGCCTTAAGCTTGCTTGCATGGCATGAACACGCTAGGATGAGGCTTGATAATGACATATCATAGGAGCAAAGGCGTTGAAATTCAGGGACACACTCATATCCAAGTGGCTTCGTCATCCTATTTACTGAGAAAAAGGTGCCTGGTTTGCCCCATTTTTTCGTATGCGAATACTGTTCCTGTATACCTTTTAACCAGGAAACTGCTGGTGGGGACATCTGTTCCTGGATGGAATCGCTTATGACGTGCCCTTGCATGGTGCGGATTTGGCAGCGAATGGATGGGACGAAACGGGGTGGAGATGCCAAAACGTCAGCCAACAACGGGCGGGGCAGGGAAAATTTCTGGAAAGTCGACACGAATATTTGGATATCGATTCCTGCATATGCGCACCTTGCGCCTTGAGAATCTTGGACTTATCGATTATGCGTAGATAGGATTGAGCTAGCGTTATGCTAGTGTCGGGTCTTTGGTTTTAGAGCGATATAGATGTACATCTCATGCGGTTTGGGGTTTCATTCAAATCGCAAGTCCTAACCTTGATACCGCTTCGTATGAATCCACCGTATAAAGACTTGTATCGTTATTGGTTAAAGAGCGAATAGTTCAATTGCGCAAGTTACAAAGCGATTTTGTGCTGTAGTCCTAGATCTGAAGCCTTAACTAGCTTCTGTAACTCTGCCAGAGAATGATATACAAGCGTAAGTGATAGCATATGAAGCGAGTATATCTAAATGCCTTCTCTAAAACTTCCCCTTCTTGGTAGTATATAAAGTATGTTTGCTTGATAGAAGGGTAACCTCACTGTTCGAACGACATGATGTGGATAGTGTCAGCGCGTTGAGTTTTGAGCAGGTGCGAGGAGGGCCAACACATCCTGGCCTCCAGAACAACACAGGGCCTTTTGATCGGGGAATTGTTTGACTGACAAATTTGGAAGAAAGGACAAAGTGACCTCTTCTGCAGAGGGACAAGGGACAAGGTCTCAAAGTTATCAAAAACTAAAACGGTGTTCTCAAAGAATCGTTCCACCATCTTCTCCCGCCACATTTCATCTTTAACTTGTAAGTTTATTATCTTAAACTTCGCTACTTGCGCCCGTCCTTTCTAGATACCCTGTCATATACTATTGTTTCTTCGTCGCTTTGTCGTCTTTTCTCATCTCTTCTCGTCTCTCCATATTTCTCTCCTAACGGATCTACGGATATCGCAAATAGTTTCTCGACCCGTCCACCCCACCATACAAACACACACGACCGAACAACAACGTAAAATCTCCGGAGAGTTGGCTGGACTGGCCATCGCTCCCCTCTACGCATCGTCAAGATGTCGACAGACTACAATTATGACGAGCAGGTATGCTTACCGATTCGCTGCTTACTTCGTCTACGCTTGCTAACAGAAGATGGTTTTTTTTTTCGCTCTCTAGGGGCAATTCTTCCCTTACTTCATTGCTACCATGCTCTTCATCGCCCTCGCTCCCGTCTCATACTCTACATTCGCTCCGAGCAAACGTATGTACTCCTACTGGTAAGCTAGCGATTTGATTGATTGATTGCTGACTGCGCTTTCGGAACAGAGACTGGATTGCAGAACAACCCTCGAATAGAAACCTCCTTCAAACCCGCAGATTATGATCACATCGAGCAGCACAAACGAAAGAAGAGAAAAGAATCGAGAAGGATAAAAAGGTTAGCAATTGTTTCTTAGCGACCTTGGGAATAATGAAAGAACCACTGCTAACAGCGCATATTAGAATGATATTTCTGGCTGTTGGGTGGTCGTTGATGGCATATATGATTTACCTTATTATCACAACTTCGGCATTAACACCTGAAATATGGGATCCCTACACCATCTTGGGCATTTCTATGGTACCAATTATAATCCCATACCTGCTCCCTATATCCGTATACTAACTGGCCGCCGTCTAGTCCGCCTCAGAGAAAGCCATCAAATCGCACTACCGCCGTCTATCGATCAAATTCCACCCTGACAAAGTCAAGCTAGAAGGCAATCAGACTGCAGAAGATGCCAATAATCGTTGGGTCGAGATCACCAAGGCATACAAGGCTCTTACAGACGAAGAAATTCGCAAAAACTACGAAGAATATGGCCACCCTGACGGCAAGCAATCTTATAGCATCGGTATTGCGCTGCCACAGTGGATGATCGCCGACGGTCAGAAGTATTGGGTTCTTGGGTTCTATGGTATCATGTTTGGTATCGTTCTTCCATACTACACTGGCAAGTGGTGGTACGGAACGAAAAAGTACACTAAGGATGGCGTCACAATGGAAACTGCTGGACGGTTGTTCAAGGCTTTCGAGGAAGATTGCGATGAGAAGAAGGCGGTGGAAGTTCTCAGCGCCGGAGGCCTAGAAAAATTCAAGAAAGACGAAAAGAAATTCGAAGGCCAGGAACACCACATTGAGTCCGCCATCAAGGACAAGGTCCCCTACGGTGTCATGAAAACGCTACAAAAGATGGAAGGATGGAAACGAAAGACTTATGGTTTACTATGGGCATATATGACCCGAACGAAATTCGAGGACGCAAAGCTTGATGCCGAAAAACTTGATATCGCCCAAGAAGCCGTCTCATGGAATAACTCGCTGTTATCCATTGCCCTTGCCTACTCCGTCACAAAGCCCATCCTCAGCGCCATGCGTATCAACCAAAATATCGTCCAAGCCATCCCACCCGGCGGTTCCCCACTCCTCCAACTCCCATACTTCACCGAAGAGCTCTGCGAGAAGGTCGAAGAATTCGGTGCAAAGGACCACTGGACAATCCAACGATTCATGTCTCTCCCCGATGGGAAGCGCAGGGAACTCTGCATCGGCAAGGACGGTCTCACTGAAGCGCAATATAACGAAGCCATCTCCGTCGCTCAAAAGATTCCAATCCTAACCGTCGAAAAGGCATTCTTCAAAGTTCAAGGCGAAAAAACAATTACCCCCAATGCCATCTGCCAGCTCGTCCTTAAAGTCCGTGTCGTCCCCGCCGGCGTCAAGCCCCCACCAGTTGACCCTAAAGATCTTGAAGATGAAGACCCTGAGGAAGACGACGTTGATGCCTTGATCGGTCGCGCACCCTCGAAATCCAAGCTCCAAATGAAAACCTCTGAAAAATCCCCGATCCCCACCAACGAAGTCGAAAAGTCTGGCTTAGTAACTGGCTCTGAAACCCCAACCCCAACGCTTACACACGCCCCGTATTTCCCCGCCGCCACGCTCCCGAAATGGCACGTCTTCCTCGCAGACCGCCGATCCGGCAGAATGATTATCGCACCAATGACGATTCTTCAGTTCCCAGAGAAGACCGATAACTTCCAGGTCCAGACTTTCAAGCTGCAATTCGGTGCACCACCCAACTCTGGAGAAGTCCATTTCCAGATGCATTTGGTGTGTGATTCGTACTTGGGCACAGACTATAAGACTAGTATTGTGCTAGAAGTCGAAGAACCTAAGATGTGGGCTACCGATGAGGAAATCAGCGAGCCTGAAGAGGGTAAGTTCCTTTTGTTATCCATAAAAAGAGCAAAAAAGCTCATTTTTGAAGGTAAATTGGCTAATATTTTTTCCCTATTGAAACAGATTCGATTGCTGGTGTTATGGCAGGGGTTCGTAATCAGAAGCTCAAGTCCCATAAACACGATCATTCATCAGATGAGGAGGAGGAAGAAGATGAGAGCGATACCGACGGAGAGCAGAACGCAGGAAGTGACACGGACACAGATACGGATACGGATGAGGAATAAAGAAGAGATGTGGGTAGAGGGTCGTATATATAGCAGCTCTTATTTTTGCGTTAGTATGTACAAGATGAGAGAGGATATCTAGAAGAAATAGAGGTAGGGAGGAAAGGAGGGACGTTTCATCTCTCCAATGCATACTCTACTCCTTTCCATTTCCTTGTTGCATCTCTGCTTTTTTAATTACTCATGAGCAGCAGCTTTTTCGGTTTTGTTTTTCCGTCCCAGGATACTTGCGATGGTTGTTCTTTTTCCGCTTTCTTTCTTTATTATTATTACCTTCGTGTAGGATATTATTTCGTGATCTTTAAGCTTTATTTGAGAATATGGGGATGAATACATCTTTTTCGCATATCATCGTTCTGGGTTTAAGTTTGAAGATATCAGCTAGCTACCTATAATAATAGATGCTGGTTTAAATAGCACTAAAATCATTCATAGAAGTATTCAAAACAATTTGCAATGGGATAGGAAGTGGGCTATGCGAAAACTAGACATTTAAAAATGGAAAATCCATTTTAATAGTAGAGGTTGAGATACCAACTACGTATGCATAGATATCCATGACCATGGCCGCTTTGGCTCACAAGACGAAAGTTTAGTATAGTCGACAGATCTAGTTATAAAATTTCTCAAGCATTATGGATCGAGATGGCTTCCAGTATTGTGGTATATTTAAAATATACTAAAGTTTATGAAAAAGCGTCTACTATGTACCTAATAGCTTTTTTGATCGTTGGCTTCAACCGCGCAATATCAACGTGCAACTCTAAGTTTATTCAGGGACGCCGAGAAGCTTCTGTTCGCTATAATCCTTGAAGTCTACTACTGGTTCCAATAATACCCGCTTCGCCCACGACCGCGATTCGGTTTGCTCCTAGTTGGCCTGAAGTTGCTCCCAGGCATTTCTGAAGCAGCTTTTTCCCAAAAGTCCATTCCACCAGTTCGAACTTCAGGCTTTATCTGGCTTTTTGGGAAGTGCGGTCTGAGTCGTGGAAATCCAGCATTGTACCAGATTTCATTCGGATCCTCTTGAAAATCAACTTGTTCTTCCTTCTCCTCTTCTACTGCGACTTCATCTTCTACAATGAACTGCGCTTGCTCTTCAATGGCTTGCTCTTCTGGCTGAGATAGCACAAAGGGATTTGCATCCAACTACCATCCTTGACGTTAGTCTGCTTATTATATTCGAATCCAAGGTAAGTTTAATAAGCTTACATTAAGTTGCCCCCTAGATCGTCTCCTATTGCTGTTAGAATTCATATCCGAATCAAAATTTGCTCCCTCTCCATATGGCGGGAGAAAAATTTCCGAACCAGCTAACTCTGCGAAAGAGCCGATAGTTGGAGGAATACCCATCCCTCCAGCTCCTGATTCATCTACAGAACTCCACAAGAACGGGCCGGAATCAGCGTTCGTGGGTGCCATGGCTGTGGACTCTCCGCCTCTGTTGTTAGACGCAGAATTCCAAGTTGTTGCTCCCTCGTGTGATTGCAGATTGGGGGATTCGTCTAAGGTATCATATCGATTGGTACCCTTTTTCATACCCATTCCGGGGATAAGACCCGGTGGCAAGCTAGTCGATTCCTCCTCATTCCCGAGCCCCAGAGCTGCGAAGGTGATACCGTCGTCTATACTTTATGGTCAGTTGATCTAATGCTATTTGATTCAGTTAGATATATCTCTAGTACTCACTATCATCACCAGTACCATAGTCTCCGAATAGATCTTTCGTGCTTGCCCCAGCGAGTTCCCGTTCGATATCAGCGATGAGAACATCTAGTTGAGGATGTGTAAGGTCCGACTTGGTTGGATCCCAGCTGCGAGAATTGCTGCTCGGACCTAAATTGAAATAACGGCTTAAGTCGGCATCGTTCCACCCATTGGGAGGCCGTTCGCCTACGGCACCCGAAGTTGTGATATCTGGAGAAACCACTTCTGGCTGAAGCTGTTCGGCTCCCGAGAAGAGGTCAAGTCGTTCTTCTCGGTCTTCGAAGATCTCGTCTTTAGTATTTATTGTTACCAAGCCATTAGCTTCACCGTTCTGATCATTTTCTTCGGTGACTTCGGTCTTGGTGATGATCTGCTCGTCGTAACCTGGGAGAGCGTTCTCAGATGTTTGGGTCTTGGTGACAGTATGCTCTTGGCCATCGGGGCTAATTTGGTCGGTTATTGTAGTATGTACTTCTGGCTCAGCTTCATACCAGGGCTCCTCCTCAATGATTTCTTCTTCCTCATCGACGACCTCTAGGAAAACCGTTTGCGATTTAGGGTTTGCGCTGTATCTGAGTGAGAACGAGAGGCCGTCGCCTTTTGGGGCACCTGTCATAAAGAGAAAATTCCAGCATATACGTAAGAGTTTCGAGGACACAATCTAAGCTTACCCGCGAGAATCATATATTGAAGCCCCGTACTCGCAGATCCAACAAATTGCAGGGGATCTCCAGACACTACCCTATACCGTTCGCCTGCCATCTTCTGGGGCCGTTTGGCGTGGGAAGTGGTGAAGCTAAAGTCATCATAACTTTATTAGTATACCATTCTTGCATATTGAAATCCTTAGCGGTGCTCTTCAACTTACACAGCGCGAACGGAATCAGGACCACTTAGTGCCAACCCCTCTGCACCTGGCGCAGTCTTTGCGATATAGAATGCTCCTTCCTGAGAAACGTCATCCTCTGGGAGTATCTCGAAAGTGACATCTTGTCCGGTGGTAGGCCCTTGTATCGTGAAATAGTCAAACCCTTGGGGTAACTCATATACGTTTGGCCCTTCTCTTCCTGGCGCCCTCGGTGCTGTCGTGGGAGTAAAATCCCATGATGATGAACCTCCTAAGTCTTCGCAGCTCGCGTCGGCTACGGGGTCTACGAAGAAAAGGGAGGTATCGTCGTCAATCAAGTCAACCGGATAGCACACTATTACTCATATAGTCAGTTTATATTATACACCAATCCATAGACTAAGTCTGAGGACTTACAAGTATATTGCTTCCCGTAAAACGGACTCTTGGTTTCCACGAATTCCACATTAACCAAGAATGGCGTTACAAAGGAAGCGTATAACGCCCCGATTTGCAACAAAGGTAACAGCGCGCTTGAGACTGCCATAGTAAAACTTTGGAGATATCTAAAAATAAAATAAAATGTTAAAATCAATAGGTAGCTCCCCCAAAACAACGAACTAGTGTGGTTCTATAAGGCCCTTTCTGTTATATTCTACTTTTAAAGTTGTATATTGTGCCGATTTTTTGATATAACTAATGGTCTCGTTATGCATAGTCCATGCGATCGAAGTGTGCGCGGATATCTCGATGTGGGAAACTATCTCGCTCTATAATGTGGAATTGTGCTCCTTAGCCTCGATGGGATTATATACAAATGAGAAAGCTTAAATTTATTTTCAAAGTCTTCAAAGAATGGCACCTAGAGAATATCCTTTTGTTCAGTAACTATCCCCAGCAACGTTGTTTGTTGCATTCGTCGTTTGTTGTACTTTAATACCAACGCAGAAATCCCACCAAAATACAATTATACCGATGGCCTTGGAAAGACAGTATATTTGAGAAGATTATGGCGCTGGGCCACAAAGTTTGTATTAATTAAGTAACTAGTATATTTAATAACTTAAGGATAATAACATTGGTATCATCGAAAAAATCCAAGATCGACGAGTAAGCCTTCAAAGAGTCTCGAGCGCTAAACTGATAAAAGAAACGCCGTTGCTCCTGTCCCGATCGTCTCTAAAATCTCTACGTAATTCTGAACTCTCGCGGGAGGTGCTAAAATATAGTGGATTCGCACTATATTCGCAAGTTTCGCAAGTTTTTTTCGTGTTTTTCATCCCCTAACATCTGGTATTACTGCGTGTCAAGTGCGTATACATAAGTTGTATGCACTCCCTCAGCCGACATCATCAACCGATCTTCGAGTCTCTCTTATCTCGGAGTTCGATCGCCATTCCTCAATCCGTTCCTTAAGCTGCGTTCCAACTCTCTCGTTCCACCCATACGTGATCGCGTTCGCCAATCCAACAAACTGCGTGGTCGCTTGTAATAATTGCGTAACCGGGCTGCTGTGTCCGGAAGCTTCCACCAATCGGTTTACTATTCCGGGTATCCATAATAAGATATACATAGACGGATAGGCGTTTAGGAGCAGGACCCTCCGAATTCGTCGGGATCGTAAAGTGATGTTAATCCTGATCCTTTGATCGTCATCACGGTCCATAAGGTCGTCGTCTTCTTTGCTACGGTGAGCGAACGGGTGGCTGAAACTAAACCGTAACCTCCTATACTTCTTGGGTACAGGTAGAGTTACTGGGGCAGGAGGGACTTCCTTTGTCGACGCTATAGTAGTGACAACCCCATAGTCGTCCGCACCACGCTTTTCGCCAAATGAATAATTGTTCCAATCCTGCCCACCACCACCAGACTCTATATCTCCGGCCTCTCGTATCGTTTGTATCTCGCCCGTTCCTAAACTGGCGAAATGAGGGGTATCTGGTCCATCGCTGCCAGGAGACCCCAAGTCGTCCTGCAGCATATCTCGCCCGGATTCTTCCGAGTTGAGACTGCTCAGTCTCATTATCTCTGCGAATCTTCGACGAAGGTAGAAGTGCAGGTACGTGTACATGATTATCTCGCCAATGATGAAGACGAATCGCCATCCGTGCATCATAACGTAGCGAAGGTATGTCGGCTTCACCGCGATCCAACACCAGTTGCCGGATACGGGCGAGTACTTGTTGATACCTAGTACCGTACACGCCGTAGTGATGGGGAGTATCCAGGTAGCGGCGCATATCAGAAACGTGGTGCGACGAGGTAGGGATTCGCGGATGGTATGTTCACGGGTCAGCGACCAGACGGTGACGATAGCGATAGCGAAAATGGAGGTATCGGTGCCTTGAATTGAGATTTGCTCGATGAACCCGCTGGCGATGCATCCAGGGCTTTTTGGGAGGTCTCTTTTATTGATCACTCGCCAGAGGCCGCTGACTGAATTATTCATACTGCTTAAGAGATCTGTACCGCCCACCGGATAGTTAGCCAGTCGTATTCTTCGCAACACAAAATATATTAAATAATGTTTCTCGGGTTTTGTTTCGTCCCGACAGTCTGGTTCAAAACGAGGATGAAGGATAATATAAATTCGCGTACCTGCGATGGCTAGATTCAAAATAAGAGAATGTCGAAAATGTCTTTTCAGTGGTAGAATCAAGTATGTTATTGCGATGAATCCGGAGCCAAAGATAGAGAGCAGGCTGCCAACCAGATTGGCAACCGCAATCGCCCAGGCCATGGTAGTGAAGGTCATCTTGCTGGTTAACTACTGCTAGGAGCAGGTATATCCGGAAAGGGCTCCCTCGGGGTGGTTTGTCTGAGAGTTTAGAAGGTGTCGGTCAAGGAGAGAGTGTCGAAGAAGTTGAGACGACCCTAGTCCATCCTATGCATGTGCAGGTCGTATCCGTGCGATGCCGTGTTATCGATATCGTTGCAGGTGGATCGCGGTTTTGAAAGATAGCATCTGCCATTCGCTATCCACTTATCGAACTGCCTTCTTCAATCGTGTTGAAGCAGCATGTCGGAATATAAGTGTGAGATGTAGCACAGGATATCTTAACCAGCCACAACGTGCGGCTGTCCCATCACTCAGAAAACTCGATATTATATAAAATGAAAACCGGGCACTCCGACAGGGTAAATATGTATGTACGTCGCCGAAAGTGCAAATGAATAATTTTTTTCTTTTAGGGATGTGTTTTGAGAGCGCTAGGCATTTATTTAAGAACGCTTGAGACAGCATGGCTGGAGGACAAAGCTTAGGCTAGCGATCTTGGGGTGGTATATTACATGAAATTTAATAGGTATTTGCCATCGACATTGCACTGCATCGCCGCCCTCGCTCGCTTGTTCAATAACGGTTTTCTGGTAACCGTTATTTTCCACCTTTTACCCCTCATACTTTTAATTTTCGCAGTCCTAGGTTGTGGGGGGTCACAGTCTTGGATATGAGACAGTTCAACCTGGAAATCAAGCTGGGACCAAGCTCCGCTTGTCATCTTGGGATTGGCTGGGTATTCTATGGGGGTGGGCGCAAGTTCGAGTTTGGGTCCACCGTTTAACGGAGCGAGCGACGATATTAGCTCGTTTTGGTCATTGGAACCGAGAGATATCTATGACCCTCCGTAGCTGAATGGAGCTTAATGCTCTGTGTTATCACGATACGAACTAAAAATCGACTTTCTAGCGAATCACGTGCCGGAATCCTTTCCAATTGGAGACTCGCCGAAGTGAATATGACTTGAAGATGGATATTAGGCTGTCGATAATGTGTCCAAGCAACGGTCGTACAGCCGCTGATGCCGATAGTCTAGTGGGTCATGTTTCGTTTCAAAACCTTGAAATTCAGGACAGGTTTACGAAGATGCATACGCCATGCTGGAAGAGATCTCGATTTCGCATAAAGTTTGGTGGATCCAGCTGGCTGGCTACACAAGATTCATCGATCCAAAAAAAAAATAACGATTCGCTTCTATTTCTATGAAAGATACAAAGTATTTTGTTGCTTTTGCCCTTTGCAAATAAGCGTCCTCTCAGGACGCCAAGCGCTATACAAAACATTCATGATAAGTTATAAGTTAATTAAATTAGTAAACATGATCCAAGTGCTTTTCTTCCCAGGATAACAAAAAAAACGCCGTTTTTATCATCTTTTCCAATGAACCCCCAAATTCCAAAGATTGCCATCGTCTCAGCCATGCCATTTTCTATAATGAAGGAGTCTGCCACTCAAAGTGACACGATGCTCCTTCTTCGCTCAAATACCACGTCCCTCCACATGCCAACATGCATCATCCCCTCTTCATCCCATTCTCCTGCATCGTCATCTCGATAAAAGCCAATCTTAGCCCACCAACCTTGCACCGTGGTTTGAGCGTGAATGTAGCATTTTCCATCCCATTTTAGCCCTTCACTCGGTGAGTCGAACGTCCCAGTCGACCCTTCAGTTTCGGCATATCGTATGGCTTCTTCAACAAGCAGTTTCGCAAGGCCCAGCTTTCTGAAAGGTTTCAATACTGCCAACCTTCCGAGAAGTACGTATGGTTTTTTAGAGACAGATGGAGGGATCAGGCGGATTGTGCCAACTGGGGTTCGATTCTGGCTCAGCTCACTCTCGGAGGAGACGCCGTTGACGGCATGCTTATCGTGGTTGCTTTGGTTGGCAGTTGGCGACGCGATTGAGGCGTAAACGACCCAGTGTACAGAGCCGTCATCGTATTCGTCCTTTTCATTTTCCAGAGGGACATTTTGCTCGTGAACGAAGACCTCGGTACGAACGGCCATAGCATCGTCGAACGCACGTTCACCATAGAGTCCCCGCTGGATGAACGGAGTGGTGGATGCCATCTTTTTCGGTAGTTTGTGGGGGGGTAGCTCGAAGGTTTGGAGGTGGGAGGAGGAGGTGTTGTTTTACTCTGTGATACAGCAAAGCTTAAAATAAAAAAAAGAATTAAGCTTGAAAAAGCGAACCGTTCTGAAATGATTGAGAGATTTATGATGCCCGAGAGACCTTAATTCTGAAAGAGGAGAATAATGTCGAAAATTCGCAAGCGATTGCGCCTTTTATGTTGCTTGGATTCCTTTGTGGGTCTTTGTTTTTGACAAATAACCCAAGCTGGAGGTCTGGGGGGAGGTCTGGGGATGGTTGAATGTCAACGACGGCGCACGGTCAACTGAGTGGAAGGGTCTACTCGTCGTTTGGAAACGTTTTGGATTAACTGCAGATCTTTAGCGTTGGAGGCAATTGCGTATGCTCCAAGCAGCAGTGACCGACAGCTTTTATATCCCTTGGGAGGACTGTGCTCCTGGTAACTGAACTGGCTGGTGTAGGTTAGCGAGGTGATCCTTCACGCATTACGCATTGGCGCAAATAAGACAAATAGAACTGAATGGAAGAAAGACTTCAGTTAGAAAGTTTGAGCTTTTCGGTGAAGGAAACAGAAGTTTCGGAGTGGGGAGCTGGGGAGCTAAAATGTCCTCTTCGCCAGATCGCCAAACCATTCCTTGAAGCTCTTAGTCGCACTACTGTCTCTGCATTTCCTGGGAACCCTTGGTCAACGTTCGTCAAAATTCGTCAACCAGCTCGCTGGTTTTGAGGAAGGTGCTAGCTTTCCGTGGCTAGCTTGAAGGCTCTGAACCCCACAGATGCCACAAAATGCCGTGGAGAAAACGTGTTTGGATTGCTTGCATTATGCATGATGACCGAAGGGCTTCTGACCATCCGAGCTATGTTGCACCTGCCAAGCGCGAGCTAACTGCTACAAGGATCGCGTAGTGCTCTATTCTAAGAACTGAGGGCGCCCAGGAACACCCATAAGGGCTCGAAACAACTACCAATTAGTCAGTCTCAGCGAAATTTGTTCAGGGTGAAGACAGTGAAGGATCTTATGCCTTTGGATTGTGGTGATTTTGCAATTGAGCCACCGATTGGGCGACTTCCCACGATATTTCGTGATATTGAAATGATGGCGCATGGTGGTCTTGTCGCGAAAACGTACCGACGGCAGAAGCCATCCCGGCACGAACCCACGAACCACGGGAATCGCATATGGCTAGAGTTCCCTCTTAGCTGCCGACTGATCCGAACGAGAAACTGGGAGGGACGCATTCATCATGCCACCGTCGCAGGGCAGCGACGCAAGTTCCTGCAGATCGTAGCTGCTAACGGTCAAGCCACGGACTCTTGGGAGTTTGAGCTCGAGCTACAACACGCCAGCAAGGCGCAACCCCAGATATATATTGCTTGGCCGTATGCCACCAATTAGCTAAGAAGAATATATACAAGGTTAGACTACGGGTTCGGCATGCTCCGGTATTCATTCATTGGAGAATAAAATAATAATTCAAGTTCACGGTTTTCTGTTATGCGACCTGTCCTCGTTTTCTTCTTCCACCACCCTCTCAAATATAACCGCTCATAATAGTCAACCATGGGTAGTCGCCATCAGATATTCTTATATATATAATACCACCAAACTCTACTTTTAATCTACGAATATTTTCCTATTCTTTTGAGTGAAATAACAAGATATCAATAATATATAATATTTAGGGTTTACATTTGACGAGACGCCAAGGCTACCAAGCTACTCCAAACTTCGGCTGGGAGTCAAGAACTAACTCTATAAAAGATCATCAATGGGCGCTAGACTTATTGGAAATGGATCACCGCTAACACAATGCCTGGCGATGGTATTGTTGAGGATGTGGGTATGGTAAGTGACACACTTGGTACTCTTTAGCCATACATACAAAAACAAGAGTGACGAGATAAATTCAAAATTCATTCGAGACGTTGCTACGCATAGACCCAAATAACGATAATATATATGAAGTAATGATGAAAATAGTAACGATAAAATGCTCCTGTTTATCTGAAATTTTCGCATTCTACGGGGGTTTCAGAAAGGGCGCTACTTCGAATCGGATCTAGGCTATATGGGATAAATCACAGCGACACCCAAATAAGCACGGCTCTTCAGTAATGGCATCTGCAAGGAGCTGGTAATTAAATTCAATCAAGATTGTGAAAGAAGACCTACCAAACTGTGTTAATGGAAATCATAGTATCTTCTAGGTTTTGTGATCGGGCATTTTTATGGATATAAAATATGGGGAGTCGCGACATCGGCAATATTTTTAAGGAATTTATCTAGGAATAACTTGCAAGGTGACGAACGATAAGCCCAGTCGGAGACAGCGGCATGCCGATAAAAAGCAACTGCAAAAAGTGCATGTACACCTCCAAGTCCTACAGAATGCGGAAGTGGGGCGAGATGGCGTCAACCTGTATCGAATAGAATGAATAGCTCTACAGCTACTTCTACTTTATTAACTCTGATAGCTTACGGCCCAATATACTTCAAACTCACAATCAAATGATCTCACATATAATCCTTTATATATACCGAACCTCCCATTACAATGAAAATCATTATCTGACCCATTCAACTTCCGCTGGCACATACCCCACATTTAAATCCCTCATCAAAAACTTCACATCCTGCTCCGTTCCAAACTTCCATACTAATCCGTTCATCAGACCCACCTCTTTAAACCCATTATTCACGTAAAACCTGTTGAGACCCTCGGCAATACCTGCATCGGCGTCTACGGCCATAACTGCTAACAATTTTCTGCATCTTACGGGGATTCCTGTTGGAGATACAGTTGTAGTTTGTTCGGAAGTTGAAGTGGAAGTGGAAGAAGGTATTAAAGCTCCGCCTTCGGCGAACGTAAGATACTCTTTCGTCTCCAACTCGTGAATTATACCTTCGAGTAATGCGGTACCGACACCGCCGCTCCGTCGTATTGGCGAAATGTAGATTGAGAGTTCGAGGGTATGGGCGAAGCCAAGTTTCGAAGAGATGAAGAAACCAACAGTAGTGAAGCCGATGACCCCTGAGGTTTCCGTATCTTCATTGTCGATATCGGCCGTTTCGGATGCAGTTTCTACGGCTACAAAGAACGGAAGGTTTCGAGATGTGGCGTCCGAGAGGATGGATTCGTAGTGGGTTGGAGGGAGGAGGCGGTAGCTGTGGTTGACGGTTGTGTGGGCTATGTAGTGGTTTACTATTGCGGTTATCTGAGGAACGTCGAGGGGTGTGGCGGGACGGAGGTGGAAGGGTGCTGTTGCGTTGGGCTGTGTCATTTTTAAGTTATTCGGCTTTGGCCGGGTTTAGCCTTGGTTGGTTTTAGCAGCCGTAGATTGGATATTGCTTGATACTTGGATATCCAGCTAGAATGGCGCTGTTTGATTGATTTTAAGAACTTGGAAAAAAGGATTGAAGGAAAGCAACGGAGTAAATCCGAAAATTGACATATAGCACTTTCAAACCGACAGTCAAACGTTGCATTTATAAATGTCAGAGTCATGTGTAACTCGAGATATAGTGAAATTGATAAGGTTATCTCAAGATCTCAGCCTTTACATTAGTCATATACGAAATCGCATTTAATTGTGGGTCCCCGACGGATGTATATAAAAAACTAACAGATACACTAACTAGATAATAGAACAAATCATGTTGGTAGCTTTAAAACATAGCTACTGATAACAAACAGTATTCAAGATATCAACCAGCAATTTTCAACTTTCAATGTAACAAATTACAAAATCAGCAGCAAACGAATCACTCTTTTCTTCCCTGCGTCATAAAACACTCAAAATTCCCAAATCCCATAATTGACACCTTCTCTTCCATAATCCTACTCTCAACGTCCACCAACCCAGCATCTTTAAACCACCCTTCCATCTGCTCAAGTCTAAACCCGTGAGGTCCGTGCCCGTGTTTTCTCTCGCCACCTTGGCCATGTCCATCTTTATGTTCATGCTCATGCTTGTGGTCATGCTTGTGTTCATGCTTGTGGTCATGACCATGTCCGTGATGATGACTGTGTCCCGCCGCTTGCTCCTTCGCCTGTTCTCCTTGTTCGTGATAAATACCATGATGTAACCCTTTCGCCACGAAATCTTTATTGAGGTCCTGTAGATGACGGTTATCATGACTGTGGAGTCTATACTCCGCATTCAGCTTCAACCGCTCCTCTTCACTCCCAGCACCCACATGCACAGGATTGCTCCCAATAGGGCCATGAGCGGCAAACATCCCGGCTATATCCCGTTCCAAAAACTCAATGATGACGACTTTCCCTCCGTTGACTTTCACCCGTTCCGCGAGTCTCGCGACACCCATGGCCGGGTTGTCGACGTGGTGAAGCGCAACGGAACAGAAGGCGTAGTCAAAGTTGTTGTATTTATCTTCGGAGAATTTGGGGTCGAGTTGCGATTTATCCGGGAGGAGGAGGTCTGCTTCTTCGGCGTGGATTAGGTCGGTGGGCAGCTTTGAGCCTGCGGAGCGACGGTTGAATTCTTGTACTTGTTGGGGGTTGACGTCGAGACCTAAGATTGTGGTTGTGTAGGGTAAGAGTGACTGGAGTGGATGGTAAGTATGTTATTATATAGACGTATAAAGGTTTGATGGTGGAGTTGAGAAGGGAAGGATTATTTACTAGTGAGACTACACCGGGACCGCAAGCATAGTCTAGGACTTTGACCTCGGTCTCAGGAGGAGACGAGAGGCCGAGCCAGGAGGTTTGTTCGCGAATAAAGGCTTGCGCTTGGGAAGTCAATTTCCTTTGCCATTCGAGGGAGTCGTAGGCGGATTTAGCCGTGCTATAAATTTCAGTTTAATGTTAGCATTCTAATAATGTAGAATAGAATGCATTTATTTAAATAGGAGAGGGAAGCAAAAGAGAGTATAGGGAGAGAAAAGTACATACGCCCAGAACTCCTCGTTCCCTTGAGCTGAGAGTGGAGTTGGCATTATGGATGTCGATGCTGGACAGAATGCAACGGGCGGTAGTATATTTTGCGACGAAACGTTATTAACGTAGTAAGAATAAATGCTGAATATATTGATTGGTGAGAATTGTGAGCTGCAGAGTGTGTATGCCATAAGATGATTTTATTAGATGATTATTAGATACTCTCTTCTCCTATCGAGGAGATTCAATGGGGTTTATATACAATCTGTACCGTCTCCAGGTCCCCCACACACCGCAAAGAGGCTCGAGGTCAATCACCCCCCCAAACCCCACATTTACAATATTGCCACAGGAAAAAAAACTCCAAGAAACCCTTCGTACATGTCTAGATTTCGATGCTTCGTCTTTTGAGGCGGATTTATCAGCAGAATCCCCGAAAGGAGACTTTTCGGAGATGTGGCTGCTGCGGGCCCTGCGCAGCTTGCTGGGATCGTTTGGTGATGGTGTTGCGAAAGGTTGCAAAATTTCCACAAATTGCTTTAAAAACCTAAAAACAAGACGTCACGCAATTACAAAGTTTGATAAGCGGGTCTATATCTGGCTAATAGTAACAGTCATACGATGAGGCTGGGCGGATTGATAATCTCTCTTAGAGGCTGGGCGTTTGGAGATGAAGGGCGTGGGTGTGTGATATACGCTGCTGTATAGCTGTAATGGGTCGACGAAGACGACAAGGTTAACGTAAGCTACGTAAGCTCAAAGCTTGGAGTAAGATTTTCGGTCCGGGACGGGGGTTACACGGGGTAAACCAGCTTCCGAAGTGCGAAGTGTTCCAGCTTACACAGTCTTAGGAGGCTCTGACTCTATGGTCCCCTCTCACATGACTTAAAGCTCGTTCAGCATCAATCGCATCAAGATCCAGATAGCACCGTTTAGAACGAGTTAGCTGTTCGACCCTGTGTTGTTTGGTTGCAGCGTTGACAATAAAATCAACAGATCGAAACCTCCAACTGATTTTCGATAGTTTAAACTAATGTCGCAAGCCAAACCTTCCTCTCTTCATTTTGCAGGTCTAGCTGCGGGACCAATTTCTACTAACCCTCCATTGAAAGCCAAAAGAACATCCGATGTGATTCTTTCTCGAATATATGACACCCAACTTGGAATTCCAACACATCACAAGCCTTTCCATTTGATCAAGTAATTATCCTTCGATTTGCAGAACAAGCTTATAACGAAGAAGCACGAATAAGCTACCGCCACAACCTTTCCAAGCGGAGTCAATTGTATTTTAACCGGCTCGGTCCACTCCCTCAGAGGTACGAGTCAGCGTGCGCGTCCCAACTAATTCACGATAGCTAGCTTGTCGCATAGAATCTACCCGCAAAGCCTTAACGCTCCTGTTCTGCCTTATGCCTTCCGTTTAATACACCATCTACTGCAACTTTATAATTTAGAGCTTGTTAATGTAACATGGCAGATGCAAAAATTTGACGATCATTTTCCATACCAACGATGTCTGGGCAAGTCTTGGCACGAGAAGAGGAAGTCGAGGCATGTTCCCAGTTAGCGTTCTGGCATGCGGTTGCTAGGCTGGGTAAGGTCTTTTGTTAGTGGGGTTTAGAGTAGTATTCACGATATTTAATAGTGGGGCTGAATGGTATTTTATTGTTAGTTCAAAGGACTTGTGAGATATTAGTATTCGCAGAGTTGGTCGAATGCGGTAGGCGTAGACGTCAAATAAGCTTTCGCAGCCGAATGGCTTGACAACGATGACATGGGAAACCCGGAAGCCTTCAAACGCTGGATCTGATGATCGAGTATCGCGATATTTTGTTGTTGCTCATTTAACTTTTAAAATCTATATGCCTAGGTATGGAGATAGGGAATTTTGTGTATAAAAGAGCGGGAATTCTACCCTGAAAATTATTCTTTTTTCTTTCTTCATCGAGCCTACCGATCCTCATCTCTTCATCTTGCTATAGCCTTTCTTTCTTTTGGCAATTGGCCGTCGCTCTCCGAAAGCCATTCATTCATTCATTCAATCAATCGCACTATACTATCCTTTATAACTATATATACGTTCCTTCACTCTACTTATAGAGCAAGATGAAGTTCTTTACTCTTTTGAGCTTGGCGAGGTAAGTTCCTCTCTTTCGTAGACATTGATATCATATATCTTCCTGTCTATAACAATCAATTGAGATCCAAAAGAAAGAAAAAGAGTTAAAATGAAATGCTAACTCCTAAACTCTTCCCTTCATAGCATCGCCCTCGCGCTTCCAAATCCTCTACCTGTCGTGGTGGAGGAGAACGGACCAGCGGCCTGCGCGACCGAGTACACGGTCACCACGACGCAAACCATTGCCGCGACGATGACGAAGTACACCTCCATTGTCGCTTTGGATAAAGAAGTCGACTGCGGGGGTTGCGATTTAATGCTCACGACCGCTACGGTTACGAAAGTTGTGTCGAGGGTATGCGCACAAAAATCTTATTTTAAAGGCATAAACACATTCCTCGATTAGAATTTTTGATCGCTGACGATTTTTTATTATTATATAAAATCATAGCTCCCACCGGGTGCCAAAGTGAAATATGTTACGGCCTCCTCAGCTACGACAACATATATCCCGATGTGCAGGGCGGAACCAAATCCCCCACCTCCACCCCCCCCTACGGCTATAGTCGGACCTGCGGCCTGCGCGACCGCGTACACTATCACCACGACGCAAACCATTGCCGCGACGATGACGAAATACGCCTCCATTGTCGCTTTGGATAAAGAAGTCGACTGCGGGGGCTGCGATTTAATGCTGACGACCGCTACGGTTACGAAAGTTGTGTCGAGGGTATGCACACAAACTTCCTATTTTAAAGGCATAAACGCATTCCTCGATTAGAATTTTTGATCGCTGATGAATTTTTATTATTATATAAAATCGTAGCTCCCACCTGGTGCCAAGGTGAAATATGTTACGGTCTCCTCAGCTACGACAACATATATCCCGCTCTGCAAGGCGAAACGAAGTCCTCTACCTCCACCCCCACCCCCTGCTAAGACCCTGATCGGATCAGCGGCCTGCGCGACTGCATACACGGTCACTAAGACGCAAACTATCGCCCCGACGATGACGGTGTACCCTTCCATTGTCGCTTTGGATAAAGAAGTCGACTGTGGTGGCTGCGATTTAATGCTCACGACCGCTACGGTTACGAAAGTTGTGTCGAGGGTATGCGCACAAAAATCTTATTTTAAAGGCATTAACGTATTCCTCGGTTAGGATTTTTGATCGCTGATGATTTTTTTATTTTTTTATTTAAAAATTATAGCTCCCACCTGGTGCCAAGGTGAAATATGTTACGGCTAAGACGGCTTCGACAACGTATATCCCGCTCTGCAAGGCGAAACGAAGTCCTGTACCTCCACCCCCTGCTAAGACCCTGATCGGATCAGCGGCCTGCGCGACTGCATATACGGTCACTAAGACGCAAACCATTGCCGCAACGATGACGGTGTACCCCTCCATTGTCGCTTTGGATAAAGAAGTCGACTGCGGTGGCTGCGATTTAATGCTCACGACCGCTACGGTTACGAAAGTTGTGTCGAGGGTATGCGCACATAAATCTTATTTAAAGACATAAACGTATTCCTCGATTGGAAATTTTAATCGCTGATGATTTTTTTATTTTAAAAATTATAGCTCCCACCTGGTGCCAAGGTGAAATATGTTACGGCTAAGACGGCTTCGACAACCTATATCCCGCTCTGCAAGGTATCGAAAGGATATTGATATGACTACCAGAAACAAGGCATTGAGCGAAGGATATTAAAGGGTGGAGCTGGAGATTTAAGAATGAATAACGAATCTATGATGATGATGATGATGATGATGATGATGATTATGATGGTGATGATTATGATGGAGACGAAATTATACAGAGTATTTTATATTTTATTTAAAGAATTCTATATACACTTTACGAGATATCTTACTATAAACCATGTGACGTCGGCATGTCTTGTGTTAGACTCAAAATACCACAGAATATCTAGCCAATAATAATAAAAGCGCAGAAAACCACATTTATATGAATAGATGATGGGTTGCGTTGCACGATGAGTGATCTTATCTATCTTATCGATAGATGTTGCGCAGAGCCGCAAAGGTGGATTTTTTATAAAGAAAACCTGCTAACAAGAAAAGAGGGGAAAAAAGTACCGAACGCATTCCGCTCGAGTCCGCATTCCAAAAAAAGGAGAGGGGTTCATAGTACCCACTCTCAATACTTTTTCACTTTCCGTATAAAAGAGGAAGTCGAGACGAGGCGGAAGGGAATGCAAACGGCCATAAAGGTATGAAAGAGAGAAAAAAAAAAGAAGAGAGCGTCTTTCTCTCTCTGACTATTATTATTATTATTACCTATTACAACTTTAGATTCTCATCATGACCTTCCCGATGGGTGGTTCGTGATGGGCGCGCGACTATCTTTTCGTGTAGTGTTGCAATTTTGTACATGAAAAAGGGTGAATCTTACGCATTTATGACACAGAAGGGTAAAGAAGCAGGCTTTTTCTTTTCTCGCGAGAAAAGGAAAGAGTCTTCACGTCATGCTAGACGTTCGGGTGCAAGGGAACGTGAACGGTGAGTGGACGAGAGAGAGGAAAGGGAAAGGGAAGCAGGATCCGGGGGGTGGGTGGTGCACGCGTAGGATCCGGTCTCTTCCTTTGAATTTTCTGATTGGTTGGCAGCGTCGGTGGGCAATTGCCTGAAGCGGTGTTCGACTTCGGGAGGGTTTCCCCCGGTGAGTCAACGCGAGCGCGAAAAGGGCATTGTTGCATTCAGGCGAGGTGGTCAAAAAGCAAAAGAAAAGAAGCAGGTTGAAGAGAAGGGAAAAGGTGTTGGAGGGAAGGGGAGCGGAAGGAGGGTGTGATTGGTGAGATTGGTGGGGGGTAGAGGGTGGATGTAGGGGGTGTTTGGGGCTGTTTTATCGCCGAAGGGGAGGGAGGGGAGCCTGCTGTGGAGGGGGGAGAACAAGAAAAAAGGGCGTCTACGGAGGGAGAATTAGGGGGCTGGAGACAGTACGGAGACAGTATGGTGACACTGGCGACACTGAACTGACTAATACCAGGAAATACGCGTTGGAGCGTATTTCTGAGTGGCAGAGTCTACAGAAGTGTTGTTTGCTAAGCAGAGTTTCCCAAAGGGGTAATAGGACAATAAATAATTTTGACTGGCCCAGCCAGAGGGATTAAGGGTAGTCAGCCGGTCGCCCACTTTTTTGTTTTATTTTTCCCCCTTCGCCCTTCGCCCTTCATCTCTTTTTCTACCTTTCCTTCGGCCGATAGATTTCGCAACATCAACTCTTCCTCCTTCAACACTTCTCACCTCTCCACCACTGGCTGATATCAAAGGCCACCATCGTCGAGATATATTGAAAGATATCATCTCTTCGAAAGGAAAGGAATAGCTTCAAATCCCAACCCCATCTCCTCGGTTTGAAAGCTTCCTTCTCATTCTTGTCGATACCCCCCCCCCTCCTCCTTGGTTTGCTTGCTCCCAGCAACCGAAAATCCAAATAATTTTTCTCATATTTTTGGAGCATCTGTTTTGATTGCCCATACTATCATCACCATCGACAACATACATACCACCTCTCTTTCTTCCCATCTCCATCACCAATCCTCTCGAAGCTACCTTCTTCCTCTTCTCTCCACGCGTCTCTCCATCGACCGTTCACGACTGGAGCATCCGTCGATTCCTCTTGATTTTTGAGATCCTTTTTTTTTTTTTTTTGGTGCGACTCTTTGACTCGAGCCTTACTGCTTGGACAATATCCTGCCTTGTTTACTGGATATCATCTCCATACTACAACACAACCTCATATCAACCTCATCGTCATCATCACTACCTTCAGCTTCGAATGAGTATCCTCCTATAGATCAATCTTCATTACCCTTTACCTTTTCTCTTTCCTTATCGTCTTTTTTTACCATTCGAACGGGCTTCGTGTCTTCTCCCAACATGATGTCGTCGTCGAGTACTACCACCACTGCAACACCAACAACACAGGGTGGCCTGTCCACTCCTGGCCCCAAGAGAACCACTCCGCGAAACAGACAGTTCTCCCAGCAGGCTCAATCCACTCCTTCCATCGCAAACAGCACCGCTCGTGCAATTAGCAATGCGCGACGTGAAGCTGCCGCTGTTGGAGTCTCCAAGACTCGTAAAGTAAGTTCTTTCTCTCTCTCTCCTTGTCGCAAGCCTTTTCGCTTTTCGCTTTTCGCTCTTCGTTTTTTTCGCGTGGTTCTCTCGCTTCGCCTTGCGCAGCCCAGCAACCAGCCTTCCCTTCATTATTATGCCCCCTCGTTCAACCGTTTGTCCTGTTTTTCCGAATGAGATTTTCCTTTTACGGGGGGTGGAAATTTGAGACTACCCAACCAAACCAACCCCTTTCCACCAAGAAATCGAATCTTTATTGTCCCCGCTACGCGCTCTTGCCCGGTCCCTGCAGCAGAATTGGGTAACCCCCCCTTTTAGGCACAAACATCCACTTTACGCGTTTTTATTTTGGCCCCACCAGCCACTCTATCCACCCATCCCCTCCCGTCGCGTTCCTTAGTGCGCACTAGTCATATTTCTTTTCTCATTATCGCGCGTCTTGAATCATGAGATGAGTCCAAGCTAATACGTCTTTTCTTTTTCTTTCTTTTACAGGGTTGGGTTGAATCGATAGCTTCCTTCCTTGGACCGGTCAAGCGGACCATACAAGGAACGCTATTCGGTATGAGTGCTACTGCCACTGATGGTAAATCGTTATGGCAGTACATCTCAACGACCACGTGGAACTACCTGGGCTTCGCGCCCAAGCGACAGTTCCAGAGCATGCTCGATGAGCAGCTTTGGATCGATCACAGAGAAAAAGAAAGAGCCGAACGTGACGAGAGAATACGACAGCTCGAGGAGAGAAGACGGGCTAGAGAACAACAGAGACAAGATGAGCTCGCTGCCCAAGTTCGAGAACTCGGAAAGTCCATGGATGACCTGGTCAATAATGCTGCCCGGGAAAACGGACGACAGTGGGTCGAACAACTTGGCAACGGCCTTCACCCTCACCACAAGTTCATGGCGAGGTTACCGAACGGGCTCCCGGCCGAGAAGAAAGAAGAGAAGACCGATGCCAGCTCGGAAGATAAAGAGAACTCCACCATGGCCGACCTGTCACCAATTGAATCCGCTTTCCCCGCACAACAGTCGAGACAGTCTTTCAAAGACCAGTTCCAGGCAAACTTCAAGTCCGACCCTTCAAAGGACAAGGAGAAGATTGCTTTCATCAAGGAATACACCGGCTGGTCGCTCTCTTACCTCCAAAGACAATTTGAAATCTTCCAGCGTTTCCCCAACTTGAAGAATGAGTATGACTTGAACAGAGAAGACCACCCAGAAAAGCTCGCTCAACTCGCTGAGATCTTGTCTGATCGTGGCTTCTTGAAGCGAAACCACATCCACTCCACCAAACTTAGCTTCGAGCCTGTTTGGGGTCGCAAGGTCTTCCAAGAAAAGCACACCATCGATGCCTTACGCAAGGTGTACATCCCGTTCAGTCAACTCGAACCCGCCCCGTCGTACCGACCGCGCGAGTTTTCGACCGAGGAACGTCGGGAGTTGAAGAAGACCGATTACAGAGACGTTATAAATGAGTTCCGAAAGCAGACCATTTACGACCTTGAATTCCATACTCCCTCCGACGGTCCCCTCCCCCTCTATGAGCAAGAGATCCGAAACGTCGACTTTGAGGTCTCTAGAGACGACCCAAGGCTGCGACAGCTCTGGAAACTGCTCCCGTCTGTTCGTTTGTCCCGCCCGGTGGCTAGCCTCGAACGCAACGCCGAGTCTCGACTCGCATACAAGCTTCTCATCAGCAAGCGCGATAGATGGTACTGGCAGCTTTCCCAGGAAATCGAGAAGAGAGACCGTTCCCTCGCAAAGGTCTACTCTCATTTCGATCTCAACCGCAAGAGGAACGAAATCTCTTGGAACGAATATCCGAAGGTTTACCTGGTTCAAACTGATGACCCGGTCCTGTTGGCACAGTCCGCCCAGAAAGCACAAATTGACCAACAGGCGCAAGCCTCCTCGCAAGATGAAGTGATCTCTCAACAGCAACAACAATCTTCCCTCCAGAGCAAGAAGCCCCGCGATGAAGGCATCCAGCAACGCCGTCTTCCCGGCCACACAGTTTCGCACAGCTACCTCCCTTACGCTCGTGCCAAGCACCTCGAAAAGAGAACCGGTCCCGTCCCAAGGCTCGCAGACGCCAAACCTTTCGTCCCGTACGACAACACCAATGCTTCCGTAAACGCGTGGGTCAATAAAGAGGCCGATCTTTCAGATGAAGATAATTTCCCATCGAGAGATCCTCACTCGAATCTCTTCTCGTACTCTGAATCTCCCGCAGGGATGCAAGGTCGAAGGCTCGCTACAGCTCTTGCCAAAGACAAAGCCAAGAACAAGGGCGTCTTTGGTAAAGCTGACAGGAAGGAGAAGAAGAAGGTCACCTTTGCCGACGGCCACATCGAGACCATCTTTCGCCCTTACGAGGCCGAGGTCTCATCTCGATCCGCTTCACCGGAGGAGATGCGCGTTGCCAAGAAGAGACGATCTGCGAACGGCGAAGGCGTTAGTGAACCTGAAACCGAAGCTTCCAGAAATCGAATCCGAAAGGCTGCCGTCCCCGTCCAAAACCTCCACGCTGCCGCTCCAACTTTGACGAAGTCCAGAGTCCCCAACACCCTCACCCGTCCCGCTAATATCGGACAGGGTTCCAGCAACCCCTTGAAGAGAGGCTATCAAGCATCGTTGGCCGAGTTCCCACGTGAATGGCGCTCGCTGCCTGGTTGTTTCTCCGCTTGGGAAGAAGATGCTGAGGACGCCGGTATCTTCTACGAAATGGATATCAAAAATGGAAAGCTCCCAAAGGGAGTCGGAACCTGGGAGATCGAATTGGAGCAAACCCGCCAACCCAAGCGAATCAGGATCATGCGTGATAATGGCTCGGAACAAGATTTCGCCGTCTGGGGTTTGGATGGAACGCTCAAGCCTGTCGAATGGAGTCCCCCGGATATGATCATCGAAGAATCTGAAACCGAGGCTGTTGACGACCAGACGCCGACTAAGAAACCCGTCAAGAGTGTCAATACCAAGCCCGTTGACCAAGCACCAAAGGCTGCTGCCAATATTGCTACTGCCATGGAAACCTCGAAGCCTCATCCTGACCAACTTCCAGACCTTAGTGATACTTTGCGAGGTTTTGTCAAGCCGAAGACTTTGGAGGAAGAACACGACGAACTCTTCATGACCGCCGCCGCTGAGAAAGATACCGAGGAGGCTGAGATGACTGATTTCCAACGCAACTATCAGCTCTACCTTCGTGAATTGGAATTGGAGAAGAAACAAAAGGAAAAGAAGGAAGCCGCTCTCCGCAACCTCAAGGCTACCGCTCCACCACGCTTTGGAGGGTCAGATTTGGAGAACAGTCCCTTCGATGGTGCTGGAAATACCAGACCTCGCAAGTCTCGACGCTCCGTTGATCTCGCCCCCGTTGAGATTGATCCTTCCTTCCCAATCTTCAATCCATTCGATACGCAGTCCGATCTCCCAAGAGCCGGCCTCAGCCGATCCTCGTCTAAGTCTGAGGGCGCCCTTCCATCTCCACCTCTCTCGAACGATGACGAGAACAGCGGAAAGGAGGATAATGTTCCAGGCTCAAAGGCCAAGGCCCGTCTCACCGGATTGTTTGATCCCGTCCAGAGCCAGAAGAGTAAGCACCTATTCAACCCATTTTCGGTTGACGACTCATTGGCTAACTATTCTTCAGCTCCTTTCACCGTTGTTGAGGATACCACCGCTCATGAAACCTCCAAGACTGTCGAGAAGCCAGTTGCCGAAAGTTTCCAGAGTGAAGTGACCGCTCCCTCTTCTCAGGGTAGCGAGCCTGCCACTGAAGCGAACGTCCTGCAGCCTGTCGTTAATGACGCTATGCTGCCAAGACTCGGTTCGTCCAGCGATCTCTCCAAGACCCAAGCGCTGCTTCCCCCAGCTCAGATCACCACGACTCCTGTTACGCCTTCTGCCCCCATCACTGCGGCTGAAATCGGAATGTTTGGAGCTATCAAGCCGTCCCCTAACGATAGACGTGGCTTGGACGATGACTCCGGAATGGATATCGACAATACGCCGCAGTCCGCTAAGAAGATCCGTAGTCCTAAGGAGCTCGGACTTGTCGCGAACGCGTCGACGTCGATGGCCGAGTCTTTCAAGCCATCAATCCCTGCCTCATTTGACTTTGGTTCTATGAGTTCAAAGCCACTCTTTGGCGGTAACAATAACGCCATTGTAGCCAATGCCAGCTCGGAGGCCCCGTACGTCTTTGGAGGACCCGCTACCGCAAAGCCTGCCACAACTGGAGATAATCCATTCCTGTTTGGAGGTCCCACCGCTGCTCCACCTATCTTTGGTGCCAGCAAGCCAGCCGCACCCTCCGCTCAGGATCCTTTCGGATTTGGTGCAAGCAAGCCCGCTGAGAAGGCTGCAGATGCCCCCTTCGTTTTCGGCGGTAAGGCTACTTCGGCGCCAGTTACTACAGGAATATTCGGTGGCGCTTCGGCTGCTCCATCTCTCTTCGGTACTTCTACGACCGCTGCTGCTCCCTCCATCTTTGGTGCCTCAACTACCGCTCCTTCGATCTTTGGCGCTTCGACTGCCGCTACAGCTGCATCATCTCTTTTCGGTGCTTCTACCGCTGCTACTGCCGCGCCATCTATCTTTGGTGCTTCAACAGCTGGTCCTTCCGCTCCAACTCTCTTCGGTGCTACTGCTACCAACCCACCTACTTCCACTGGTTTGTTCGGTGCCGTATCCGGTGTTACAGCTGCTCCATCCTTCGGATCTGCCGCTCCAACATCTTCCGCTTCGTTGTTCGGAACTCAGACCACTACCGCCCCGACTTCCCAATCCTTCGGATTTGGAGCCCCTACGACATCCGCTCCTATCTTTGGAGGCAACAACGCTGCTACCTCGAGCGCTTCCTTTACTTATGGATCTACTGCAACCTCGCAGCCCATGCAGTTCGGTGGTGAGCTTCCCAAGCCAACCGCAGCTTCCTTCACCAGTGGAATCAGCTTTGGATCCGGAGCAAACTCACCTGCACCTAGCGGCAACTTCAATTTCGGCGCCCCTTCGCCTGCACCGTCCGCTTCAGGCCCACCACTCTTTGGCGCCTCTACTCCTAGCACTCCTCTTCCACAAGCAGGTGCTAGCTTTGGAGCTGATCCAAACAATCCATTTGGCTTCCAGCCTCAACAGACCAACACACTAGGGCGCAACATTAAGGCCGCTGTTTCCCGTAAGCCAGGTAGCGTTCGTGGTCGTCGTTAAATGAAAACGAGAGTTACTGCTCCTGCTTTTTGTGTTGGAATGATGAAATACGCCTTATGGATTATGGAATTGAAATTTTTTTGGAGGAATATGATACGAAAACGATTATGGGTTTTATCTTGTCTTGCAAGCAAGACGCCTTTCGCCTGTGCGATGATGCACATGCTTTCTATGACGCCTTTTGCTACACCTTTTTCACGAATGATCGCTCCCGACTTCTAGTTCAGCTTTCCCCCGCTGATCCGCGTCCCGTCTTCTACCTCATTCGAAGATCGACTTGCTCCCCAGTCGGTGTCTTCCGAAGAGGAAGCTTTCCTACAGTTTATGCATGTCTTACGGGCGTTTTCAAATTATTACTTGTTCAACTATTGCTGCATGAGTGCTTTTTATCTTGTTATCCCCTTTGCCCCTACCCTTTTTGATCATTTGGAAGTCAGCTACGCACCTGTTTCACCTACCCCTTTTTTCTCTGCCTAGTTGGCACATTTTGGAACTGTCACACTCAGAACATGCTTGTGTACTTTGATAGCCTGCTTTTTAATAATCTTTTGATAAACCTCATTGATCGTTCGACACAAACAGCACACACTTTACGGCGTTTACGAAGGGAGCCTTTGCTCTTGTTTTCTTGTTTCTTGTTTCTTGCTTTTGTTTTTCCCCCGTTTTGCTTTTATGTTTACAAAAAGAATTGTCCCTTTCCGTTTATTTACTCAAAGATTGTGAAGAGTACAAAAAGATCGTATACCCCATACCCCGTCTTGCTTTATTGCTTTTATTGTTCCATTTTTTGCTTTTGAACCCTTCTTACTTTGCATTATTATTATTATTATTACTTTTTGTGTCTTTTTATTGATTTTGATTTTGATATTTGTTTGTCCCTTTTAATCGTTTCCGCTGTCCGGTGACCGGATTCGATCTTGTTGTCTTGTTTTCCTGTTTTTTGTTTTGGTTGAGTGGCTGCTTATATAGGCCCTGGTGGATATAGGTGGATTTTGATGGAAGAGGAGGAAAGGAGGGGAAGGAGGATTGTATGTTAGAATGATTGCACTTTGGCTTTTTTTTCTTGTTTGGAGAGAATGAGAGAGGTGCAATGTTTTGCATAGTTAGTTAGTTTAGGTTAATGGAGAGGAACGGCAGAGAATTGAAAAGAAGTTATGATAACTTGATAGTCTCTTAATGTTTTGATGTGAATGTGCTTTGTGCTTTTATGTGGCTGTAGCCATAGGAAGAGAGTAGATCTGACTAATGTCGAAGTATGTTAAAAAGGTGTTCAAGGTGAAGATGTGATAATATGTAAGATGTAGAGAGGCTATTTGACCTAACCTCTGTACCGAGATATCTTGCATTCTATAAATACCATTTTTATACTACAAATCCCGTTTATTGCAGAATTTATAACCTCTTCAAACTACTCTCCAACTCGGTACTGAGATCCTCCCATGACAGCTTGCCAACTTCGTCTAATCGTCTTGCAACGGTCGCAATCTCCTCTCTTCCTATCCTCACCAACCATCCCGTTTCCGTAATAATAGAAACTGTATCAGCAGAGTGAGCATTGTCCACGCCCAACAACTTTTCTTCAACTATCGTTTTCCTAACCCAGTTATCGTCTTTACCGACTTTATGTCCCAGAGCTCTCAAACTGATTTTCCCACACCCTCCGTCGCCTTCTATTATTTCTTTGATACAGGTTTTCAACGCCATGACGTACTTTGAGTTCTTCTCTTCCGCTTCCCGTCGTTCTTCTTTTTCTCGTAGCTTTTGTTTTTCAATTTTGATCTCTGCTAATGCGCGCCTTTGCTTTTCGGAAAAGATCGCCTCTTGAAGGTCATCTTCTAGTGCCTTTTCGCGCTCACGGCGGTCGCGGGCTTGGGATTGGAGGAATTCGTTGTACGCTCTGAATAGATTATTAATATATATATATATATATTTTATTTTCAATTGTGTGAATTTTATTGGGTGTGTGCTTTTTATTATTATTTACCTTCTACGATCCCGTTGTTCAAGATTTCGAGCCTTTTTCTTGCCGACTATACCTCTGTTCCTGGGAGCACGAGGAACAGCGGCGCCAGCAGCGTTGGCAGGTCCCGGTTCATTATCATCACCATCTTCATCGAAATCATCATCTCCAGCAACTCCTCCTGCTTCGGCTAAGAATTCGTTTACATCCACCTCCTCCTCTTCTTCACCACCCGTTTCTCTTATTTCCGATGCAACATCAGTGTTAACATCATTCGGAGTCGGAGCAGGTGGCGCTGCCGGTTGAACTAGCTGTGGGGGAGGTCGGAGACCTGCGCCGGCGCGAAGGGAATCGGCGCGGTTGAGGAGGAAGAGGATTAGGCCGCCCAAGAAGAGGAAAGGGAAGAGGAGGAAGAAGTTTTTGATGTAGGGGGATTGGAGGAGGGATTGCAGGGTAGGGATGGAGGAGGACATTGTGGGTGGGTGGGTTTTTTATACAGGTGTGGATGCATCGAAGGGTTTTAAATGGATTGGGGTGTTTAATGGGCGGGATGTTGGATATTCGGGGTAGCAACGCAGTTGAGATTATTTCGGATTTGTGAATTTCTTAAACCACAATTTTTTTTTAAAAAAAAAAAATTTTGGTCTCGGAACCCAGGACCTTCTTTAACTAATACTTTTGTGTCGTCTGGCTAACAAGAACCAGATATCGTTAAATAAAAAAGGGAAATATGTTCGATTTAGCTGAAAAGGATATTTTATATTAAAATGTGCTTTTATTTTATATTTTATTTTAATCCACATCGTTATACTGAACCGCTCGAGTACTGCTCGAATTCGCATGAAATTCAACCTTAGAAGTTCTCCGTTCAATGATGTTGCCGCTCCCACCGCCACCGCTGCTGTCTTTTGTAAAGAACGGCTGGTTGATAGTATCCACCAACTCCACCGCGATTCCAAACTCTCTGGACGAAATAACAAAATCATGACCGCGCTCGATATGGACCGACCGAATATTCCACGTGTACCCTCTAGGCGTCAGTTCAGCGTCGTTATTCAACCGTCGGAGATAGCCAAAGATGGCTTCCAACGCGCCAACGCAAAATTCGGCGAGGATAGCAACGGTCGCACAAGACCCGTCGGCGTTTGTTATAACCGGCGGTGGCGATTGTTGGTCGAAGGGGAAAATGTCGGCATCCCGCCAGTTGTGCTCCGGGATGGAGTTTTTGAAAATGACGAATTTGTAGGGGAGGGGCGGGTTCTTTGAGGACATTTCTTCGGGGTTTGTGGGGAGGTTTTTTAGGAGTTTTTCCATGCCGGAGGCCTCTTTTTTTTTCTTTTCCTTCTTCTTCTTTCTTCCTTCTTCTTCCTTCTTCTTTCCTTTTTGATCGATAGAGGAATGTATACGGTGAAGAGAAATCGATTGGGGGATGGTAAACATGCAGGGTAAACGGTTTATGTGTCAGGATGATATAATATATTCCCAATATATTATGCTGATCGAAACGACCGCCAGATTTAACAAAAGGGAACTGCACAGATCGTCCGCCCTACACATCAACCCACCCGCCAATCCACCCAACTAAAAAATATAAAAATAAAAATATATAAATATATAAAAAAAACTACACTATTGAAGATATCCGTTAAGCTCATGCCCGCTATACTTCACAATTCCGAAATCCCCTTGAAACCCCATCACCGCCCTATGCGAAGCCGTCACCTTCGCGAGCCTGTAAACCACAGCGAACTCTGGTAATATCGAATTTCCCGAATTTACTGCGTCTTCCGCGGGGATGTAAACGTACTGTCCGTACCAGCGGTATTGCGGGGATACCATTTCCAATACCCCCTTATCCGTGTTCAACACGTCGGAGAAGGCGCTCATGGCGAATACGGCGAGGGAGTTGTTGCCCAGTTCTTCGAGTCTTTCGGCGAACGGTTTGAAGGTTTGGGAGTTTAAGGCGGGGTCCGGAAGGCTGTCGCGGCAGCGGACGTTGTATTTGCGGGTTTTGGGTTCGCGGGTAAAGTAGGCGATTTTGTAGGTGTAAGGGGTGAAGAAGTACGGGCAGACCATTTGTGACAGCTTTTTATATATCAATTATTGGCTAGTTGGTTGTCCTTGGGGGTTTAGAAATAGTGTATCTAGAAAACCCCCAGGGAAAAAATTGATACATTCTGTACATATAAATTTCTTCATTGTCGTGAGTTAGTTGGAT
Source organism: Dactylellina cionopaga (assembly GCA_036971295.1). Lineage (NCBI taxonomy): Eukaryota > Fungi > Ascomycota > Orbiliomycetes > Orbiliales > Orbiliaceae > Dactylellina > Dactylellina cionopaga. Next base: position 1,779,777 of record JAJTTY010000002.1, on the reverse strand, counting down.
GGAGAAGTATAATTGCCGGCTGAGTTATATGAAGTTCGTTTTGGGGCAGAATTCGATATTTAATATTACCGCAGGAGAAAAATATATTTAACATCAATATCCTCTATTATCGCTATTCTAAACAAGTTTTTTGTTTATTGCTCCGCGGGATTTGAAATATGAAGTAGGGGATAATAATTAGAGAGATTTTGTAACATCTAAAAGATACAATGTAAGAATATAAAATCATTCCTTTTCCTTCGTAGGCGAACATGGTAATGTAGGTGGAGTCGACGCCCATGTGCGCGACTCATCCCACCCGTTATACGTATTATCCCCCTCGACCTTCCCAAACGCAGCTTCGAAAGCCTCCGCGCTATCCCTGAGCACGAAAACAATAATAAACTGCTTATGCGGATCGTTCGACAGATCGCGATGAACCGAATGTATAACCCAAGTGAAACGCAGCCTTTCGACCATTTCGTTGTTGTTCAGCTCTTCGAGGGTGATATCAACTCTATCCAGCGCTTCGGTGGGGAATTCGCGAAGGCTGATGAAATTATAACCGTATTTCCGGGGGAGGGAGAGGTCTTCCGGGGAGTCGAAGATTTTGCGAGCTGTTCACACTTGAAGATGCTAGTTTTTAAGGGAATGAGAATTTACTGTTGGTATTCATTTCCCCCGGTGGTGGTGAGGTTGGCGGTTGCTTTGATTCTAGCGGTGGGTGTTAGAGATTGTTCGATATTGAGAGCAATAGATAATAATCGTGGATGCTTACTCGAGATTTTAGTCATTTGTAAATACTTAGGTGAATACTTGGGTAAGTGGGTTTTGTAGCTATAGAATCGAACTGCTGGCGTGATCTAAAAAATATAATATATGATGGGGTTGTATTAGTACCGTGTCATTTGAGAAGATACTATAAATACACGAGCGGTGACTTGTCATGGTACGCAGTAGATCATCAAAAGCCATGATTTTAATTATAAACGACAGGTTATAATATTTATACCATTCGAAATCGGGGTAAGGGAGGGTGTAGCTATGGGGCAATGGAAAGTTGATGGGGACTGGATCCTCGGCATAATCCATTTCGCATATTTGCACGTCTCGTGGTTGCCAGGTCCGCCCGTATTGTCTAATAACACAAGTTTGTACGGAGGTGGGAAATTTTGGTCATTCTAGAAGTGACGAGGTTGTATGTGAATGATTAATATTATTAAAGAGCTCTCATATCTGTGCTGTGTAACGAAACATAGGCCTTACGTTTAACGTCGTTGATTGTAAGAAACTTCACAGATCTAATTCCTGGAGAGGGTTTAGTTTGTGAGTTGATTCTCGTTTGAAGCTAGTGATATTTTTTCTTCACGAAGAAGCGCACAAGGACAACGTCGTCATTCAAACCGCGTATTGCCTCCCTTAATATAGTTTAGTATGATGGCTTTGAATTGAACTGAGTTGCAGAGAGAATTTGGGTTATTTATATACTACCGCTGCTAATCATGGCGTACTTAAATTTAGTATACATGAAAATAACCAGATTGCGAAGCCTAGTAAAGGTACAATCACGTATTCTGACTTTCAAAGTTATATCCTCTGACACTGCTGTCCCTAAGCCATAATGAGGTAACTCAACCAAAGTATGAAGAAGGGGTGTCTGCCCCGGAACGGTTTGGTATATAGAGCTCGTGTTTCTCGACATTAGCAAAGACCCTGAACGCGGTCTCGTTATGTGCGAGCTTCAACAAATAGCATCGATTCCTCCAATTACCATGGAACCCACCAGCTTCCATTCCTATGAGATAATATTCGCAGCCAGTGCCTTCCAGTTCCTTGCTAAGATTTATATTTTTGAAAACTGTCTCGGCAAATTGGAGCGAGGAGGAACAACAGTTGGCAAGTTGCTTTAGAGAATCCGCCGACCTTCCGTTAAACGGGTCTTCAACGCAATTGAATATCGTGACGTGGCCTTTATTCCATCCCCCACCTTCATTCCTTGCTACTACAAGCTTATAAGGTGATGGAAACTTTTTAGTAGCCATATGAGCCACTTTTTCTAGTAGAGCCGCTGAGGTTATGGGTATTTAGAATCCAATAAGCGCTAGGTCAAACTAAGTTTTAGCTATCGCATAAATCAGGCAATAGTTCTGATAGAGGGGCTCCGGATCCCGTATTATAAAATAGAAGACCTACCCTTTCTATTTCCAGCTACTTTTTCATCCACTTTCTTGAGTTGAGGCTAGGTTATCCTTTGAAGACTATATCAACAAGACTAACCGTAGGGCCGCTGGTCTGCGAATAGAGTGCTCGGATTCGAAGACGATATCTGTAGTCCCGACAATACCAAAATCTTAAGATATGTGCTAGATAATGGCGCCTTGGATGGATTAGGGGATAAAGTTGGAGCTTGAAACCAAATCGAGGTTTATATCCCTTATATATTATGTACTATGCTGTGCCACAAGACCAAGCTAAGGCATTCTATATCCTGCATTACGTTGTTTATCATTGGCTAAGGGTTGCCGGGGAAAGCTTCAGGCATGATATGTCCTAAGAAGCGCCCTAATGGGCTACACGGGAAGCTTAGCCCACATGCGAATGCGTGTTGGGGTCCACTTTCCAACAGCTTTATGTGCAGCCTTGCAACCATGACGACCAGACAAACACCCTGAGAGATAGCTCACAAGAGTATCAGCCGCAACCCCCACCAGCCTCTGTCTACAGGATCAACAATCGACACGCCGAACCTCTTAGAAATGGCGTAGTTGAATATATTATACATGAAAATAACCTATATTGCGAAGCCTAGCCAGGTAAAATTACAATCATGTATTCTAACTTCCAAAGTTATATCCCTCTGACACGGCTGTCTCTAAGCCATAACGAGGAACTCAACCAAAGTATGAAGTAGGAGTGCTTGTCCCGGAAGGATCCGGCGTATGGAACACGTGACCGTTTATACCAGCAGCTAGTCTAAACAGGGTCTCGCTATGTCCGAGCTTCAATACATAGCATCGCTCCCCCCAATTATTGCCAATTTCTATTCCGATAATGTAATATTTGTAACCAGTGCCCTCTAGTTCTTCGCTAGCATTTATATTTTTGAAAACTTCCTGGGCATATTCGAGAGAAAAGGGACAGCATTTAGCAAGTTGCATCAGGGAGTTTGCCGTTTGGTTAAGCGGATTTTCCATGCAATCGAATATCTTGATATTTGCCGTCCTCGGGTCGGGTAGCTCATTTTTTGACACCACAACTTTGTAAGGCGATGGAAATGATTCAGCAGTCATCTTTTAGAAGAGGCCGGGCTTGAGTTGGGTAATTGATTGAATTTTGGAGTGGAACAATGGCGAGATCAAGCTAAGTGGCAGGCAGTAAAATATTAGCATGCGATACCTCAGATACAGGAGTCCGATGTTCCAGATCTGGCATATATCTAGAATACATACCTTTTAAATCCTAATTCTTTTCTTGTCCTTCCTTGAGTTCAGATGCGAAAGCAGAAGTGTAGTGCCGAGTGTTTTGGGTATTAAACTTCAACTTTAGAGCTGCTAGCGCGAGGAGAGCGCGCTTGGATTCGAAGTGGGTATTTGTAATCTTGAGGGTATTAGACTATACAAGGTACATACTGGATAATGGGGCCTTAGATTAATTGGAAATTGAATCGAAAACTGGAGACCAAGTTGGGGATCATATCACTTATACACTGGTATACTGGTGCATGGAGTCCCGCGCTGTATAACCAGGCGTGGCACATTCTATCTCATGCACCATATTTGCTTATCATTGGTTGAGAGTTACTGGAGAGATCCGGAATTTCAGGCATGATATCCCCAAGAAGCGCCTTCAAGTGTTACACGGGAGGCTGATTTGTTCTTTTCACAATTGCCTTTAAACAATCAAGATATAGAAAAGGGATTGCATGGAGAAGGCTGCTTCCTTTTCAGTCCGCTGGATGTGTGTTGGGGTCCACTTTCCAACAGCTGTAGTTATACGCAGCCTCCAGCTCTGACTATGGCGGTGACCAGACAAACACTCTGAAGCAATTCAAGTATCAGCCGCAAATTCCTCTAATCCGCGGTTCCAAGAACACCAGTCGACATGCCGAACCTCTTAGATCTCCCAACAGAGATTCTGGATCAAATTCTCGAGGATGCCGTAGGCGAAAAGATTGGTGTGCATCTCCCGCACATCGAGCTTGCCAATCTTCGTGGTGCATTTTCCATTGCCAAAACCTGTTACCGATTCTACCAGCTGGTCCAAAAGCGCATCTATGCTCGCTGTGATCTCAAATTCGAATACGAATACAGAATTGTCACGCTTGGTGATAGACATGGACTTGAGAAATTGGAACTTTATAGGAAACATAGTTCCTTTGTAAAGCAAGCGCTCACTCTGATCAATCAAACTAATTTATCGGTTGCATGTTTCTGGCTAACTGGATTACCACTCAAAGAAAGCTTTCCATCCACGGAGTATTCACACGCCCTGGTTCACAACTAGAAGAAAATACTGCTTACATGTCTATCTCCGACGCTATCGAACCTCTCCTCCCCGGTTTCACAAACCTGACCACAGCCTCGCTATTTTTCAGCACTATAAATATGCCTATCGGTTTCGTCATCGAGGGTATTCAGCAGTTAGTGACGAAATGCCTTGCTCTCAAACAGATGCTCATCAATATTGGCTATAACGAAGAAAAGGAGGATGAAGACTTTGGAGCACAGGCTCTTAGTCATCGCCCCTTGTATGAGATTGACCCGTCGCAACCGTATGCTCACTTGGATTTACTAAGTTTTGGGTTCTGGCAATCTGGAGACCAGACGAGACTTATACAAGCTCTCGCTAGAGTTCTTAAGTTTCCGACAAAAACTGTTACAAAGTTCACATTTGAAGAGTGGAGTGCAAGATCTTCTACTCATAAGTTCTCAGTATACTTTGAAGGCCATCTACCGAGTCGAATTTGGGCCCTACCAAGTCTCAACTCTCTTCATATAGCTAATTTCAAACCGGACAATATCACATCATTGAACAACTGGTTTATCATCAATCCCAAACAAATCCGCGAGCTAAATATCCTTAACAGAATTGGTGATAACGAGGCGGTACGTGCTTTGCCTTGGACGTATCATCTAATCCAGAAATTAGTTATTCAATGTGCTGACAGCCTTCGAATAGATAATCGAGTTTGCGCGAATATTTCCAAATATTGAATGTATCGACTTTCAGAACCCACAGCCAAGATATGTCTTCCCCATCAGATGGTCAGAATTACTTCGAGATCTAGAATCATATCTGCATCACTTGAGATGGGTCCGTATAACTGTGCTCAAGTCACCTGATGAAGTGGAAAGGGTTCTCGGTCGTGAGGTCCTTGAAAAGTATGAATTAAAGTATGGGCCTGATAATTTATCTTCGCATTCGATTAGGCGGGATTTGAGATCGGTGACAATATATCTTTGACAATGCAATAACGGCTTGTATTTATTCTGTTGGCACTGAAGCATCTCCATAACCAAAACACCACGGGCGGTTTTCTTGTATTTCTATATTCTTATAGCTAGATATATACTCGTGCCACCGTAGAATTAAGGGTACTGGTGTCTATTCAATTTAGACTCAATATTTTAAATTTCTAAGCTACAATAGGCTCGGAATTGAAGCAAAAACGTTGCCAATATCTAGGCCCTTAGCTCACCTCGCAAGCAGCTCAAACTCCACGCATGCATCTACCCCTTTCTTGAGGGAACTGAGTCTTCCGGATGCAATTAGACCGCAATGAATATGCACATCTTCGCTGTGCGGGTTGTTCCGGAACAAGTGATCCTTCAGTGATTCATTCCAATTATATTTTGATGCCAGTGTTGAATCCCTTCTCTTTAAATCATCTAGATGCTGGGAAATTCTTTTCTAAATAATTTGTGTTTGGTATTAGCCACGAGTTTCGTCAACGCCGTTAGGAGTATACGTGGCGGGTTGTTTAGGGTACCGGTCCGTGTAACGATACCACCCTCTTCTGCCTTTCCGAAATTCCATTGAACTACTCCAGAGTATTGATCGCCCGGCGTACCTACAACAACATCACCAAGCCGAACCTTTGTTGGAATACCGCCGCCGATACCAACCATCAGGCCGACCCTGATCGACGGAAAAGTAAGAACCATTTGCGTTGCTACGGCAGTGGACTCATTATTGCCGACTTTGCCCGAAGGTAGACAAGCAATAACAGCATTATGGTTACCGATCGATCCTAGAGTGTATGCATTGTGGTCGTTGACTAGGTTGGAGAGGCTTGGATGAATATGATCAAGCATTGCTACCGCACAGTATGCTCTTTGGGTAACGCTGAGATCCATCTCACGGTGTATTCACCTGGACGCGGATTCCTAGGGCCTGTAGCCATCCGTGTGAGGTATATAGCGATATATACTATAGATGTAAAACATGAAGACTTGCATCGGATAAATGTTTACTGGGATTGAAGGGTTTGGGGAGCTTTAGTTCACTGCATCAGCCTTGTGTCAATCCTGGACTTCGCGGCCTGGTGTTATTGCGTTGGTATGTAAAATCCAACAAACCTCATTTGAAGATGAGCAACAACTCTAACATTAGTCCCAAAATCCTCTGACAGTCTTTCATAAAAAACCGCCATAATGAATCGTCGAATGGTAGCTCCCAAACTCTCCTTCCTCCTCTCGAATATACCCACCCGCCTAACTCTCCCTCTCTAGCTCTCCCGCGAGGAGGAAATCTCCGCTGACACACCCGTCACCCTCGCCGACCAAACCGCTATAAACACCTTCTCCACCCTCCACTCCCGTCATACAATCCTCACCACAGCCCTCTCCGAAAAACACACGGAAAAGGAATACCTCACGGACGTCTCGTCCGAACTCGAGCTCTCCGATGACGACGACATGGTTCCGTACAAGATTGGCGATGCGTTCGTATCATTACGGGTTGAGGAAGTGAGGGAGATGCTAGAGACAGAGATCAAGGATATCGATGAGGAGATTGAAGATTTGGAAGGGAAGGTTAAAGAGGAGAAGGGCAAGATGGATGAGCTGAAGGTGCTGTTGTATGCCAAGTTTGGGAGGAGTATAAACCTTGAGGCATGATTTTTCTATCATCGATACTGGTGTACACGACGGTTTTTTGAAAAGGTGCTTATCGATAAGGGAAATTGTCCCCCCAGTATGCTGTGAATCCATGTGACTAAGTAGGGAATAGACTTCGGCTTAAGTGTGCATCAAATCTGATGCAGCTCCACGGCTCGAGACTCAGCCTGAGTTCGATTAAATGATGTGGGATTGTTGAAGTAACTAAGACGAGATTTGAGAGCCTGTGGCCAGTTGAAATTCTAGATCTTCACGATACGAATTCAGAGTGCCTATTAGCAAATCAGCTTTCTAGGTACCGCTTAATGAGTTTCTTATTAGTTGCGCTTTGTCTTAGTTCAAAGCGGGCAATAAAGTCTATGAAGAGAACGGCTGCTATCTAGGTTAAGAAGCTCGATGGCGTATGACATCGGATCTAGCATGATTGTCACTAAGCCCTACAGCGTCTCCGATTATTATAAATGTTGGTGAATATCTCACGAAACCGCAAGATCTAAGGCGGCATGGCAATCAAGTCACCCCTTTTCACTTATCCCGCCCCGCCTATAACTCCTTCTTAACAAAATGCTCCTATGAAAATCCCCCCAATCCTCATTAGCACACCCACAAAACTTAACCCTAGAAAAATAATAAAAGCAAAAGAACTTCTTTAAACTTACCGGCGAATGCGTCGTTTCGTAATCAATATGTACATAAGCACGCTCGACATCAGGCAAGCTCTCCAGCTTCATCTGTAGCTCTTCAGCAATATCATGCGAATGTCTAAGCGAGCAGTCCGGATCCATTACGACATCCACTTCGATGATAAGTCTCGGGCCGCTATGATATGCTCGTACAGTGTCTAGTTGCAAGATTTCGGAGGAATGTGTCATGGCTAAAGTAGTAAATCGAAAAGATTAGTACTTGGTCGTTTCCCAGAATCAGGAATAAAAGACGAGATGGCAGATCATACAGATGTAAGTGATCAATTGTTGGGTATCCAAGTCAGCAGCTGTTCCAACTAGCAGCATAAACTCTTCCCACGCGGTCTTGAGCCAGAGACACAAAATAAGAACGGAAATGATAATGGCACCCATTGGATCGATCCACCATTTCAATTTGGAGCCTCCAACGGATGTCAATATACCGAATCCGTTGACGAACAGATCGTTTCGATGGTCGCGCCAGAGGACGTGAACCTATACGTACTCATTAACACTAACTTGACAGGGCATGTAACTGAGGGAAATGGCAAATACTTACATCACTGTAGATATCCTTCAACGCCCAACAGTATAAGAACAGCACAAATTTAGTTGCGAAAGCAGCGCATACGGAAATCACAGACTCGATATGAAACGCCTTGGTATCCTCTGTCCCACCGGAACCAATGTCGCGAGCGGATATAACGATAAGGATGAGGGAGACGGCGGACATGACGAAGGAGAATGTGATGTTACCGGCCGTTTCAAGGCGTGCTTTGCCAGAAGGGAATTTTTTGGAGTCAACTTTTTTGATAGCGCGACGGGATGCCATGAGGATGATATTGGACAGGGGATCGAAGATAGAGTCGGCCATGGCTGAAGGAAAGAAAAGAGATCAGTCTTCGTGGCGTCCAATAAAGCGGAAAGCAACGATCGATCACATACTTGCGAACAGAGACAGAGAGCCAGATCTAACAGCAGCAAAGATTTGAAGGCCGGATAAGATGATATTCGCAGCCTATTTCAACCAACCAACCATAGAATATCCTATTAGCAACCGTCCTCTTCACAGATCATGAATATGGAAGACATCGGTAGAACATACAAAACTGCCCCATATCGCAATCTTATACTTCAACGCCGTATCTTCCGCTGTATCCCTCGCCTCATTCCTATGTTCCTCGATGCTCTTCAATAGCTTCTTTATCTTCTCGTTCTGCGCTTCGTAAAACTCCTTGAGCTCATTCCCGCTCACTAGTTTGGCATGCGGATTCTTTCGCTTCTTGCTTGTATTGGAGGCATTCTTTTTGATCAGATTAATCTCGGAAGGGCTCTTGAGACCGCGAGACAAGTAGAAAGGGTCGTTGGAATCGGTCTCGAGACGAGTCAAGGTGCTTTCGTCGGCGACAGAAGCTGTGAAGTGGCGATGAGTTGTGGTGTCGCCAACTGACGCGAGCTCGATGCCGGTCGAAGCGTTGTTGGATGCCATGGTTTCCCAATCAATCGAGCTGCCTGATGAGGCAGGAAAACGCAAGGTATCGACGAGAGTGGAAGGGGGGTATAAACGGTGGTGGAGGATGGAAAGCAAAAAGATATTAGAATCTTGAATGCTTCAAAAAATTTGGTAGGGCTTCCTGAATAATATAGAATTGGTGGACACGGCCAAAAACCTTTTTATATGCAAGATTAGTCGCCTTTAAGGTTCTTTTGCCCGAGTCATGTTGCCGGATTCCCGGTCAAAATCGCATCTAATCGGATATGCCAAGCAGATACCAGTGGAATTCTCCAGACTGCGCCTCGTTCACGTCACGGTTAAAGCTAGGCATTTCTATGTCGCCGTCAGGTACAGGTGCTTCTTGGTCGGGGGAAGCGCTAAATTTTGCGAGTAAGAGGAGCGCTCAAAGGTCGTCATGCGAGTTCTTGGAACAATTGCTTTGAGCAAGTCCGATCTGATGCTTGAGATAACAACCTTCCAATTGGTTATCAGATTTTTCCGCTGCTCAGGGATCATTGGTGTACGAAGTACGACGTCTCGAGACGGAGAGTTCAGTACCAGTGATATCATTCTGCTTTAGCTTGGGCAACTACATTTTGAAGGTTCGTGCGGGAAAAGTGGGTTCAAGTTTCAAGTTCATATCTAGTTCAATTCCGTCGTAATGCCCAGGTACATGTACAAGCTAGGAGAGAGAATGCGTCTAAAAAGATAACCAGCAGGACACCAACAGCCGAAGAGGTGTAAATTGTACAGACATAACTTTCCATTTTCATTCTTGATCAGACCCGAAAACAAAGGTCGTCCTTTTTTGAGGACATGTTGTAAATGAAAGAAAAAAATGCGTAGACAAGACCGACTTTCTCGAACATAGGTCCTTCTAATATCTCCACCGCTCAAAAAAAGAAAAAAGAGAAAAAAGACCACTGACGAACTACAACCAAATCATTGACATCGATAGAAAACGATCAGATCATTACAATTGCACTAGAATTCACCCCAAAAGACATAAGCCACTCAAAGGAATTCGAAAGAAGACAAGAGAGAATGAACTGAAAAAGGAAATGCATATCAAGAATGAAGGGTATAGAGCGACAAGCTGGACAAGAAACCGCACAAAGAGAAATGGAAAGGAGATTTCGACTGATATCTAAATAGCGCTGTACCCACCTCTACCCCCGCTTCCCTGGAAGGTGTTAACCGCCCTTCTCAAGAAGTCTTTGATGAGATATGGAAGATCTCGCAAGGTATCGTTGTGAGGTAGAAGATCCCATCTGTACAAGGGGGTTGGCGTACACAAAAAGTGAGATCTATATGTTAGTAATCCTTCTTTCACCTGGTTGACATACTCTTTTATATATATAACTTGTCTGACAACGACTTCGCCTTCAGACGGGTAACTGGACGTACCCTCGTGCACCATATTTGTTGTAGTTGAGCCACGATCCGAATATCAGATACGCAGCGACCGCCAAAAACGCACTGGAAAAACAGTCAGCATATTAACCTGGCAAACGCGGTCGCGCCATATCATCTTCCCCACTTACATTACAATGAACCAAGTGAAGAAGCCCCAGCTGCCCTTGGATTCGGGTAGCGGTTCCTCTGAGCCACCTTCACAGGCGGATTTTGTCTTCCACTCCAACGTCAAAGTCTCGTCATCGTAGCTGAGAAATTTGAGCGCATTATCTCCTTTCCCATCTTTATCCGGCTCTTCCGTTCCAGTCATTTTGTCACAGAGGAATTGTACGACAGCTTTCTGTTTGATTTTCTTTTCTCCGTATTCTCCACCGTGTAGTGTAACGTTTAGGCCCAAGACTTTGTTATCGTCATCTCTAAGGATAGCGTATTCGGGTTTCGCGTCATCCGAGACGTCGGCAATGGCGACAGGTATTATTTGGGAAGGACCTTCTTCGTCGGGCTTGCCCTTGTGCCAAATCCAGGAGACCATGCAGACTTGGGTTCCATCCGGACATTGTTTATCCTTCTCCTTCTCATCGAACTCGATTTTCCCCTATTTAAAAGTTGCTTGTAAGTTTGCGTTCAGAAATGACGTATGTCCCGACAAGAACAACATTTGGGTTTGGAGGTGAGCACTTACAACAGGATTTATTGTGTACGTTGTTTTTAGTACCTATAGTCCCCGCGATAGCGAGATTGTTAGTTTTTTTTTCAAATTTTTTTTTTTTCAATATCGCTTTAACGAAGATTCATTTAAACATACTGCAGGATTCTGAGCGTGTTCGATAACAACCGAATGTTGCTTTAGTTCTTTAAAGTTGAACTTGACACCGTCGGCCTCGACATCGCCTGTGAAAGTAGCGGCGAGTGTGCAAATAGGGAGAAGGAAGAGGGTCGACAGAAGCGACAGTGACGTCTGAGGTTTCATGTTTGCTTTCGGTTCGGCCGGTGAAGAGGAGGATGATGAGATGGAAGGTCAGGAACGGCGATGAGAAGAAAAGGTTGGAGGACGTGGGAAAGGAAAGAGAATAGGAGTCCGAGCTGACAAATGAAGTTTGTCTCTCTCTTTGCTCTCTCTCTCCCTGAAGCCTTGTTTGCTCGGTCTCTGTGGGTAGCTCTCTCTCTCTCTGGCTAATTTGGTCGGGATCGCGTCGTTCCGGAGATTTGACAATTCCAGGGGCACGAGTGGGTAGCTAAACTGCAGAAAAGCTGGGTGAGTGAGTGAGTGAGTGGAGGAAAGAGATGAAGGTTAGTGAATCAGATCTTGGACAAGGGAGAAACCCGGGGGAAGATAAAGCTGTTATTTAAGAGTTAGCTGTTAGTTGGATCCGGTGTCGACCGAGAGTACCGAGAGTGGGCTGCTGTTGCCGATGTGGTCTTGATGTCGAGCTTGCTTGCGAAAGTTGGGAGAAAGTGGCTGGAACAGTACAAACAATATTACCTGTCGGCGGATCGGAGCACCTCTCTCACCTGCTGACTAACACAACACACCACGAACAACTATGTTATTCCACTATACGTATACGAGATGGTATATGACATATGTATGGGCGATAATGATGATGGTGGTAGTGATTCATGATGAGACGAATTCCTGCTGCTGCTTCTATTCCTGATGCAAGGCACTTGCTTCCATTTCTCTCCAATATTAACCTGTCAGGGCCACAACGGTTGGCGGGAATACGTAATTCATTTGCCGAACTCGAACTGCGTAAGCTCCGTAAGTATCACCTGGTTTGCTGCTTGGACCACCCCATCACTCTCACCCAGCCTTGTTTTTATAACGTTAATTAGAGCCTAAATATATGTACTGCTGCTTAGTGTACATGTACCATTAGTGTGGCAGATCGTTATAATATCGTCATTCTGATCGATAGACCCTAGCTAGGCGAAAACCCTTTGATTATCAACTTTTATATTAATCATGTACTTCGTATTCTCATGTTCAATTTACCATGTTCAAATATGATTTTATCTCCGGAGCCACGATTGAGATCGAGATTAGCTATACGTCGGCTTTTCCGCAGTGGTGGCTGTATATAAGAAATAAATATAAATATAAAAGTAGCCCACGAGGATGCTCAAGGTACCCTTGGCCATGGCAACCTATATCGTGATCCGGAACTGCCTCAGGAATTCATAATCCTCCAGATTCTCATCTGCCGTCTTCTCAATAATCTCCGCCCCTTCCAACCCGTACTTCTTAATCCACTCCTCCTTCTCTTCTTCCCGCGTTCTAATTTTCTTCTAGAAAACAAAATACAGTTATGAGTCAGCAAATTAAACGTTCTACGCAATATATTATAAGATTAAAAATACGACTGCGCCTTACCGTCGTTCTGGGTCTCAGTCCTGAACTCCCAATCGCATCCTCGTGAAATCCTTTCCACTTATCGAAACTCTCACATCCCTCATTCGCCCCCCACTCTAGCATTTTCTCGTGGAATTCCAACCCTACCATCTCGCAGAACTTTTCTACGACCTCTCTAGGATAGTCTAGAAGGTCGTCCGCGTCAATAACGCACACTTCATAAGGCTTAGCGCCTCTGTGCTTCGTCTCTTCTTTCCCTCCCTGACTGGTACTCAAGGCCTTATGTTCGATAACCCCTTCCTTCGCCAAGTACTCAAACAACTCTCTCAGTTCTCTGTACCCTGCTTCGTTCGGCATGAAATACTTGAAGCCCGTCGTATCGTTTAGCGGTGGAATACAACATCGGTAATACGAGGGCACAGCCTTTCGAGGGTTTCGAATTAAGAATGCGAACTGGAATCTTTTTAGAACTGCGAGTGGTAGGACCGTTGGGTTTTTTGTTACCGGTAGCCCGTTACCGTTGCGGTCGATCGAAGTAGCAGAGACCGATGGGGCTAAAACCGCGTTTTGGAAAGTTGGATGGTCGGACGGCGGGACCAAGTAGCAAGCCATGTCTTTAATGAAGACACGTTTTTCCTGTTTCAAATCACAAGGCGAGAACATTTTAGTTAAATTAACCAAGAGTATTTGTAGAGATGACGACTGCGTACTTATGTCCCACTATTCTCAATATCTTCCAACACACTACTATAAGTCGACTTTTGAAAGCCGCTCCTCTCTCTATCACTTAACGCTTCTTCGTTATCTCCTTCGTACCGAGAAGATAATCTTTCTGGCCCTACAGTTATAAAAACCGCACCATCTCAGTATTCAAGTCTTGATATCAGTAGAATCAATTTCGATTGCAAGACCCAAGAGGCCAGCTAACAAAATTCGACCATTCGATCAAGAACATACCATAGAAGAATGCATCACCGAAAGGCTCGTGGATACAATCCAAATCTTTCTTCCTCGTCATAAACACACGCTCGAAAGCCGTGCTACAGCTTCGAGGATGAGTCGCGACGAAAATTGGACGCTCACGAGGTTGAACCACGGTTGGTTCCGGTTGTCTTGTACCCTGGCCTTCTACGAGATGCATTTTTGGCAGAGTATTTGAAGATTTACTAGCTTAAAAATCGGAAAAACTTTTTAAAGGATAAAAATCGGCAAGGCTTGTTAATTTGATCGCAAATGCAGTTTATCTAGCCCAAACGTGGAGGAAATCGCCTGGGTTTTAATAGACAAGTTGCCTGTCTCTAAACACAAATTTCATTCAATTACCCTATAAGAATAATAGACCTGAAGCTATAGCCATCTTCCAACGGCTCCACCCGGAGCTCATTGCTGAACAAAAGGGGATCGACTGATACAATACCAACTTGGGCATCATCTCAAGTTAGCATTCGCGCATATCTCCGCAACGAGCTCTTCGCATCTAATTCCAAAGGAAAGAAAAAAAACGTTCCGATCGACTAGTTTGAACGTTTTTTGGTGTCCCCCATGTCCAAACTCGCTTAACGGCTATTGCGTGGGGCCGATGATGTCGTTCAAGAGCTATAGTTTTTGATTTTGAGCGCCGCTCGTAAATGGACGTGGGGATTTGTGGGTCAGTATTTGAGATTGGACGCGACGGGAACTTTTGTGGGCCTCCGGCAATTACTTTTAGTAATCGAGTCTGCATGTATTCGAGCTCTGACTTCCCCACTTCCTATTCTGATCGGTCTCGTGAATAGAATTAATATTCCATTGATTTTTGAAGATTGAGGATTGGCTGGATTCCTCATCGCGCCATAGTTGCATCGATGTTCATGCATCGGCGACAACACAGAGTGAAATGTGTGTTGTGATTCAAAATGCAACATCATATGATATTCTCCGCTGTTAACCGACGCGAGATAATGGGTTCGATCGATCATTCGATGAGTATTATTCGATGAGTATTGCCAGCGCAAATACTCCAGAATTATAATTATTAAGTTTAGGCAGAATTCCTTTCTATAATTCTGTACCTTGAAATACTTAGTGTGTTCATAGATATATCACGGCTGAAATATTAGGGTAAATAGCCTCGCTTTCAATCTTTAAAAACCCAAGCCGGCATGTCGGTACGAGGTTTCGTTAGATATATAGGGCTCAGCTATGATTTTAATCTCAAAGGTTTCATTCAAGCATAAATTGGGCATTTTAACTAGACATGACTATGTACATGAATATTTTTTGAAATTTACCAGAATTTTCAACTACGGGACGGTTTCATGTTGGCTATAGTTGTGTATAGCACACCACTCGCCACCCCCTTCCTTATATTTACAATTTTTTGGCTCCTCATCCCTCATCCCCACCTCACCTTCATATCATCGTACATTTACTTACTTACAAACACTGCGAGTAGTATGCGTTGTTGGCCTGGCATGTGCTACCGGACTGGCAGCATGAAGCACCGGTCCAGCCGATTCCACCGCACTGTCCCCATTTTGGCGAGCAGTTGCCGCTGGGTGGTGGAGTAGTGGTAGGGCGAGCAGTCGTCTGCTGGCCGCCGCCGGGGGTTGTAGTGCGTGTAGTGGCAGCGGTTGTGGGGTTGGTGGAGCTGTTCAGCTTGCTCTTAACGAAGTTGAGAGCGGCGGTACCATATTGGGAACCGTAGCCCTGATGAACATTGGTGTCTGAGCCTGTGCAGCAGTAGGGGTCGCGAGAGTCGCAGTAAGACTGGACTTTGCTTCCCGATGGGCAGACGTAGCCTGCTGGGCGGGGTGCGAACTAGGTAGCATATAAATATTAGCTCCATTCTGAAGATAGTATGTAATGCAATCGGGGTCTACTTACGCCGTGTGCTGTGCAGCTACCAACGTTATATGGGGCACCTGCAGTGAATCTTGGGTCACCCATAAGGATGACGGCCTTGATCTGGTTAAGAGCAGCAGCGTTTATTGGAGTAGCTGTGTTGGAGAGGCCAATGTTGGTGTCACCGCCACCGCAGAAGGCGTTCTCCATAATTTGTCCACCCTGTAATGCATATTAGCTTATCTTAAATATCGAATATAGCTTGGAAATGGCTTGGGCCGAGTTAATATTCATACCTGCGAGTAACCAACCAACACAAGCTGTGTTGATGGGCATCTGCTGTTGTAGGCGTTGACAGCAGAGGCGACTGCTGCAGTACCTTGAAGAGCAGAGTTGGCATAACTCACGCCACCGCAAGACGATTGACCACCGCAGGCTGGGTAGGTGATAGCCTCGGCATTGGAGCCGGGGTACGCTGCGAGGATAGCGTTGACAACCGTGCCAGAAGAACCGTAACCGGGTCCAACAGTCGTTTCACGAGCTCCAAAGACGTGGACGCCAGGGCAACTTTGGCGAGCCTCGAGGCGGGCCGCAGAGACCTGCTGGCCAAGGAGAACAAGAGTTGCTGCTGTCAATAACATTTTCAAGGGCGATTCTGGATCTGATTTGAAATGAGATCTTGTATGAGTTTGCTTCAAGAATCTTCAATTGCAACTGCTAATGATTTTGCGGGTATGATATTGGTTGTCCAGAACAGGTTTGAGAGGAAGTCAACGTCCTTTTTATACACGGGCTTCTCCTTCGAGACAACTTTGAAGGTTCTCGAGGATGGTTCAGCCGAGCTACGGTACCTTACCGAGTTCAACCCTGTGACGAGAACTGGAATCCTCGGGACTAGATCGCCTCTCCTTCATGGTTGAACTGGCAAAATCCTTGGATATTTTGACGTATTCAACCAGCCAATCTACGTACGACTTCCCTTCCGCCGAGGCCAGAAGCTTGCTTGTAAGCTTCATACCACGTGTGTGACGCCCCACTGTAGATTCTTCTTCTTACGGATATTAGGAACTTTTGTCCTTTCCGCTCCAGCGTGCTACAAGCCTGAAAAGATATATCTGGTTCCATTTTAGCCGGTTCCTCTTCTGGAAAAGGATGGGATGAGATTGCCGTGGATAGAGATCAAAAAGTGTTATAAAGACTAAGAATAACAAAGCATATCAAACAAGCGAAAAATGAGTGTGGGAATCATCAATGGAGCCTTGGTTGTAATATGCAGGACATCTGGAGGTCAAGCGCAATGCATGGAGGTGTCGGGTCAGGTTGCGAAGTCATTGTGTTGAATGTGTGGGGAAATGGATAGCGGGACTTGGGTGGTCCTTGCACGATGCAGATGAAACTACATAACCGGCCCGGATCCCTTCAGAAAACTTACTTGAAGAGGCAGGGATCGGTGGATAATTCTCCAGACTTCGGTGAAAATGTGAAGGCGACCATGCGGCCTGAAACCGGGGCGATTTAGGCATAGTTAGGCTAAATATCTTTTGCGTCGACGGCTAGGGTTGCGGATAGAAGATCATGGCCGGCTTTGAAAGGTATGTTGGTGAATGAACTAAGTTAATTTTGCAGGTTGGTGAAACGTTGATATTATATAAGCATCGGCCACCGACCGTCAACATATGAAGCTAAGGGCGATCAATATCGCCTGCGCAAATTGCTTGGCTTTAGTGCGACGTTAGCTGTATTGTCCTATAGCTATAGTTAGGGAACTGTTAGCTATAACTACCATAGTATATATGTCTAAGGATTGATATCGCTTGATAGGCTGAAGTAAATTGCCCAATTGGCCACAATAGAAGCCCACTCCATATATATGCCTACTAAGCTGCACGGTTCCCCAGTGCAGTCAGCCGACCAGCTGTCCATGTTTATATCACTTGTTGTACCAGGTATGGTACCTGTGTGGCTGGCCGTTCCATTCTTCCTAAGCTTATTCTTATCAATCTTTAGCCTCTTCGAGCTTGATAGTTTAATGAATGACGAAGCAACTAGCAAATATTCGAGTTGAGTCCGAAGACCCGGCAGAGAGTTTGCAATATTCTCTCTCTGGTAATCTTGTGATTAAATTCCTGAATTGCTGGATATAGAGGCAGGTTTGTAGCCTTTCTCCCGCCAGGTGGCTAAATACATCGGCCACGCGCGACCAGGTATTTTTTAAATTGTTTCAAGTTCATCCGAATTAAGCTTTCCCATTTCCAGATAGACTTGCTGAATGGATCAAGCGGCCGGAAGGCTCTGAATTACGTATGTTCTTTAGTGCCCTAATCTCTTTCAGCCTGATTAGACGTCGACCATACTTGTAGCCAGATCACGCGCCGATACGCGATATATGGAATATATCATTTTTTACGTTGTAAATACATACATATCATAGAAAATAAAACGGCAGCAAATATTTATCCAGTCAATAGACACTAACTCCTCTAGATCTGACTTCGGTCGCCTGGAAGCAGCCTCTGGCTATTCTGGATCTGCGGAAGCACCGAACCCGCACTCTCTAAGATTTCCAGTCTCTTTTGCTCTGAAATATATTTTCGATTCGCTTTATGGGCTGCCAAGGTTCCAAAGTCTCGCTGCTCAGTCAGAGTTTCCAAACAACCAGATATATCAACTTTCAATTGTTGTAAACTTCTTTGTAATAATCTAGTCATCTCGGCGAGGTCTTCGGTCTTCTTATCCACTGAACTCAGATCAGAGGACAACGAGTCGGCAGAGGCAACCTCTGAGTTCAAGGCGGAAACTCTGGATTCCACTTCACGGACTTCTTTTTGGTGTCTTTCCTTCCTCCATTCAAGTGAAGATTTCTGGGACTCTAGTGCTCTGCTCTCCGATTCGAGCGTTCGTATTTGTTGTTCAACGGAGGTACATGTGCTCCTAAGGTTGCTAGCTTGGTTTTCGCTACTTCTTGCTTGACCCAAATAACTACTCGCATTCGTATCGAGGTCTGACGCATTACATGCATCGGCTATCGCAAACCCGACCCCAATTCCAAGGGTTAGGACAGTAGTCCAAATTGCTCTCGTGCGAAGGTATTCTGCCCTCTAGAAACTGAAAAATGTTAGAACCCCGTTTTAATATGGACGTGCGGAGGCCAGAAAGAGATAATGGACTACTATACCTCTGTTGCAGCTTTAGCGCGAGCCTGAGCCTCCCTAGCTTGTCTCTCGTAGCTTTCTTTCTGGTCCTCCGCACTCCCTGCCGCTGATTGCTTGGTGGATAACTGCCATCTGTTCGAAGTGATATCACCCTGTTTCTTCTGTAGTTGGCTAGTTGTTTGACTCAATTCAGTTGCCGCCCGTTGGGCCTCTACCCTCTTCTCCCTCAGTTCTGCATTTGCGGTTGCTTTCTTGTGCGCTACTTGCGTTACTGTGACCCTTATCTTCTGCCTTGCGGGGTATATATATTCATTCTTGAAGTCTTCTACCCCCTTGATGTGGTACATACTGAGACTCAAGACCCGGTCACTGGACGCTATCGAGGCATCAAGGCTTTTTATGACGACATCGAGTTGAATGCTGAGCTTTTTGGTTATAGATGTCTCGGTACGGAATAGAAGGAGGTTTCTTGTTTTCTTCGATTCCGTGATCAATCTCACGGTTTCATTGGCGGCTTGTTGTAGAGCATTATGAAGAACCCAAATTTCGGCCTCGATAGCCTGTTTGGATTCGGTGTCAAGTGTGCTAAGGCGCACTGATGCCTCGCCCAAGCTGGCCTTGAGTTCGTTTACTTTGGTTTGGAGAGACATAATCAACCCCAGGTCTTTTGCAAGTTAGCTCTACCAATTCATAGGCTAGATGCTCGAACAGCTAAAAGGGTATGATATATATCCGTATATACATAGTACTCCTTCATGCGTAGTATCATAAGCGGCTGAAGCAACGAGACGCCGGGTTTTTACCATATGCACGCCAGTACTCAGTCGCTATTCAAAATAGCATCCTTATCAGGACAAATGCATTCCCCAAACCCAATCTTTATGCAATGCAACCACATGCACACGGCCGGCTGGAGATGCTGGAAGTATTCGTCAAGTTTCGCGAATTTGCCAGTGGGATGGATGCTGTCAAAGATATATCTTATCTCGTGAATCAAAACCTCGACACGAAAAAGACCATCAAATATTTCGTAACCAAGTCCTCAGCCTTTATCTTACTAGGCAATAGCTCCGCGATTACGCCATGAGTCTTGACGAGGTTATCCGGGTGACAGGATCCTGAGTCCCACAAATAAGTATTCATGCGCGTTTACTAGGTGGCCTCCGACGCCAAGATCCGCCCCGCTGGTTTGTCGCTGCCCGTTCCGTGTTTTCGTATTAGAAGACTGAAGATTTATATTGATACCTACTTGGGTAGATCGAATCCCCACCGCATATATTCGAACATAGAGCTTCACGGCGTCAAAATTAGGGATTTAGCGTCAGCACTAATGCAAGCAAATATCGCCACATAATCCCTCCTTTGCCGTGCTATTAATTCTTGGCAAAGGTTTACCCCACAAGATAACTTTTAAATTTTTATTTTGTGCCGAATTGGAGCGTCGGTGCTGATGATCAACGCTGCAGCTTGGATCTTGGCATGGTACGTGTTAACAACGGGCCGCAGCCTCGTCCGATATTGAGGCTCCACAATCACAGGGCTTACAGCTATACGGTTCGCTCAACCTGAGACTACCTATGTTCGCGCAAACTTCAGAGATGCTTCGTATCGACTCTTCGAATTATAAATCAAGCGATCCTCGATTGTCGTTCCCTCTCTAGCAATGCCTCATCTCTCGTTGGTTTAACAATTATTAGCAATTAATATCTCTTTACTCCAAGATAAATAAATATTAGTCTATCTATTCTATTCTTTTTGTTCACTTTAATTATCCTTTAATAATGTCTTCCCGCATTTTTGAGACAGCCGAAAGTACCGCGGCTAGCGGTCTCGGGACCAGCTCTGGTGGGATCTCTCAGCAAGATGCTCTTCAGAGATCTCTCTCCAAGTTGATCCAGCGAATCGCTCGGGAAGCCGCAGCGAACACTAGCTGGGCACCGGCTCTCCAAGCAGCCCCTGCTGCAATTTCAGTTATGGCAACGTGCCTAGTCGCCTCGACTGTGAAAGAGGCCGGTGCAATTGAGGTCGATCCCACTGGTGTAGCTCCAAGTGGCGAGGTCGTCAAGCTCCCGTATGTGTTGTCTTGATGTTGGAATTCTTGTACAACTTTCCTTTTATGGGACTTGCTAACCTGCCTAATATAACAGGCACAAATATCTAAGCACGAACCTTCAGCATTGTAGCGACCTTGGCCGCTTTGCCTTTACTGATGCACAGAATTCTATGCATAAGCTGCGAGGGTACGCAGACTATATGGCTGGAGAGGATGGTGTGGTCAGTGGTCATTTCAATTTGATATATTCAGAAGCGAGGGTTGAGCGAAGCAATTAATCGCTCGTCTAACTAAATATCTTGTACTGAATGTTGCTATAGATTTCGAACATTCTCGAGATGCTTGACGATGAAGAAGCTGCGCGGTACGACCTCCGCACTGCCATGGAAGATCTTCAAGAAAACGCCAATAGGTGCAAACGGGAAGCAGGCTCTATTCAGGGCAAGTTCCAGAATCTTCTCGAGTTCATCGTGGTTCTTCAGAATGCAACTTTAAATAGACAGAGTAAGAAACACCTACCAAGCTATAGCTATTTTATCATTTTTGATTCGCTAATATCAAAATCAAAATTTATAGATGATACCCTGGTCCGTCAGAAACAGAACACCGAGCGTGTGAAACGAAGGGAGGATGAACGATTAGCCCATATTGCCCAAATAGAAACCTCTAGGAAGGAGGTTGACGACCTTAAGAAAAAATTGGTAAATGTAGAAGTTGATTGGCGAGAATCTAAAGAGAAGGTAGAAAGCCTCGTTCTAGTTTCTACTCTGGACATTAAGATTGCCAATGTGGACGACGAAACAGTTCTTTCTGAGCCGCAATTCATTCCTGATGGTGAGAAATCTAACTTTGTCAAGCGAATAGCTATAGACATAAGCTAACATCGTTGTGGCTTGTTAGATGACGTCGGCTTGCTCCCTGCGGTGAAACATTTCTTGGTTGGGAAATCGGACAACTGGAAAGCTGATGAAGCTCGCGTCCGTAAAGAAGCACAATCTCGGCATGATGAGAAAGTTGATAAACTCCTGAAGAAGCGACAACAGGAGCTGAACGTTGCCAGAGAGGAAGCACAGGGACGTCTAAATACCTCACAGGCAACATTTGAGGCTCTCCAAAAGAAACTGGAACAGGCCGAATCAAAACTTACTGCCGAGAAGGATAAGCACCTGCAACCTAAGTTGGACCTTAATGCCTCTGTAGCTGATCTTAAAGCGTTAGCAAGTGAGAAGACTAATTTGGTAAATTCATGCTCCTTATACCCTCTTGGGTTTTACAACTAGCCTAGTTAACTAGTACCTTGCAGATTGCTATCCTCGGAATCATTGAGTCTTCTATCACATCCCTGAAACAGATGAAAGGTTACGTCGATGACATGTGCGGTTTCTTCACGGAGATCTCAGCGGAAGTTCAGGGTGCCATAGACGGTCCAATGCACAAATTCCTTAGCAAGATTGAAGATGCTGTAGTCGCATCCGGAAACGAGAAAGATGCCCGAAAGATTGAGAATATTGCTTTCCATCAGCTAAGCAAGAGGCAATTGATTGAAGCTGCATTGCGATTACAAGGGAAGATGAGCATCATTGGGGATGTAGCTGGTATCTACGTTAATTTTAGCAAGCTTTACATCAAGCCAGGAATCAACAAGATGGAAGGTTTGACGTTCTTGAGTCTATCTGAGTATGCATTACAGATTGTAGAATTCAGGGAGTGGTGTCAAAATTCAATGGAGGAGATTGAAGGGTTCTCAAGGAAGGTACGTCGTTACATTCAATGATCGATTGGCGATTTTCTATGAAATGCGTTATACATCGGAACGGAGGCTCACATTTAGTGTCACAAAAGCAAACCAAAATCATGATTGATAGGATGGTAATTAGTATCCGAGCCGTCGCTCGTGAAACCTTGGCCATTGAATCCCCAGCCTAACAAATCTCCCGTTGTCTAGATAACTGGGGCGAATGCAACGTATGATTTCCGTATAGAGTACTAATAATAGTAATAATGACACTTTTTTTTTTCTATCCAAGAAACCAGATGTTTAGTGAGAAATTGTAATGACAAGCGTGAAGAACCTGCAAAATTGACAGGATGGTGAACATTCCCTTTCGTTATTACTTCAAAGTGGGATCAAGTTCGTCCAGAATAGGCTACCCCAGCGATATCTAGTCAACGGGTTCGCCTTTCCTTGCAGCGATGGCTTTTTGCAAATTCGCGTCTTTTGTCTGGCTGATCCACTCATCATAAGTTCCACCTTTGACCTTCTCTTTGACTACCCCTTTTAGAAGCTCGTGGATAAACCCAACGAAATTGTGACGCCTCAGCTCATTCTCCGTCTCCCAGTCTTTCCTCTTCTGCTCTTCTCTGGCAAGCATCTCTTCGTCTCCGATCTCGACAGCCTTGACCCTTAGGTCTTGGACCACGGCCATGAGATTAAAGCGGATCTCGCCAGGAGGATAGCGATCCACGCGTCTATGGATAACAGGGATAACTTTATCGCAGAACTCGTCTTGGGTGCATAGACCATGTGAGACAGGTGCTGGTTGTAAGCCATCGATTTCATACAGCACGCCGTTGACAGATGTGTAAGCAATGAAGTGATAAAGGTCGTCCTCTTCGGTAGCCTGTCTTGTTCCTTCATCCACAAAGGGGCTAGAACGGGAAAAAGAATTGTGGACGTCACGGATCAAATCTGCGGCATAAGCTATTAGCCGAGGTCATGGTTCTTGGAGATACTGACAGGCTATCATCGGCAACCCCGAAATGAGGTCCAAATATGGCGCATACCTGAATTTGATAACGCTTCACCACGAAGCTAATTATAAAGATTAGTAACCAGTTCATTTAAATTTTGATAAGTGCAAAGCGAGATCCTTACATCAGACGGGAATCCGTCAGTGAACTCCTTGAACTCTCGAAGCGAGTCACCGATATCAAGCTGCTCCTTGTCTGCATTCAATAAAACAGATAGGATTGCTTGTGTAGCACAAGCATTTTGAATGGTCTGGTTGGCGAAAAACATGCGGTTTGGGGCGTCCATGTCGTGCTTGCCATCCATGGGAGCCTCTGACCTGTTATTGCCCATTTGGTATTTGAAAAGGAATATGACTCCATAGACAGGTCTGTAAGTGTTTCAAAAGCAAGCGAGAATTAGCATCGCCTCGACCGTTTCATACTGATCAGCAGACCAAGGACGTCCTGCATATCTCCTACTATGCGCAATGATCCTGAAGCCCGGTGCCGTATACAGAGAGTTTGAAGAAAAAGAATATATATGGGGAAGCCATACGATAATTGCTTTAGATAGTCAGCTTCTAATGCAAGTAACTCCTCGAACTGGACACCTTGAACCCCGAGGCTTTCGATCAAATATGTGAATACTCCCTAAATTTGATAGGAAATGATCAGTTGAGAGCCCCTGTTCCAATTGCCGGTCTACCGAGACCCAGCAGCAGGTTGAGGCGATCATAATAAGCTTTAAAATCGATTCGTAAGAGATGTAAGATGGCTTCCAGCGCGAGAATAGAATAGTCATTTCTTTCGCCTTCTGTGCTTCGCCTGCTGCTCTCAAGTCGACGTTCGCGGCGAACGAGCAGGGGGGTTGTGAGAGTGAGAGAGTAAGACCTGTGCCGTTTTGGCAGGTCGGTCTCTTAATCTCGCATCTCGCATCGTAGTAATTCATATGGGCGCAGTCGCTGGACCCGAGTAGACGGGACGGCCATGCGGCGAAGAGTGGATTAACATACAGCATCGGATTCGATGGTGTGCCAACCGCCTGACTCAGCCATCTTGATAGTCTATCTCCTGCAGCCCACGAAAACAGTTTCGATGTCGTCGTGTATTGCAGCTCCCACTTCTCGGCCGACTTCTCTATCCAGCTTCCTATTAGTCCGGATATAGAAAACTGGCGTCTGGCGATCAAGGCTGCGCGGTTCTTGTGATGCACGTAGTTGTTGCTTTGAAGGTTGTTTGTTCTTTGAAGTTGAGATCTTGGCACCTTGCTTTTAGCTGTGCTGCGGTTGAGACGGTTGGTTGCTAATCCAAGTATAGCCACACCGCAAATTTCTAGGGCAGACGCAGCGACGCGACACCTCCGTCGCAACACCACCTACCACCTACAAGGAAAGAATCAGCTTGAGGCTAGTCGTTCATGCTTGCCTTGCCCTGTCGTCTATTTTTGCCCGCCATTAGGTAACTAATTAAGCTTCTATCTTTGACTTGTCATCTTATTACCTAAGTAAGTACAGTCTTTGAGTGAGTGGAATGAAAATTTTCAAGCAAAAAACAATTAATTCGAGCTTCATCTTCCTCAATTATATTGAGAGTATAGATTAAATTGGGTCTCCGATGGAGAGCTCACAGTCTTCTCGAAGCCTCCTGGCGATACCAGGAAACCTTCTCCTGGATGGAAATGTGAAGCGAAGTGGCAGCTAAAGTTTACCCGAAACCAGCTTAACTCCGGCCTACAGGGGGGTTCAAAGGAGCATGTACACAGTCAGTTCAGTGTACGTATATATCACGGGACTGGGGGCTATAGCGGGGGCACTGGGGAAGAATTTTGTGCCTGGGCCTTAATATCTTCGTTCTTAACCCCCCGAGCATCGGCATCGGCCTGAACCATGGTGCCAAGTGCTTTTAAGTGCAATTCAAATTTAAACTTGAAAAACTTAGACCAAATCAAGGTACTCCAGAAAGTCCTGGGGAAATCGATATATCTCACCTGATACAAGTCCCCACAATTCTTTTCAATTGACCCTGGGCCTGCGGGTGGAGCTGTCAGTAGGGATGTCAATTGTCGGCAAATAAGCATCGATACATCAAGCGGAGCCTCTTCCTAAGAATGGATATCGACCCCTCAAAAAGAGAGTCTGCTGGTCTGCCTTAGCCTTAGAAAAAACGTGATACTGCATTCCATGCGAGCAGCGATTGAGCCGGCTAATATAATCGCTGCGTGTAAACGGATTTTTGACCCGTTGTAAACGACTTTAAAGCCAGTCCTGCGTGATTTCATCATGTGCAGACGCACATTGTACATGTATATTCCTGTTCCATCTTTTCAACTCGTTCAAGCACCAGGAAGCTCGGAACGATCACGACCTTGTGCCGGAAAACTTGAACTAGCCACAGTCTATATCGTTTTGTATACAGATTTCAACCGTACCTCAGCGATCGATCGCTTTAAGTCTAGGCTCGAGAATATGCCAGTACACGATTGGCTAATATTAATAGATGTTCAATATCAAAATCCATTAAGACCTATGCAGTCCACGATGCGGCACGGACCTAGACGGCTGGCCGAAGATGCTGCTGGTTGGTGGAACCTTAGCCGCCCTTCGTTCGTGGCTGCATACCAGATATGTGAATATACAGACGTTTGCGTTGCATGGAAGCTAGAGCTTCCAAGTTGAAAACTAAGTCGAAAAACCCTGTGCCGTGAAGGTACAGCAGATCAAAGTGATCAGGCTAGCTGCTACTGCGACTGCGACTGTGACTCCTTGTATCCTGTCCATTTTCGCCTTTTCTTTCATCTTCCCCACGTCCTTGGTAGTAAGAACGGCTATTTTTCATATCAACTCTCCGTGTACAAGAATCTCCACCTCGATGCTTCCCGTTTAGGCCCTAGTCTCCTAGACAGTATTGATCCCTCCCGCAAGACTGAGGCGAAGACTTTCAGCATGTCTCCAAAGAATATGTAGGAGGCAAAGTGCAGCATTACTATCTGTGTTTCAGTAGGAGTTTTTTGATCTGTATTCGCATGCGTGCAGCCTAGTCTGACTGCTTCAAATGCAAGCCCGTCTCATTTACTTCGTACCAGAAGGCGAAGATGCAATGTTCTACGAACTAGCTTTGCTTACAGTGATACCACTTTTTTAAGTCATAATTATATAAGAATAAGGGTTGTAATCTAATCGATATAACCCTTACAAATCTCGAACCGAGATTCGATCGATTCACAAAATCATACCAAGCAAATAGCCTCAGCTGCGTCAAAGCATTCTAATATTCCAAAAATGGAAAATAAATATTATGTACAATTCATTATCTAGCCGCCTGGCGGTCAAATCTTTATTTTGAGCAGCGATAAGAATTTACAAAAACGCAGGAGAGCTGCAACTAGTAAAACTGGCAGGCAGAAAAATGCTGCATCGTTGTTGTGCCGCTCATCTGCATATGGCGGAAACATGTGATATCTGCATGTACATGAAGCTGAGTACACATTCACAATAGTAAGATGCAAAACAAGGTAAACTCGGGCTGCTCTCGGGTGAGAAAAGCTATGAGACAACCTTTTCGTGAAACAATTGATAATACTTGAGATGTGTAATTCGCCTGCTACAGGGACCTGTTCGACCAGGATAACGCCGTGGTACATGCAAAGAAAAGCTAATGGTAACTAACTCCCACAAAACAGTATACATCCTTCTGGAATTGAAGAAACAAATGAAACAGCCTCGGCAAACAGATACCAAAAAAAATAAAAATAAAAAACAATAAAAAACAATAAAAAACAATCACAAATGGTATAGACAAAAAAGAAAAAAAAAACTTTGTAACAGGACCGGGGAAGGAAGTAGGACGCCAATAGCCAGTTGCCTCTGCTCCTTTATTCAAGGGAGTGCTCTCATATCCCTTAGAAGGAGCAACGACGCTGCGGCTATTTTTTTCTCTAACGTAGGTAGAAAATAACAAAACGAAGGAAGAAAAAAGAAAAAAACTCTTGGGGGAATAGTAAGTCTAAAAGCAACACAACAATGATGTAGTACACAACTATGAACTCTGGGGAATGAGTATCCTCTTTGAATCAGCGAAAATGGGTATGATAAAGCAAGTACAAAGAATTAGAAACAAAAACAGAGAAATAAAAAACAAAGAAAAAGATCAAATGGACTATAAACCTTGATACTACACAATTACGGCCGAATAGGTGGACCAGAGAGAAGGTAGGATCTAAACCCTAATGTAGCCGTATGATCGCGCCGCTGCATTGACCATCACAGAGCTATAGCAATGCATGGACGTGTGGAGATTTTCGTGGAGAATGTAACGCCCCTTAGGCATCAGGCTAATTGCTCGTTGAGGTGGAGACGTTGGGTGGAACCTTCTTGATGAGA
The DNA here is from genome assembly GCA_036971295.1 of Dactylellina cionopaga. Lineage (NCBI taxonomy): Eukaryota > Fungi > Ascomycota > Orbiliomycetes > Orbiliales > Orbiliaceae > Dactylellina > Dactylellina cionopaga. The sequence continues at coordinate 1,751,596 of JAJTTY010000002.1, read as the reverse complement.
GATTCTGGCCGGACTTTTTAGTAATCGAGAGATGTCTCAGACATCTTACCTCCGACAAAGTAAAGAAGTGGCGAATAATATTACAACCACATGTATTCTGGTGAGCTAGCCGAGCTAACAGAGTTGAGGATCATTGGTTGTACATTGTTGCAGAAGAACTCGTACTCGCCCTAATTTGTTTCTTATACGTTAGTATAGGTAAAGTACTCAGGTTCAATCTAATATTGGGGAGGAATTGGCTCACGAACGACGGATCCATTTCATTATTACTCTTGGGTTGCATGACCTGACGAGCGGCGAATGGATACTGATACTGCATGTTTTGATATGGTGTCTGTACAGGCGTGTGCACTGGGGACGGAGTGGTGTTGTAATTGGAGTATTGTTTGAACTGATCAAATGTCCTTGATTCATCGTAGGGCGACCATTGGGCGGCAGTTTCGTTCATAACAATTTCGAAATCGATCTGGGCATCGTAGAGCCTGCTCGCTTCCGGGTCGTAATCCTCTATCTGCCGGGTAATCCAGCCGTGTCTGCTTCGATACCTCATAACTTGGTCCATCGGGAACTGCATGCAATCGAGCAGTCTATTGTAGTCTACATTGTAATCCGATAGTAGCATCGATGGATGTAGTAGCGCAGCGTGATTTCGTTGGTATCTTAATCGGCTATTGATTTGTTCGATGGGTCCGAGGCATAGGGCGCCAAAGTATGCAGAATCAACGGCTGGGAAGAGCGGCTCGATTGCTAAAAGTAGTCCGTAGAAATTTGCTAGGAATACCATAACCATTGGATCGGACTTGGCCCGTCTTAAAAATGATAAGGGAAGGAAAAAAAGCCATGAGCCTAAGGGATGGATCATCTGGTATTCGTGATCGTGGTTCGACATAGGTAACTGGGTCTCTAGATTATTGAGGAAAGAGAACAGAGTGCTCAAGGCTTGCAATTCCACCGGTTTATTTGCGGCCTCGATCTCGAGATATTCGAGCGAGGCTCGCGCATTAGCAACTATCTGCCGTTGTTCTTGTAGGCTCGGTCTCATCGGAAACGTCTCGCTCGAATTCGCATCTTCTAGACTCGCTATAAACTCGCTGAACTCGCTCTCGTGCTTCCATGATTGCATAGACTGTATTATAATCGTTGTTCCCTCCATTAGGGTTTTCCAAGCGTTCCTATTTTACTAATTAGTATTTTCGAGTGTCATTTTTCTGGAATGCTAGATTAATTACCAGTCAGATGCTTGCCAGGAGAGCAAAACTGATGCAGCTAGACAAGCGTCTGAATTCGCTCTTGAAAACCTGCTCAGTTCATCTTGTAGCCCTTTCATGGCGACGCCGCCATGTTGGAATGAGACCTGTCGACTTTCTGTGGTTCCCGAAACCGATGCCAAATGCGCTGCTGATAAAGATAAGATAGCCTCCATTACAAATTCATGGTGAACTGCGAGCCTCAAGAATTTAAGACTGTGATGAACCCGCTATCGTCAGTGATACTGCGTATATACAAGCGGAGAAAATTGGGCTCTTACAGTGGGATTTCTCTAGCCCAGACTCTATATAAAGAGGGGTCTGCCATCTGCATATGAGAAGCAATTCTAGAAATGTCATGGAGTAATCGCATATCTTGTGACGACCTCGGTCTCAAAGTGGGTAAGGCATCATATGGGGAAAGATGTGCCGTGCTTCGAAGCATTGGAACCTGTGACCGTCTCCATATATCCTGTGTCATATACTCAGGTGAAACGGGTGACGATACTGGCACTGAACTGCTATCATCTGATGGTGGTGGCGCATCCATATAGTCGCAACGAACGTTGTGCTTGGAGCAGTTTCGGCTATCATCCAACGGCGAAATTAGCTAGGAGATCGATGAAGAGCCTCATAATGAAACCATAAAAGGCGGGGAAACACCGGTTCGTACCATTGTGGGAACGTCTCATCACATCGAATATGCCTTCGCTTACAAGTCTTGCAGCCCTTACGCGACTTGGTGTGGCTCTTTCGAGATGGGTTCTGACCGCCCATTTTGGCGAAAAGTTCGAATTTAGCTAAAGAGTTCGCAGTCGTCTAAAGTAGTAATGGGAGGGTTTTTTGTAGGTCAGATTCGTGTATAAGGATGCTCGGATAGTGTCGACTCGAGGTGACTATAGACTGGTAGAAAGAAGAGTGGAGGAGGCCTCTGTCAAATGAAGGGCGTATGTAAACGAGGATCCTGAAAGTATTTAAGAACGTAAGATGTCAAGTAAAGTGAGACCTGTGGGTCCAAGCTTGGAGTTGCGATGTGCGAGAGTCGAGCAGTTATATAAAATTTTCCGTGACCCTTTCAAGCCTACCGAACGGCAAGTGGCGAAGCTGTCTGGTTCTCCTTTGCTTTGATGGTAGCTTCTTATTTGGTAGTCATATCCAAGCTATCCCGTTAGGTCTGTTCCGGAGTAGATATAGGGTAGTGCTTGAGAGTAACCAAGGGGGTGAGGCCGTCTTTGTCGAGGATGTATGCATGTGGGGGACAATGCTGTTGCATCATCTGTAATGTGTAATGTCAAAATAATGTACTGTACTCGAGCAAGACTACGCCGCCGGGTTCTGCTGCTTCTATTTGGATAGACCATGCTTGATATAGGGTGGTGTGCAGTTGCTTTTTAGAAAAAAGTTAACAGTTCTTTTTTCGTGAACGAAAGTCTTTCGAAAGGCCCAAGATCTCCACTTGGACAAAACGGATGGCCCACTTCAAGCATACTGTGTAAGGGCACCAATGTCCTTTGCAATGTGGCCAGAGGCTTGTCATGTCAGAGCTTGTAGAAAAATAAAATATTATCACTGATCTCGCAACCCCAGTACACGCAAGATTCTAAGAACCGTTTTTTTGGAGAAACATTCGGGCCTGCACTGCAGGCACTAAGGTTAACCACACCCCAAGCCAACGAGCAGATGTGTGGCATGCTGCTGGCTGCACTTGCCTGGGCATGGGTGGAACACCTGCATGGTTTGTCAAGGACAGGGGCCCTGCTCCAAATCATAGGGCGGTGCACCACACTGTTCCGTCCAAAGCATGTTTTCTGGATTATCGGGTGTTTAGAGGTTTGGAGGCCTAAATCCCCAATATTTCAGGGCCGTGGGAAGAGACGTTCAGGGTAAAGTTCTGTGCAATAGTTCGCAATCCCAAAAAAGAGAGGGCGGGATCGCAGCAGCGAACAGGGTACGAAGCATGACTTTGCCGCGGAAGCTCATATTAGTTCCAAGTCTCATTCTGTTCTAAAAAAAAAGAAGAGAAAAAGTGGTAGAATAGGAGATTCCGACCTGCCTTGAGCGCGATTTCTAAACCAGTTCCATGACTCGATTGATACTATCTTTGAAATTTTGTCATTACTGTACTATCTCAGTCTCCAACATCTCACTTTCCGTTCCGTTTATCGCAAATACATCCTTATGAGGAAATTTCGAAGAGAGGCCTAAATCTACTTAGCATTGCTTGACAATTCTGATGCGCATTTCCGGGAGGCCCGCCAGATTGCCCTAACGCCGCCGGGATTTGATTTGTTAGCAGGACCCGGGGTCCGATTTCGATTGCAGGGATTTTTCGAATGGACGAGTTCCAGTTACGGTGTATCGACTCATTATTCCAAGGGTTTGCTAGTAATCTTGTGAGATGCAACCTCGAGAAATTCGGATACCAGAACCCACAAGGAAGGTATAGCTCGAGCACCGAGGCCGGATGGAATCGAGCACTGTGTGAGAGTGAGGTAAGCGCAATGACGATGTATCCCATATCTTGGAGACGCAAGGCGACGCGTCAACGCATCCGATACTCCAAACCAGCAATGAGTTGCTAGAATCCACCAAAACAAGGAAATTTGAAACTCTGCTCTGCTTTGGTAACAGTTCCTTTGGAATTCGTTCTAAGATTAGTATTAAACGCAGTATTTTAGAGCTTCGCCAATACAATTATATTTTTGTGCCCAAGCCTGAGTACGAGAGTCCTTCAGTCAATGCAAATGCAAAGACTTTAGTGTCACCATGAACGCTCCGCCTGTTCCCCGGGAACAATTTACAGTCAGATGTAAAGCATCGACAGGGAATTAGCCACCGGGTACCAGAATAAGTAAGTGAGGCATGGAGACCTGAGGCCGCCTGGGAAAGGCTTGGCCAGCCCTGCAGACCTTCCCGGGAGGCTGAGGCTCTCATGATCAATCGACAACCCCAGAAATAGATCCAGGAGAGAGAAAGAAGCCGTGGAAGCTCGCTTTCCAAAGATATTTAAATCGGCCGTTTCAGGGAAAGGCGTTTGAAGTTTCCGATCAGCTAGAAACGGCAAGTCGGAACAGATATATGAATCTTTACAAATCATTCAAGAAGAAAAGAAAAAATACAAACACCGAAATCACTTCAAGAAGAAATGTTACTGGTTGAACTTGCTCAAAAGGATGAAATCTGACGGGGAAGATACCCAGAACGACCATGTTCCCGATCCCATGCCGGTACCTTGTTTCCGATGACTGGGATAGCTAGAGTGATACATAAGTTTGCGACTCACAGCTCGCCTCTGCCAGCCTCCGGTGTCGCATGTTATTTGCGCAGATGATCAAGCGCTATTCTGCAGCATTGTTTGGGATACGCTTTTGCTTTTGAGGCTTCGCATGGTTTGTGCGACATAAACCAAATGCCAAAGAAGGAAGATAAGAATCGAATCGAACCGCGTCAATCACTCTAAAATTATATACATAAATACGAGGCTCTAACATACAATGGGTCAATGCTCTCAGTACGGGATAGATATAGAACTATTACATGGTTTGAAGGGTCTTTGCCGTCCTACGAAGCATACAGCATGTGGCTGCGTAGGTTCCTTGCCTCTGCGCGCAGCAACACATAGGCAGATTTCTTCGAAAACATGAACAGGGATACTGGGATCGTATCAAAAGACAGGTTTGCTTCCGGATGACTAACTAATCTTCCGTCTGTAAGCCTCAGGGCCGACTTGACTATGTTCAAAACGGCAGCCGCGATGAAGATTGATGGCGTAATGTTTGCTTCAAACCTATAGATCTCGAAACAGCCAAAATGCGGCTCGTATTCAACATCGATCAGAGACCGAGTCGGACACGATATGATCATATGAGATGTCGCACATAGACACGTATACCATAAGAAGTAAAAGGTGAAGGCTGGAATCGACGGCAAGATAATCTATCGATGTAACTCTGCGATACTAGTATACATGGCTGTATTTGTATTTGCTGACGAGGCCTAGAGTATACGAGCGGTCCAGCAAAGTTAAAAGAATATTGTAGTTTTCGCCATTGAAGATGGGCTGAACATGTGATGGTGAATCTAAGATTTCGATATTCATTCTCCAATCAGCTATAGGGCGGCCGGCGGCTTCCAGTTCCCTTCTACGTTACGATCCATATCAATTTTAATTTTATATTTAAACTTAGTCTTCCGCGATAAGCTGGGAATGGTTTGTCAAAGCAGTCTATATCATGCAATCTGCTAATTTTAACGTCAAGGCATCAATATTTGACAACTCAACACGTCTGCCGGTGTTTGTTGGGCGGGGTCCCCGGTAGGTTGGGACGCTTGCCCTGGGTGACGACATTCCTCAATCCAACTCGACCTACTGGATCTGACGGCCTAAGACCAAAACGCACCACGAGGGGCAGCGGTCACGGGTATAAGACAATACGTAACCACAGAGCATACGGGCAAGACTCAGGTCCTAGGTCCCGTAGTCACTCATACGTTACATAAAGTCGAAGGTACGGTAAATAACTGATTGCTCGATTCTTGAACAGTTTGAGCGGAGTCTGCATGTGCAAACAAGCCAAGGCCAGCCTTCAAGGGTGAGAGATCCCGATGGATAAGAAACCCGACAGCAAGTGACCATTACAAACATAGATGGCCATCCAAGCCTAACGGTACCCATGGACGGGTTGTCTCCCCGAAGCTTAGCGCGAGGTGGCTCACTTGTCAACCATATATGCCAAGGATAATTTAGTAAGAGAAATATGCGATTCCTCGATTTGATCTTGCGTTGGGAATCGGCGGAAGATGGTATATGACGGGCTTGTCTCCAATGAACGGAAAGGTCCTTAAAGGGTTTAAGCTAGCTAAAATCTGCAGAAAATCTGCAGCTTCATGGCTTACTATTCAACTTACGCACGTGCGCCGCACACCGCTGGCGTTCGCACTAGACATATCTGCAAGTGGGACTAATGACAGCTGCCAAACCAATTTTGGCTTTCAAAACAATTAATTACTAAGTTAAGAAGAAGTACATTATATACAACTAAAACCTTCGTTGAAGTGGGGCGAACTCAATCCTCACCTGATGTTCAGTTCAAAAAACATCGTCGATTTTCCCGGCATGTCGGTTCCTGCCTAAAAAATTTGCTTCTGAATGTTAATCCTCCTTTGACGCCCGGCTTTATTATTGCAGGTTAGTTGAGCGTTCAAGCGAATCGGGATGTCACCCTCACCCGTCTTGTTATTTCTTTCTCCCTTGGTTGAGATAGGTGGAAGACTAATGCAACCAAGTACCGGCTCGAGAGCTAATTGGACAACAACCTCGTATTCGTCTGTTATTTCCCACATTATAAGTCCTCAAGAAATTGGTCGCAAATTCAGATGGAGCTTCCTACGAGGATAAAAGGGGGGAAATAGCTCAAGGGGGAAGATACCGATCGGTTTAGCCTTCTCTCCGGCATTCTCCCGTGACTATTCGAAAAGTTGCAACGGCATCGGCAGGAATAGGGTTGTGTTGGAGGTGAAGTCGACGTTGGAGTGTAACTCTGATTAATCGCTGACGTCGCTGACGCAAGCTTCAAATTCTCCAACTGCGACAAAGTGGCTGCTGATTTTCAAAAGTCACTGGATAAATGTGACAGAACTATCTGTAAATTTCCATGGCTGCATGCTCACTAGTTCCCAAGCCATGGCGCTCGCTCTGCGCCTATGATCGACGGTGCATATGTAATTCTTGATCTTGCGCTTGCTCCTGTCATTTCCGTCATATCGATGCAATAGGATAAACTTCCCATGAACCCTTGATACTGATGTTGTACAGAATCGACGTTGGACGAAAAGCACTGACCTCTTAAAAATTGTGACCAAAGTCTCAACGTCTTAATTCTCATTGGCTAGCCGATACCAACCGCTGTGCCCCTCGCGTGTTCTATGCATCCTTCGAGAAGGATTCTTGCAGTTGGTGATTTGGTCCACCAACCAAACGGTGGCGCGCATTACCCACCTGAGTCGAGATGCGATTTATCATCACGTCGAAGCCCAACCTTCTCGAACGATTTCTCGTGTTCTATGCAGCCGCATCTTGCTTCATTCTTGGGGCGAACTTAGGCTAATATCAAACTGTCTGTGCGTCTGTTGACCAATTGGATAAGCTTGGCTTCCTGGTTGAGGTTTTCTAGAAGCCTTCCATGCCACAAAGCGAGCTGGAGGCTGCCAAAGGGAGAAAATCGGAAAGCTGCTTCGGGCAATGCTCCCTCTCGCGTATTGTACCGAGACGTACCGGTACAAGGGCTGCCTGCTTATTGCTTGTCAACCTCTCGCTGTCTTTTGCGAAATTAAAGGTTCCGCTCCTCGCGTCGACAAGTGCATTTTCCACGTTACATACAGATCCACCGACTAAGGCACAGTAATAAACGTGTCTCCACCCTTAGTTCACTAGGATGCAACTTTTATCTACCTACATGTAGAATACAAGGATCAGTCGACACTCTCGAGAAAGCATCAACCGGCATACCTCTCTGTTGAGGAACATGCATAGTTCGAAGAATTCCGTGGAATCACTCGGTCACGTTTAGAAGGCTGGCATCGCAAGCGGCAGAAATAGATGGCGAATTCCATCACTCACGTCATGGGAAGTTAAGACAAAAAGTGGGGCCTTATTGGCACACGGTTGAATTTTTGAATGAGATGTCCACACACTACACTCTTCTCGGAAGCTGGTTTCTTCAAATGATAGCTGACCCGCTTTCGGTGCTCACGCACGGTCGCGCCTCTGATTAAAGAACTAAAATCTGAAGCTCGAGTAGCGTTCGATATATTGCCATCTTTCCGTGTGTTACATGGGCCTTTGGACAAGCCAACGAAGAAAATAAAATAAACTGTCAGTGCGGCATGTTACTTCCAATGAACAGGTTTCTAGCTTCGAAGGGACCAAATCCGCGGAACTTTCAATATGCGGGCTAGCTTATTGCAGGAGATTTGCAGCAGGGATTTTGCCTTGGGCAATTAATGGGACTATTACCAAAAGATTCAAATGTTATCAGGGCTGATACCTCGCAGCCCCCCCTTTACCTCTCACATCACCGTGCATGGATATCTGTAAGTTCCCTTTTGTTCACTAAACATTTACCCCATCCCCAAACTCCGTGCTCCGCAGTGCAGCCCGTGTTGCACAATACGACCCACTGGGACGAAATCAAAGGGATATAGGGAGCTCGAGCCTTGGATAGCGCCATATTCGCTCTCTATTTGCGGCTCAACTTCGGAATACCCCATTTAGTTTAATATCCATTCACCCTTTCTATCATTCGTTTCTCTTGATTGTGAGGAACTACAATTCTCAATGAGAGATTCTATCTCGGTAACTCCTAGCCTGACGACATGTTTGTCATTTATCCCCGCAGTCTTGAGGGCTTTCCCCAAGGCATCTAACGCCCAGTATCTCAACTTTTCAAATACCCTTGGGTTCTGCCGTCTAAACAGCTTACCGACATAATCTAAGCCGTTTAACCGAATCACTATTTAGATTGGGTCTTGCAGCGGTTTTTTTTTTTTGATCTGGATAAAGAGACTCCGAGAATACCCAGCTGAATCTGGTACAGTTGCACGGACTATTTAAAACCCACTCGGGAGCCCCGATCAACGATCATGCTAGTCCTTCAATCTATAACAAGTATATAGTAAAGGATTTTCCCTAGGATTTATTAGCCTGAGGATATGTTGGGGTTGTGCAGTTGAATTCACCTGGTTAGAATGTAGAAATGCAGGAATAGCTTTGGGTAGATATAGGAACTGGCTAGCGCTCCGAATGAGAGAGCCGTGCCTGCCGATACAAAAGTTCAATATTTTCGTAACATCGGATGAACAACGGCCGGGAAGATCCTTTGCAGACCAATCAAGGCTAGCTTCCTAGTCTATTTACCCTAGTCAGCCTACTCACTGCCTTCGTAAGCTGCAAATCTAGTGTCGATTCTTGCGAAACGCGGGATGTTTTGGAGAGCCATAGCGATATATCGCGCGACATTGTATCTGTACAAATCTTGCAAATTTCTCGTGCCACGCCAATCTCTTGATATTCTATGACCAACCTCGTATTTGATAACATGGCTTGATTCTCCGGAAGAATTACCGAGAAAGCATCGGAGCAATACAATTATTATATCGCTTACGACTCTCAACATCACGCACTTCCACGGAAGAATTCTGGCTATGTAGCAAATGGTGAAGGCTTTGAACTCAAAAGTTGAATATTTTCAGGCCCAAAATCGGGTGGCGCACTGACAAGAACCAAAATAGCTTTATGAATAGCCCATTTCTTGAGCGGATGGCTCGAAAAGATCAGGATAATGGATATCCGGATGTGATACCAGGATTATTGAGACAGAGAACACAAATGTCAAATCTACAATGTTGTAAACTGGTAATACCCTGGGTAAATGGCTGGCTGGTACATAAGGCATGCCGGGTTCTAGGGTTAATGCGGCAGCGGCATCTGGTACCAAAATTAGCCGCATTCTTCGCTCTTGCCGCATTCGCGCAATGCGCGCTTGGGCAGATTTAGCGTCGTGCGAGGCCGATCATGTCAATAAAATATTTCAAATTCGAGAAACGATAATAGTCTAGTTATATTTTAATGCCCCTCCGCATTAATTTACGGTTTATTTTTATTATCAGCGCGGGGCCATACTTACTATACTATCCCCCAAAGGCTCAGCGTATCCCTATTATTGGAACCTTTCCTCGTATTTCTATGCCCCGGGGCCAGGTTCATTAGGTTCAGAATTAGCTAAGCCACTCGCCCTCTAAATATCATTTCCAACGAACAACGCAAATTCCCTTGCCCAAGATGAAAGAATTCGAAACCGAGTCTGACAGATTATATATCCCATTTAGCTGCATCCATTTTGAACTTCTACAGAAGATTTCAGATAAGTTATTGGCACGGCATTGGAAGGTTCAGATGCAATATTTAGGCTAGACGGTATTATAGTTTGAAGGTATAGTGTGTCGGTGCCTTGATTGGTGTACACCTTCCAAGCCAATCTCTCAAACCTCGTATATACCCGCCACACTCTAACGGCGGGGCCGCTGCAGACTGGAGAACGCTTTAACTCGATCAAAATGCATGTAAGCCCGTTATCCGTTTCTTGGCTCTTTTAGCTCCACACCCGAGTGCAATGACCTATGTGCCTTCCATTTTAAAGAGATTTATGGTGTAATCAAAACCTGAATTTAACATCCTTCGCTATATATACTTGTTATGTTAAATCGTTTCAATTTTGGGTCTAAGGCAGCAAAATAAAAATAAAAATAAAAATAAAAACCCAATTATTCTTGAATCCCAAAATATAACGAAATACGTGCCGTGTCATGCTTACAACCTATTGCTGACTATATAATATCTAGGCAGAGCTGTGCGGTCCCCGTGCCGCATATACGGCTTGGTTGTAGAGAGGAAAGTGTGACAAGAACAAGATCATGAACCGCCATTTCCTTGGATTGGTTAGAGATGGACGTCACCTCCCCGGTATAGTACAAACCTCCCGAGTGCACAATATCGTACCCACGGGTGACTAGCGACTTGACACAAAGATCGGGCCCACCCCACTTGATTAATCTTTCGAGGGTTCACATTACCTGAGGAAACTAAACGGCAAAGAGGTGACTGGCATCCGATCCCAACAAACAATTGGCTGGTAGATCTTTCAAGTGGGTCCATATTCTGATACCATCGCGGATTACACCTTCAAAACCCAAACCCTCCCCTCTCGTCTAGATATTCCCTTTTCGATAACGCTCAAATACTAAAGCTCTGATGTGACATACCATTGCTCTATATTGGCTACAATTTCAAATTCTATTATATCACGCAGGCCGCTGCTCGAGTACCATTCTGCTTCAGGGATCGGTCCGCTGTTCCTCAACCTTGCATGCCTTGCATGTGCCAACTGTCATTTGCCCCCAAAGTACGATGGCCTTTGACTCTCCGCTCACCCCCATAACTTCCCGTTATTCCGCAGGAGCACGGGCGGCCAGAAGATGCAGGTTGGTGCCTCAGAGTGCTCTGCAAACAGGCGTGTGCTTAACCTAGCGAGCTGCGTGAGCTGCAGCTAGGCAGTCTCCATGGCCCACCTTTAGCTATCTCATGATTGAGCTTGATAGCTAGTTTCTATATTATCGACTTCTTATTTTTAATAGTTTACTTGGACTGACATTATATATAGACCATCAAGAGTAAAGCTCTGATGTTTGATATATGATTTGAGTATTTAAAATTTACGAGCGAGTTATCCTGGAGTTCTATAGATCTGATACACTGTCGTCCTACCTAGGTGTATCTTAATGCCCTAAATGTTCTAGCCCTTCCTCTCTGAGAACGAGCCCTAGAAAGGCTCGATGCTTGGCTAAATCCTACGAGAGGTGTGGCTCCATTCACGAGCCTTCAACGGGGGGTGCCTTGTCACATATAAAGCGTACAATATAAAGGAAAGGATAAGAGTCTGGCATGCATCCAAGTCGAGTTCCGGTGGAGAATGGACCCACATACACAGTTTTGACGAGAGATTTTTCGTTTATGCTCGAGCATGAGCGGCTCAATCGGAGCGAGAAAGTGTACGCTAGCCTTGCATGCGGAGAGACATGTGCAGATGTGTCCAAAGTCGTCTGGCTGGGTCTCCTCGCTCCACCTTGTAGCTCCAGTTTTCAAGTTTTCGTGAATAGTTTGCTTTGCAACTGTACTCCACATCCAACAATCAAGAATGCTCTGGCGAGCTCGGTAGCGTGGTACCCGCAATGGATCCAGTGGAGTCGGTGTGTAGAATAGGCTATAGTCTATTGAGTCTCTCCGCTTTGCTTTGAAGAATCTAGCTTGCGATGTTACGTGGACACTCCACATTCCAGCTCCGGTTTTTCTCATTCACATATCCCGCCTCCCTTCCCCAGCTTTCGCCACGAGTCGTGAACTTGCATCCGCATGCTTGTTCTAAGACCAATTAGATTAATCTATCTAATGATCCCCGGCTAGGGATTGTTGTTTCTAGGCTATTATATCGATACTTTCATCAAAGCTCAAATTGAATCCTTTGGGCTCGAAGCCCCTAGCAGCTCATGCATATATTCCTTTGGTCCAGGTAGCTATATTATGACCACAGTGCCCCCCCAGACGTCTACCCACGGGCCGCTGGGTTAAATGTTATATCCATTGATATTGCTTCGCACAACCACGGGAAACAGGCTCTCCCATGCGAACATTTTTGTAGGGATAAGTTCAATCTAGCTGGTGGGGCTGGGCTGGAGAGGCCCTCGGTTATTCTCAGACAGGAAGAGCGCCATATATGCATATAAAATCTTGTTAGATTGGTGGTCCTCGTATTGTGAAATTCTTTATTATCGCTGATCTCCGGTTCCGATTCGTTCTCGGACTACCGCCACACTTACGCTCGTTCCTCAGACGATCATAACCAATTTCTCGATCGTTACAAAATGCGTGAATAAATTTAAAAATTCGTGGAAGCCGACAAATTGTGGAAACAATCATCCAAAATATTGACATTGTACGGAGATTGTGGCTGTTAATAAGGGTGTGAGTTATAATTAATACATGTGAGAAGATTGTGGCAATTTAACATGGGAAAGGCAATAGTTAATCAATGAGGGCTGTAGGTGCTGCTGCTGTGGCGCTAAATGTGCCAATTGACATCTGATCCATCCAACCAATGAGCGTACGCATACTTACTTTAGTTAATCGAATAATATATACGAGTTCGTAAACCTGCCTTCTCAAAACTCTCCGTATCTCTATACCTGCCTCTTCAGTCTATAGCTCGAAGCATTGGGGATCCAATATTCGTATTGTCCCTTCTCGCCCGCCCTTTGTAGCATTCGGCACATAAGATCGACTAGCTCGCCGAGTGCGAGCTCTCAGAGAGGTGCTTCGAACGTCAGATTATGGTTGTGGTTACACAGCACAACTGTACAGCTGATGTTTCAAGTTTTAAGCTTTCTCGTATCGACGGCCGCGTGCACATCGGGTACGTGCCTATACGTATGCACATGTGAGCATATGTCTCCACCCTTCTCACAACGTGGCCTTGTCGTTCCAATCAATTTCTCGTGACTACATATACGATTCCAACTAATAGGGAAGCTCATGTTGTACGCACGTATGGCCACCTGAATTATCTCGTAAACCAGTGGCCTGAGTATATCTAAGCCGTAGATCGTAGGACAACTGGCTAGCTTAATTATCTAGTCACCTGCATACTTGCATATTCGGCTCGTCCAACTGACTAAGCGATTAGGAAGTTCATTTAAAAGCTATTATTACTCCACCCATACACCCGCATGTTCTATAAGACTGCAGTAAACGAAGTGGAACAAGACAAAAGAAACGTACGTCCCGCTGGAGATGGAAATACAAATCAAGTGGATATACATAAACTTTAAAAGAGATTAATGCGATATAAGCTATAAAACAATATAAAATGTTGGTAGAGTTTAAGACGCCATACCCAAATGCCCATGGTTCCATGCCTAATCAGTCCCAAAACTCCGAACAAGTACATCGAACTTGGACAAATGCACACCAAACAAAGAAAATATATAGGATAAATATAAAAATAGTAATAATTCTACCCAGAGCCCTGCGAAGACATTAGAACTCCGACAGAGATCCGACACTCTTCGAATCGATGATGTGTAAAAACCCATGAAAACCAAAGTTCACGAAAACGCGTTGCCAACGATGTTGGGAAATTAAACCGGCGAGACGGCATCAGAGTCTACTCAAACGAGACTAAGAATCTAGTACCTCTGCTTTCCGACAATCCTAAACGTCTCTTTCGTCTCGTTCTCTCCCTTGAACTAGATACCCGAATATTTGTTAACCACTGATGGTCTTCAAACACTCCCATACATTTTTACAGGTATCTCTATTACTTACCTGTAACATGAAGATACTGCTCCGATTTGTTGACCCAGCCATAACCAAGTTCGGCACAAATCCATCATCCTCCATAGGGACATGTACCGCAATACCGGTCCTCGCCACCCTCTCGAAGCAACTCTCCCCGAGAACGACGTCTAACAATGTATCCTGCCCTTTCCGATCCCTAATGACAATCCTCTTCTCATTCGAATTCAACCCGCCTCCACCTCTTGCCGCGTGTCCCGGTGGAGGTGTGATGATATTCAACCTGCCAGGTCCTAGATCTGCCCACTTGGTCGCGCTCTCCCTCTTCCACAGCTTAATCTTAAGGTTGGAAACGTATCCTGTACCTTGATACGGGGCTTCGCCACCAATACCTGTGATAGGAATACCACCCAGAGGATTGATGATACCTCTCGGACCTGCCAGTCCGCTGGAGTTACTTGAGGAGCTCATCCAACTGCCTCCGCTGGAGGACTTGGTGCCCCCAAATATCGAGCTCCTCAGGCTACCCTTGAATGCCGAGAAGGCACTTCCAAGCGAACCAAGACTACTGCTTTCGCTCAAAATGATACTCGCGGCTTCACCCGGGAACCCGGGTGCGCCGATAGCACCGTTCGCGGTATCCACATTTGTAGCCCGATAGCCCCTGACGCTTCCACTTCGCCCGATAGATCCCTTCCTGCCGAGCTTTCCGGCTCCGCCGAATCCATTACAAGCGTTGATCCTGGCGGTGTTGATCGCGTTGTATAGCGCCTCACACTCCTGCGGACTCCGACTCCTAAACATCACCGTTCCACCCTGGAACTTGGCCCTTGGTTCCGCCCGAATTGACAGATCGACTGCCGTACCTCGTCTTATCGGGGTAACCGGTGTGACCTCAAAGCTCAACACCATCTTGCCTTGAGCTCCATCGGCGCCAACCTTGTAAACTTCGATAAAATTGTCCAGTAAAGCGAGTCTATTTTCGTCCTCCGAGATCTTCTCCCACGCGCCCTTGGGGCTCCACGTGAACACAAACGCATTAGCCGTGTAACCGGTCATCGAATTCTTCGCGGAATGTCTTGGTGAGCCGGCACGTTCTCGTCGGGCCACATCTTCGTATTGCGTTGTGGGTGCGTCCTTGCGTCCTGCGGAATGTAGATTTCGACCCGCGATCATATCCTCAAACATAGGTCCGGGGATATCTCCGTCCTCATCTTCGATCTTTGGTGGAGCCTCTGAGAGTTCGTCATCTGATCTTTCATCTTCTATTTGCTCTTCTGCCTCTGATTCCGACGAACTTTCAGTTTCCGAATCATCAGTTATGGTGCCGCTATCCGACTCTGTTGCGCTGGAAGGCGCATATTCGTGTTTCAACGGTGATGATATCCTTCGCCTTAGGTTTCCTCTTAAGTTAGAGGTAGAGATTGATCGCGGCGAGGACCGTGATTTGTTCCTAACTGTGCTTCCGGAAGATCTCGAGCTTACACTCTTCAAATCCTCCTGAGAGGAAGAAGTGTGCAGCGGCAAAGGTGGCGGGGCATCGTCGTCGTCTTGCGCGGCTGATCCCGATTTGCTAGACTTTCGAGAGCGGCTAGATGAAGCGGTACTCTTCCTAGGATCGCCAGTCCTTGTTGCGGAAGACCTAGTCGACCCTGATGCAGTCGAACTAGTATCAGTAGAACTCTCAGATTCACTTCTGGACCGTCGGCTGACCCCATCCGAAAGCTCGTATCTGTCTGGCTTGCCATGCTTCAAGTCTTCTTCGGTCCAAGATAGGATGCTCGATTCATCAGCCGATAATGCGTCGTCTTCGTCTTTCTCGAACTCCTCTTCATGTGCCGGCGAGGCAGGCGGGGAAGTAGCAATCTTGAAGGATAAGCTTGCCGGTTTGCTAGTTGACTTTGGCGGTGACTGGCTTCGTAACCTAAACGGCGAGCGTCTCCTGATCTTCGACGTCGTTACTTCCTCCACACTGGCTGGTTGTGGCTGCTGGGGAGATTTAGGCGTCGGCAACTTCTTTGCTTTCGCTAGCTTCTCCCGCTCCTTCTCCTGTTCTTCTTCTAGTGCTCTGGTCTTCCGGTCTTCGTTGTCTTTCTTCCTCAGCTCGGCCATTCTCCTCTGCTCGTGCCTCGTCTTCCGTCGCTGTAACCTTGCGGGCCCATAGGAGGCACTACTCATCGGACTAATAGTTGACGGCGGTGGCGACGGAATCCTCTTTTTCGCTACATAATGCGGCATCATTTGCACGATATGCGGTAGCTCCCCGTATACTGGCACCGCCAACGGTCCTCCATCGTATAAATCGCTGAGTCCAGGGATAATAACCACTGCAACCGTCGGCTTCCCAGGCTTCTTCCCTTCAGGCTCGGGCATCAACGCAGCATCCGACTCCGGGAACCTGTCAATCTCACTCGTGACACTCATACCCGGTGTCGGCGGCTCCGAGTATCCATCCTCGATGCCCAAGCTCGTCAACTGCGCTTCGATCTCCGCAGAAATCGACCTAGGAGTCTCCTCATTCGACACCATGGGCTGTAGACCGACATCCATGTTTTCTAATTGCATCCTACTCGCTTTGGATACCTCGTCCGCCGCGGCGCCCAAAAGATGCAACCACTCCATTTTGATCATTGAATCTGCGGTTAACACCATCTTCTCCTTCCACCTGCTCCCATCGCTCAACCGAGCATCCACCTCGAGCACCATATCCCCTTCTTCCTCCCCTTGCTTCGCGCTAATCCACTTAACAGGCAACGGTTGAAACGCCAACCACTTGCGTCCTTCATCCTCCTTTGCAAGCTCACAAACCATGAGCTCCGCGTTCTCACTCTTACTCTTTCCTTTTCCTTCATCCCTCAGATACAACTCCACCGACTTATCCAACACCTTCCCTAACGAATGCTGCATCTTCATCTGGAAAATATCCCTTGCGCGAACCCGTCTGTTCGGCTCGATCATTACACCGTAACAAATCTCTAGCGTCTGTAGGTCTCGTACGCGGGAAGCATCGATACAGGCGGCAGCTTCATCTTCTAGACGTGCGCGTTCTTCTGCAACCTTGTGTCGTGCGGTGCCAACGAGACCCTGAAAGGAGACGAACGCTTCCTCGGCGAGCGGACTGGGTGAGAGGTAGTTTATTCGCTGGAAATCAAAGAAATGCATCGGTAGTACACATGTCATTAGTGTTTTATTCTTTCTTCCCTTTGCAGCAGTAAGATAGTCCGATATAGAAAAACTTGGAAACGGTGTGTAGCGCATCAAAAGCGAGAACACCATGGGTGATGTAAAAGGTATTGATAAACACACACCCATGCATATAAGACATGGTCAAAAAGGAAATAGATACGTGATATACGTCGAAATGGGAGAGGCGTCTCGTAAACCAGAATGACGACCGGGAATCTGGTCTACGAGACAGGAATGATTGGCGGGCGTTGGGAGGGAGTGATTAAGGAATGTGGGGATAGGGCTATAGGGAGGGACTCCTACGGGATACTAGATCCCGATCTAGAGCACAAACGAGGGCAAGAGAGGGTGGAGAGGGCATTAATTTCAGTTGTAGCCAAAAAGAGGGCATTATCTATGTATGCCGCCCTAAAACACCACCAAAAGCTGGAATGCAGATGACGAAATTCATAAAGAAACACAAAATGCAAATAGAAAATGAAATTGTGAAATCATCGAACGATGAAAGGTCTGTGTTTGAATGGGAATTGAAACACAACATCCTACGTCTAGCGACGGCCGGTTTTGATATAAAAATTTCAACTCACGTACCTTAAAAAGCTTCGTGAGCACCCTGGTCCTCACCAGCGGCCTCTTGAGCAAATACCCAACATCGATCGACTTGCCGCTCTTCCCCGTTCCAGCTAAAACATCACTCGTAGATCCCACGCTACCATTCCCACATGCTTTTTTCTTCTCAATCGCTTCTAACACGTCCGTGTTGATCACCACCTCGTCCCAGTCCATCTTCCAGTACGCAATGTAGTCTTCGTACACGTACTTCGACGTTTGCGCCCATTTCAAAATTTCCTCGGGTTCTGGTACCGCGTCTGCGTCGTCGGGCGTGGCAATTTTAATCGCATCGGCGAGCTTTTCGTGAATTCCGTTCAGGCGTTTCAGCGCGATACTCACGTCTACGATGGCTTTTAGCGGGTTATTCTGGATCAGTTTCTCCGGGCTCGCCCGTTTGCCCGCAGCGGCCTCCTGATCCGTCTTTGCCAGCTTCGCATCCAAGAGCACAGGCACGATGCGGTGCTCTAGGAGTTGCAAGTCCTCAGTATAAGAGAACTCCTCTGTTGCAAGTTCGATCAGGAGGTCTTTCAGCGTCAATGTCCCTACCACGACTTTATTCTTGATCGACCGGATAGATCTGGTGCTTTTGATACTCTTCGCCCGAGCTGACGAAGGGCGACGTTCGGAGAGTATGGACATGAGATCTGCAGTACTCTTGTATCTTTTGATTCCAGATCCACCTCTCAAGGGTTCGTGAACGGAAACAAAGTACTCATCTCCTGGATCTTCATCCTTCGCAAGATTGGTATGGGCGGCTGGAGAAGTGAGGGAGCGGGTGAGGCCCGATTTCATGTTCTGGCCTGGAAGATTGAGGTTATCATCGTTTGGAAGGTTACGGTGAATTTGGGATGTAGTCGCAACGGAGTGATCAGAGTAATCGGTATGATGAGAGGACCTCGAAGCAATAGAGAACTGCCTGACAGGGAGGTCTGCGGATTGCGAAGCAGACGAAGGATGCCTTGTTACAGGAGGAGATATCGGTTCTGCAGCAGTCCGTGGGGCGAACGAGAACACTCTATGTCCAGATGGGGGTGATGTAGGTTCGGATTCAACAGACAATTGCGATGAAGATTCCTCTGGTATCGTGGCTGCAAAAGGCTTTCTTCGACGCTTTGCATTCTGAGACCCAAAGAGGTTAATGCGGCGCTTAGGAATAGAGAATATAGAAGTTTTCGTAGGAGTTTCAGGAGACGATGGGGGGTCTGCAGGCGTTTCTTCCGAGGTTGGTTCCGGAGCCGGTTCACGAATTTGTTCCCGTGACGGTTCTCGAGGTAGTTCCTGAATCTTCTCTCGGGATGGTTCCCGGGTTGGTTCGCGAATCTTTTCTCGAGAGGGCTCTCGTATCGGTTCATGAACCTTTTCTCGGGATGGTTCTCTGATCGGCTCACGAATCTTTTCTCGGGATGGTTCTTTGATTGGTTCATGAATCTTTTCTCGGGACGGCTCGCGAACTGGCTCAGACTCAGGTTCGACCATAACTACAGCCGGCTTGAAGTCTGCTACACGGAAGGTGATATCATTGTGAGCAGGTAGTACTGGCGCATTGTCGGTCCGCGCCGGCGGCGAAGGCGGACAGTCCTCCACCGTTGCAAAGTTCTTCCTCGACTGTACATGGTTCTTATCCATTGCTGGGGCGCTATTCTTTTGATGCAGAATCTTCTTCTCCATGACCGGGAAGCTCTTCTTTTGCTGTAACAGACTCTTCACCACAACTGAAGGAAAGCTTTTCTTCTGCTCATGGGGATTCTTCTCTGGCAGATGGAAGACTTTCTTTGGCGGCAAAGCACTCTTATCAACCGGAGAGGCAAAGCTCTTCTTTGCGGGGAGAGGACTCTTCTTTTCTACCTCGGGCGTCGTTTCTCGAGTTCTATGCTCAGATTCTTCCATTTCAGCAGATGTATCGTCCGTGAGAATGGACGAAGAAACAATTGACTGGTCATGAGCAGGAAGATCCTTCGGCTTGGTCTCATCTTCGTATATGATTTCGCCAAACATCTCGTTCATAACCTCGAGTACAGTCGCCTTGATGCTAGCTGCCATTTCCTCCTTCGAACGCAGAGCGTCAGGCCCAACTCGCTTTTGCACCTCTTCAGCTAGCACGGTCTCGGCATCCTTCTTCTTCTTTTTCGCTCGGGTTGTGCTGCGCTGGGTTGCACGTTCGATCTCCGACATGATCTCTTGATGCCTTTGTTCCTCGCGATCTGCCCTCCGCTGTTCCTCGACACGGAGCCGCTCACGCTCGAATTCCAGCCTCTCGCGTTCGCGCTCCTGTTCGATCCTCAACTCCTCGATGACCTTGAGTTTCTCTTCCTCCCTTATCCGTTCGATTTCCCTCGCCCTCTCCTGTTCTCGTATCAGCTCCCTCTGCCTTCTCCTCTCCTCTTTTTCTCTCTCTCGCTTCTTTTGCTCCTCTCTCTCTCGATGCGCCTTCAAATCGAGTTCTCTAATAGTCCGCCTCTCTTCTTCACGTTGTCTCTCTTCTTCCAAGACCAATTGGCGCTCCTCTTCTTTTATCCTCTCGATCTCCTTTTGTCTTTCCGCTTCTCTCGCTCGTTCCATTTCCTGGTAGCGTAGCCTCTCTTCCTCACGAATTCGAGTTTTCTCACGTTCCATCATCTCCTCCCGCTCGACCTGCCGCTGCTTATGTCGCTCGTGCTTTTCGGCCTTGGTGAACTTCCTTCGGAGGGGCACGACTCTGATGCCATCATCGTCTAGAGTGCTGCTGAGGGGTGTACTTTCCCTGCCGGGGTCTGATAGAACGCTTGCCGGCGTGTCCTCAATACTTTTCAGTGTCGGAGGCGTATCATCATCAAGACTTTTCGTGCTAGGTTTCGAATTCAAGATGGCCGGCATCGAACCAACATGTGGTGGCGGCGGCGGTGGGGCATCATCAATCGCCGCCATCGGCACAACCGCCAAATCCTCTCTGCTTTCCAATTCCGCGCCAGGGATGTCCACCGTCGTTGCTATTTCCGTCTCTTCTTCTTCCTCTCTTCCCTGTCGCCGAGCGGCACCAAAACTTCTCCTTCGGTGATCAGCATCGGTTTCCTTCCCGCTCTCATGTCCAGATACAGCCATGAGCTTCTTCTTCCGCCGTTCTCTCTTAGCCCTCATCGCCTCGACATCAACGCCTTCCCTCGGCACTCTCTTCTTCTTTGTCTTCTTCCGTGTTAGCTTAGCAGCAGCATCTTCTGGAGCGCTGTTCCATGCACTCTTGTCTTCCCTGCCGCTCATCTCGGCACCGCTGACAGCATCTTCCCACTCGCCGATATCACGGTTACTAACCACGGATCCGGGTCTACTGCCCTTTCTAGAACCAGCATTGGAGCCGTATCCACTTAACGCCGGCGGGGCAGGTAGCGCCAAGGGTTCGAGCCCCCATCTCGCGCTGCTGGTTTCCAGTTCGTCAAAGTTACTATCGTTAACAGTGTAGTCTGCGAGCATTGTCCTTCGCTTCTCGGGATTACGGGAGCTGCTGCGGGGTACTTGCTGTTGTTCTTGAGAAGCAGGTATCGGAGGCGGTGGGACATAAGGGTTCGTGTCAGCTTCGATGACACCGCCGCCTTCGAATTGCCATTTTCGCACTCGCTCGCGGACGTTGACGGTATCGTAGGGACTGTGCTGCGGTCCTAGGTCGAGCGGTGGTTTGATGCCTCCCTTTGCTAGCCCTCTTCCACCACCGCTGGTTTTGCGAACGGATGTACGTCTCGATGGAGGAGGGGTTCGGCGACCTCGTGGCGGGGAACCGGTGCGACGGAGGAGGGAGCCAGTAGTTCCCATGAACCGTTTAGAGATGGAAAGGACACGCCGGGAGGTGACGATTTGGGGTTTCGTGTAGCGGGTAGCGTTTGTGCCATATTTGGCGGTGGATACGGAAGGACTAGAGGTTGCGGACTTTTGAGGGGAGGATGATAGTATTGGTGGAGGTGGGAGGGTCGGAGTGGAATGGATTGGTGCATTGTGCTTTGTAGGAGAAGCGATGGGAGAGATGACAGGACGGTCGAGGGAGGCGAAGATGTCGTTCGGGTCGCGGACTTTGCGCTTCGGCGCCGTGTACGCCATAGTGGTAGTGGTGGTGGTGATGTACGTGTAGATGTGTCCGTCTCAGTAGAGGAGCGTATCGATATTGATATTATTGATATATTGTTGATATATTGTTGATATTGATATTGGTGCCTCGGCAACGCCGGGCTGATAACGACTGTGGTAAATGGTAGCGGTAACTAATAATATACAGTAACGTAGAGAGACGATAGTCTGATGGTAGGGTTATATCATCTTTGATAGAATATTCCCCGAGCGCTTGTCATAAGGAGGGGTTCTGGTGAAGACTGAATGTTTACATTTTGCAGATATGCAGGCTAGCAGTTAGCGATATAATACATAATATTGCTTCTGCGATAACGGAACAATACGAACATGAAAAGGGACCAAACCGGATCTGATGGTGTGTATGTATAGTGGAGCGCTGCCTCTCGGAGAGCAGGCCGATGCGACGGATAGCAGCGATAGAGGTAAAAATGATAACAGGCGACAGCGTGATAAGATTGAGGTTGATGATGGTATGAGGTAGAGGGGGAGGGTTTCCTCCATTCCATGGATTAGAGTGAGTGGTGGGGTTCGCATGCTCGCTTGTCCCAAAACATCACAAGTTGGTAAACAACCCTGCCGCCACTTCATCTTAACCTTCTTCTGTCGTAACAGGCAGGCACCCAGCATACCTCTTCTATCTCTTGGTATCTCTGTTATACGGGACTTTCACTCTCTCGAGCATCATGCAAAGATCACTTTAGGCGACCGACATCCCGATTTAAAGACGTCGATATAGGCGTAGAAAGGGCTACTGGTGATATTCTGCGAACTGTTGGTTGCCGAGGCAACAGCATCCAATATCCAATATCCAACACTCCTAATATATTAGATACTATCAATTGAGATGCACTCAATCATGCCATTTTAAACCAGGATCGACATGCGCTACAGAGCGCTACAGAGCGCTATACTGTACAGTATATCTATTCAAATTAGTTGAATTCCTTGGTATCATAATTATAAGTCATCGCCGTTTATCCCTCCAGAGCGTTCACGATTTTGTTGTATGCATGCCTTCTTTCCTTCTCCTTAACTGTAGGTACTGGTTCCTGATATGGAAAATCCCAAGGAACCACACATCGATATCGCGCCATCGTTCTGTAGGATTCGCCAAACTCATTGCCAGGGTCAAACTTATATTTGACTGTATTACACCTGCACTATAAGCATCTGTCTGCATGTCGCTACTGCTTTAACTCTTCACCACTAGCATCCTCCTCCCTCGTCTTCTCGAATATCTTTGCGATCATCTCATTGCCTAGCCTCGTCGCATCCGCTACCTTTGGCGCAAAATATGTCTGCACCTTCTCAAACCTCTTTCTATACCCCTCAAAGTCTCCAAAGCCCACTGCATCGCTCCATCCCTACAATCAAAATATTCCACTATAATTAGCAAATATTAATAACTTTATTCAGGAAAGGAAAGATTTAACCCACCCTCGCCGCAAAAGTAAACTCAATATCATCCATCCGAAAAGTACTATCCTCCATCGCCGTCTCAATACACTCCTCCAACAATCTCGGATCCCTAAACAAGTACTCTACAACCCCCAACCACAGCCTAAACAGCGGTGTCTCGCAGATCATATGCTCATAAGGCACGATTCCCAACTTCCACCAACAATCCACCATCGCCAGCAAACTCAAATGACTATTCGGCCGCCTCTCGCTCTTCGGAATCCTTGTCGCCGAAAGCGAATATTGATCCAATATGTCATCTCTTAGCAATAGCGGCGTATTATCTCTGTGCGACCCAAACACTGCTTCACCAGCGGTGATAATCCGTTTACGAAACTCTTCTTTCTTATGCGAAATCATCAGCTTAAACAGCTCCGTTACGCTGTCAGCATAAGCTCGAATCTGATCTCTCGCAGCCGGGTTTAATATCGCCAGACCAGCGTAAACGTGCCACTTGTTACTATAAATCCGCATCATAATATTGATTTTGACGTTCTCGACTCCGCCGGTGTTGTAACGTTCTACCTGCCATGGAAATTGGGCGTTGGCGTGCCAGGCAGTTCCCATGCTCAGGAATGCAGCGTGGGTGACTGCTTGTGTGTCGGCTGTGATGCGGTCATGTTCCACTGCCGAAAGGTATACGGTTTTCGAGCGGAAGCAGGAGAGTATGCGAGTTATTAGCTCTATGCTGGTGGAAGATGCGCGGTGTGAGATGATGGCCTAAATTTTTGTTAATATCCCCTGAAGATTTAACTTTTGAGTATAACTATGGGTGTCGTACCAACGGTTGGCCCTTAGAATCGACTTTTGGCCCGTGTAGAGAGTGACAGCTAATAATTTCCACATCCTGCGGCAAATGCTTCTCGAACGCCGCGATCTCAGGAGCCTTGCAGCTCGTCTGACCACCAACAATCGCACCCATCTTGGTAGCTAACAGTTTCACTCTTCTCAGTATACCATTTTCAATTGTTGAGGTCGGTTGTAGAAGAAAGGTTTGGTTCGTACGCACAAGGTCCGTAAAGCTTTACCACAGCGTCTATATTCTCCGCTTCGACGCTGTAGATGATGTAATCGCTGCATCTTGAGACTAAATGTCCGTTCTCGAGGATGGTAACAGAGCTGCCTGTTCATAACTCGTCCAGAGGAGGTCCAATCGAAGAAAGTTTAGCCTGGGGTCGTTGACTTAGCAAATGGGGTGCGGCTTGTTGCAAAAGCGTCAATTGATAATGACTAGGGCAAAAAAGTACCTTGAAATTCAGCCTTCAGGGCTTCGTATTTATCAGGTCTATCGCAAGCTGTGACTCTGAAAACAATTTCATGTTAGTTACAATATGGTTTGTTGGTAGTGGGTGAATAGCAAACCTACTTCCACCCCGCCTCTGAGATCTTTCGCGCGTACAGGCGACCCATATCACCCATCCCTATGATACCAACAGTAGCATTTTGCTCACCTGCTAGAGGCGCCATTGGCAAGATTTCTGTCATTATGCGGAACAGTGTTGAAGGAGGAGTAACGGGACACGATCCAGCGGTCCAGAAAGTTTGGAGGATGGAGTACGCAAGATCAGCGTCGAAATGCTGGTTAGGACAAGCGAAGTCGCACCCAGACAGCGTGACTACCACACAACACATTATTTACAATTACATGGTGAATCAACTAGCTATACCACGCCATACTAGCAGTCTCGTAACCAAACTAGACGACTACCTACTTTGTTTGTCTAAACGCCAACTAGCTAGCTTGTCGTTTTTGAAGAGTCTCTTAGGATGCCATCCAATACGATATAATCACCAAGGTGCCCGTAAGCCTAGTGAAGCTGCTCTATTTCAATTGAATATGCGGCAAAACTGACTAGACTTCAAATCTGGGTTATAACAGAACATTAGGATACAACCGTCTAAAATATTTTCATCATATATTGGTAATGCAAAATCCAAACATGTACAACCAATTAAGTTGCAGAACAGAAGGGAAAATTTACATATCCTAGCTATGGGAAACTAGCTATGGAAAATCAAAAGCCAGACACAATTAAATAAATTAAATTAAAAAAAAATATATATATATATGCCAAATTAATAATATGCAATATCCAAAAACGCTAATGAGTTCAAACCCTTTCAACTTTTGTGCCATTTTTCAAACCCTACTACTCTTTAGAAAAGAGCCATAAGAGCCGCAAACCCAGCTACCAATGACAAACAACCAACTCTGACGGCACTAGCGCTGTTGGGTGTGGTAGTACCAGCTGGTGCAGAGGTAGTCTCCGTAGCATCCGAACTCGTCCCTGCAGCTGAAGTTGTAGTAACAGCGATTGTACCCGTGCTCGTGGAGTCCACAGTTGATGTCGGTGAGCCCGAAGATGTCGAGCTCATAATTTTTACCGTTCCGTCAAATTCATACGGCATGATCTATGAACCCGTTAGTACTTAAATCAAAAACAAAGGGTTAACCAATGTGTGACATACCCCATCAAGCACATACGCCACTCCGTTCCTCGCGATATCGTTGGTTGTCTTCGCCCTGATGCCGTTAAAATAGTAATCTCCACTAACAACATTAACCGTCACCGCCTTTCCTGGCAACGCCGTGTCGATCTTTTGTCCGTCTTTCAAGTCTGTTGTGTAATAAGGGTCCAACAAAATGTGGAATTTGATGGCGTCGAGAAGCTCGGCATCCGTCATGTTCATCAGGACCGGTGCAGCAGCATCAATTGCGGCGTCCGATGGCGCAAAACATGTTGCACCGGGCGTGCCATCGAGGGCATCGAGGAGGTCAACACGTTTGATATATGTTACCAAGCGTTCGGCACCACGAAGGGCGATTGTCTTGGAGCAGTTTGAGGGGAGGGTTAGGAAACTATAAAACTAATTGTCAATATTTTATTATCGAAGAGATGCAAATATAACTATAACTCACCCATCAACGATATGCAACAAGCCCCTATTGTACGTTAAATCTGACTTGACAATATTCACCATCTCTCCCAGTCCACTCTTGATCGAAATAGCGTCTGCTTTGTCTTGCGGTGCTTCCACATGTGGTGTCTTGGTTCCGTAAATAACCTGTCCAGAATTATTCTTCAACAAAGCGTAGTCTTCGCTCTTCAGCTTTGTCTCCACGACGCCACCACCAGGCGCAGCGAACAGCTCGCTACTAACATTGTTCAATAGAATGTGGTAGCTGAGAAATGGTAGGACTTCATCCACTTGAATGTCAGCTGGCGATTTGATGTCGTTCTTTTGCATATAAGCACCTATGGCTTTGTTATTGGGTACGAGAATGGTATGCAAATCTGTAGCGGAGAGGAGGTCCATGAACGTGTTGTTAAGGCTGGCGATGATGGTAGAGAATATGGAAAGTTCAGGTTGCTTTTGAATGGCCTCGAGGAATGTCTGAGCATTGACTGCGGAGGCGGCCAGGAGGGCGGCCGTGATGATATTCGAACGCATTGTGAGTTTGATATTGTATTGGACCAAGTAGTGTATACGGTGTTGATATTCAAACGACGACGAAAGTCAAGTCCCAAGCTGATAACGAAAGAGAGGTGGGTCTGGAAAGAATCGCAATTGATTACAAAGGAGGGCGGGGAGAGGCGTCTTTATAGACCGTAGAGCCTACGGTTCACGGACATCAACCGCGCTTGTCCATGATTTGGCGCTATGGCTCCTTTTCCACTTTGATTGAGATCGAATGGCATGGGGAAACTCGATCACCCTCAGCCCCCTTCTTCCATAGTGCAAATGTTCGTTCTTGTTTTTTTTTTTCATCCCATGTCAATAATGGCAAAGTTGCTATACCTTGTATACCCCAGAAAGATGCATTTTCTTGCTGCCTGTTGACATGTTCTCTGTCGGTTTCGATGCGCCCAATCGCGCAATGGCAGCAATGCAAGTCAGGTTTTGTGTGGATGCTGCAAGCCCGCATATTTTTGTTTCTTGCTTGGGTGAAATTAGTCCTTGGGTGGAGTTGTAGGGCTGAATCAAACCAATCGGCAAGAAGTATGGCAGATGCTTACCACTTCACCAGTTCCTTTTTCGACCGGTATTGCACCAAAGGAGGTACCTATCCGGCCTGGGTGTGTTCAGCCGCTCGTAATTCGTCAAGGGAAACCCCGGTTTTCTCAATGCATTCCAGCATGCTCTCGCCGATGTCAATATTTAATAGAAGCTATTAAGAAAACGGCCGGCTTTGGTCCAATTGCAAACGGATATAAATGTCTTAGATTGAAACTTAAAGTCGCAGATAGGGCTGGGTATGGATAACGTTAATAACAGCTCGAGAAAGAAGAGAGCGGAGAAGCCGTGAAAGGAGAATCTTCAACGCCTCTTCGTATTACGCGGAGTTGAGTGCCCGAGTCAATGAACAACGATACTGTATCGTGCCAAGCGACGCATGTAATTAGCCAAGCAGGACAATGAATCGTGCCCTCGGCCGAAGTTCGAGAAGACCAGAAGGCGATGCTAGCTGTCGACTTGGAGACATACTTGACTCCAGGTTTCACATATATTGGAAGCAACTCCTGTAGATAAATATTCAAAGCTGCCGATCAGTCGCGTGAGGCCAACGTCGTCGTGTAACGCGGAGGCTTAGCTAATACCCACCGCCAATCATTGCCCATCAAAACATTCCCCGCCAATCCGGGTGATGCTTAAGCGATATCTAGACGAAGAACCTAAAATGCTTCGAGATTCTTTGCGGGTCCACGAGGTCACAACGGTGGGAGGGCCGCTCTAAATTGCAATATTGGTTGATGGGCGGCTCTTTTTAGCATGTTTGTTAGGATGCCTCGCTGTGAGACTTGCAATTGTCCTGTTGAATCTTGAAGATCTGGTATATTCGACTACAGTTTTGTTCGTGGCGTATGCACATGTGGGGAATTTGAATAAGGTACCTGGGTTCCAAATGGCAAAAAGTACAATAAGTTCTTTATCCGATTCGATCGATCTTTATATCAAATATATTTGCATCTTCGGTCGTTTGTCGTTTCAGAAGGCCGGGTAAGGCATCAACATCCGGGTGGCTGCTTAATTGCTTACGTATTCTAATATCCATCCTCTCAATCAATTAGAAATCGTCATTCAGTTGACAAATGAATCCAATGTTGTAACTGCCATCGTGAGTTTCGTTCAATGTTTAATGTTTGGCTCCCATTATGTCAATTATGTCACTTAATCTATCACGGGATGTGTCCGGCTTAAAGAGCGCAATGTACATATTAAAAGCAATGTTTTCATCCGATCATGTTACATACCATGCCATTACGTATCAAAAGCGGCGCATGAATGATCAGAAAGCCGCCTTCTATCTTTCGCCTGAGGTATTGGTAACATATGTTGTCTGTCATGATCTCTATTTTGATATCAAGGTGTATTGATACAACTTTATCCTTTGGCTTTTAGTAACAGTACACTCATATAATACATCTGATTCGAAAGGGGGAACAACCGCATATATGTAGTCAAAATAAGAGAGAGCGAACAGGCATGAGAGATCTGCGAAGCAAAAGATAGAGGACACTGGGCAACCAAACTCCTGGGTGAGAACGTAGGACATATTAAAAGAATGCAAGAGATAATCCTTGATAAACAGAAGAGTGCCTTTTGCGTGTCGCCAGAGCAAAACAGGACAAACAAGGGCTAAACTCCCAAAAAGCTTAGATTATATCGCAACGAACGAAATATAGTCGTTCATCCAACGGCAGGGTTATTTTTGCCGATGGAAACGGCATTGTACTCGTGGATTGTGAGGGTATTGTAAAGCATGACGGGTAAATATGCCTAAGACTGCGAGCGAACGTATCTGCCAACGACAGCACAATGGTCTCTTTCGAAAGGTTCTGTAAAGGCGCAGTTAGCAAGCTGTTGCCACTCAAAAAGGGTTTGCAAGGAGATCTCAACATACCTAGTGTCAATTGTTCTAGTGGTTTTATCCTCTCCGCCCTAAGTCTCTTGACTTCCGCTGCGAACACGGCTTCCGGCGCGGCAGTGCTGTCGATACAGCTTGCCTTGATAGATACGACGACACCACCATTATCCTTGAGGAAAAGATGAGAGTTCAACCCAACAATTCTTGCCTGATCGGGTTGTGCAACATCTGCAAAGACGACATCGACCATGGAAACTAGCATTCTGTATTTCATGGGATGTCTGGCGTCTTCGATGATGGGGATAACGTTCGTCCTCTTCTTCGCCATGTTGATCAAATCGCGTCCAGATCGATGTGAGAACTCGACGGCATAGACGCAACCAGTGGGACCGACAATGTCGGCAACGTGAGAAACAGAGGTACCAGACGCAGCACCAAGGTACAGAACCTTTGCACCAGGTTTGATGAAGATCTCATCTAATCCACCAAGGATACCAGCAGCCAACTTTGATCTGAAAGGATTCCAGACACGGTACTCGATCTTTGTTGGAACACCGGGCTCGTCGCCGTTGGATTCGACGGGGGCGTCAACGGAAATACGCTTCTCGCCATAGACAGATTCTCCAGGCACCAGGTTCTTGGTGACCAACAGATCTTCTTTAGTACTTCTAGCAACGAATACACCCTGGTGGCGAGGATGGGTTTCAATTGCGACTCTGGCACCTCCCTTAGCACCAGCGCCTCCGCGACCTCCACGTCCGCCACGATCGCCACCACGTCCACGAGGAGCACCTCTGCCTCTACCTCCAGCACCACGAGGGGCACCTCGACCTCCTCCTCCAAATCCACCACCACCTCCAAATCCACCTCGACCTCCTCCTGTTTAACAATTGTCACAAGTCAGATGTCTGAAGCTCTTTTATCGTGTGGCGCTGTACAAGCAATGAAGTGCACGGAGTCACATCACCATTGAGCGATGAATAGTAGTGAAAGCATACCTCTACCGCCAGGGGCACCACCTCGTCCGCCTCGTCCTCCAGGTCCTCCACGGCCGCCGCCGCCAAAGCCTCCTCTACCACCGCCGCCACCGCGACCTCTAGGTGTGAAAACCATTTATTCGATGAGTATAGGTAACAAGAGTGATCGCAAAGAATTGTAAGATCCTCGTATCAGTATGCGAAGGTTCGCAGTAGGTACGCGCTTAAGTGGTACTGACGACAATATGCAGTTGTCGTCACGAATTGAAGAAATAAAAGTTGGCGAGAAGAGAATGGCTGGGTGGTTTACTCTAGTGTCTACTACCGCGATGTTGAAACCAAAAATTTTCCAAAAGGTTTTACTTTTTCTTTGCTCGCCAAGACTCATGCGGCTTAAATTTATGCTTTAACCTGTTATGGACTAGTGTCATCAGAGGGTTAAAAGCCCTGACAACACTTTTTGATTGGACAAACATCTGTCGCTGCCTCTTGCTGTGTGTGGTCGAATTTTTTCGCTTGGACGAAGAATCGAAGATACTCAAGACGCCAAAATCGCTATCATCGACAACTTTATCAATCGACAAACTTCATCATACCCCCGGCCTCTTCACGACCCCATCCATAACCGACAAAATGGTCAGTACCTCTGCTCTCGGTTCTTTCGATATCAAGATATTGTCGACCAGCGTTATAAGTCTGTTCCAACGGATCCATTCAACCGCCTTCGACAGTATCATTCGATATCGAAATCTCAAATCCACAAGAATTCAAAAGACAGCCATGCTGACGGCATTTGTCATTTTAGGTCCGCTACGCTGCCGTTCCCGAAAACCCAACAAAGTCCGCGAAGTCGCGTGGCTCCTACCTCCGTGTCTCCTTCAAGAACACTCGTGAGACCGCCCAGGCCGTTAACGGCATGAACCTCTCCAGGGCTCTTGTCTACCTCGAGAACGTCAGGGAGAAGAAGGAGTGTATCCCAATGAGGAGATTCAGTGGTGGTACCGGACGAGCTTCTCAAGGTTAGTGAAGTGCCTTGTGTGTTTTTCAAGACGGCGGAAAGGATATGATAGCAGAGTGAGGAAAAGGAGGCAAGCATGGCATGTTGTGGATTCATTTGATCGATTGGAGTTTGATATGTATACTGGGAAGAGTTTTGGATTCTTGGAGAAGATATGGCCATTTAAGTATATTGAGAATACGGCTAACTTGGGGTATTTGTGATATACAGCTCAGCAATTCGGTGCTACATTGGGTCGCTGGCCAGAAAAGTCTGCCGAATTCCTACTCGGCCTCCTTAAGAACGCAGAAGCCAATGCCGACTCGAAAGGCCTCGACACCGAGAAACTCGTCATCTCCCACATCCAGGTCAACCAGGCTCCTAAGCAGCGAAGGAGAACATACCGCGCTCACGGTAGAGTATGTCACCTGACACGGCCCCAAAGGCAATTCGGCCTATTAGGAAGTAAATTGTAATTATTAACTTTTCCGTTCAATAGATCAACCCTTACATGTCCAACCCTTGCCACATCGAAGTCGTCGTCTCCGAAGAGGATGAGTCCGTCGAGAAGCCAAAGGAACAGTCTGTCGTCCGATTGAACACCAGACAACGCGGCCGATTAACCACCATCAAGCGACGTGAAATCACTTCGTCGTAGATGTGGTAGTTCTTTTTAGCATACATTTCTTCTTCAATTGTGTTTTTTAGGTGTTTTTATATAATGTCATGGCCATTCTCACACACACACTACCTCATCTTTTTTTCCTTTGTTCCTCCTCATACCTTAATCCATCGAATCACGTCTGCCTACCACCTGCATGATGATAATAATCACATCAGGTAGATCTTACGAACTTTTCACAGCCAGATTTCTGGAGCTCTTTGTCTTATTTGAATTATGGTGGGGAAAAAGTCCTATGGTTCATGTCGACTTGTGTATATTTTATGGACTCGAGGGGGTAATCTCTCGCAAGCCTTGTCTATAACAGCAAAGATGCCACGGAATGAAGGAATCTGAATACCAAAGTTCCGACTATTCACAATACCTAACCAATTTCCTCCTTTGACGTTCGAGAAGTTGTAAATTATCTATTTTTTTGAGTTCTAGAGGAGTTTGAAAAACGATATGAGGATAGTTTTCTTACAAGAGCGCGCCGCTTTGAATATCAGTAAAATTTAAGATAGCTTATTTGGATAGGTATCCGCCGGACTTAAGCGAACATACTTCATCGTACACTGCGAGATGGACATTCCTTTTCCTGGCATTTGATTCTGCTGGCAAGCACGTGCGGAGGTCTGACCGCCACAGTCAAGTTACACAAGACGCCACAAAGGCTCAGATGTTCACACAACACCTTCGTTACCTCCTCTCAGCTGCTCATATTCATTCATTTATTCATTCATCGATCGATCTTCCCTGTAGCTCTATCGAAATCTACAATTGTGAGATCGGATCGATTCCAATATATTTATATTATCCCAACCTCCCCAATTCCCATGGCGATTCCATTTCCCGGTATCACGGTCCGTCCTCTTAGTATTCCTGAAGACCCATGTGCCGGTAAATTACCCCATCCAGTAATCATCTAGAAAACCCTCGTTTTTCAGGCTGCTCTGCGATATTAGCCGACCTTAACCCTAAAAATTCTAGAATGACTGAGTCTTTCAATTCAATATGTTTGCAGCATGCTAACACGTTCTCTACCCTAGCGCTATCAACATCCATTGCTTACCGTACGAAGCATGGTGCGAGATATCATTATTATTACATGATGTCCCGCTCCGCTGGTTCTGCATCCGATACGTACCTACATATATCCGAAGCAAGGATTATAGGCTATGATGTTATACGGAATATACGAAAGCTGAACGCGCTCACCGTATCCACACCCCTTACCATCTTTCCCCAGGTTTCTCCGAGGGAAGTATAAAAAGGAGAAAAGGCGATCCACTTTGATCCAAGCTGCGCTTCGACTTTAATCCCTTTTCCCTGGTTTTTTCTCCTCGAAGATAAAGCTTATCTTGACATAGACGAGAATCGTTACGATTTTAATCAGTAATTGATTGTTTTTATCAGCTTCCTAATAAAGTTTTTCTCCAAGATGAAGTCTTTAATCTCAGCTATTCTCTTCACAGCCCTATCGTCTGCTGCTCCGGCCAGCAAGACCACGACGGCGATTGGCGAGAATCCAATTGTTTTCGACGGCAGGATTCCGCCGCTGTTTAGGTCTGAGAAGTTTGATAGTTACGATACGAGTCCGTATAATGCGGAGTACGTTTTGGGACGTAAGTCTATAACTCTCACGATATCTCGATTGACTGATATCAGAGTCTCGGATATAGGGAGATGAGCACTCAATACAGAGCTATTTAAACTTAGAGGGAAATTGGAGCTAATATGAAGGTTTTGCCATGTAGAGGAACCATGGTCGAAAGTTATTCACTTCCCGAATGTCCCAGACTCGTTGGTAAGAATAAATCTGTGGGTTATGGTGTGTTCGGAACTTCTAGCTAATATTGGGACCATTTCCAGTTCGACGTACCATTGAACGGCAAGTCGTTGACCGTTACGATTAAGTAAGTCGACTAAGCATCTAATCCCATTGCCAAATATTAATAAAATCTGCAATACTAATATCACCTTCGTTATTAGTGGTAAATCGATATTCGCTCCTGGAGGAAATCCTCAGACTGGCTTCCGTCGCTCTGAGCTCCTGCCCGGCCCGAACAGCGGCAACGACATCACCACCAACGGCGTTACAGCCCATCATTTCTCCATCAGGACCGACCCTACCAGGCCGCTGAACTACACTCACGAGTATCAGCCAGTCTTCATTGAGACTCAGGACTATTCCTCTCACGTTGTACGTAGAAAACCATCTGGATGGAAATTGTCTGTAATTTTATGCCAACATCTTTCTAACTTTCATCAACTGAAAAACTACAGTGGCAATTGAAAATCGGCACACCATTCGCCGAAACCTGGCCCCTCGCCGCGGCGAAAACCCTTCGCCTCTACTCTTCCTCCACATCTTCAGCTCCATCTGAGATCGTAAACGTGCCATTCGTCGACGATGTGTGGTACAACTTCGCAATCGAGAGTGATTGGGTCAACAACGTGATCACCGTGTACTACAGCACTGGACAAGCACCCCTCGCTAAGGTTGTTGGCCCAATTGCCAACGATGCCAGTGGTAAGGGACAATTCCATATTGGTATGTTGAAGTTGCCGACTGGACCGGCTGGGATCGATGTTACGAAGGAAGGATATCAAAGCAAGAGGCCAAATGAGGGTTTGACATACGGTGGAATATTCATCGAGGATACCACTAACGGGGAGGTGACAACCGCACCATGGTAATGTGAGACGATAGGGCTCTAGAAGATGAGATTCGCTTCTCCCTGTTAATGTAACTTTATAGTAGTCTCTTCCTATTTTCAGTGTGGGGAGAACAGTATATATATAAACGTATAAAAGATTGCCATCTGATGGTATTATGCATGTACTACTATCTCCAAGAATGAAGAAAGGATAAAGAAAAATGATGGCCATAAAAGTACAATATTCTAAAAAAAAAGCTTTGTCTTGGAGGCATGAACTCCAGAAGGCCATAGGATAAGCAATGCCTCTGAGGAAATCAATTGCCTAGGTTCCAGGAATCGGAGCCTCCTCGGCTTTCCACTCACCTGCCGCTGATCCACCACCTACAGCGCCAGGTATTGTATCAGCAGCGCTCATGGCTATTCCACCGAGCTTCTCCGTTTCACCCAGCCCCACCCAGTAAAGCACACCTATACAAAGTAAATGCAAAAACAAACAATAACCGGCAAATATATTTCTTGTGATCCTGTTTTTCATCACCATTTTTGTCATGCTGAACATAACTCTTTCTAACACACCCATGCGATTAAATGCCCTTACGGACTCTCTTGTTCTAAACGCTTCAAATGGTGAGAGATTGGCCTCATACGCCGCTCGGTAACGATCCAACGATAATCCAGAGCTCGCTGTCGGATTATTATGCACGCCGACGGCGCCAGTCCTCGTTGCCCCAGGTCGATTATATGAAGATACGTACCGCGTCTTTTCGTACAGTTGTAAATTGTCTTTCTGGAGACTGGAAATTTCCTGGCGGAGAGAGGTGACAGTTTCTTGGGTCCGCGAGAGCTCGTCTTCGAGCTGAGAGTTTCGAGCTTTGTAGCGATCTCGCTGGGCGGTCAGCATGGGAAGGATACCGGCCGACGGCTCGGCATTGGCTGCGCGGAGCTGATCAAAGCTACCCATTTGGTGGCTTGTTTTACCAGAGATGATGGAACTGGTAGGGGAAACGCGTGAGGTACTGCGGGGCCCGAAATGGCCCGCTTGAGATGCTGGGTAGCGAGAAGTGTAGGTCCCCGCGACTGACATTGCTGGGTTTGGGAAAGAGGTTTGTGACTGGACTCTGTGAAGATCATCTTCGAGTTGATTGTTGAGGCCTCGCGACTCAGATAGCTCTTTGGAGGTTGAGTCGAGCTGCTTTTGGAGATCTTCAAGCCTGCTGCTAAGATCTTGATGCGAGACACGAAGGACTGTGAGCTCATTTCCTAGCTTCTTGTTTCGAGCTAAGAGCAATTGCTCAAGGCTTTCCTTTCTACCCTGGCCGGTAACCTCCGTCTCATTGTTATTATCTTCGTCGTCATCGCCAGTGGAGAACTCGATCGTCTTCAAAACTTCTAGCTCGCGTTTGATCTCATCGTAG
Organism: Dactylellina cionopaga; assembly: GCA_036971295.1. Taxonomy (NCBI): domain Eukaryota; kingdom Fungi; phylum Ascomycota; class Orbiliomycetes; order Orbiliales; family Orbiliaceae; genus Dactylellina; species Dactylellina cionopaga. The sequence goes on along the minus strand of JAJTTY010000002.1, from coordinate 1,715,515 downwards.
TCACTCCATGCCTTCACTTTGTCTTTGAGAACCGTGCGCTCCTTCCTGATCATATCAACTTCTCGTTCAAGCTGGCGTTCCTTCTTCTCATGATCTCTCAGCTTCGATTCGTTTTCCGTTTTCACGGTATCTATCTTCTTTAATAGGTTGGAGTTGACGCTTTCTAATCTTTGGATTTCGTCGTCAAGCTCGTCCTGCTCCTTTTGCGATTTCCCACCAGAGTTGTTCTGCGCCGCGAGTGACTGGGCGAGTTGAGCTCTCAGTTGTTCGTTCCGGTGCTCCATCTCGGTCAATCGCATGGTAGTGCGCTCAAGGTCACTGCTGACAATCTCAAGCTCTGCTAGACTAGCGCCACCACTGATATCGTCATCACCCTCCTCGGAAACCCTGCCCATCCGTAGACTCGCTTCATAACTAGCTTTCTGTTCCTTGATTACTCGCTCCTGATGTTCGACTTTCTCCAACAAGCTACGCTCTCTCGCTTCCCAATTGGCAGTTCTCTCTTCCAAGACTGCCTGGAAGCTTTCCTCTGCCTTTTCTAGTGCTCTATTACTGTCATTGTCTTTCCTCGAAGCTTCTCTCTTGAGTTCATCTATCCTCGCCTCAAGATGTTGATTTTGTGATGTAAGACGCGAGACCGTGGTACGTAACGAATTGTTCTCGGAAGTAAGACGCGATACGTCTTCCGACTGTACTAGCGAGTCTATTGTGGCCTCGAGTAGCGGGTACGGGTCCGGTGCTTCGGAGAGGTGGTTGTACACGTTCAAGTAGAGGGATTCGGTCGATTTCCGATGGTTAGAGATGTGGTCAATGAATTGTTGATATGCTACACCCTACGTTAGCCTCTCAATGGGATATTGGATCATAAGAACTCGTATGTTACCTTTCAGCAGGCCCTTGTACTCGTTAAGCTTGTCTGGGTCGCTCAGCTTGCGGAAGTCTTTGGTCTTCTGCGCGACCTCCTTTCGCTCAACCAGATCGTCTCGTTGGTTCGTTATGATCTCGCTGGCTTCGGCATCCAGCTGCTTCTGAAGAGATGCAAGGTCGATACCTGCTCAAATTATTAGCATATCGCCCTTCGCGTTGTCGTGATCCAGTGACCGCTTACTCCTCCAGACCGCGATTGCCTTTTGAAAAGCATTTTCCGTCTCTGCAGCGAGCGGGCCATCGAGGGATGTTCTGTCCCTGTCCGAGGCCCCTCCATCCTGACTGTTCCTGGGAGTCCCATTTGGAGATCCAGATTGCGACATTATGTCCAATTATTGAACCGAGCCCCCTTCAAACAAACGACTATTCAAGCCGTTGAGTACCGAGGAATCGCAGGCGAAGTCGGAGTACCATACACTCGAAGAACTAGCTGTGGTGGTCAAGCCACGCAGGGCGGTTGATGAGTCGTGAAGTGGGAGTCTTCCGGGGCTGAGATGTTGGCGATGTGGCCGCTGGACTGCTCATCGGAGAAGTTGGGGTTGGGAATTTACTCGGCCCGTGTACGTCTGGAAGGAAGCTTGTAACGAAACACAACAACTTGAACCTCCCAACTAGCCCAACCACGCGTACACAAACCCTCAGGAACCTCGGAAAGCAGCTTCTAGCCCTACAAAGGAAGCTTCGCGCATGCGATAACAAGACCGTTGCGGATACCGGACCATCGGCTGGGGCAGCATGATAGGAGCATAAACCGTCCCGGGCTGCAGCGAGGGAACATGATGTTATGGAGACCGCTGCGGTACCACCAAGAGCATCGTCCCTCATAGCAGGCGATGCGAGCGCAAACGAGCGGGCGGCGCCGTACATATTACAGAAGCTGGTAGATGACTTGCCGCTGGATACGGGCGAACACGAAAATGTGAAGGTCAACTGCGTGGACATATGGGGGGATCATCTATATGTTGGAACGTCGGCTGGAGAGATATTGCACTTTATGAAAGTGCCCGCCGTAAGTTATCGGCCGGTCTATAGCTAGTCTACAGCTAGCAAATCGTATCCTATAGTAGACTTATAGAGCTAACCCAGGTTTTACAGGCACCGGGGGAACCATCTCAATATATATTTGCATTTCGACTACCTCTCTCCCCACCTCCAGCGAGCCTCGAGAACCCACCCGGTGTGCAGAAGATCCTCTTGCTCGGACCCGTAGAGAGAGCGGCTGTCATCTGTAACTACCAGCTCTCATTTTATACTCTACCCGAATTGTCACCGGTTGCGACCAAACTAAAAGACGTATCATGGGTGACCGTCGACGAAAACGACCTTGCCCTCCGTGGGCTTATTCCGGAGGCGGAAGCAGAAGGGCGAGATCCTCGAGGAGTAGTGGTCTTTGTTGGCCAAAAGAAGATGATTAGGCTGCTACGTATTGGAGGGGAAGTGCGGCTTATAAGAGTATGTGTTATCATAGGTCTAATTAAAAGGCCTCACCAATTAACAGTAAACTACACAGGATGTCTCATTTCCTCAATCATTAGAAGGCTCATTGCGGCAGCGCCGTGCCTGTCTTGCAAATGCGCAGAATTATGCTCTAGTGGACGTTAACGACAACAAGATGATACCACTCCCACCGATCAGGCAAACGTCTTCCTCGGCGGAACCGGAGACTGTACGATCGGTATCTCCAATGCCTGCGCTAGGTTCGCTAGGGGTTAGGTCCGGAGGTTCTATTCGAAGTCATTCCCGAACTGGAAGCCTCACGCCTTCTGGCGGCAGAAGGCTTTCAGCAGATCTACAAGCTCACAGTCCAGCCCATTCGGACGCCGCCGGTTCGAGAGCTCAGTCTCCCGCTCCTAGAAAATCGCAAGAGGAAGCTGTTATATCCAGGACTGGAACCCCTCAGCCAACAGTGCAAGCGCCGCCACCACCACCTCCCCCCAAAGCAGTTTTAAGTCCCAATATAGCGTCCCCAAATCCTAACGAGTTTCTGGTGACAACTGGGACGGAACTCGACGAGGCAGGTGTGGGGATGTTCTTTGATGTAAATGGTGAACCCGTACTCCGAGGAACATTAGAATTCACAAGATACCCGCAGAAAATCCTGATAGATGGTTCATGGGTCGTCGCGATCGTTGGAGGCGAACATCCTGTTGAATGTCACCGCCTTGAAGAACCAGCGGCGCCATCTGGTGGAGTATATGGCCCAATCAAGCAGAAGCTTCCTCTACCTGTAGAAAATGGCGAGCAGCCCGAAAATCTCGCTGTTGGTGTGTCCAGAACCGTTGGTGTCGAGGTTGGAATCATACCTAGGATCGCCCGTCTCCTGAAGCTTGTCAAATTGAATATTGTAGAAAAGCCACTTTCGAAGAGAAAGAAGTCAGTTGTGCCTGTGGAGCCTCTTTCTACAATTACGAAAACACCCAGTCCTGAGGAGGATGTGGCAGAAGAATTCGATGAAGCAGAGGTCTCTGGCACGGTTGAAGAGACAGAGAGTGCCTCTCTTCTCCCTCCATCTCTCGAGGATGCTGTCGGCGAACCAACATCAGATTATTTATCTTCGGACGAGGCAACTGCAGATGAAGCAGATCGAAAGCGTAATGCGGAAGAAGAAACCATTGCAAACCGCATCGGCACAGCTTCTTCGCATCTTGTACTCACGATAGGTAATAAAATATACTCGATGCTGGAAACGCCAATGGTTCTATTGATGGATTCTCAATTACCACAGTCCATAGACGCCGCATCGACGCGAGATGTTCCAATCATTTTAAGATGCCTAGCAGCTGTTCAAAATATGGAGCCAACTACTGAGGCTAGGTTTCACGAGTTGGGATTCATACGACAAAAGCTCGGCTTGCTTTTACTTGGGATCTGTCTGATGTCTGCGAGCAGTGTCTCTGAAGTTACGCTTGTTCAGACGGATGAAGCTTTACGAGAAGGTGGTGTTGATCCGCGGCTCGTCGTTGCACTCTTTGGACCAGCATTTCGCAGAGATATTGTCATTGATAAAAATAGTGATGGCCTATGGGTTTACGGTGGTATTCAGGATCTTCTAAGAACGCTGTTATACGATAAACGGAATACGTTGATTACCGACCGAGGTACCTTGCTGTTCCTCAGTCGTTATCTAAAGGACTGGCAGAAAAAGAAAGGACTTGAAAGTGTTCCCGATAAAGAACAAGTATTCGCCACTATTGACGCCGCATATTTGCGAGTGCTCTTGATTCTCGACCAGACGACCTTGAGACCGACGCCTGCACTAGAAGGAGCAGAAAGAATCATTCGCCAGGACCTGTATCATTTAGTAGACTCGGGCGTCGACGATCCAACAAAGGCGATTACCATCCTCGAAGAATACGGGCGGTTGTTTGTGCTTAGTAGGCTATACGCAAAGCAAAAGCAGTATCGAGACGTCCTTGCGACTTGGCGGAGAATTCTAGCAAAGGGCGATGGGACTGAAAATGGCGAATTCCCTGACGGCGAGCAGATTGTTAAAGACTATCTGAAGCGGATTAAGGATCCGACACTAGTCGAAGAATACGGTGGATGGCTTGCAAGAAGGAACCCGAAGCTCGGCGTTCAGTTTTTCACTGACGAAACAAGCAAAGTACAATTCCCTCCGGAGACAGTCATCAGAATTCTGAAAGTAGACGCCCCATATGCTGTGAAAGACTACTTGGAGTACGTAGTAGTACAGAAGAAGGTAAATAATAATGGCGATTGGCCGCAACAATCTTCGAAGTCCGGCTAACAAGTCGTATAGAATGTCGCTTTTGCGAATGATTTCATCTCCCTGTTCCTAGATCAAATGATCGCAGACTTGGAGAACAACTCCACCCTCAAAGAAGACGTTCAGCTGACAACGGAATTCTATCGGGCTCTACATCCTCCGAAGCCCACGTACAGCGAATTTCTGAACGATAATACGAGAGGTGAAGAATGGTGGCGGAATCGATCTGTCCTTTTAGACTTTCTAAGTGGTCCGACTCCTTATAATGTTGAAGAAGTTGCCGCCAAGGTGGAGCCCTGGAAGGACGTCTTAATTGCAGAAATGGTTATATTTTACAGCAAGGAGCAGAATCACGAGGAGGTTCTCAAGATGCTATGCCATTCGTTGAAGGATTTTGATACCGCCATCAATTATTGCCTTTATGGGGCATTATCGATGTTTCAAAGATCCCGGATGTCTTCGATCCAGGGTTTGCCTCGGGAAGAGCAGAGCAAACTTTTCAATATTCTTCTAGTGGAGTTCTTGAACATCAGCGATTACGAGGCTAGGTTAGAACAGACGAGTTCGTTGCTGGACAGGTTTGGAGGCTGGCTAGATGTTCAACATGTGAGTGATGCTTTTGATGATCTGTCAAAGAAAAAGTGGGTTCTTGGTAGCTGACCAATATCTTGATAAAGGTTCTCAATGTTATCCCTGACAATTGGTCGGTTCACATACTTTCGGGTTTCCTTATCAGCGCTCTTCGCGAGCTTGTTAGGGTTAAGAATGAAAAGAAAGTTGAGCTTGCATTGCATAAGACGTTAAATATCAAGGTATGAAGTTTTTTTTCTACACCCCCACATGAGGTGGAGAAGCTGCCGAGGTTCAAATGAACCGGTGTTTTGTGTGCTATATATTAAGTAGCATGTTACTGACCTAATTTCCATTGCGGGTATCCTGCTCATAGGTTAATGGTGAATTCATCGATAAGTGCGAGGAAATGGGTCCAATAATAGACACTGCAGAGGCGGGAACATCTACTTCCAAACAACAGTAGATAAATGAATATGGACATCATTCTACCATCAGTATATTTTTGTTGTGGCTGTGTCATATCCGAAATTTTTAAGGATGTGCAGTATCATCTTGGCGAACGAAGGCACATGCCGATATGATCGAGCCAGCGCTGGGTTGTGGGTTTATGATATTTTGATATTTCTGGGCGGGAGGGCCTATGATGAAATAATAAAGGCGAGGGATGAGGCTGTTTCGTTTGATGGGAAAATCTCCCGGTGTGCCGACGGGAAGGCCTCCTTTTCGGAGCCGCATGAAAATACTCCTCAAAACAAACCACACCTTTTTATCAGACCCGTGCCGCATTGTTTTTGTAGATCCGATCTCCGGGATCTTATCTTTCTTTATTCTTGGAGAATTACGAATTACAGGCTTTCGCTTCATCATTCTTACACACCCACGTAAGATCGCCTGATAGTCGCTTGATATAGTCGTGATAATGATTTCTGCCATTTTGTATTCCCAAGAAAATGTTACCGGCGAATAGCACAAGCTGACTTCTGTGGCCCCGCTCAACACGTAAGAACCGCGCCTAATTATATGTAGACTGTCGATGCCTCGTCGTTTCTGATATATTACTGAGATATGACAGACCCGAAAAAAGGGAGCAAAGATATCCGAGTGGGTCTAACCTTATAGAGTGGTCTGATCACCCCAAAGCTGTTTGTTTCGAAACATCTCTGGGCAGACTTGGGCAACCACAACAACGAGATCCAAAGGCGTCAACCCTGATTAATATGAAACTCGAGCCTTTAATAGCAAGCAAATATCGAAAATTGGCACGTTTATCAAGCCACGATGCCATGAATAAAAAATTAAAATGTATGTCTTTTGCTTCGGTTTGCCAAGTTAGATAGATTGTTCTCATGAACAGCCAAGCCCGAGCCGCCGACTTCCAGCCAGAGAGGTTTTTCCGTGTTATTGCGTAGGTCGGCTCCGCCAATACTCCTTTGGGCAATTTTAGTACTATTCAGTTAGTTAGACTGAGCCGTGCCTGTTATATTTCAGGAGGCATAGATAGACAAGGCTCTCGCGAGACCCTCACTTCGGCCTCGTCAGACGAGACAAACCGAATGCTTGCGGAATTGAATATTTTGTGAAAAATTGCTGGAGAGGCGAAGCTGATGGAAGGAACATGAACAGTGGGATTCGTAGGACTACTTATTCGGATATCGGCATTGAAAAGGAAAGTCGCCTACATATACAATATTACTAGTGCGTAATGTAACTCGCCACTTGCTAAGACTGAGAATTCACGATCTCTAAATAGCACAATTAGACATAATTGCACAATTCTCTCCGTATGGTGCAAATATTCCCAACTAAGAGGTAACGGAAGAGCGGTAGGTCTAACTGGGACAATTCGTTTCAGACTGCATGCGCCGCAATCAAAACGGAAGGTGTTGGCAAGCTAAAGATCTGGAATCCCTGCCTGTCGCTGTCTCGGACCTGCAAGTACCAAGGTGTTAGGCCAATTAACAGTGTGCTCTCAGGTCACTCTTTTCTTGGTGAAATCTGCGATACGTTCGAATGATTGGACGAAAAGCTTTCTCTGCCAGGGTTCCGGGAACAGAAAATCCTAGCCCCTGCGTCTACTGAGAAATCCGGTGGGCCAAGCGTCAGCTCAAGAGCTTAGCCAGCCCAAACACTCCTCCATTCACCGTCCTTCTTTTCCCCTTATCTCATCGTCACGTCGTTTTTGGGTTTGGTTCCTGTCAAAAATGCATAGCGTGTCCGCTAGTGGCTTAGAAGCCACTCAATGCACCGCGGGAATCCATGCGCATGAAGAAGGCACCTCCAACTATTGGCTTGGTGGTGGTAGCTAGTGGTAATCGTTAAGGGGCTCTATCGCTTCGAACTTGGGCGGTCTAATAGCTTACGAGGCCCACGACTGGATCTTCAGTTCCTGATCTTAAAGGATACCACCACTCTCTTTTCCTCCTGGTTTCTTGTTTTGATTCGACTCTACACACGTCAGTTCCAGTGCGCCGGTACTCGAACGTTGTAGAATTGAACGTGGCTCAGGACACGATAATTCCTCTGACTTTCTTTTATTCTGGTTGTTGGTTGTTGGATGCATCTTTAGTTTTTCCTTCGTTACTATAGACATTCTTTTTTCTGTCCTCATCGAGAGTTGACTTCTCTAGATTGCACTCCTTTGCACGACATTTACAACTAGACTTACTTTCCTTTCGACTGTTTGATCTTTCGAGATTCATTTGATTCATACATACATACATACAAATCATTATAGAGTTTGGCGCTCTTGAAGAGCTCATTTTTAAATAAAAAATTTGAAGAAAAGAATATTGCAGCAGGGCAGCTTTTCAACTATCATTGAATTCGACAAACACCAAAATTTGCAAAAACGCACCTTGGAAAAAATAACACCCCGACAATCATTTTCGAATTCGACTGATCGCTCAGATATCGGTTACCTGGTTCCTATTTGATTCTGATACATTTCGTTCAGGCGGGACTGTATCTGTTTCTTATATATCCAAAGTAGGTGCAATTCAAAAAATCATTCCAAGAGTGAGAGCGTCCGGTTGTTTCGAGCATCATGTTCTGTTCCAACGCGACGGCCTGCATTCCGGGCCTTTTATCCCCTAGCATATTTTTCTTACGAGGACAAGCCCGAACAAGCTAATATATATCTGAATAATAAGCAGCCAATTTATCCTTTCAGAGATTCGTCGGCAGCTGCGGGTGATCATTTCTAAAAGGGCCTTGTTTCAATCTATATCTGTGCCAAGGAGGACTTTTAGACATCGCGCCGCACAACCTTGGTGTTTATTCGGCTCCCTGGGTGCTCCATTCCTGCTAGGCATTTTTATCTCAGCAGGCCGGTCACGCCCTCCAGTCCACGCTTCAACACTGCCTGCTTGCATAAACTGTGAGTAGCAGTCCCGCTCTCTCGGTCCCTCGAGCGTGGTCCCGGTCATCCTGCATTGTTACGTCTTGTAGAACCTTGCAACTACAGTTCGACTTGATTTCGTCGGCCTTTCTTTTCTCTCTTGAAATTTGGATATCTTTTCTTTTCTTTTCTTTTTTCCCCACCTCTTCGGAGTTCTCTTCTCTTCTCTTCCTTGCCATACTCTTTTTCTCTATACACATTCAAGGAGGCAGAGCTTCCGGACCATTCTCTTTCTTGCGTAAAGTCTTGCTGGCTGCAAGATTGTTTCGACTCTCATTATTCTTGGCTTTGAATCGAACCGTCACCCCTTCTCCCACACTGCGTTGTGTCGAAGGGTCGTCTGATATTAAGACAGGACAAGGCATTTTGGTAACCACACTATACACTATTCCATTCGGAACGTCATCAGGCCATTGTAGTCTTATCGTCAGGGTTTTTTTTAACTGTTTGGATAGGACTCTGGTGGTGTTGAAGAATCCCTAGTGCCACTATCTTTAAGGGCACTTCTGAGGTAAAACGAGGGCGCAACGCTTTGTCTCGAACGACCACACACCCCTTCCTTTTATATTCGCTTCCTTTCTCCACCCCCAATCTCCGACCAGTTTGGACCTTCCATATATCCCTGGAGCATATAGTCTCTTTCACCGTCCATCATTTCTATTTCTCTACTATTTTTTTTTTCTTATACAAGAGTCTGTGACGAAATTATTCCCTTTTTCAACCATAAACAACATTATATATATCACGAGATCTTATCTGGCAACTTAGCTTTGACAATAAGGGCTTGTGAAAACGCCCTTCAAGTTACGACTTCTTTGAAGGGCGATCGATATCACCAACATTGCTAGAAATGTTCATCCCACGGTCCGAACACACATCCTGGGATGCTGAAAATCCCGACGATACACCAAATGATATAAATTATTACACATGGGGTCTAAATGGAGTCAATCAGTGGTGGAACAACGAGTTCAGGTACGCTACTAGTCTCTTCATCAAGCTAGAATTATTCTAACTCTTATTATAGCAAGGGACTCTTCACAACATCATGCATTTTAGTCCTATTCTTCTTCGCGGTCAGAATAGCGATGGATGCTGTAAGACGCTTAAGATTATTGGTGTTGATGTCGACAGATAACACCCAGAGGAGTCAGAGATATTGGTCGAAACCTGGCTCCTTAAGCTGGAAATTCAAGAAATATTTGTGGTATGCGCCGATATGGAGACACCGACACAATACAGAAATTCAACTTAGCAAGGCCATCACTATTGGGACACTGCCGACAAGATTGCATGCTGTCGTTCTTTCCATCTATGTCATCTCCAATATCATTTACTGCACACTTTTGCTCGACTATAGCAAGCCAAAAGCCCAGCTGGTAGCTGAATTCCGTGGACGAACTGGTGTTATGGCAGTCGTGAACATGGTTCCGCTTTTCCTCCTCGCGGGAAGGAACAACATTCTCATTCCACTGCTCAAAATCTCTTTTGATACCTACAACATTATCCACAGATGTCTAGGAAGATTAGCTATCCTGCAATCAGTTGCTCACACAACGGCCTGGCTTATCAATAAGGTCGATGCCCACGGCTTCGAGGGTGTGAAGCAAAGCTTGGTTGAGAGTGAATTTATTCTCTACGGCATGATTGTAAGTACCAAAGTTTAATTTTGAAATGACTGTACTCGAAATATGCTAACTCAAACTGAATTTAGGCGGTCGCGGCTTTCGCTCTGATTTTGATCATCACTCCTTCCCCAGTGAGACATGCGTTCTACGAGACATTTCTTGTCTTTCATATTGCTTTGGCAATTCTCATTCTTTACACTGTCTGGATGCATCTCAAAATCGACAACCTTCCACAGCTTCCTTATATCCAACTAGCAGTCGGTTTCTGGGTTCTCGATCGAAGTGTGAGGTTTATTCGAATCTTCTACCGCAACATCTCGACCAAGACCATCACTAGAGTTAAGGTTGAGGCACTTGACGGTGAAGCTTCTCGTGTTACTTTCGAACTTGCCCGACCATGGAAATTCAAGCCAGGACAACATGTTTATATCTACCTCCCGACAATATCTTATTGGCAATCACACCCGTTTTCTCTTGCTTGGAGCTCAGACGTCGTCAAGCCGGAAGTGCACAGCAAATTACAGGATGAAGGTTTGGAAGGTTTACCCATGGATGAAAAGAAGATGGCGGTTGTTGGGCCTACAGCAACTACAATGTCGCTTCTGTGCGCCCGAAGAGAAGGAATGACTCAAAAACTCTGGGACAAAGCGAACGCTGCACCAAACAGGACGATGTACTTGAGAGGATTTGTGGAGGGACCATACGGAGGAATGCATCAATTGGAATCCTATGGCACCGCTTTGCTCTTCGCTGGTGGAATTGGCATTACACATCAACTCGGATATATGCGACAACTCATCGAAAAATACGCTGTTGGAGCTTGCGCAACACGAAAGGTTACTTTGGTCTGGGTCGTCAAAACAACGGATCAGGTCAAGTGGATCGAGCCATACATGCGCGAAATCCTATCGATGGACAAGCGACGGGATATCCTCAAAGTTTTGGTTTACATCACGCGGCCCAAGGCAGACATTACTCAAGTTTCGCCCACTGGCTCGGTTGAATTGAGGCCCGGACGACCGAATTTAGATCAGATCATGGATACCGAGATTCAAGAGAGCGTTGGCACCATCGCGGCCACAGTTTGTGGGCCTGGAGCGTTCCAGGATTCGGTTCGAGCTGCAGTTCGCAATCAGGTGCACCGAGTTGAGATGGACTTCTTGGAAGAATCCTTCACCTGGTAAAGCGCGACAATTTTCGACTTAAAATTTATATTCCCGATTTAATACATAATCTTCCATTCGGGGACCGTCGATATTGTTCTTTGCTCATATTAATGTCTGTTTTGTCCCGGAGTTCATTAAGCGACCTTGTTTTTCTTTATTCCAAAGCGTTCTTAGCTACTATATAGCGAGCGTCCTGTGTCTAGTCAATCTAGCGACATCATCTAACTTTTAGTCATCTCTTTATCCACAATATCCATCTTAAGCTTCTACTGTATCATATTTCATGGTGTTTTGCCTTTTATTTCCTTGTTCTCCGAACCTCTACTATACCCATCTTTGTTCGATTTCTTGTAGATTAAACTAGCATAAAACCCTGTCTAGAATTTCAAGGGGGAACTTGGTGTTGGAATCAAAAATGGTTGGCATTTTAAATTTTCTAGACCACAAACGTAGAAAGTAAATACGAAAAGTAAGAACTTGAATATGACAATACTACTAAGCTCAATAATCCTTTCATCATGCATACATCACGTTGATCTATGTTTAATTACTAGATCTTGTAGAATCCCGGAGTTCCGAGGTGGGGTGTGCATTACAGCATGCACGTGTGTAACCAAGGCGCTCCAGGCCAAGCTTTTTGCAGGTGGGTCATTTGTCAATCCTCTCGACGTCTACCCACCAATAAGATAAGTTGAAGAATAGAATGTGGCGATTACGATTTTTTGTTGAAAAAATATATTAAATAAAATTTTCTTCGCGGATGAATTCGTTCCATAGTCTTTCCGTAGGAGGTATCTTCGTGTGGACACTACTATGAGAAGGCTGAAACCAATGCAACATATACCGGCTCGTGACCTCTTTTCCTAAGGTCGTTTTGTATATTTTAGCCTAGCTTGGATGTACCTCGGGGTATTTTATTGGACGAACTCCGCTAAAGAACTCCTAGTTAGTTATGACAGAGATTTTATCCCCCGTGAGCCATGGTGAGACGAAAAGGGCCAGCCACCCGGGACGCCAGACCTTATTCTGACGTGATATTATCTTCGGGTTTTAAAACCATCTCAGCGAGGATGAGCTTTCGTCATTGGCTGGCGCTTTCGCGATTCGCAGCTATACTTCCGGCAGCCGGCTTTTTGAGGGCTTTCATCCGATTTTTATTACTTGACCATCGGAATTCGCCTTACAACGGCACCGGATTCCTACAAACTCTATACATAGAATATATATATTTTCTTTCATGAAGGCTCGTGATATCTGGCGGCTGTGCGTGAACCTTTTCTTTCTGAGGGAAGGACGGGTTTAGAATTGGCATCTTTCTTAACAATTCTGGAGGTGATTTGCGAATCTCGATGCCATGTATACTGATACCGGTTTACTAGACTTCGTGTAGATAGGGAGCAAGATCTACAGTGTCGATGCATCGATATCGATCGCGCCAAGTATTTTCAATTTTCTTGGAAAATATGAGAGAAGCAGAAGTGCGATGTGAGAACCTATATAATCAATGCGGCAATGAGGCTCGTTAGGACGACGGTCCGCGGATCCGAAGTCCGCATATCCGACGGATAGCCTCACCTACGGTTTGACAAAGATTCGAACCGCAATAAATTACAACCTAGCTAGCAACGCAAAAAGCAAGATACTTAGCGCTGGCAACTAGGTTTATAGATCAAGGCAGTAGATATAAGAGGTCACGATCCTCCCCGGTTATGCATTTCTAGGCATCTGACGAACAGTCTGGTGCGGGCCCACTCATATGCTTATCCCCCACATGGAATGGCCGACCTGTTGGCCCCAGAGTTATGAATTGCATAACAAGGTAGCTCCTTGGCCATCGGAGAATAAGAGTGTCGACCACCTTGTTTATTATCTTTGTCGATGGCACACCCACACCTTCTTTTAAACTAGAAGGCTACCCACTTAAGCTTGTAACTGTGTTTATTTCTTCATTTAGAATATGTATCCTGAAGACGCAGCACCAAGACCCTTAGTGATCACTGATATGCAGTATACAAGCATAGAGCTGTCAAGTATCCCCCCTCCAGCCCTGTTCTATGTCTAGAATCAGGATCAGGCCACTCTTGCATATGGGCTCCATATCGCCGGACTGCATATTCGCACTCGTTTCCTACTTACGCAACCCCTCTCCGCAAATTAGAACAATCGGCTTGGCGCGGATGCGCTAAGGTCAACTTGATTCTCGTATCTCCTTTCGGGAGGAGATCGCGCTAGATTTCCTAGATCTTGGAGCAACGGGATCCTTGAAACACATTCTAGCATATATTCCTTTTTTTTCCTCATGAGAGACAAAATGCGCACACCCTTTCGCATCAAAATGGGATGATGCTTCCTACGAGATAATAGGAGTCACGAACCTAGGTCAGGCCATTTCGAGAAGATGCAGCTTATGCTCTCATTCCTACGCATTCCGAACTTGGCGATGCAGTCAATAAACTAGCGGGGGTTTTTTTGCATCCCACCAGCTGCGTTGGTCGCATCATATTTTATGGCATATGCCGACTGTTACCGTTCGTGCATATGCATACCTTGTCGGCGATCGACGTTTTTCAACCGTGGACAAATATCACCGTCGGGCGGAGAGAATACCTGCGTTCCTAGGCGACATCTGATTCTCGCGTTCGATCAGCTGTCTATATCCCGATTATGATGTGATTCCAACGACCTGAGTCTTGTCTCTGGTTTAGTTTATCTGTGATACGTAACGATATAAGCTCTACTATTGTACCTCTGCCGTTGCCACCTGTGGATCTGGACATCGGAGTTGTCGGGGTAATTTAGTGGGGTAATTTAGCCAGTTATGCAAGGCGGTGGGGTAAGCCCGGATGACGAGTTATTGCATCCATTCTCCACGATTACGTATTTTTACCTACGTAGCCAGTATACTTGTTAACCAGTCTTAGCAACGGATCTCGCGAGCCCGTGCGCACCTGCTTCAATGTATACCAAGGCTAATATAATCAACTAATTCGGAACGATTTGGGAGAAATTTATGCTAAATTCAGCCTGTGGATCTGGGAAGCTTGAATTAATTTTGATACCAAGTGTCTTGATATCTTTTACTATCAACTATCACTAATCGAACGGCTTCTCGTGCTACATCGGTCTCGTCTCGATATTCCATCCATCCGAACTCGTGTTGAGTGTTGCATTTTATGTGTTGCAACGAGCGTGAAACTTGACACAAAAACTGACACAGCCTCACAACTCCAGGAAGGATAGTCTGGTTTCGTCTCACCCAATCTCGATATATTTTGTAAACCCGGCTAGCTAAGCCTAGGAATTAAAGGAGCCCACGAAACTAAGTACTAAACATAGGGAAATTAGTTCCGGGGAGGTCTTTTTGTTTTGAAGCATTTGTCTGGGCATGAGCGTCGGTGCAACAATCCAAATCAGGAAATGGCTCTTTTGGGAGGTCTCAATGTCCATCATCGCCACGAGCTTCCCTAATCTATAGATCCATAGATAAGATATGCTCTTAGACTTCGTTGGTTTTAATTTTTACAACAGCTGGAAACTTGGACGTGGAACAAATGTCCCCTCCGTTTCCTGAGAAACCATGCATAACTCCCTGCAGCAGCGAGCACAGCAAACCAGCTAAGAGTAGCAAGCGTACTGAACTCCTCTGGTCGGCTCATAATTGCCGTGAACACCCATTGTAACAGCTCAGCCGCAGATACGAAAGACTGCTCTATTCCTGTAAACTCGCCTCGTAACGACGGAGGTGGTAGTGTTTGTTGGAGCTGAGAGTAGGCGAGATCATATGTCCAAAGCCCGATACGTGAGAAGGCGACTCCACATAGCATAGGAAGTGAGAAGAGGGGATTTGGGAGTCCGGGCTGGCTAGGCTTCTCTGCAGTGGTTAAACCAGCGACGCCGTAGACCGCAGGCATCTAGACAAGCAGACGGTAAAAAGTTAGCACCCGGATGAACTTAATATTGGTAATGATTGGATTGGAGAAACAAGGGCTAAAATATTGTACTAAAGTCAACGTCATCCACCAAACGGCCCATAAGCCAACTCTCTCGACTTCAGCTTTGTCGATATTGGTCGGTTCTGGTAGATATTCCTCCATGAAGCCGACTTCTTCATTGCTACGCCTCCAGTGCTTTACCGGCCGGTTCCTGAGTATATTCACACCCCATGGCATAACGGCCGTAGCACTCACTTCGAGTACACTGCTGAATAATCTTGCAATCGTAACAGCGGGGAGCGAGAACCCAATATTGAGGAGGAAAGTAATCATTGGCGAAGAAAATGTAAGGACTGATAAGTACATCAGAGCAATCGATATTGTTGCTGAACCTTCTGGTTAGTTGAATCTTAATAACATTATAGAAACTGAGGAGACTGACATACGTAGGAAAACTGCACTACGGCAAAACCTCATGAGACCCGAGAACTTCTGCCGAATGTTTTGGGTCAATAGCTGCCTTTCAGAGTCCTCGCCATCCCGATTGCGGTATTCAATGTTTTTTGGAGCTTGGAGCAACTCGTTATTTGCCCAAACTCTCTGTGCGCTCACCCATTCTACCCACGGGCTGGACAGCGATATGATAGCGACTACAATCACACTCCAAAGTATACTATGCTTTGCTGTAGCAGTAGAGACCGTGAAAGCGAGAGGTAACAATGTCACGAATCCAGGAGCCAAGACTTTGCATATCAAGTCTATCCTCCTCATGGTAGCGTTAAGCATATGGAGCGAGGCTTCTCCCACCGCAGGTGCAAGCGTTGGTACCTATTGCATAAGAACTCGCTATTAGTTCTTATCCACGGGATGGAACGTCATATGATAAGATCAGGCTGAAGCAAGTATAATTGATGGCGAATCAGTGGAAGAGAAAAATAAAATTACCCAATCCCGTTCCATGACAACCGTATTGCCGCCAGCCGCCAGCCGTTCGATGCAGCTGAGTACCGTGATTATGGAAAATATGCTCCATTTCATGGTGACGGGGTACGCATCAGGATTCGACCAAAGAAGCACCATCCAGCATGTACAAGCTGCAAGGACGGCAAATCTTTGAACTAGAATTGTGGTCTTCAGAGACTTCAGACGGGATGGGTTACGATCTGCCCATGCCCCCACTGAGGGGGAAAGAAGTATGGAAGCAATGCATTGCGCTATACCGCTATGAGGTAGTTAGAATTATACTCTATGATACTTATTATTTAGATGTCTAGGTCCAAAGATCGAGCCTTCGGGATTCTGAAGCTTAGTTGTCCATATTTACCAACCTAATGGAAGCCGGGAGTAATGTATTCGGGAAGGCTTCAACAGTAAAGACCACCTGGTTTCGCAGACGATTGGGTACCGAAATATTTAGCGCCCGCAACTAAACTAAACTCAATGTATCAAAGCCTCATGGTGAAAGCAACTTACAGCCGCAAATTCATATGTTCTTGCATTCCATGTGGAAAGGAAATGTGATATGTATAGCCATTTTAGAGATGCCGTACCGCCAATTGAAGTCCGAGCTCCACGGAACTCGGTGCTCGACTCAACAGCTTCCTGTTGGACTGCTTCCGACGATATCAATGGCTGCATATTATCGGTCTCGTCAGGAGTTCCTCCAATGCTAGAAGATTCGTCCGAACTAGGGTCATTAGCCTCGTTCGTGCGAGCCATCGTCACCTGCTGAGGATCCTTCGATTTTGGGCAATGGCGGGACGGCTTGCAGATTGATTGAGTAATACCAAAGCGTTGCAGCTTCAATGTTTTGATGCCAAAATTTTGGGTAGACCCACTCAAGCACTGCCTGCTTAAGCGCTTTCGTTTTGGCATCGTGCTACTATATTTAGTAACGGCCGGTAGGGGTAAAACGCAACAGGATCAACACAAAGTTAGAGAGCTAGGTGTGATACCAAAGGCGGAGGAGACTCTCCTTGAAAGCCGAGGAGATCCATAGACGACTGTGAAAAAATAACGAAGAAAACTAGTCGCGTGTCTAGGTCCACAAAATTTGTAAGGGAGAGTCTGGCTTGCGAGACCGTGACAAACTGTCTTTAGTTGGTTAAACATCAAAATGGCCATATGGAGTAACTTGAATTGAGAAAAGAACCTATAACCACGAAATCCTTCAGCCTGTAAAAGGATGGAAACACACGCTACATAATGAAACTTTACACCCCAAACCCCTTCAATATGTAGAAAGCTTCTACTTGCTGCGAAAACTCAAAAATGTCAGCATAGTATCGGGTGGGAAGATCTATAAGAATATAAACGAGCTAATAATAGAGTAGAATATCGATCCTGACACCAACATACTTCCTGATCCAAAGAGAATCGTTGCTTCGTAAACATCGCGATTCACGAGTCTTCAATTTCCAGCCCCGTTGGTTGATCATCTTCAAATATCCCTAGTCTCAAAATTGCATTTGGTATCCTCTTAAGTTTGAACGAAATAAACCAGCGAGTTAGGTTTGCCGTAAGTTATCTTTAATGGCCCCGGTATTCTTCGCTATAACATGGCCGAATCTAGATCGATTTAAGGTATTTTGCGGATGTAAACTACTTAGCGGTAAAGTTATCTCAACTCATGAATTTATGTGCATCTGCAATTCAACTATCCGAATAACAGCTAGTGCTCTACTCGGGTGACTTTGTGGTGAGATATCGGATGATACAAGCTGCAGTGATTTTCTTAAATTCTAATTTGATATTTATTGTGAATTTGAGTGCTATGTGAGAACAATGTATATTATGTGTAGCTCTAAATCCCTTTGCGTACTCTGCTAATTAATACCAAGAGCTTTAACATGGTTAGGTCGGTAATTAGTTCGAGGTTCTTAGTTTCAAGTCGAAAATCCCATAACATTGCCGACTGATCAATTGATATTGTTTTGTTTATGCGGCGGCTAGTCCAAAGTAAGATGTGACCGGTCTCGTACCGGAATAGCTTCAGAGGCGCCGCCTTCCACCTGGGGGTCCAACAGCAGTTCTGCTACGGGAGCTGGCACCTGAACACTCTCAGATTTTGCAGATTGCCCGAATTCAAGAACCGTTCCTTCAACGGCACCGGTCCAATTTGCTAGCAGAGCGTCGCAATCTAATCCGTCGCGACCGGATGCATACTCATGTAACACCCCAGCGTATTTAGAAGGATCGATGAGCTTCCTGCGGTTCTCCGGCGACGTGCGCGCCTTGAGGTAATGAGGCGGCATGATCCCTCCAGCTGTCCACGCAGAGACATTGATATCACACTGCACAGGCGATGTGTGATTGACGAGCAATGCAAACTGCATCTCTGATGGTACCCCACGCTGGGAAGAAGCATTCTCCTCAATCGTCCAGACGCAGGTGGTCTTGCGTGGAGAGCCGCGTGCGGTCCCCGTGATCATAAACGCAGGATTGATTTCCTTGGAAACTTCTCTCTCCACGGACGACACCAGTCCAACCTGTACAGTCTGAGCGGCAGTTACTAGCAGCGGTAGCTCGAGACCCCATGTAGTTTTGCGCGACTCGTGGGTTGAGCCGCCGAATGATTTTCGTGGGGCGTGGCCTATAA
This sequence comes from Dactylellina cionopaga, assembly GCA_036971295.1. NCBI lineage: Eukaryota > Fungi > Ascomycota > Orbiliomycetes > Orbiliales > Orbiliaceae > Dactylellina > Dactylellina cionopaga. The sequence goes on along the minus strand of JAJTTY010000002.1, from coordinate 1,696,567 downwards.
TCCTGAGAGGAGACGACGCAGATTGAGAATCCGAGAACTTGAGGGATATGACGACGCTCTGGAATCGTCTCCCAACGCTAGGGTGGAATGCGGCATGCCAGACGAATAGCGTATGATTTGGTCGAACAGGCTGTATGGTGATTGGAGTAAGTGATAGATAAGACGTCTTCCCTGTTTCCGAACCACCTTCGAGCGATGCGGCAGCTGAATCTTCTAGTGTAGTCGTTCCTGACTCCGTGCCTACGGGTTTGAGTCTAGAGCCTGTATTGCCCAGCTCAGAATTCTTGGCGGGGTCATATTCTAGTTCAATGTCGAAACTAAGGTTTTCGGCCATTGCTCTTTTAACTGTTACCTTCGGGTCTAGTTAGCTTATGTTAAATTGGACACCGGGAAAGATATACCGATGCTGTTCTCTATCCGACAGAAAAATTTTGAAGCCCCCCTTCTTAAAGAACTACTTTAGCAAATATGTACTAACTAGTCTGACTGATGAGTAGAAAATGCTCGAGGGAAATCTGTGTTAGATTCTGAGGTAACAGAACGCGGCTATCTTATTTCTATAATGCATAGTGTATACTGGGGAGACAAGGCTGTGCTGTGTAGCAAATATTTGTGTAGTAGTTAACTATATCGATAACGAATTGACAAACTTACCAGGATGTTGTTGTAGCTCTCTATCGCAGCCTCGCAGCCTCGCAAACCAGATGCGGAGCTCACAACCTTCTCTGCAAAATCCTGCCTGTAAGTGAATAGACATCAAGTACATCGTCCTTTGTAGTTTTCTCTATTATCGTTGCTATTTCAACTTCTTACCCGAGTTATACATTCTTAGGGTATATATCTACGTTAGTGCCTTGTAAGCTTGTACGTATCTACAGCGACGCCGCGACATGGTTTTCACTAGCCGATTACAAACCAATTCGCAGCGCTGTAGCGGCCAGTATCGTGCAGCTTTCGCATCACTTTCAGACATCGACCATAACAACTCAGAAATAGATATAATCTGGGCTTTCACGGAAAAGGCGCAATGTCTCTTTCTTCTTCATGATTTTGCGGGCATATTTACCTTGTACATCGAGTCGTTACCATTTTTAACACCGAACTCCAAGGAAGAGGCTCTAATTCAACTCCTCTACGACTTTTCACGGTTACATACAGATTTGGCCTTATCCGAGGCAATTTTGATGGCCCAGGATGTTTATGACACCCGATTAGCAGATAAAAACGTCGAAGAAATGGACGATCTAGATATCTCGCTCCTGTGTTTCTCTCACATGGTCGCGGACCTGGGATCTATACTGTTATCATCGGACGACGGACCTCAAGAAAACCCACCGTCTCAAGAAAAACTCGAAGCTCTTCGAATACACTTGCTGAGCGAGAGAGATGCCAATCACTTGGCAATGGTACATATAGCTTTTGAAAAAAGCACAGAGCCTTCAAAAAGGGTCTCAAGTACACAGCAGACTCTTGATATCCTTCCACAAAATGCTGATGAGATGAGGGTCTTTCTCAAAATATTTCTTGCTAAAGCACACCACGTGAATGGCGACGTTTCGAGGGCGGTAGAAACTCTTATAGACCTCCAAAGCGGCGACCTATCGACCTGTAACCAGGAGAGACAGATGTGGGCCGAATATTACCTTGTGAGGCTTACCTCAGCTTCTCCAGCAGAAGCAATATCTTCGATGAAAATGCTATTAGATAAATTCCAGAGTCAAAACGACTACTATGGGGTTTTATTATGTTTTATGAGGGTTTGTGAACTTCAGGCTTCAAGCAATGATATTGAAAATTATCGCCAGCATATAACGAAACTACTAAAACAGAGGTATGTACACATAGACGTTCTGAGTTGATATTACAGATGATCTGCGCTAACATGAAAGTAGTCAAGAATTTCACCTCTTGCCTCGAGAGAAGGCGGTTTTGAGTACTCAAGCAAACTTATCTGGCCAAGTCTTGTATTGTTCTAGCCTGGACTTTTGGATCAGATACGTCAACCACCTTCTGAAAGAAGATTTGAGCAGTCGCAGCAGGATAGGTGTGGCAATACTGTGCTGTAACACGTTTTTCCAAAGCCATTCAGAGTGCCCAATCCCGCAGTTGAAGTATACATTGTCGGACGCATTGGCAGATTGCTACGAAGACGTTGGTGACACGGATCAAGCTCTTCAATGGCTGGCCAGAGGGAGAGAGATTGTCAAAAAGGAAACTAACGACAAAGAACTACTGGAAGAAGCAGAATACAAGTTGAGGCTAGCGCTTTCGAACCGGACAACTAGGGCAAGTGTAGATGTTTATGGTATCAAGCAGCCGGCATGGGAAAAGGCTCAGAGAATAGATCTAGAATTGACTTGGGAACGGGCGCAAGTTGAAGGACTGGATTACTATAGGTACACATACGCCATGGAACTATTACGGCGTGAGTTGGATGATGAAGTTCGAAAGAAAGAGAGCCCTTCTGGTGCAGTTTGGTTGCCGAGGGTTATAGAAGCGCTAGAATTGCTTTCTCTGGAAGAGAGGCGACAAATGGCTATCGATTACAAGTACTCGATGGCCCACGCCACATTCGATGCGAAGCAATTTGAGAAATCAATCCAACAGTTTGCCAAAGTGGCCTTGGAAGCGAGAGAAATCGGTCAGTTCCAAATCGAGTCGAAGGCGCAATTCACACAAGCTCGAGCCTATCTAGAGCAATATCTCAGTAGCAAAAATCTAGATGACTGGGAGAAGTCACACAACGCTATTGAAAAATGCCGGCAAGGTAGCGAAAGTAGAAAAGACATTGATATTATCGCAAACTGCCATGTCATCCATGCCATTCTTTGGAATTCAAGAGAACCCCGGGATCCAAAGCACCTCAAAATAGCACTTGACCATATCTTTAAGGTGACAGCACTAGGGACGAAGAACGTGGGTCCCTTCGTACTGCCGGCGATTTGGGACTTGGAAACCTTATAAGCAAGTATGCACTCCGATACCGCAATGAAGCCCCGTTTGATATCCTAGGACTAGCAATTGATATCTGCTACGAGATAAAAGATTTTCTGGAAGCTTGGAAATGGGTCGAATACGCTAAAGCTCGGGCATTTGTCGACAGTATTCAGATTGATGAAGAGCAACAAAGAGAATTTTCACCGATCAACTTTACTGACGTTTTGCCCCTGCCGACCACTGACGAACCACTAGTGTTTGTACACTGGGCATTTGTCGGCGAGACAATCTATCTCTTAACTCATCAATCTCATACTGAAAAAGAGCCGCTGATGTTCAAGCTTGACATCACTGTTTCTGAAGTAGAGGAATGGTACCAAACGCTACTTGCAATTAAGGAGGACTATTCTGATGTCGAGCCCGCTGAGGAAATTCTCTCGGAGATATCTGCACTCTGCAGCCCTTTGGCTGATAGAATATCTGAGGACGAATTAATGGTGCTCTGTCCCACCGGAGTTCTATTCAAGATCCCTCTTCATGCGATTCCGCTTGATGGGATGACGTTATTGGAAATACATCCTATTGTTTATACACACTCCGTCGGCGTGCTCAACGAATGTTATCGAAGAGAAGGTGAGGCCGTTAAACGGAAGAAGCTTTCGTTGTCTAAGTCGATTTTTGGCAACCCAACAGGAGACACTCCTGCAGGAGAAATCTCAGTCCGGGAACTATCAAGGAAACTTAGCGCCAATACATACATCAGTCGCCAAGCTACCAAAAATACCTTCCTCTCAACTTGTACAACCTCGAGATTGATCCACTTCCACGGCCATGTTGTTCCCGCTGAGATTAAGTTAGATCATAGCGCAATGTTATTTCACGACTCGGAAAGATTTACAGTCCAGGAGGCCTTCAGTCTCGGCCTCCAACTGGAGCGACCACTTGTTGTCTTGATAGGATGTGGCTCGGGAGCTGAGCGGTTTTACAGCGGAGACGAGCCGCTAGGATTCATATCTGCGTTCATATACGCGGGCTCTCCGGCCGTGCTGGGAACCATGTGGCCAATTAGCGATCACCTTTCAGGTGCACCATTCACGAAGATTTTTTATCCAGATCTCGGAGAGACAGACAGTGAAATGTCGCCGGTACGAAGTTTGGATCTCGCTCGACGGTTGAGGGATGCCGCCTTGAAGATCAAGGCAGACCCTGAGACTGCTGCACCTTATTTTTGGGCGGGGTTTGTTCTCCACGGGTACTGGAGATTCTCAGTCTGATTACAAACCTGTGATACTTTGTTTGTTTATGTGCACATTTAAATTTTCATTGTATAATCCACTGATGTACACGTCTATATGAAATATTTGGATTTAAACTAAAATAAATTGTGCATTGCAGAATCTAGGCTATAGATCTGCAACTGAAAGGAAAATGATGAGTTCCTTCCGTGAGATAACTGACTATCCAGCCAGCGAGCTATAAATACAGCTTGAAGAAGAAGAACAGAGAGAAAATTGTAATCCAAAAGAAACAATAGTGTGAACCATTCAGATACACAGCATCGAACAATGTCTGTGTCCTGATTGTATCTAGAGAAAAGAAATAGTATGTATACAAGAAGAACCTCCGATAACGCCAAATCAAATCAAATAAGCAGAAACATGCCGTGACTCCGGTATCCCGTATAGCGAATGTATCCTTTTCCTTTGTAACCAAGAACCTCAAAACGCCGGTTAAAATATAAAAGCAAAAGAAAAGAAGAAAAAAGAAAAAAGAAGAAAAGAAGAGGAATATTGTTGAAGGAAATGGGTCATAAAATCGTAAAAGTATAATGATAATAACAAGAAGAAACGAAGAGAAGCGAACTGTCTATTTAAAACATAGACATCTCGCTATCATCTGTTCTAGGACTCGCGTACCAACTCGGCCGAATTCTTTGCATGGTTTCCGCAAGTGATACCTCCTGAGCAGCAGCGGGTAATATCGGTTTTTCGTCAGAGTTATCTCTAGCGTGATTGCCTAGACGAAACGAAACGCCTTTCCGTTGAACACCCTTGGCGAGAGCTCTCAGAGAACTGCTGGATGACTTTTTGAGTATTGTCATCTGTGGTCGAAGCCCTTCCTCTTCGGACATCTGTCTTTCTATTTCTTTCTTCCATTCAAGAGGGTAGGTGCCATCGTTGGTTCTATCGGCATCAATCCGGTCTTGTGGATCGACTGAGAAAGGTAGTTTCGGTGTTGGGAGGGGAGGGAGCTTTGGTGTTGCTAAGGAGGACAGTTTCGGTGTTCCTAGCGGTGGTAGTTTCGGTGTCCCGAGGGGATTATTGTCGATTCGAAAAGTGACAGGTGATAAAGGTGGCGACTCGTCGCCAGGTCTTGTGACAATTTCGAGACCTGGAGAGGATAGAGTACGAATGGGAGTACCAGTGTCAGAGACATTATTGGCTCTCCTCGGGTGAAGTCCCCTAATAAACGGGCTCACATTTCCAAAGAAAGGTGTCAGAGGTGGATTCGGTATCGAGTCCTGTGAGAATCTGGTGCTGTTGGTTCGTCCCGTTCGCACGGAGCTTCTGTTGTTATGAATATACACCGTCGGCCTAACTGTATTTGTAGACTCATCACCACTCTCGCCTTCATCATCGCTTTCGATTATGGAGCCTTCATCATCTGTAATGATTTCGTCCTCCCTCTCGGCAGCTGGTATGGGTGTCAAGGTCGATGAATCACTTGTCTTAGATGCGTTACTCGGCTGTTTTGATCTGATTTGCTGTACTTGACTTGCGAAACTAACGATCCGCGAATGAGGGTGCGTTTGCATTGACTCGCGCTCGACGTCCATTGGAATCCAATTGTGGTACCTCGGTGAGTATATATTGGGGGTCTTTAGTTGATGAGGAGAAACGGGAGATTTCAATGGCATTGTTTGGAAATTATTCTGCGTCCTGCCATTCCATGAAAGAGATCGAATGGATCGAACACTGGCGGGTGTAGGTGTCGTTGGGTCTGAGAATCTATATCGATCCTTGGGAGGCGGACTTGGATTCGCTCGCACCTCTTCGGGCGAGAAGAATTCAAATACTGAGTTTTGGCCATCGTATTTAAAGGTTCTATTGGAAACTGGGGGAGCGGTACGAGGCGAGAACGGTGCATCTCCAAACTGGGTTTTCGAAGGTGTAGGCGGCACGTATATATTCGTAGTCATACCAGCTACCGTAGTGCTAGTTATTGCATTGTGAGTTGATTGCTGGGCGTTTCCTGGGATAGTGAGTTTTGGAGGAGCAGGTCGCTTCCTCGTATCAATACGAAGGGGTTGCGGTACGCTCACAGCAGGCGGTTCTATCTTGGCAGGCTTTTCTGATATGAAATTGACAGTAGTTATTATCGGTTGCGGCTCTGCAATGGTTGTGATAGCTCCTTTGTGTGCACGGATGTATGCAGCCTTTGGCTCTGCGAGAACTGGATCGTGGGAACTCTGGATAAGTTTTGGATGGCCTATTGTGCTAATGTCGATTCCGGCATAAGGCTTTGAGACAGATATTCGTTTTACGTATGTAGGAAGTCCATTCGATTTCTTTCTCTTCTCAGCCGGCTTTACCACGGTCCACTGTCCTGATCCACCCTGAACTCTGTGTTTGTAATGTCTGCTCTCCCTTCTTCGCCTCCAGACACAATATCCGAGTATACCAAGTATCGTGAAGAACAGTGCCACGCCGAGTGCTATGGCTGCGATTGTGCTAGCATCTAAGTTAAATCCACCTTTCTGAGCCTCGTTGGAATCTGTAGGATCTGGTGATGAAGTTGCCATCAGGGTAGCGGGCAAAGTTTTGATACCACTTGGGGCAACTGTATACGTGGGTACTGGAGACATCTTGCTCGGTTTGCTATATCGAACCAATAACCCTTTCTCGTTGTGCCGCTAATAGAAAGCTACAGGAAATATATATCCTATGAAATGAAACCAAGCAGCCTAGGTAATTTCGAGCTGTCGCTGTTCAAGGTATATTCTATCAGTATTTAGGTCTTATAAAGTGAATGGCTAAATATAAATTGTAGATCCGAACGGAGGTAAGAAACGAAGCCCTTCTACCAGCAAATAGACCAATGGGAATAAAACAGACTCCGGCAAGGGTATGTACAAAGAAATGGGGCCGAATTCTCTCAGAGAGTAAATGAAAGTACTGGCCGAAGGGCTCCTCTTTATCCTATGGATTGTAGCCTGGAATGAAAACCCAGGATGACTGGACGAATTCATCGCAACTGGTGGGAATTGACTGAAATTTATGAGACGTCAAAGGTTCCAGAGGTCATCTGTGGCCAGACTAGTCATGATAAGTGCGGCACAGATGACTTGTTGGGTTTTGCAAGAATCGTGTAGGCATGCTTTGGCTTTGATGTTGAGTTTTCGAAAACACACTTACATTGAATATGATATTGTAATTGAGAATAGGAAAAACCCCATAAGACACCGATAGAAATGGGAAACACCAATCGATGTGGCGTTTCAAGGAGTGAACTAGAAAGTTTCTCGGTGGCCGTTGGAAGGGACAAAAGGCCTGCAGATTTGTATTGGGAATGATTCCAATACTGTCCGCGGCGAAGGTGTGTTGTGTTCCTGGGCGGGTTTTTGTGTTGAGGCTTAACAAACAACTGCGAGGCCCATGCTAGTTGAGTTGACTAATTGGACTGGCTGGAGTGCTAAGAAGTAAAAAAAGGCACCAACAACCATATCAGCGGGAACTTCATCATTCCTTTTAACGTTCGGAGTTTCCTGGTTCTTCACTCATGCCTCCAGCTGCAGCAAGATCTTGATTGAACGTCTTAACGCGATGCTCTCGAAATAGAGCTGGGACCCACAACCCACTCACTCGGTTTAGCTAGAGTGCGGCTACAAGTTGAAATTGCTGAAATAGAACGGTTTGCAGATGGAACGGGAAAGCTGGGCGCTTACACGCTCATTGGACCATTCTGCATGCGTTTCCCCACACCACGAACCAACTGCCGTCAGGTGCGTTCAGATGCCCTCCTGCAAGCTGTGGCGCTACTTTCGATGCGCTCACTGGCTTTCACGATAACTATGACGGTGCCGTACCTGGTTTTAGCAACAGACGAACTCCTTTGGGACTGCGTTTTGACCTGGCTAATTGCTTAATCTCGATTGGTCTTCAGTGCTGGAAATTTTGTGTGTGACTGCGTATTAATATCTGTTGTTAATAAGGGTCTGTTCATAAAGAAATGCTCGTGGAAATGTTGGAGGTTGGAATTGTGGTGTGTACTAACTTTGTGTATCAACTTGAACGGGTTGAAGTTGGCGATTACCAGGGAGCCGCCAGGCTTGCTTGTCGAATACATATTGATTCTCTCAGCCCAACTCGAGTTTCATATATTATTGAGGGTATTTGTGGCAGCATTTATCGTTCCAAAGCTTGGTCCTATTGCTCTCTAATAGGTAAGCACTTGCAGACGAATCCGGGAAACCCAATCTTTTCATTATTTTGGTGTCTGCATGTAGCTTTCACAGACCGAGGTTGAGTTGAGAGCCTTGTTTGTTATGATACTTTTTAAGGCGTTATTTTGCTTGAATATACTTCGTACTTTATTTTTATTTTTAAGTAGGACTTCGCCGTAACTACTACCCACGCTTCGTCGCTGAAATTTGCTTATCCAAGCTAGGAGTTGCAACGGTAAGTCCAATATTACATTTTACTTATTTATTCATCTGCTTACTTAAATAAGTAAGTGTATACATAAATAAATATAAATCCGTGGAGATTTATGGAATATATATTAGCTAGTATATAAAATTCAATTGGTTATTCTAAATCCTACGCTAGTTACAGGAAATCGTTAATACTAATAATAATCAAATTCCAGTTTCCCATCTTTGAATTCCCACAATCTAAGCCCGCAATAAATAGATACACACGTCAGGGTTTGCTTGTTATTTTGGAGGAAGCTGTCTCCGACCACCTGGTGATCAAAATAAACCGGTTCTAGGAAATCCAAATGTAGCTTCTCAAGCGAGCTGGTAACCTCTGCTAATTTGACAGCAGTTTCGGTATCAAAGAGCACTCCAAATAACCTTAAAGACTTGACCGTCGATTTGAGACCTTCCAAGCCTCCAAAACCTAGGCAGGTATCAAAATTGTAATCATTAAGAGTATCGTCATGCCATTGACATTCGAGATCTATAGTCTCAATGTTCGGGAGAAAGAGGATTCGGGAGAGATATTCGCCGTAATCCATCATCCCTACCCTGGTCTGAATCTGGCTATATTTGATATTCGTTAGATTTGAAAATCCAATCGGCCAGCTCCCTGGACGACCGCATTCGTAATGGAAAGCGCAGTAATATGGGCTCAGGAACTTTCGATACGTATATTCCAGATCGCCCCAAAATGAAAGGCTGGATTCTGCTTTTTTGTATACGAATTTTAAGAAATCTTCTTCATTTATTCCCTCTTCTCTGTCTTTGCTCTCTTTGCTCTCTTCGTCTCCATATTCTTTGTCTTCGCTGCCTTCGCTGTCTTTTCCTTCTCCGTCGTCATTGCTGTCACCGGTGTCTATGTTTTCGCGTTTCCATTCCCAATAAGACCTTATACAATAACCCCGCCAATCCTCAAACTCGTTAAAGTTGTTCCTGGCCTCTTCCTCTTCGACGCAATCTCGCAATCTCTCAATTGCTCGTATAACCTTCGAGATATCATATTGGAACCCAAGTATATCGGAAGACGCACCGTTCATCTCCAGAGACACCAAGTTTGGCATGAAGGAAAATATAAACAGGAGCAAGGCTTCAGAGTTCACACCCCCTAGAACAACCTTTCTAACAGTGGCAGACAGTTTGTTCTCTTCGCAAATCTGCCTAATTTTCTCGATTTCCTCGAGGTCCCAGTCCCAATATTTCGGGAGCGTGTCTCGATCTTGGCGTCGGCGCGACCAGTCGACTGTAACCTTGGAATAAATTTCCCCGGCTTTTGGGCTGCCGAGCAGGCGTCTGGCAAATTTCCATGCGGAACGGGATGGATCATCTATTTTGAAATGAAAACTTTCTTCGTTTTTAATGGATAGCGCTGCCACTCTGCTCAAACGGAAGCAAACAAGCATGAGAGACGCAAGATTTCGGTTGGTAAGATGGCTGCAGATTTCCATCAAAACTTCATTAGGTAGGGACAGTAGATCGATCATTGTTCGCGTTTTATAATCTTTATCATAAAGCTATAAAATACCGAGAATATAAGACTGAATAAACATGAAAGGTGCCTTGGTGATGGCTCTTCCGTCTAGGCCTTATATAAACCGGGCTGCAAAGTGAAATGTATTGCTATCAAAGGATTTCGTGTTAGAGCGGCGGTTTAGCACTATGAAACCACCAAGTACTCAAGTATTTATGGCGGGGATTCTAGAGCCATAGCGTTCCTTCTCGACTCTTATAGTTTGTCCTTCCAAATTTTCTATAAACGGAAGGCCCTTGTTTTTCCAATGAATGTGTTGGAATGGAAGTGCCCGGCACCTGTGCCTCAGCCAACCTGCGAACTTCGAAAGCATAGAGGTAGGTGCTTGCTCCCATCAGTCCTGCGGGTTTGTTTGCATTGTATTGAGCCTCCCACCTCTGTTCCGTCGTATGAGCAAGGCGCGTTGTTGACCTCCACCTGAAATTTCAACCGAGGCTGCGTCCCTTGCGTTTGCATCATTCTCATTGAAGAAGCTTAGCCAGAAAAAGTCTGGGGAAACGGCGTTGAAACCCGCTGGTATGGTCCTTCTAGCTTGCCTCTAGCTAGAAGTTTAACCATCCTAGCTCTGCATCTGTGGAAACATTCAACCGACCGAAGGATATCGGATATCATGATCCATCAGCCATCTAACACTAGCCGAGGTGAACTCGATGGCGCTATTCCAGAACCACGAGGACAAACGTCGTGAAAGCCCGGATTGATCTGTATATCATCATAACAACCTCCTGTCCATAGTCCCTTAAATTTCCACATATCGGAATTGGTCGAACATACTTCTTCAGCTCCGCGTCTGGTTTGCGAGATCAGTCTCAGAGTCAACTACAGCAAACATGGCATCCCAAGATCAATCGACCTACCGTGACATTACTAAGCGAAAGCAGGCCGAACAACAGTCGCGAATTCCCCAGGAATGGCGATTGAAATCGCTTCCGGCTGACAGCGTCACCGACGTTAGACATATACCGAAAGAAAGCGGTATCTTATCCGCTCGAGAGCTCGAAATCACCGAAACTTTTGATGCTGTGGAATTGGCTGATAAAATCAGAAGACGGGTGTATTCTTGTCACGAGGTCGCACTTGCGTTCTGCAAACGCGCAGCTATCGCCCAACAGCTAGTAAGGCAGCATGCATATGGCTTAGCTGCCCCATCTATGTGTCCCCAAAGAATGAAACCTAATATTTTATGGTATACGACCTAGTTAAACTGCCTTACCGAGATTTTCTTCGACAAAGCCCTTGAACGTGCAAGAGAATTGGATAAACACCTCGAAGAAAACGACCTTCCTCTCGGCCCTCTTCATGGAGTCCCCATATCTCTTAAAGATAGCTACAACTACACCGGCTACGATTCTAGCGGTGGGGTTGTAGCACTATGCTTCCGTCCAGCAAGGGAAAAATCGTCAATTGTGAATGTTCTGGAAAGTGCAGGTGCTGTGTTTTATTGCAAAACCAATATTCCACAAACCATGGCGTCGCTTGATTCGGTCAACCATATATGGGGGAGGGTGTTAAACCCCATGAATCGAAAGCTCACAGCTGGTGGGTCTAGTGGAGGTGAAGGTGCCTTGATTGGGATGCGAGGTAGTTTGTTGGGTATCGTAGTTGCCACCCGTTTCGACAGTTATATTGTCCCGTCACATCACTACTTTTGTCTCACCACTCAACAACACCTTAAAATTGAGTATTTGAATAAAACACTGACTTGTACCCCCACAACAGGGAAGCGATATCGGTGGTAGCATCAGAGTTCCAGCGATGTGTAATGGCATTTATGGCATCAAACCGACTTCCAACAGGTATGCTTCGCACATAGGTACGGAGTTTACAAAGCCAGGGAGCACTGGGATCGGACTTTCAGCCTCCACGGGACCTCTTGCAACTTCGCTTAGGTCCTGCGAGCTGATGTTGAAAGTTCTTGCAGATGGAAAATTATGGGAGAGTGAACCGCATGTGGCGTTTTCGCCATGGAGGACGGTTGATACTAAACCACGACATATGAGGTTCTTGATTTTGATGACAGATCTGGTGACAACCCCGCTTCCGCCGGTACAGCGCGTTCTAAAGGAAACTGCAGCTCAATTACAATCTAGAGGTCACAAAGTCGTAGTTCTAGACGATCCCCCAAAATTCATCAAACAGCTTCACGGCCTTTCGAACAAGATATTGGGCATCGAGGGAGGCGCCTGGGCTTCGGACCTTCTCAAGAAAACCGGAGAGCCAAAGGTTCCATGGTTGGCGCCTCGCTTGAAACTCAAAGACCCAGCAACCTTGAAGCATTTATACGAGCTAAATTCCCAAAGCGACGAACTCATTATTCAAACGTTAAAACTGTGGAGGTCGGATGACGGCCTGGACTTTGATGCAATTATTTGCCCCGTGGCCCCCCACCCGACCCCACAACCGGATGCTTGGAATGGTGCAGGGTACACCTCCATGATCAACATGCTAGACTGGCCGAGTGGGGCCATACCCGCTAGGAACGTCACCCGAGAAGATCTGGAAACACCATTGGGTATCGAAACTGGCACGAGTTGGGATAAAGTCAACCGAACGAAACTTTGTAGGGACAACTGTTTGAATAAATTTCTAGCGCGCGGACTATGCTAATACGTAAAAACAGGGGAAAAGAAAGAAGACTATCTTGGCAGCGCCCTCTCCTTGCAGATTATAGGGAGGAAAATGCAGGAAGAGGAGCTATTGAAAGCGATGCACGTGGTTGACGAGATTGTATCTGGGACGAGAGGAGCGGCGATCAGGGATCATAAATTGTAAATCCAAAGTGTGCAATGCAAGACCAGGATGGAGCGAGGTGCACAGGTGGATATAACTTCGTATCGAGCTTCAGACCTCTAGGCCACCCGGACGCCATCAGCCACCCCAGCAAATATAATATCCCACCAATATGCTGTTATGATATCGACGGCACGGGTGAAAGTCCAATCTTGAATTTTTTGTGAATTTTTTCAGCGGTTGAAATTAAAATGCCATGCACCATCTATGCCGCAACACGCAACTTTGTTGTAGATTTTCTCGATATTTCCACGAGCACGCAAGACTTGGCACATATCACATACACATACGGCAATTCGATACCAACAGATTGGGCTCCACATTTCGATCAACATGCGAGATAACACGAGAGTTGCTACTACTCCATTCCAAACGCAGCCAGTTGGGTGACCATCCGATCAATTGGGTCGCTCACTTTTGCGACTTTGCACCTCGCCGAAATAACCTACCGAAACACCCTACCGAGGCTCGTCTACTTTGCGAAAGTTCATAAAAAGAGGCGAGGGGTTCACCATGTCGTGATCTATAGCATTTGGTCTCCATGCTAATTGTACCCACTTGCATCGTGTTACCTCTTCTTTTCTCGCCAATCTTTCTTTATCTTTGAAATGCAAGACCAACTGGGGAGGCGGTGATGAGATGATGGGAGTTAATTGCGTGATTCCCACATATTTTCAGCTTTTCTTCGTAGGAGATGTCCGAGCATTTTGAGAATTTTGCCCCAAGACACTGGATTACCTGGTTTATATTCTGGCAGAAATGAAGTCTCGTCGAAGGATATAAAATGTAGACAATCCGGCCACTTGGGTCTGAATTCTTGTTATGTTGTAGGAGGTCAGGCCAGCGATCCCAGTTCCTGGTTCAGTCCCTGCATTAGATTGTCGTTTTATCTGACATCTCCGCGGACCTTCTTTCTCCTATCCTCTAAATTGGTTTAAAACCCCCCCAATTTCCTGTCGCCGTTAGATATGGCTGATATAAAAGCTTCCATCCCCACGGTCGAGGAACCAAACCTCGATTCCAAAACCCCAATCGCAGATAGCAGCTCTAGCCGAAGCGACGGCGGTACGGAACAGGAAATAGACGGCGACTATGGCTCCTACGGTAACCATGTCTTCTCCGACCCAAAGGTCGCAGAGTACTGGCGTGGTGTCTATGAAGCCGCTAAATACGAAGGTCGTCACCGCTTCGACCCGGATATCACATGGTCCGCCGCAGAAGAAAAACGTTTAAAACGTATCATCGACTGGCGGGTCATGACATGGGCTTGGCTCATGTTCTTCGCACTTGATGTTAACAGGAGAAACATCAATCGTGCGATTACGGATAACATGCTACCGGAGCTGGGGATGACTACCAACGACTTTAACAACGGGCAAACCATCTTTTTGGTTTGTTTCTTGTCCGCAGAGTTGCCAAGTGGGTTGATTTCGAAGAAGTTGGGACCGGATGTTTGGATTCCGTTTATTATATTTGCTTGGTCCATCGTCTCGCTGTCTCAGATTGGGTTGACGAACAGGGCGGGCTATTTTGCAGTCAGGGCGATTATGGGTTTCTTGATGGGCGGGTTTATTGTGAGTATCTTTATTTTATTCTGTGACCGGAGCACTTGAAGTATCATACTAACGAACCACAGCCCGATACTGTTTTATATATAACATACTGGTACAAGGCAAAGGAACTCCCGATCAGACTTTCATGGTTCTGGACCGTTCTGAGTGCCTGCCAAGTCATCGGATCTCTTTTGGCAGCCGGCGTCCTTCAGATGCGAGGTCTAGGAGGCTGGTCCGGATGGAAATACCTGTTCCTCATCGAAGGCGGCGTCACTGCTCTCATCGGAATAGCCAGTTGGTTCCTCATGCCTGCTAGTCCCAGTCAGACTAAAGGAAGATTCCGCAAGAATGCCTGGTTCAACGAACGCGAGGAGAAGATTCTCGTCAATCGGCTTTTAAGAGATGATCCTTCTAAGGGAGACATGCATAACAGGTATATATTCTGCGCTTCCCTCAAAACCAATATACATATATACACACATAACTAATAATATAAAATCTATTACAGGCAGGGTGTCACTCTATCTCTTCTCTGGAAGTGTCTCAAAGACTACGACCTCTGGCCGCTCTACCTCATCGGTCTCACCGCATACATCCCTCCAGCCCCGCCGCAAAATTATCTCGCCTTCATACTCCGCCAAATGGGCTTCAGCACTCTCAATGCTAATCTCCTAACCATCCCCTCCCAGTTCCTCTTCGGCGTGAACCTCCTCATCATCTCCAGAATCAGCGAATGGCTCAACGAACGCTCGTTTGTGTCCATGGCGTCCAATATCTGGATGTGGCCGTTCCTTTTGGCGTTGGTGTTAGTACCGCCTGCTACAAACGGATGGGTCAGGTACGGGTTGTTAACCGGGTTGCTGGCGTATCCTTATTGCCACGCTATCTTGGTTGCGTGGAACTCGAGAAATTCGAACTCGGTGAGAGCCAGGGCGGTTAGCGCGGCTCTGTACAATATGTTTGTGCAGAGCGGGAATATCATTGCTTCGCAAATTTATCGAGAGGAGGATAGGCCGAATTGTGAGTACACTTTTTGGAGCTTTAAGATTCACCTAATATATATTCCAGTGAAGTTTCGATGAACGCTAATAGTTTATATGTTGGATGTATAGATTATACCGGTAATAAAATACTCCTCGCCATCGCTAGTTGGAATATTGTCTTGTTTGTTCTTGTCAAGTACTGGTATATCAAACGAAACCAGAGGAGGGAGGAGAAGTGGGCACAACTTAATAACGATGAAAGGATCGATTATATTTACAATACTAAGGATGAGGGGACGAAGAGGTTGGATTTCCGGTTCGTGCACTAGTCATTGGAGCACTAGTATAGTCAAGGTTGGACAGACTTTCTTTTCTCAAAGGTCTGAAGCCCATCAGGGATCATTTTGGAGAGTGGGAGATATATGTAGTTTCTGATATGAAGCTTTTTTTCTTTTTGATCAATTAAAAATCGTATTAAAAAGGATTAATATTGAAAGACTCGTCTCATTACAGATTCCATAAATAATAGAAATGTTCAAAAACAAGGTCCCTGATATCCCATCGCTTTTCCATAAGCTAAATATCCCACGCATAGCGCTGACTGAACCAAGCAACCAAAATTACTTTCGCAGCGCATGCTTCTTCTAGCAGTAAATAAAAACCGGGGTTGGTATACCCCAGTGAAAACTCAAAAAAACAAATACTAATCAAGCAAATTTATCATTTATCCTTCCCTAGGATATCATCATCGGAGCCCTGTCGTTCGGCACCCATGTTGACTCCGTCGACAACATTTCCTTTAGTCCCCAGCATCTTGTGCTCAATGTTGATCTTGGGACCGTGGAACCAGTTTCGGGCGTCCACGAACCACCAAACGATGACTGCGAGCATGGGGCCACCGTAGACGAGACAAGTCCAGTTCTGCCAGTATCATAAAATATGTTAGTTAAAATCCTTGTCTTGAAAAATTTAAAATCAAAGTAAATAAACGTACCATTCCCTCAGCATCCAAATCAGCACCCGTGGTCTGCGGCAAGCACAGAATTGGTACCATGAGCGTCACAAATGCAACAGCAGCAAGACCGATCGGCTTGCTGAATTTTCCAAGATGCCACGGTCCGCGTCTGAACCTATCACCGACAAAGAATACGCGGATGAAAATTGGAATCGTGAAGGCGACGAAAGCGGCGATAGCACCGACGGAGAAGATTGCACCGATTGCAATGTCACCGGCAAAAATCAGGAGAAGGAGCAGGATACCAATCGCGCAGTTGAACCAGACGGCGTTGACGGGAGTCTTTGTGACCGGGTGGACTAATTTCCAGTATTTTGAGAGCGGGAAGCAGTCGTCACGAGCGTAGGCGTAAGTTACACGGGAGGCGGCAACCATGCAACCTTGACCCATGGAGAACGAGCAGACGACGGTCAAAGCGATGACTGCGACGGAGGTTTTGTACGGGAGAACCTGTAAGCAGTATGCGGCCCAGGGTTGGCCGAGATCCGAGTCAATAACCGAGGGGATATCGATAACGGTATAGGCGACAACGAGCTGGAGGAACCATCCCATAACACCACCGATACCTGAAGTCAAGACAATGGCGCGCGGAGAAGCAACGTTTGCGTTTGAGCACTCCTCAGCCAAATGGAATGGCGAATCATAACCGGACATGGTCCAAATGACACTGATGAAGGACATCAAGACAGCTACTCCGTCGGGATATGAAGTCATGTTGGAGATATCACCCCAAACACTGCTGCTGGGGTTGAATCTGGGGTTGGTTCGGGTGGTATCGGCAGGGATGATAATGATAACAATAACCAAGGCGGCGATATTGATGATTGTGCCGATAGAGTTGAAACGAGCGATCCAGAGAGTAGGCATTGACGAGATAACGCCGTGGAGAAGCATAATCAAAGTCGAGAGGAGAAAGGTCTGATATTGGGTTGGAATGTAGTCCGGGTTCGCCATCGATCCCATAGCGAGGATCATAGCGGCCATGGCATAGTCGACGGAGGGAGCAGCGGTGACTTGTACGATCCAATTACTCCAACCGGTAACCCAAGCGGCGAATGGACCCCATCCCTCAGGTGCGAGGACTGCAGCTGCGTAGTAAAGACCACCAGATGTAGGCATAGAGCTACAAAGTTCTGCCATAGACATCGCCACGCACTGAATAAAGATCATAGCAATGATCCAACCCCACACCATACCCGCCGTTCCAGCGTATCCCATACCATAGTACAAAGTACTCGCGAAAGAAGGCAGGAGACCTGTTTACACATATTAGTACGGTTGCTTGCGATAAGCGTTATTGAATTCTAAACCACATACCTAAAACTGCGAACGAGACGCAAAATGTAGTCCATAGACTGAATTCACGCTTGAATTCTTGTTTATAACCAAGAGCGAACAGTGCCTCTTCATCAGGAGTCATTGTATAGTCGAGGGTTGGCAAATCGCCTGTCTTCACGACCGAGGACACGCTCGGCCCTTGTCTGCTTTCTACGTCCATTGTCGGTGGTTATGATCCTAAGATACCCAGCCCAATATTAATTTTAAACGCTTCGCCGGCGGCAGCAACTGCTATATTATATAGTCCGCCGTCTAACTCTAGTTGGTTCACAAGTCGCAAAGGCTAAGAATGTGTTGTTGTCGGCTGTTGTTACCAATGTCGACCGTTCGCGGAATAGTCCAGAATCGATCCTTGTCGCCACTGAAAAATGGTCCCGCTTGAGATCGAGACTCTGTTTAACCGGCGTCAAAAAGATCAAATGAAGTCGTCAACGTTCGTCAACGGATCGCGAACGAAGTAAGGAATAAGAGACAGAGGAAGGAAGCAGAAACGAGGACTTCAGATCCGGGACAGAGATTTTCTATTATTTTGGGAATCTGCGAATTGAATCCCTTTTCGCCTTGTGCTTCTTGTTCCCAGTATTTAAAAAAAGTAGGCATGCCACTGCGCAGGTGCCTGCTGATCTGGATGGGGTAGCCAAACTGAGAGATAAGACTTTCTCGTCTGGGAACCAACAGATGCACCAAGGTGTGTGGGATGGCCTTCCAACTAAGACAGTCCCCCGTCCTAGCGTCTCAATGCAGCTGGGAGATACCCGAAGCCGCTCCCAACCTTGTTGATGCTGTCAAGCATTTTTGCGTTCGCACTGGTCGAGACATCGAATGGAACGTCGGTGGGCTGTTCGAGGCTGTTTGGATGCCTTGATTCTTCGGGACAGTTCAAAAATTGAAAGTCTGTAGTATTTACACTTTCAAAGAATCACGGCTTACTTTCCAGCAGTCTAGAGAATCTGGAAAGTATTGGCAAGTTGCGGCCAAGACGCAGGATGGTCTTGGATCATCAAGTTTTGCGCTTTGCGAAATGTATCCGGACATACAGAAACATGCATGCAATGCAAATCTGTAAAAAGATCGAGGTGGTTGTATCGGCAGTGCAGGGTACTTTGCTGCACCAATACGTAAGAACCTGTCGACACGGCAATATGCGAGACCTCAAGTCCCACCTGTACCGAATACATTGCCTGCTGCTGTCAAACAGGTAGACGTTTCGAAGAACCTTTTGCTCGGATCAAACTTCCTAACCAAGCCAAGTCCTCGGTTGTGGAGTTTTTGCTTTGGACGCCACAAGAAACTAGGTTGAGGCACACGACTCGCCGATTGCTGATTATGAATGTCGCACCGAGCCAGACCCACACCAGAGATAGAGCCCATCCCACGCGAATCAACGAGCGTTGATATGACAGACTGATTGACGCATGTGCTCCACTTTGATATTCGGCCTTCAATTGATAAGCCGAGATATATTACCGTTACCACGCGATAGGGTGACGATGGCACTTTGCACATCAATAATCAGTATATTTCTTGCAACTTGGTCAACTGGCGCTTCTATCTTTTCTGTTTCAGATGCCGAACTCTCGTCGTTGGAGATGGCCGAAACGAGGTATTTCAGGAGCGAGAAGGGAAAGTCTATAAGTGTATGCAGGACGAAAGGCTAACCTAGTTTTCAGGATGGGTCTGTGCTCGAGATGCAAACTCTTGGGAACTCAAGAATGCTGAAAGTTTACCCCGCAATAGATAAAGAAAATCTTAAAGTTATTTAGAAAATCTTAAAGTTATTTAAATTCTGAGGTCCTTAAATTTGTAGAAGATATTTGTTGGACGCCTCGTTACTCTCTTTAGATATTATATTATGCAGTTCTCTAGTGCTTCGAAGCTTTCAAGTTGATTGTCTGAGGGTTAAACTGTTATATCAACTCGAATTTTAAGAGTTGTGAAGTTACCAAAGCGTGATACCGAAGCCATAGCCATCCGTATATCTAGAGATACATATCTGTATTATAGGCTACTGTGGCCGCGGTTGAAATAATCGATGATGGTATTCTCAAAGAAAGAGGGGCGCGTTGCATGTTTGCTAGAGCAACGCAAATGAGCAGTGTTTGACAATCCTGAGTTAAGTAACTAATAAGGTAAACGCACTAAGCGATAACCGCGGACTTGTATGAGAGGGTTTTCAGCCCTGATATTGCCAAGTAGACCTCTCACGTGATTAGTTCCCACCACCAGCAAAAAATTTGGAGGAAAAGCGCAACACCCAGGGCGAAGCTACCTTGAATTCAATCTCGATATCACGACTACCAACATTTGACCACCGATTTTCACCACGTTGACGCCCCCCTTTCCCGACAATCCAACGTAACCTATCACCATCATGTCGACGACACAGAGCGTTCAATGCTTCGGCAAGAAGAAGACAGGTGTGCAATCTACTCTAGGTCTGAGGGGTCTCGGGATGTGCTGAAGTTGTGGAGGACGCTGGCACTCGAGATGGAGAGATGACGATTGATGAGAATGAAGATTGCTAATGCCATGCTGTCTGAAATATAGCCACCGCTGTCGCCCACTGCAAGGTCCGCATCTCCAAACTAATTACATTAAAACATGTCAAATCGCGAAATGAACTAAAATACTGACTGGAATTGCTTTGGGAATTGTATAGGCTGGTAAGGGTCTGATAAAGGTCAACGGCTCGCCGCTTGCTTTGGCCCAACCGGAAACCCTTAGATTTAAGGTCTACGAACCTGTCCTCGTTCTCGGTCTCGATAAGTTCGCGAACGTCGACATCAGGGTCCGCGTCACCGGTGGTGGCCACACTTCCCAGATCTACGCCATCCGTCAAGCCATCGCCAAGTCGATTGTTGCCTACTACCAGAAATATGTTGATGAGCACTCAAAGAACCAGCTGAAGGCCGCTTTGTTAACATACGACCGATCCCTGTTGGTTGCCGACAACAGACGGTGCGAGCCCAAGAAGTTTGGTGGTCCCGGTGCCAGAGCCAGATACCAGTATGTTATCCCTCTCGTATTCTTCGAGCAAAGAAGTCGCTTCGATCCAGAATATTTTTCTAACAACCTTTCTTAGGAAATCTTACCGTTAAGCTGTTTCTGTGTTATCTTTGTTTCGGTTCTTTCGCATCGCTTTTTTACACCTTTTATATAAACCTTCTGCCTCATCCTCTCTATCACACTATTACACTAGCACACTGTATCTACTGAAAGGAGTCCGCTCTCCTCCCTTCCTTTCTTATGTCCCATCATCGTTGGTACCAGCCACATTTTTCCTTTTTGTTCTTTACGGTACGGGGTGTAATGTAGGACATGCTTCAGATGTTCAAAGATGAATCAAACATCACGACTTGAACGTAATAACTCCTTTTTTTGTTTCCTGGCGAAGGAAATCGTAAGCTCGGAATAGAGATTTGATCAATCGTAAATGCTAAATGATGCAAGGGTATCCTATAAAATACATGCTGTGTATGTCTTTACTATCTCTGTTGGTCAGGTAAGAATGCCGTTTCGTAGTAATCACCACCAGGTGGGTTCTCGCATCAAACCACACAACCCTCGTGATAGGCGACCCAAAACTCCTCCACAAGTTCTACCTCTGCGTCCTCGTCCGTACCTTCACTAGATTCCTTACCACTCTTCTCATCGAGTGCGCTGCTCCCTTCTTTCTTTCCCTTTCCCTTCTCTTCTTTCGTCGGTTTTGCCTTGTCTTTCGGCTTCTCGTCTGTACTTATATCCATTCTGTCTCCGTCCTTCCCATCAGAATTTCCGTCTTCTTCTTTCTTTTCTTTCTTAACTAGCTTTACGGTTCTTTTGAGGCGGCGCACGACAGGAAGGTCAGCTTTCGGACCGTGTGTAAGTTTGTTGCACTTGTTACACTTAGTTTTATAGATCGTTTTATAGGTTGCGATCATATCCTAAACAATGTCAGTCGATCCAGTAGGGGTTTAAAGGAGGGGGCGACCTACAAGAAGGTATTTGAGACTTCCAGCATTAGGTCTTGTCGTAATGCTTCTTAGTATCAATATATGTAAATATGAAGACGCTGGTAGCGTTACGATATATCGATTCGAAGGCGCTGATGCATCAGGTATTTCAACTGAAAATACTAAATTTAGAGCCTTGGGTAGGGTAACCTGTGTCTTAGGATTAGCAAACTGGGATACGACACGATCTAGCATTTGGTAGCGCCGTTTCTCACCTTGATCAATTTTCCGTCTTCCTCATATGTAATCTCAAGATCACCATGTTCCTTTATAAACTCCTCTAAAATCCCCTTCCGAACGTCCTCCCTCTCTACTTCCTTGACCTCGTCAATCTCCATCTCTCTCTCCCTGTCTTTCTCCGCTTCTAGCCTCTTATTCTCTTTTTCTTCTTCTTCTCGTTTCTTTGCCTCGCTATCCTTCGCGTCGTGACCAGCGTCCACCAAGTCCTTCAAATACACCGGAATAGGTGCACTATTCTTCCATCTCTTTACCTCTCCGTTATCCCCATTATCCCTCCTACTAGTCGTTGCCTTATCGAACACCCATTTCCCATCGCTCACCAGCGTAGTGAAATCCACCAGTTCCTCGGAAGCCTTCAGTGTTCGCTTCGAGAACTCGTCAAAGAGCTGTTCGGGTGTCGAGTAGCTCGAAGATTTCATAATCGGCTGTACCATATGCGGGATGGATTCGCGGAGTAGTGTGAGCTTTTGATGCATCTGGTGGAGGAGAGATAGGGCGGAGACCAGGGTTGTTTCCTCAGTTGCTTCGGGATCCTCAGTCATTGTTGATGGGACTGTGCCCGTGGAGACGCCGGGTTCTATTTTGATTACAGGTTTGGAAGCGGAAGCTTTGGAGGGGAGGGTGTTTTCGATGGCCATTGTGAGAATGCAAATATGGCTCGCTGCCAGGGGTGGCGTTGGCGGCAGGATGCTGGATGCTGGATGCACAGTTGTAGAAATCGCGAACGCGAAGAAGCGGCCTCAGTCTGTGCCAAGACTACCGTCTCTACAACATCTACAACGCAAAATTAGTTCATAGACCAAAAGGGTTGCAGTAAAACCAATCTCGCAGTGCAGTAAAACTAGTCTCGCCGAGGGATCCTCGGGCTGTTGTGTCAGTAAAACGGGAATACATCAGTTCTTCGGTTTCATCCATTAACACGTTCTTCAAGCTTTATATGGATTTAATTAAATTATACTATTAATTATATACTAAATCATGACGTAGAGCCCGTTCCGCTAATGGAACCATGCACTCCATAGGACAGTAATTATTGAGTATATATGAGCCTCAAGTCAAGATCAGGTCTACAAGGGAGTATCGAAATTAAACCCATGACCATAACCGGGTAGGCATGTTTATTGTTTATTATAGAACAATTACCTATTCGTTAAGATAATAGAACTTATGTTTTGTTGCAAACCCATTGAATCCGGTTCTCATTGAGACAGAATACGCTGTAGACGTGTTTTCAAATTAGCATCCTCAAAGAAGCTCTTTCGGAGTTAAAGCGTGTATAACTTACGTCCCAAATTCCTGAAGACAAACCAGTCCCCTATTTCAACGCCTTTCGGGTGCCACGCACTCTCCAATATTACGTCTCCGCAATCACAAGTAGGTCCCCAGATAGAGTACTCCTGTAGCACACCCTGTAGCAACATTCCGATCCCTTCATCAGGCGTAGCAAGTTCTCCTTCGTCCATCTCGACCCCACTATCGCTGCTAGTAGAGCTCGCAGGCGAAAGTGACATATCCTCTTTTCGGAAATCATTAATTCGCTTCCCTCGGAACGGTATCGGGAACGTCATGAGTTCTCCAGGCCATATGGCAGCATTAACATTCGAATAAATACCGTCCGCTAGATAAACCATCCTCTTAGTAGACCCATCCTCCCCTTCTTCTCTGACTGCAATCACGCTCGTTACTAGTGTAAATGCCGTTACGCATATAAACCTCCCTGGCTCAGCGATAATTTCCACCTCCCCTTTCTTCATCAAGTCGCCGAACTCGCGGTCTAGCGCCCCGCGTACAATCTCCGCCGAGCTCTCAAAATCCTCATGAAGGAAACCTCCTCCAATATCCAGCAATGAAAAATTATACCCCATTTCCCTACCAATGTCCCAAACCTTCTTTGCCGCCTCGATATGGTGAGTGTATGCCCTGTGATCTCTCTGCCCCGACCCAACATGGAACGCGACACCGATAACATTCAACCTTAACTTCTTCGCAACCGATAAAAGTTCTCTCGAGCCTTCCAACGAAACACCGAATTTTTTACTCAGCTCGTATAGAGCTGGGGCTGTTGCGTCTCCGCCAGCAGCGCAATCCTTGTTAACTTTGATTCGTATAACACACTCCGCGTCCGGGAAGTATCTTTTGATTTTGTATAATTCGGTCGCATTGTCAAAAGTCATTTTTCTGACATTAACTGAAGAGGCGTAGCGGATATGACTGGGCGCTTTGCAAGGGTTGGCGTAGATTATATTCGAAGGCGATACGGAATTGGATAGCATTTGAGATATTTCATTGTGAGATGCGCAATCGAAACCAATGTTATGAGAGTGATTGGCGAGGAAGGAGAGTAGGCGAAGATCCGGATTGCATTTCACGGCTGCGTTATCATGGTAGAAGCTGTTAGCAAATGTGTCTTGCACAAGTAATCACTAATAAAAATTGGTGACTGTCGCTCGGTTACCATAAAACGGCCGCACAAGCGGTAAGCTCTCCTTCCATCTTTCGAGCTGTTTTCGAACAGCATCGAAGTCGACAACCCAGAAACCGTCTTCACCGTAGAGCCCACAGTTTGACTGGTCCGTGGACTGTATGTGGTTTGCGATAACTTGGTCCGTAGGAGAAAGCATTGTTAATTGAGCAGCCAGCGCCGAGAAACTTATTTTATTAATTTCGAATTCCAAAAGAGGTCCAAATATATCGTAAATCAAAAAATGGTACCAACATACAACAGGGCAAAGGCCAGTTTATAGTGTATGTCTGTGATATCCTCCAAGCCATTCTTGACATAATAATTTAGTAACTAGTCCCCTGGATACCACGTAAATTTCTGCAAAATTACGCAAGTCAATCGAATCATTGCAGAATCTCGACTAGCGAAGAACATGTTCGCACGGTCATTTCTAATGGCTCACAAAAGGCTTGCATATGCATATGCAGTGCAAATCAACTGTAAAGACGGGAAGTTAAAAGCGATTGGTTTCGGGAGTTTCGCTTCACTTTGGTTAGAAGATTGGTATTTAGAGCATCCATTTTAGATACAGAGCTAGGTTATCGCATGGTATTATATTAGCAATAGTACAACGTATCACAAAATGCATGCAGTGCTTGGTTGGAGTTGCTTGTTAAAGTAGGAAGTTTTCAGCGAGCAAGCTGCTAGCTGACAGGATGATGTAGTAAGTTGCGGTCAAACCAAGCAACCAGGATCGAATCAAGATACTTGGATTTATGCGAGCGATCGATGCGGTCCTGGAGCCGGGTACGAACTAATCTAGATCGATGTCTTAGTACCCTGGCAGAAATATTTTCCAAGACTAAGCCGACGACGCTAGTATCGGAAAATTTTTAAGGGTAGCCCGGGATCTGTGGGGCTCTCAAATCGATCGAATCTCTTGCCGTGGGCTGTTTGCAGAATGGGCATGCCCACTAATAAAAGGTGGCTGGTCAATCATATTCTCAGGGATTGCGAATGCGATTGAAGACCGTGTTGACAAGGCTTAATTGAGACTCGACACGATGGACACACAAGCGGGGAGTTTGTATACGATCCGATTGGATGGTAGGGATTTGTAAAGGCTTTATCCAGGAGCTCGTCATATCGATATATATCCCGCATTCCACACTTGAACCATTTGTATACATATTTTCGTGATTTGGGGTGGTCCTAGTATTTGTAGTTGAATAGAGCTATCGGCGCGACACAAATATTTTTAAGGGAGATTTACTATCTTATATCTCTTAATCCTTGAACCAACAACGGGTACATCGCACCAGAAAATAGATATAAAACTTACTTACATAGAAAGCATCGTTTCAAAACAGA
Source organism: Dactylellina cionopaga (assembly GCA_036971295.1). Classification (NCBI taxonomy): domain Eukaryota; kingdom Fungi; phylum Ascomycota; class Orbiliomycetes; order Orbiliales; family Orbiliaceae; genus Dactylellina; species Dactylellina cionopaga. Next base: position 1,670,676 of record JAJTTY010000002.1, on the reverse strand, counting down.
ACTCCAGATATATCCGTCAGAACATCACAAAACACCAAGAGATCAAAGCATACATCGTCATCATATATATACAATAATCAAGACACTCAAAGTTCTTTAGATATAATCCGCAAATATCACGTTCCATCTCCTTCAGTGTACCTCAAGGCTGCTCCGAAAGCTTCTCTGGCATCCTGTACGCCCTCTGTAACGTTTATCAGCGGACTTTTAGCTCCAAGCTTCACATTACTTGCTTTCTTCTTCACACTTCTCGGTGTAGCAGCCGCACTATTTGTTGCTCTTGCCTTCTTCGGCGTTCCTGGACTACCAGCCGCTGCTCCAGCCACTAACCCAGCCTCTTTCCGCTGAACTTTTCTCGCAGGGGTATTCACCACCGTAGGTGCCTCCCCATCGCTGGCTGAAATTGTGGAATCCCTACTCTTCCTTCTCCTCCGTTTCTTAGACGGCGTGCCCATCGTCGTCGTCGTTCCTATTTCAATCGGTGATACCAAGTTCCCCCGCTTGGGTGTAGCTACATTCTTCCTCGGTGTTCCGGCCCTCGCTTCCTGCTCCATAAGCACCTGACTCGCTACCTCTCCAAGAGCTGCAAGACCATCCTCCCTCTGGCTCGCAGTTGATAGCCCCGATTCACTTCTTTTGAGACCCCTGCTCGCTTCCACGTGTAATATAGCCCTATCAACCATATTATCGTGTTTTCTGTTATCTCTGATCCGTTTCTTTAACCGCTCAACCATGTCCTCCAGATCCTTTTTCGTAGCTCTTTCTTCGAGTATCAAATTCTTCGCCCGAGCAAGTCGTTCCCGTAGCTTCTCGTTTGTAGTGGATAAATCTTCCTCACCGCCAAAGCTGTTATTCGTACTACCGCCAGGTCCTCGTCTGCTATCGTAACCCCGTAGAACCTCTACCTCTCGCTTTGAAAGCGCGATCTCGACTTCGTACCGGTGCTTTTCGTTCGTATAGTCCGTTTCTAGCATTTTGTGCTGGAGCATCCAGTGTCGGGCTGCAGCACGAGATTCTTCGGCTACACGTTGGAGGGTGGAGATGTGGGTTTGCGAGATTGTGAGCTGTTCGCGAAGGGAATGAGGTGAGAGGGTAATGATTTCGGAGGCGGTTAGAAGAGGAATTGATGTGCTGGTGATTTGGATAGGAGAGGCGAATATGTCGTTTTTTGAAGATAGAATGGGGAGGCGTGGAGTCGGATCTGGAGTGACGGTGGTCGCTGTGACCGGAATTGGTGGGAGGGGAGATTTGGTGAGGTCTTCGGAGATGATAGCGGGGATATCATCTTTGAAGGGAGTTAGGGGTGAGCGAGAGGGCTTCGGCTCGGTGTCTTTGGTTGTTGATGGGGTGATAGGGTTGATAGATGGCGGTGGAGTGGTCGCGACCTGCGGGAGGGCAGGATAGAGAGACTCTTCAAAATGAAACCTGTTAGAATGTACGATCGGTATGGAATGAATAAGATGAGAGTCTCCAAAGACTTTTATATTTACCCATTTTTAAAGAGGACGAAAAGGCTTGGGGAGGACTCTTGCCCAGGAATATCACAAGCTAGATTGTTCAAGAGCGATGACTTCCTTTCGATGGTGCTCAAACGCCCTAAAAAGCGCAACAGTAAAACCACACGTTCAACGGTGAAGAAGCATTTGAGAAAGCGAAGATATATCCGGATATCTAGGAGGACATTGTAGCTGGAGCTTCCAACAAACAGGTAGCGAACGGTATGTAGACGACGAGGGCGACGGTAGTGATAGTTATAGCTGGATGTGGCAGCTTTGGACGGGAACGTGAATTTGGCGTTGGTGTTGTGTGTGTGTGGTGGAGAGGTTGGGGCGCACCTCCGGCCACTAGCCGTTGCCAGGTGAACGCTCTCCTAACCAATCGCAGCCCTCAAAACTCAACGACTGGTCTAAGAACGGGACCACAAACATAATATAGCAAAACTTGATACTTAACTATATACTAAGTTCCAAGTTTTTAGGTTTGTATATTCAGCGAGTTTGCTTTCATGTTTCACAGTAGCTATTTATACGCCTTCTTATTAAGAAATGGTCTATCGAACGAGAACGCCGCGTTTCCATTATGTATATATGCATTGTAAGTAGCATGTGTCATTACTACATATAAATCTGCAAAGCCCCACTTTCGATATTATAAGAGAAGTGAGAGGGAGGATTTTAAGAAAAATCGGCTGATAGACAAATGCAAAGAAAAAGTCTACATTTCGTCAGAGTGGGTGGCAGCAGCAGTGGTGATGATGGTCGGCGTTAAGAGAGATTCGAATAAAACCCCGGAGAAGGAAAATATTGCACAGGTAGAAGGTATGGCGAACAAAGCTGGAACCAGAACAAAAGAACAACAATAAACTTCCGCTGCCTACAATCTGCGACCTCTCCTACCACCCTTGCGGCGAGTGCTGTCTGATGGTGTGGGTGTGACATCCTCGATACGACCGATCTTCATGCCAGCACGAGCCAAAGCCCTCAGCGCCCTATAACAACAAAAACTTTATTAGCAAGTCATCCATAGTCGTATTATATGTATACAGGATACACGTACGATTGGGCACCGGGTCCCGGTGTCTTTGTGCCGTTACCACCGGTAGCTCTGATCTTAATGTGTAGGGCAGTGATTCCGAGTTCCTTGCATCGGGTAGCAACGTCCTGGGCAGCCAACATGGCAGCGTACGGCGACGATTCGTCACGGTCTGCCTTGACTTTCTGTCCACCGGTGATACGGCAGATGGTTTCGCGGCCGGACAGATCGGTGACGTGCACGAAGGTGTCATTGAAGGAGGCGAAAATACGAGCGACACCGAAGACCAATTCACCTGTTTGATTGAAAAAGCGTGAGAAGTTGTATCTGAAAAAACTGCCACTATATAACCTATTTCGTACCTTCACGGATCTGAGGACCCAAGGAGATGTTCTCCTCCTTTGGACGTTCGGTCTTCTTTGCCTTTGGAGCCATGGTTGTGATGTGATGTTAAGTTAGGTCTATTGGAACCGGAAATCGTCATGTTAGCCCTTTATTCGGTTTCTCGTTATAATATCCTCCCAATCCCAGTTCACAAGCTCCTAGCAGTCCATTCTTTTAGATATCGACACCAGTGTCAATTTCCCCTCCAGCTGCAAGAATCGGCATGCCTGGCTAACTGATTCTGGTCGGATCGGAATGGACGCTTCGAGAGAATGGAATAACTATGATAACCTGGAGGGCTAAATGTTCGTACCTTGAGGATTGGCGGGGGGGTTCGGTATCGGTGGTGATGGTGCAGATGGGATGGCGTCGACGTCGTTGAATTCAATGTAGATTCTGTTCGCTAACTCAAGCAGAGCTGGCACTGGGTGTTTGGCAGCAGCAAATCTTCAAAAGTGTGACTGCTAAATTCCTCTTTTCGTGAGTCTAGCAAACGCTAGTCCTTTTTAGTCACAAATACCCGATTAGCTAGGTGAGGAAGCGAGCAAGCGCGGAGGGGTGTCAAACATTCTAATGCCGGTTGTGTTGTCCCCCAACGCATAATTAACGCCTCCTCTTCATCTCGAGCTTGTCATGGAGGCAGCTGATAATGAAGCATCGGAGGCAGCATCCTCCTCGATAAACACATCACAGATACCATCTACCGTTCCCACAGGTCTGAGGCTCTTCTCTTTCGGCTCCAACTCACTGGGCCAACTCTCCATCGGCCATGTTGAAGACGCACACGCCCCAACGGAGGTCACCCTCCCGTCTCTCACTGCACTATCAGAGATCACCATCATAACTGGTGGAAATCATACTTTCCTTCTATCCAAAAATCCCAACATTGTTTTCGCGGCTGGCGATAACACGTTTGGACAATGTGCGATCTTCTCGACTCTTCCTCCAAAGCTTAGATTGGCTTCAATTAACCAGCCAATCCAATCCATCTTAACAACATTTACCCTGGTCCCCCCGCCTCCGTTAAGAACATTACATTGGGTAGCCGTCAGCTGCGGTTGGCAGTTTACTGTTCTTCTCTCTTCGGATAATAGGCTTTACTCTTGTGGTAATGGTCTTCGTGGAGAACTTGGCTTGACCACATTGATCGTTGGAAATGATGCCCCGATGGCTATACGCCCTTTTCTACCAGACTCAACCTCCATTGTCAAGTTCGTCAGTGGGGCTGAGCACACGCTTGTACTCGTTTCTGACGGCTCAATATATGGTTTTGGAAATGGTCGAAAGGGGCAATTGGGGACTCTTCCCGCTGACGAGAGATATATTTGGATTCCTACCAAGTTACAACTTGATATACCGGATGGGTTTGGGATAGCAGATATAGCTACAGGAAGAGATTTCTCAGCGTTTATCTCACGTGGGGGTGAAGTTTATGTCGCTGGAAGTGACAAATGGGGCGTTATACGACTAAACCCTTTGTTAAAGAATCCAGAATGGAAAGGATTTGGATCTGGTTGGGGCGCTGTCTATATTCTGACGACAAAAGGGAAAGTGGTATCATGGGGAAGGGGGACACATGGCCAACTACCACCAGATGATATGCCAGAACTGGATAAGATGGCAGCAGGCAGTGAGCATGCAATCGGAATTGGGAAGAGCGGAGAGCTCTATGCATGGGGATGGGGAGAGCATGGGAATTGCGGACCTCTGAATAAGGAGGAAGGAGAAGTGGTCAAGTGGAAGCATGAAGTGAGGATCAAGGGATTGGCTGAAGGACAATATCGGGTCAAAGGCATCGCGGCAGGATGCGCTACCAGCTGGGTATGGTTCAGCGGGGTAGCCAACCAAACGTGATAATGTCTGATCCAATATCTATGGCTTTTTGGAGATATCACTTAAACACTCGCCGTGAGCACCACTGCAAGGTCTTCTTCAATACTACTATTTCCTTTTTTCTAATCAGTCTTGAATAGCTCTCTTTTCGACCAAGACTATCTCTGAAGATATATGAACCCCAGCTTATCTGGGCTTTCCCCATCAACAACACACTTCGGTCCCTCGCTGCCACATTGCTTGGCATTTGTCACAATTTCGCGACATAAAGTCCCAGACTCATTCACTCACCTTCCAACTTCCATCCATCTACTCTCAATCAGTCACAATCATGACTTCCCTTATCCTGTTGGACCTGCCCCAAGCCTCCTTCTGCGCAATCGACCTTGCCTCTTTCACAACCTCACAGCGTTTCCGCGGTATCAAAAACATCCCACCAGGGATTCATTTCTGCTACTTCTCTGCGACCTCAGATCTCATCGACCCATCCAATTCTGAGTCCCGAATCACCGATCTCGATAACCTGCCTACTCAATCATCGTCTCTACACTTTCGAACAGGATTTTACTTCACCGCTTCTCCATCAACACCATACATTATCAAGAAATGGTGTTCAAAAACCGAATCTCTACTCTCAGAATCGCGAATCCCACCAACCGAGGTGGAAAACGTGAAGAAGAATCTACAAGAAATCTATCGCGAGCATCTTAGTCCGTACGAGAAACTACAGGTTCCCGAAGAGAAACTCCAAGTTTGGAACTCGCTTGTTTCGTTAACCTTGAACCGATCCCAGACAACATTGACCAGGATACTGGGTCCAAGTTGGAGTTGCGGGTCCACTCGGGAAACAACATGGGAGGCAGAAGAACTAGATGAGGCTATTCGCTCTAAGACTGAGATCACCGGGTCCAGAAAAATGTATGGGCCGGAAAAGCCACCGGACTATGATGCTGCTGAGAAGGAAACAGGAGTGCTAGATTATTCAAGAATAGATCTTAAACGCACATGGCCGCCAAACGCGCTTGGGAGAGAAAGAACAGTTTGGGCAAGAGATCGGAGCTGGGTTCTCACCGAAATCTTTCGGAAATTGTCGCCTCTGTATGAGGAACGCCTTCGTAAAGACGGAAGTGAAGTTGTTGGTATCGCGACGGCAAACTCGACAGCTGGGTCGCTGGCGGGAAGCTTGTCCCTGTCAGAGGATACGGAAGAAGGACAAGCTGCACTATTAGCAGAACTCGCAGTAGCATTCCTACTCACGGTGCTGTTGGCGAATTATTCATCGACGATACAGTTCAAGCACATTCTTGAGATTTCCTTGACGAGCGGAGAGGCGATGAAATCTCATACAAGATATTTTGTCAGATTGGTGGCCATGATTGAGGGAATGCTGAAGGCCGCGAGGCTAGCTGCTGGGGAAAAGGTAGAGAGCGATGAGGACGATGAGGACGAAGTCTCGGGCATTCCTATCGAAGACACGGTACTGGAAGAGTTTGTAAGCGGCGGAGATGCGTGGCTGATAAAGCTGCTCAGAGGCTTCAATCGAGAGCTCAAGGATGGCGAGGGGGTGAAGGATAGCAAAGAGCTAGAGAAACTCAAAGTCGGCTTTGAAAAGCTCGAAAAGGTCTGTAGGAGATTCGGATGGTACTTGGACGATCAATATGTGAGGAAAGGTATGACGGATTTACCGGCTGAGGAAGGTGGTGGGAGAGTAGAAGTTGAGCTTGAGGATATGGAGGGGGAGGACGAGAGGGGAGAGTTTGCACCAGTTATTGTGGAACTCTAGGTTTGCTATCCTTGTAGAAGACCCACATCAAGTTTATGGCGTGCATGACTTAGGATCGATCCTATTCGTCGTGGAAGTTTGCATGTTTGTTCTACTTTTGAATTTAAATTTTTGCATGAGTCACGCGATTAAATGAGATAACGCGTGAAACGTGTTTGGAGAACTAAGTTAATAAATACTTGAACTGGCCTCTGCATTTTGAAATCCACGGGTTCAGAGCAGCTATATATGCCAACGTCTACTTGTTCTCTGTTACGCAATCCAACTCTTAATATCATGTCGATTGAACGGGCGCAAACAAATGATAACAACTCCCCAACACACCCATCTCCAAGCGCTTCTGCCCAAGAACCTAGCATTTTGCCAGTTCTTAGTACTAATATGCATCATGAACCTAGTGAAATTCAAAATGATGTAGGAAAACACTAAAAATTGCCTTCAAATATTGTTTTGAGGACAAATCTGACGAGGCAACCGTGGATATAATGAATAGGCTCTTCACCCCGAAACGCAAGTCACAGAGCTGGACTCGACAACTCTCACTACCCCAGCCAAGGACGCGGATGTTGATACACCTGATACAGGCCATTTCCATAGCCTACATACGCCAGAGACGCCCCAGATTAACAGTAGCAATTGCAAAGACTGTGACTCTGTTGTAAATTGTCATGTTTCAGGAGAAGAGAGCGGAGCGCATACGCCCTCCTGCAGCCCTGAAATCATTATGTCCCCGAAAGAGCAAAATGAGCATGTAGATTCCCATCCTCACCATACAGGCATAAGAATAAGCTGTGATGCCACGGAGACAGTAAGCAGCCCAGGAGATACCAACCACGGCTTGCAAGACCTGCAAGACGAAGTCACGACGACTCCAGCAGTTGCAAATCCTCTCAAAACTTCACCTCCTTCCGCGCCGCTTCAACCAGAACCCGTTACACCACAAGCCCAAATTCTAAAACCGTGGGGAGCAGATCTTCCGCCGCTCGTTACAGAACCATTAATAGGTCCATCCGTTCCTCGTCCCATTCAATCGACAACATCCGCTTCCAAAAACCTACAGAAGCCCCAATCTTTGACGGCGCAGGAACTATCTGAGCAAAAACATGAACCTTTGGCCCCAGTAGAGGTAGATGAACAGCAGCCAATAAAATGGCCGTCGATAAAGTACGAGCCTGACGACGATCGATTTGTAATTATTTCTACCAGCGATGAAGACTCTGAGGTATTTTATGCGATGGTCGACGCTATATTCGACTATATTGACGATATGTATCATCCATTTGGGGAAGGCATGTTATCTCCAGAGAAATTTATCTATTCGAGATGTTTCTGGCTGCCGCCTAGTAGGAAGGCAGCTATCATTGAAATTTTCACCAGTGATCCTGAATACTATGGTATGAGTCTATTGCATCCATCTGTGAACTTTTCAATTCAATATACCATGCGGCTAACAATAATATCGTTTGGATAAAAAGCGGGCATTAAAAACTGGACAAAATTAATTCATTTTCTCGATAAAGCGCAACTTAACCATAGCATTGAGTTTAGAGTCCCTGAAGAACCTTTCATAGGGTTTCTATCCACTATCAGAGTTGCAGACAAGGCTCATTTGAAAATAGGACTGGAAGCAAAAGATATCGAGCAAAAATACGGCGGGTTCTCAAAACCCGCGCCTCGAATAAAGAGCCCTTTCTTCAACAGGGAACAGTTTAGAGAATTTTGGGTTCTTTTTATAATAGGATTCCCAGATATATCTTGGAAGCAGATATGTTCGATATTGGCTGCTATTCCTTCGACCTATAAAACAAAGTTACCAGAAGGGTTGCCGCCACGAAGTTGCTTTCCTTCAGATAAATATAACATCTTCTACAGAGATCTGCATGATGCTGTAAATAGTTACCCTGAATACGTGGCCCTCCTCGCCTACGAGGGTCTGCCAGAACCTATTGTTGGGGAAGAACAAGGGGGAGAAGAAGAACAGAAAGAAGAACAGAAAGAAGAACAGAAAGAAGAACAGAAAGAAGAACAGAAAGAAGAACAGAAAGAAGAACAGAAAGAAGAACAGAAAGAAGAACAGAAAGAAGAGCAAAAAAAGGAAGAACAAAAAGAAGAACAAAAGGAGGAACAAAAGGAGAAGGATGAAGGCAGGTTAGTAGCTAATCCATGGATGATAACGTGGTAGCCAAGGAAGTCAAGTACGAAGGATCTAGTATTGCTACAGTCTACAAGAAAAGGAGGGAATATTTGAATAATTTCAAGAGATATGGAGGTAAAAATAAGTTTAACAGATTTCTGGATTGGTACATTCTCAGGTCAATATCCAGCTGGTTGCTACAATGTCAATTCAACTATTCGCACCCTCCACCTTCCCCGCCATAATTGACTTATCCCTCTGCGAATATATTAATAAGAGACATCGAACCCGAAAGCTGTTTACATCTTCCAGCGAATACCTATACCTTTGCATTGTAACCCAATAACTATATCATTAAACACCATGCATGATCACGATCGTATATGCGGTACCATCCTAGCAGTTAAGCTTGTTGCGCTATCCTGACAACACACCATCGCCAGCCAAGGCTGCTAAGTTAGAGGGTTGGAACTTGCATGAAAATGTATATCACCAGTACGTACTGCAGTGCGACAGTCGATAGGGTTGTCGCTATCGACAATGAACTGGAAACCTCCACCAACCTCCATTCGGTAAAAGCAGAATTCAAAAAATACAAAGCTATATACCATGACCGTCGCACCCCGCGCCGCATCTTACTCCTTCGTGGTTCAAGATAGCTCTGAATCGAAACAGTTGCAATGCGGCGGTCGAGCGGCCGCACTTTACTAGAACAAGAGTCCTGAAGCGAGGAAATATGGCTATAGATTTGTATAGACGTTTCGTTCTCTGAAAATTGCCTTCCACAGGAAAGCAGCCTCGCGAGGGTAACTTCTCTTTGTATTTAGGAGGGATGACAGGCAACATCAAACATAATTGTTCCCAGGCTATTTCTGGAAAACTGGCTGTAAATTTAACCTAAATATCTTGGAACTTATTTCGACTAAAGTATGGAGCGCGAAGTTGGATAAAAAATATTTCAGATGCTTTATTTGACTCTGGTAAAGCTTTAGATATCGATTTTAATCCTTGGTTTATTTCAATGTCTGGGTCCAATGAAATTTCCTGTGGAGGTTTCTCGTAAGTTCTGATCATTATCGTGTGCTGAACTTTCAATTCCTCGAGGAAGCCTATCATATCTATCCAGTTTTGAACACTTTCTTTATGTGAATACCACCAATGTTAGTTCAAGATATGTAAATTATGTATTTTGGTTTGTCTCGTGAAACCGGACAACTGAAGCAACGCTGCCGCTTCAGTGCTAAGTTGTGCAGTCAGGTTTCACTAGACAAGTATTCAGTGTTTAACGAGTGGTAACAGGGGCATACCATTGTCCTTGGTATTTATATTCTTGCATTGGTTGATAAGTGTACGAATCACTTCTGTCTTCTGCGGGGGCGGCAGCCAGAAAAGTCTTGAGTATATAAACTTTTCTGGGGATAGTATACCTTCTCCGAAGGGTTCAAACGTGTCGTCTATATAATCGAATATGGCGTCAAATATGCGGGATGGGTGTCCACCATAACTGTAATGAACTCCACCACGATCGCCATCGTGAACTTTCGCCTCAACTGTGACTATTTGGATCTGATTACCTTGCATCTCTAACCATGATCTCCGCAGCGGCTATCACCTTGTTATTAAATTGCGGGACACCGTTTATCACACGATTGCTAAGTGATAACAGCGTTTATCATTCATTACTTATTCTCTCTATGGGCTCGCATCACATATATGGGATTATAATTGAAATTGATGAAGGGCTCTTTGCCCTTCATCGGTCAACTTGATCTCATACAAGATAGTCTATAGTCATACACTTGCCCATATTGTCGTTACACTCTCAAAACCTCGGTCCTATAAAGCTGTGAGACAGAGACCAGGCTAGCGCCTGCTATATCCAAGGTAAAGGTGTAGTCCATACAAGTTAGGTTAGAATACAAGTGAAAACAAACTAATCAAAATGGCGGAAGATAGAGATGTCACATTCTTACTCTTTAGAAAGCACGCATGGCTTGTGTGTCGTATCTACGAGCCTATGAACTATATAAAAGAAAATAGTGAAAATACATATTCATAGAAAGATACAACATTTCGCTTGTGTGTTCTACCTTTCCTTCTTTGATAAAATATAAATTATATATATATAGTATGAAAAAGCCAACAATACTTCAACTGCCGTGGCGAACAACGGAAGACTCGAATGGACGTCTCCAATAAACCTCGAGTATTTTCAAACCATGACCGCCGGTTAATTCTAGGGCTCAAAATCGTAAGTGGTAACTCGGGGCAACTTTAGATTCTCGCCAAGTTTCAAGATCGACTCGCCCGCGTCGACTTGTAAATTTAAAGCCGGCGCGAACCGCTTCTATTTCGAGTGCAAAAAATGTTCCAAGAGAGATGGGATATATTTATTTTTCTCTTAAAGACAGGAGAGAGGTAGAGCAAGTCCAAGAGCAAGAAAAAAAGAAAAAAAAAACGAAAACAAAACAAGAAGTTTATCAAAACATATGCATTGAAAATATTTCACTACTGTATGTATGGCTTCTATAAATAGTGTCGATAGACAGCTCGTTCCAGTTGAACTAGCTGGGGTCCCCTTTGCCTGAGCTCCATCAGCATGCAATCTTGGTGCTCTTTAGTCTATAGAAACCGAAAATGCCGGCGTGCATACAGCACACTGTTGTAGATGGCACGGGCAAGGCTATTATACCGAACGGGAGATCTGCAGATCGCACGATACCCGGAGGCATCTTCTGCTCTTCGCTACGAACATCAAGCCAAATTAATGGTCTATCAGCTACCAAGCCCTAATTCCTCCGTTTCCAGAACCTCGGGCTTAAATTTTATTAAAAAAGCCTTCCTCCCGGGCCACATCTTATTCAACGTAGTGTGCGCTGTAGCCTTGGCAGGAAATTAATTCCCGTCCAGCATAGCCTCTATGACCCCCCAATAAAAGTTCCTCGCGAGTCAAGTATCCAGAAGACTGTACTGCGACCGAGAATGGGGACAATTTCACTCGAACAGACGGCATACGCTTGGCCCCGCCAACCAGATAGTTTTGTCGAAGTGCGTATTACATGCTTCGACGGTCTTTAGTGTTTTTGAAACTAAGCGATCCAAGCAGGTATACTTTCCAAAGCGCACAATCCTGGGCTGTTTCAAAATTTACGTAACGCAAAATATGTTAGTATTGCTCTTGCTGATTGTAGATGTGCAAGGTTATCCAGATGATTAGCAGGTTTATAAAACGATTAGAATGATACGTTATGACAATTAACTTTTGCAATACTTCTCAGAAACTGCACTTTCTCCAAAATAGGCATTAGTAGCTGACGCTAAGGTGGCTTATTAACAACTTGCTATGCTATTGGTGTCAAATAGGTAGTAGCGAGAAGGGTTAGGTGCTGCTCTTTTTGATCCTACGGAGGGCTAGATCCTTGACATGCTAAAGGCTTTGAGAGATTGAATGGGTAAGAGCCAAGTTCCGGAAGGACATTCTTAGTTCGTAGTCGCTGAGATGGGTAGAGGAAAATATAAGAGCATTAGAATTGCAGATTCTTTACTCCTAGAGCTCCTATCGAGTTTCTAGTTGACACCTAACCAATCGGGCCGACTAATTACTTGTGTCAACTATCTGTACTTTTGGCTGTTACCAAATACTGAGTCATGACGTTGTTTCCTTTCGTTTAGTTTGTCGGTATTGGGCCAAGATGTTTCACTTATCGGGCTTGTTTTAGTTAAGAAATGTGATGAACTGTGATAACTGTGATAGCTTGTGTGACACCTCGCTAATAGCTACATAGCTACGTAGTTTGGCTAAGTTGATTCCAGGAATCCGCCTTGTCAACCCTGCATGCCAGCAGTTCTCCAGGGATTAACAATTCTGCGACCCCAATCGCAACGCATAAACACGGATCGGGTGGCTTCTTTGTGCACAACTACACCTGCGACGTGGGATTCTGCTTACCTGTGGAGGATTAGCCATGCACAACGAGACAGCGACTCCTTAAAGACGGCGAGAGCGAACAACAATATGGACCGGTACCATGGCCTGGCGAGGGATGCCGATACCCGACCGCCGATTGCGACGCCATGGGTTCAAACTAAGCTGTATTAAACAAGCCCAACTTCCCCAGGTTCCCTAGGAAGGAAATATATTATCTTTGCCAACCACCTAGAAACATCTACACAATGCACAGTACGACCCCAATCGACCAAGCTACACTTGAGTTGTTGAAGCTGAGTGGGCTAATTCAGACCGCGGTTGCTAACTACGTGGCTGCAAAGAGCTTGAAACCCGAAAATGAAAATGTCGAGGGATCATTGCCGTCGCATGCGCTCTTCGAAGCGCGGAAGACCTTGCTGTCTGCAGCTGGAATGATCACGGAGCTAGTTAGCGACCCTAGCGAGCGTATCATGGAGATTTCATTACAGCATTATGAAAGCCGCTCGATGCACATAGCAGCATCTTTGCGCATACCAGATATTTTGGCTGAACACGGTGAAGCTGGCTGTGATATCGAAGATCTTGCAGTTCGTGTGGGTGTCGAGTCGAGGAAACTTTGTACTGGCCCCTTCATTCTACTCAACCAAGCTAATAGCGACATAGAATCGTGTTACTAACGAAGCCTTTTTAGCACGGGTGATGCGATGCCTTTGCTCCACTCATGTTTTCCGTGAGACGGCCGAGGATGTATTCTCCAACAATATTATTTCGGCAGCACTTGTAAAAAACGATCCTCTACGTGCCTACGTTTTATTATGGTCAGTACATCACTAGTTGGCCTCGCAAGCTAAACTCTCCATTATTCATCTACTGGTTTAGTTTCTTACAGATTTGTTACTATAGTGGCCAATATGGGTATACCGCTTCGGACTATTTACCCAGAATCCTCACCGACCCTATTAAAGGACCTTCTTATTCTGTTGACGCAGCGGCATTCCAAGAAGCCGCGAAAACTCAAAAGTCCATGTGGAATTGGATGGCAGAGACCACAAAAATTCGGGATATTCTTGACGGCAATAACGGCACAGACGGCGCGGAGAGCGCATATCCGGGCATTTTCGGAATCGAGCTGCAGCAATATGCAAAGGAAACGGATGACCAGAAATGTGTGCCTCGGCCGGAAAATGCTATATTCAATCTTGCCATGATAGGTGGTGGAAGGGTGCTGGGGGAAGCCCATTTATACGGTAATTTGCCTGAATGCCGGTGCGCCCTGGTCTCGTAAGGCAGAGTTTGGCTTGCAAGACTACGAGACCGGTTCACCCTTGATAAGACTTACGTCCTGACGTCTGTTACTAGATTTTCCATGGTCCTCTCTTGGCAATGCTACTGTCGTTGATGTAGGTGGGGGCATGGGTATGTTATCACCAACTCCTTTCCGCAGCCAGTTATACGCAGTTGCATTGATGAATGTCACATGAAATTCTAAACAAACGAAATACAGGTGGATTCTCTCTCGAACTTTCTCGCCTGTATCCGAACTTGAACTTCATAATCCAGGACAGGGGTCACGTTATTAAGAAAGGAAAAACCGAAGTCTGGCCGCGAGAAAACCCGAGCGCCCTTCAACGCGTCAAGTTCCTTGAACACGATTTCTTCGAGGAGAACCCAATTAAGGGTGCTGAGATTTACTGGTTACGATATATCCTCCATGATTGGTCCGATGAATACTGCATTAGAATCTTGAAGGGGATTAAGGGGGGCATGGGTCCTCAAAGCAGGCTCCTTATATGGTAAGCCGCCGTCCCTCCTTTCAACCTATAATTTCACAGCCGTGGAAGTCTTGGGACAAGAGAATATGATGTGAACCTCATGGAATTAAACTTATTTTTGAATTTCCTGCTATAGCGAGCAAGTAATGAATACTACCCACGGCGACCCACAATTACCCTCGGCGCCTGCGCTCTTACCGGCGAACTATGGATACTTTGCACGATATTCACACATGCGTGACCTGGCACTGATGGCATTTATGAATGGGATTGAACGTAAGCCGACGGAATTTCGGAATCTAATCGAGCGGGCCGGGCTACACGTTAATAAATTTTGGAAGACTCGGAGTCAGGTCGGGCTCATCGAAGTGGTCCTACCAAACTCTGAGTTTCGCCACAGCTAAGGAACAAAAATATTGTAAATAACAGACCAAGAAGCCTGGATTTGACTTAACGTGTTAGCCCTAAGCGAGCCAAAATGGACAGAGACGAATTTAACACCTTCAGATATCCATCTAGCTACCCAGCAACCATCCTACCCAGCGCTATACAATTCGATTACAATTTGACAAATATGCGTTGTTCTACTTAGTACTAATTTAGACCAAAAAGTCTGCGTTACCACACCAAAAAAAAACTCTAATTTACGCGATACCTCACAGCCCCTCAACCGCATGAAAATCCGCACATCTCTGCCAAAACTCATCGAAATAACACGAAATCATGTCTCTCGTTGCTTCCAACCTACAGCACAGGTACCTAGGTGCCTGAGGCGTTTCATGGTGTTTTTATGACGCTGTACACCATAAACCAATTGTACTCCGCGACAGTGTGTCAAATTAGGCCCCCCAATTACCATTTACCATTCAAACCATTGTTAAAAGAGTAACTAAATCTAGCACTATTATGTCTAAATTATGTTCCGGGCCTTAAGCATCCTTGGAATGAATAGATTGCGTTATTGCCAAAAGACTCGCAACAACCCTTACCGGACACTTGGAAAGCTGTTGGTTAATAATTATAATATAAAACCAGCTCAGAGAGCTGAATATTTAGAAATAGAATAATAACAGGCAAAATAGCATCCGGAGTTTCGGCAAGTTCATGCTGATATACAAATGGCCTCGATATTCGCCTACTAATATTAGTAATATGATAGTTAAATGAATATTATTTGCAATGATAAGTGCTAGATTGAGTGGTTTAAAGACCTTAAGATGGTGTGGGTGTTCAAGGCATCTCGTGATAAGTGGCAGCCAAACCTAATCGAATTATATTACAAGGAAGGCAATACTAAGGTTATAATTTAAACAATGTTCATAGATGAAATTAAGATTTTCTTCATATTATCAAAAGCAAAACAAATAGCAAGCAATACCTTGAGATTTTACATGAATACTTACCCGAATTCATGTCCAACAATCGCGAAATCAGTACCAATGGCGAGCCTGGTACCTGGCCAACCCTTATACCAGATAACGCCTCTTCACACTATGCCAGGATTGTTATAGAATGGCTGGCTGATATAAAGTGTACGACAATACCGTGGGCGCTTTATTCGCTAGATTTGAATACCATTGAATATCTTGGGTTTGCTATGGGAGGCTCCATCCAGACATATGCTATAAGAGAAGGCTGCTTGTGGAGCCAGCACTTAAACCTGAATCTTAGCACTGCTCTTGTCTAGGCTCCGTCATCGAGGCTCTGCTCGTCCATGCCGAAAGCTATAGCTGAAAGACTTTATTAGATATTGGAAATGGAAAATGGAAAAAACTCTGAAATATAATATCTCATATATATTTATATCAACACAATGAAATGCGCAGGCTAACAACCTACGTTTGAACTGCTTTGTGCGGTGGTTAAGCACACGGTTCGCGCGACTCGTCTCGTGAACCAGCCCCCCAGTACAGTACGGCGCGTACGGCGAGAGGCACAGAAAACGGGCAGAATTTCAAAACCCCATCGTTGCCCAGGCCATTCAGCAATACAAAACTTAGACAGATATCATGCCCGACCTACATCGTTCCGCATCTTACTTTTCGAGGAGCTATGAGTCGCAACGGTTGGAACCTAGTCCGAAATCAGAACCCAGTAATCGCAGTCCCCGAGCGCAAAGGTCCGAGAACCAATCCTTAGCGGCGGTCGGCAGACCCGCGCAGGAACATACCATCCCGTCAAACCATGGTACTCATGAACATGGCGAAATTGTGATCGCTGTATGCTAGATCCGTCAAGCTTCCCCCCTGATTTTTTAATTTATATTTAATTTATGTAGGAGAAAGTATACATCTGACTAGGGTATAAATATATAAACGGCAAGTAGACTCCTCGCTACGAAACGCAAGCCATAGAGTTGAACTTGAAAGCTCTTGTCCCAGGAGTCGAAAACATAGAGAGCGAGATAGCCGTTGGCTTTGCCTGCTCCTATTGTAGCTTAGCCATAAAATCAGAAGAGCCACGGATTCACTGTATCGACTGCGACCATTATGACTCTTGTGCAAACTGTCATATTTCGGGCAGGGTGAGCGGAGCCCATACATTCGCTCATAGATTCGAGATTATCCAGCCTTCAAAAACACGAGAAGAGCGGAAGGTTCCGCCCCGTCACACAGACATGGGGGCGAGCCGCCAAATCCAACGAACAACAACAATTGAAGAGCAAAGTCCCCCCCAATCAACTCTAGTTGACTCTTCGAAAATAGCATCTACCTCCACATCCGTTCGATCGTTGGAACCTCCTTCTAAAGATGTCACATCTTCAACTATACAGGAGCCACACCAAGAAACAAAATTATGGCCTCGGATAACCTTTGAAAAAGGTGCGGTGAGCTGGGTTGCTGGTGAAGGGGACCCAAATTTCATATTCAATGCGATATTCAACTATATCGACAATACATATGAACCATACGGAGAAGGCATGCTGTCTCCAGAAAAGTTCATATACTCAAAATGCTTCTGGTGGCAACCTCAGAACAAAACAGAAGTGACTAATAAGCTTATCCATCAATGTGAAACTATAAAGACCGAGAGCGACGGTAAGGATCCAGCTCATTATAATTAATTAGTTCAATTATGAACAAAAGAAACATGCCAACTGGTATATTAAATCGCGCAGTGCAGCTGACCCTGTCATCATCTATATAAAGGAAACGTTCGAAACTGGACAGATCTGATTGGCTTTCTCCAACGAGCGAAATTTTCTCACACAATGAAGGTTGGAACCTATGAGAAACCTTCATCGAAAAAATCAAAATTGATCTCGAAATCGAAATCGAAATTAAAAGATCAAGTAGGAATCAGTGCCGAGTCCGAAACGGATCACATCCGAATAGACACACCATACTTTAGCCAGACTGACTTTCAAGAAATTTGGTTAAGATTTATATTATGTTTTCCAGATATAGCCTGGCGGCAAATATGTTCTATACTGCCTGCTATCCCTTCAACTTACAAAAAAGATCTGCCGGAAGGGATACCACCTCGAACTTGCTTCCTTTCAATTGGAGATTCCAAAAGAGCGAGACAACTACATGACTCTGTCACTATTTTCCCGAATTTCAGAGTTCTCGTTTTTGATGAATACTTGTATGATAGACCGAATTATAGCGGGGACCACTAGTAAAATCGTCGAAGATTTGGCAGTATTATAAAGGCCTACAATGATGTATATAGGATTAATTAGTTCAAGAAAAAACTGACTAATTCTAACAATGATCCTGGGGATCACTGTTTGTTCATACTAAGTACAATTCATATCTTCGCACTCTCGATCCCTCCCGCCGACCCACCGCCGTCTTTAGACCCCGTTTTCTCTACCAAAATCTTCTCCACTCCGGTCCCCTTTGCAACAGGAAAGTCCCAAGCTTCGTCTCCTCCAAACCACCAATTCCTCTCCTCCCCGCCGGTCAAAAAGCTACAGTCCCCATTGACTTCCCGCGTCCAACCGCCCGCCACACCTATACCTCTCCACGGCAATATCGGGATAGGCGTTTTATTCAGGTCCAAAGTCCCAGTGCTTTGCACTTCCGTCCCATCGACATCAACCCATTCCGGAACATGATTTGTATCTTTCCGTTTATAGGTTGATAAGGAACATGTTCCCGCGCCTACGTCCATACCCTCATCTCCGACTAGCGCTCTTCCCACAGCGATAACCGTAGCAGCGTGTGATACCAGTATTATGGCCTTGACATCCGGGTGGGTTTTATCAATGTATTCAACAAGCCTAGCCAAAGCGAACGCAGCTCTATTATGAACCTGCGCCATTGTTTCGCCGCGAATGGCAGGATTTATGATTGGGGCATAATCGGTGTTTAGGAAAGAGAAGAAAGTCTTCAGCAATTCCGGGGTGGCGGGGAGAGGATGGTCGAAGGGTGCGGTACCGAACCACTCCCTGCATTTTGTATTAATTATTAGAACGGATTAAATTGATTTAGTTCATCAAAAAAGGAATATCAAATGAAATTACTTACGCGATTCCACCCTCTACGCCTTGGATACCAATCCCTAGCTCCTTGGCAATTGGTTCGGAAGTCTGCAGACATCGATAGTAGGGCGAAGAATATATCTGCTGTGGCTTGATCTCCAAGCTGGCAAGATGAGCACCTAACTGTTTAGCCTGATCGACGCCGTAAGAAGTCAATGGCGGATCGGATGGAATCCCAGTGGGAGATTTTATAGTAGCGTTGTATTCTCCATCGTTGGAGACCACCCAATTTGAGCGGAACTGAGGGGTAAAAGAAGAATGTTGGAATCAGTAACTGAGATAGCAACGATAAAGGCCCTAAAAGAGATGTCTTACTCCATGACGGGCGACATAGATTGTTTCTAGCATCTTGGTCGACTACAGAAGGCTATGAGATATGTCTACGTTGTAAGGCTATCCGTTCCCAACGACTGTTGGAAAAGCTATAACAAGAGTGAAGAGATGGAAGAAAGGACAGATCAGGTGCGAGAGCGTAAAGAGAGGCAGTTCTGTACCTCAATGCAGACACAACACTTTCGAAAGAGCCAGCTGGGTGCCGGCTGGCTAGAAGATTAAGACTGGACAGTCGCGAGGCGTGAACTTTTTGTTGGATTCCTTGTGTTGCGACTGACGTCGCGAATTGTCGAAAGACTATCGAAAGACTTTAGCTAACTAGCTCGGATATATTCGACAACCCCACCTTCACTAGCTTATCGATTGAGAGTTAAAAACCCTTCTGCCCCGCCAACACCAACCAACATCTGAACCATCTTTCTTTCCTCTGATACATTGAAATACATAACCTCGGCAATCTCTCAAGTCCTCCTCCCTCTAATCTCAAATTTACACTAGCTCGGCCCCTCTCTATCTACTGCAAAAAAAAGAAACCTCGAAATGGGTGTCGAAAAGCAAATCCTCCAGCCCGGCGACGGCACCAACTTTCCTAAGACAGGTGATAAGGTCCAAATTCACTACACCGGCACTCTCACAAACGGCAAGAAATTCGACTCTTCGGTTGACCGTGGCCAGCCATTCGGAACCACTATCGGGATCGGTCAAGTCATCAAGGGCTGGGACGAGGCAGTCCCGACTATGTCGTTGGGCGAGAAGGCCAAGTTGACGATATCCAGCGACTTTGCATACGGCGAGAGGGGGTTTTCGAATCTCATCCCGCCACATTCAACTTTGATTTTCGAGGTGGAACTTTTGAAGATCAATTAGAAGAAACCTTGTTGGAGGCTTTTTCTTCTCTGTCCTCTTTTTCCTTTGTCTCGGGCAATCACCAGTTCCTTCGTAATAGAAAATCCATTCAAACATCAAAAATACCAAAAGGAACCCATTTGTAGTCTAAACAATCAACCACAAGTTTTTTTTTTTTTGGTATTCAAGGCATCAAAAGAACGTGTTAAACAATTGCCATGTTGAAGTACAAAAAGGCTTAACAAATTGTACAAAATAACCTTTTGCAACAGTAATGAAAGACGGCCAGAAACCACAAGAACAACACAATGCTGACACATTAAAATACGACGGCACCCAGAACAGTGCCAATATAAAGTGTGTTATAACCATTTTCCAACATGGATCATAAAACAGCGTACCCAAATCTTGTAGTGCTCGTGTCTTTATACCCATTGGTCCTTTCCAGTCTTATCTCCCTTACAATTATGACTCTCAATTTGTCTATTTAACTACGTTCATTTCGCGCTCTTGTATTTAGAAGTTAAGCAACAACGGCTGTGCTAATTGCGCCGGGCTAATGTTGTGCTTCCGGATGCCGCCTAGCTGATAAGTGTTGTGGTTGTGATTGTCCACTGTTATTTGGTAGAAGCACGCAAAAATGGGAGGTGAAAGTGCTGAGCACGCGATGAAACATCTTCTGTCAACTCTCAGGTTATGCCCATGCTTAGAAATTGGCCCGTCCCCGATATATACCGTCGAGACCTCATTGGTCTCAGCCTCATGATGCATCGATCCAACTCTTGCTTCTATGGAGCGCGTAGCCTTGCTGCGCCACCAAATATGCAGTTGATCGTCCTCTCGTGGGGCAGTTGAAATGCTCCAGCCTTGTACAAACCTCACAGCTGCAGAGAGAGCTGAACAGGGTGTATATATGGTTTCTATTCAGCGGCATGGCAACTCCACATCTGTTCCAAGATAGATGAATAACACTGGTAATGCCGGATACGTCCTTCGAAAATCCAGCACGCCAGGCTATGGCAACCGAACTCAACAAAAGCGACTACTCTGTTGGTTGGATTTGCGCCATCTCGATAGAATTGGCGGCCATACGCGCGATTCTCGATGAGACCCACCCCCAGCTCGATGTTGCCGGTGGCGACACCAACGTCTACACCTTCGGCAGGATAGGCAGGCATAATATCATCATTGCATGCCTCCCGGAGGGACAATATGGCATAACTCGAGCAGGTATCGTTGCCACTCAGATGCGCTCAACCTTCAGAGGACTACGATTTGGTTTGATGGTCGGCGTCGGAGGCGGTGCACCTAGCGAGGAGAACGATATTCGCCTCGGTGATATCGTCGTCAGCCAACCAACCGGTGTTTCCGGTGGTGTCGTTCAGTACGATTTCGGAAAAGCGATGGAAAATGGGGAATTCCTGCAGACCGGCTCGTTAAACGCGCCTCCATCAATTCTGCTGAGTGCTGTAGCATCTATCAGAGCCAAAAACCAGCTGGGCAAGAAGATAGCAGATACGGCTGAGGAAGTTGAAGAGAAAGACATGAGATTTCATTACCCGGGTCAGGATACCGACAGATTGTTCCGCGCTGATTACAACCATGTTCCCGGTAAGGGGCGCCAGAGCGATACATGCTTCTCATGCGATAAATCTAAAGCGGTTTCTCGCCCGGGGCGAGAATACGATCATCCATACATCCATTACGGGATCATAGCGTCGGGAAACCAAGTAATGAAAGATGGGTTGAAGAGAGATAGAATCAGCGCGCAAACGGGAGCTCTCTGCTTTGAAATGGAGGCAGCCGGCCTGATGAACGATTTCCCTTGCCTCGTGGTCCGAGGAGTATGCGACTACTCCGACGGCCATAAAAACAAGCGCTGGCAGCCGTATTCCGCACTGGTTGCGGCCATTTACGCGAAAGAATTACTCCTCCAAATACCGACAGGTTAGTCTCCATATCATTGGGAATAGTTTATCTCACAAGGGAATAGTGATAGAGAAAGCTAAGAAAGGCCCGATTTATAGCTAGCGAGGGGGACACAGAGGACTATAGTACACGTACGAGCTCCCTTGAATCCATGAACCTTCCCATTTACCCATATCATACCTCCATAGCCCTATAGCCTTCAGACGCTCGAACTAACGCTATCTTTTGCAGCGCGAGAGAAGATCAAAGAGACCAACGTTATTATTCCGTTTCGCATGCAGCATCCTCGAAACCGCAGCTTCGTTGGTAGGGCGGAAGAACTGAAAAAAATACATAAATATTTCGCGGAATCAAGGCCTGCGGATATACCGCGGATGTTCGCGCTCGCTGGCACCGGCGGAATGGGTAAAACGCAAATCGCCATCGAGTATGCCTATCGATACCATAACGATTACACAGCTGTTTTTTGGGTGTTCGCAGCAAGCGAAGATAGTATACGCACCTCGTTTATCGATATCATGCAATGCATCGTCAAAGAGCAAGCCAATATAACGTGGCCCGAGTCTGCTCCCGATTACGAAGCAATCGGCTTCAAACTCAGCATGCCAGGCCTGGTTGATAGTAAAGGTACGGTTAGCGCTGATCCGGAGACAGTGGATAATATCCGATCAGCCCTGTTCCGCTGGCTACAGCTGCCCGGCAACAGTAAGTGGTTGTTAATTTTCGACAATGCGGATGACCTAGAGACCTTCAATCTAGAAGAATACTTTCCAAATCAGGGTGGTGGCGCCATATTCATTACAAGCCGTAGACCGGAGTTTTCAGATACAGCAAAACAAGTAGATCTAGACGGATTAGATAGAGAAAGTGCGGTCACGCTCCTATTAAAGTTGGCTCACTTACCAGATACTCTAGGAGGTATAGCGGCAACCGATGCTTTATATTAACTGACAAGTTGCTAATTTGACGACCACGCAGTCCCTAAAATTGAGGCAATCACGCTTGTCGAAAAGCTGGGTTTCATGCCCCTCGCTATCAGTCATGCGGGCTGTTATATACGTGAGGCGAAACTCCCGCTGGGAGAGTACAAATCGTATTACGATGAAGCATTCATGACCGTACAGTCAAGAAAACCAAGGTTCGGATGGAATTACCGCCATGATACAACCGCTACAACCTGGGAGATAACATTCTCACAGATCGAGAAGCAGGATACGGAAGCGGCGCTGTTGTTACTTACTTGCTCGTATCTCAACCCTGAGGAGATTTTCGAGAATCTATGGGTGAATGAACAGCTCGATAAAGTTAAAAGTGGGTGATTCCGCTCCGAATCTCCTGGTACTGCATACTAATAACTAGTAAAGTCAATAATAGGGTTCTACTTCTTGCGTCATATTCACTAGTCAGAATAATAAGTTTCGGAGTCTTCTGTGTTCATCCTGTTGTCCATTCGTGGGCTCGAGAACGCCAGCAACAATCAGAACGTTTCCGAGCTATAAGACACGGTGTAACAATTATCGGAAAAGCTATCCAACAGGAAAAGATGTCGCGAGGGGGTAACATGTGGGAAGCTCGAGAAGAGAGGAGGATAGCATCCCATCTAGGGTATCTTGATCGATATTCAAAGCCTAGTTTCTCCAGATTCCTTCTGCAAGAAGAGCATGGACCCGAAAGCCAAACCTTGCTTGATAATATTTACAACATCGCCATAGTCTTCAACAACCAAGGCAAATACGACGAGGCCATGCAGTGGTACGAGCGAGCGCTTGCTAGGTATGAGAAAGTTTTGGGTAATGACCACCCGCATATACTCCGTACAGTCCACGCTATTGCCATAGTCCTCTCCAAGCAAGGCAAATACGACGAGGCTATGCAGTGGTACGAGCAAGCGCTTGCTGGGTATGAGAAAGCATTGGGCAAGGACCACCCGTATACACTCAATACAGTCCACGGCATCGCCACAGTCTTCTCCAAGCAAGGCAAATACGACGAGGCCATGCAGTGGTACGAGCGAGCGCTTGCTGGGCGTGAGAAAGCTTTGGGCAAGGACCACCCGTATACACTCAGTACAGTCCACGTCATCGCCTTAGGCTTCAACAACCAAGGCAAATACGACGAGGCTATGCAGTGGTCCGAACGAGCGCTTGCTGGGCGTGAGAAAGCTTTGGGCAAGGACCACCCGGATACACTCCATACAGTTCACAACATCGCCATAATCTTCTCCAACCAAGGCAAGTATGATGAAGCCATGCAGTGGTCCGAGCGAGCGCTTGCTGGGTATGAGAAAGCATTGGGCAAGGACCACCCGGATACACTCAATACAGTCCACGGCATCGCCATAGTCCTCTCCGAGCAAGGCAAATACGACGAGGCTATGCAGTGGTACGAGCGAGCGCTTGCTGGGTATGAGAAAACTTTGGGCAAGGACCACCCGTATACACTCAATACAGTCCACGGCATCGCCATAGTCCTCTCCAACCAAGGCAAATACGACGAGGCTATGCAGTGGTCTGAGCGAGCGCTTGCTGGGCGTGAGAAACCATTGGGCAAGGACCACCCGTATACACTCAATACAGTCCACTGCATCGCCATAGTCCTCTCCAAGCAAGGCAAATACGACGAGGCTATGCAGTGGTACGAGCGAGCGCTTGCTGGGTATGAGAAAGCATTGGGCAATGACCACCCGTATACACTCAATACAGTCCACGGCATCGCCTTAGGCTTCTCCAACCAAGGCAAATACGATGAAGCCATGCAGTGGTCTGAACGAGCGCTTGCTGGGTGTGAGAAAGCCTTGGGCAAGGACCACCCGGATACACCCCGTACAGTCCACGGCATCGCCATAATCTTCTCCAACCAAGGCAAATATGATGAAGCCATGCAGTGGTCCGAGCGAGCGCTTGCTGGGTATGAGAAAGCATTGGGCAATGACCACCCAGATACACTCAATACAGTCCACGGCATCGCCATAGTCCTCTCCAAGCAAGGCAAATACGACGAGGCTATGCAGTGGTACGAGCGAGCGCTTGCTGGGCGTGAGAAAGCTTTGGGCAAGGACCACCCGTATACACTCAATACAGTCCACGAGATCGCCATAGTCCTCTCCGAGCAAGGCAAATACGACGAGGCCATGCAGTGGTCTGAGCGAGCGCTTGCTGGGTATGAGAAAGCTTTAGGCAAAGACCACCCGGATACACTCGATGCAGTCTATATCATCGCTATGAGCTTCTCTAAGCAATGCAAATATGATGAAGCCATGCAGTGGTCCGAGCGAGCACTTGCTGGGTATGAGAAAACTTTGGGCAAGGACCACCCGGATACACTCAGCACAGCTGAAAGCCTGCGACGCTTACAAAACAGACTAATAAATCAAAATACCTAGGAAGAATAACGTTAGTATATGTGTCCTTTATACTAAGCATAGAGTTAGAAGCATTTCCTTTATCTTAATACCGAATCGTATATCTACCTTGATATCGCTAGTATTGTTCATGAGCCATCATGAGCCTATTCTAATTCTACCTCTTAGAAGCCTCAAGTGGCGTTATGCCTTGACAGGGAGATCGGTTTTAGATAGTCTCTTAGTCTGTGCCCAGACCAAAAACACATTTACGCATCCCAGGGAGATGCCTGCTCTCCAAAGTGTACCTCCTTCGGACCGCCTCATCACCGCTTCGTAAGTCGGCAATGCCATGCCACAGCCCCCAAGGGCCTTGTGAAACGATTGGATAGCGTTTCCATCTAGCTTAGAATTAGCGGCCGTCGTGTCACTCAATTTCTCTGTTTTGGAGGAACTGCAGGAACGAGATAAACTTCCTAAGCTAGATACTCGATCGTTGCGTTGTAGTATCTCCACTGGTTCTGATTTCTTGAAATGTTCCATTAGTATACTTGCCACGAGACACACAGACGAAGGTGGCCACTGACGAGGTGATTAGTATATACTCTTAGGCATGTAAGCCTTTTAAAGGATTTTTGGAGGCATTGCAAGTTGTGGCCGCAATCCTGATAGACGGTAAAACATGCTTCTAGCAATCAGCGTAGAATTTACTGGCTTCTGGTAAGCTTTAGCAGCTCGGTTTTAGTACGGTAGGCACTCAGGCTCGTGCTGGTCCGTGAAGCTCTCATAGGCCGCGTTCTTTGGCGAAAGGAGGACCCGCCAAGTCGAGTTTTCGGTTATGTTTCGCAATTCGTGATCGAACTGCCTTGGCTTGGAATGGAGACGAACTCAAACCGATTTTTAAATAACTTACACCTAATCTATATTTAGAGCTAAAGTAATAAACAGTTTCCGTGCACGCCACCGATAATTCTACCGCTTTAGCGGCGCAGAAGTCCATAATACAACAGCTAATAATACAACATTCGAATGAACGACCTCAACACACACTCTACTTGATCTTATACGCGATAATTGTGCTCAGGAATCTATTGATAATAATATAAATATTATGAACTATCGGGGTATCGTATTAAATTATATACTCTAGTACTCTAGTGCGCTGACGCTCTGCGCCCCTGGGTATCTCCAAAGAAAGAAAGAAAATGCAAATTACATGAAGGACTTGCCACATGATATACGTATATGCCAAAGGTATCATCGAAAAATCAAATCAAAACTCCAAATGATGCAAAAGGTCGTAAAGGACAACAGAATAAGAGACTCGTGATAAAAAGTACAATAAGACTCGACCTAATCGATTATTTAACTGTCTCATCAACAAGTAGCACCCCCTCCGACTCTAAAATCCTAAACGTCACTTTTCCTTCACCGTCAACAATCACACTCTCCGGTTGGATCTCACTCGCGATCTCTCCGTTCTCATCGTTGAATGTAAGTCCGCTAACGCTAGCCTTACTCTTAGCATTCAAACCTGGAGCTTGTAATCTCAACAACTTGAGTTTGTGACTTGGTTGGAAACCGGAGAGGGTTACCGAAGTCCTCTTCCTCTCTCTAGCGCTATCGAATCCCTTTGGAGAAGGATCAGAGCAGGAACGACAGTCGAGAGCGGCTTCTTCTGAGGTGTTGAAAGCAGAGAGGTTAAGAATGACTGCGCGGGCGAGATATATCCCTTCAGGGGCGTCGGAGGGCTGGCTGCCTTCAACTGTAGTTGTGATAGTTTTGATTTCGTCTTCAACGATCTTTTTGGTGACTGGAGTTTTGCGCGTGATGGTCTTGGTGATAGTTGTCTCCTTGGCCTGGAACTCAGTCTTGGTAACCTTGGTAACGATGGTCTGGGTCTCTGTTGTTTTGCTGCGACTGGTGGTGACGACTTCGCCCATGGCAACACGACCTTGAACCATAACTATCTTCTCAATGGTCATGACGCCGTTCTCGATACGACTGCCCGTGACAGTCTTGGTTTCGAAGATTGTGGTTGTTGTTGTGATCGTCATCGTTCGGACGGCGGTAAGCACTTTGGTGAGAGTCAAAGTTTTGATTTCTGCCCTTGTGGCCTTTGGAACCTTTGTCTTTTTAACCTTCACCTCGACCGAAGTCCCAGCTTCGAAAATTTTGGTCTTGGTCACACGGACTTTAGACTCGACGAGCTGAATTCCGCCCGCGACACCTTCGGGCTTCTGCAAGCGGTCCGCATACAACCCATAAACGGCCATGTCGCCAGGGTTGCCTGGTAGCTCGACTGGCGTAACCTTGAATTTGAGATCCGAGTTTTGGTCGGGTAATGCCAGAGCCTCCGCCAGAAAGTACATGCCGTACGCCATGGGGCGAACGCCAGTTTCGAGGCCCCTAGTCGCCTTGGGGATGAACATAGAGTAGGGGGTAGTTTGGGCATTGTGGATATAAACTCGTTGGACTTTTCTTCCTGCAGCTGAGAGAGCGTAATCCACAAGCCAGAGGGCGGCTCCAAAGGTGTCCGAGATACCGGCTGCTCCGTTGCAGCTGACGGTATTGGACTCGGCGAATGTAAACTGGCCTCCACCGTTCACCGCGGCTTGAATCTGGGGGTCGAATTCCGTAAGTTGCTGGTTGAGGAGATTATGGTCGACTAATTTATCGAGTCTCGTTTCGGCTCTACCGGAGCAAAAGCTCTGCGGGTAGAAGTGCACTGAGTATGTTGGAATCTCAAACTTGTCCTTATTAACGCCAGTATCTACCAGCGTTCGAAGGTTGAAGTCGTTCTTAAACCCGTTGGCGTAGACGGCAGCCTGGAACCGGACGTCAGATATTTTAGCTTTGACCAGGTCCGCCACGGTTTTCCACTGTTCGGAATACTCCTTCGTCGACCAAGGCTCCTCTCTCAGCCTGTTCATAACAAAGTTATCAACTTCGTTTCCAATCTCAAATTCTTTGATCTGTGGGATATTCTCCTTCGCCGCAACCGCAAATTCGACAGTGTTCGCCCAGTTATCCGTCGTATTGGCCAGGTTCAGACCGAAGGTTACTTGCGTGTCCTTTGTGAAATAATTTGCGACTTCTGAAAAGTAAGAGGGGCCGAAAAAATATTGCGATTTGGGCTTGCCGACGAATTTGACGGTTTCTTCTTGGTTTGGGACGAAGGTGCTCTTATCCATACCAGAGCCACCGATACGAACTCCGGGACGGCCACCGGTTTTCGAAAACCAAGCGTTGAGGATATTATTTGTAAATTGGGATTTAGTGAATCCGGGGAGAGCCATATGCTCGACCGAGTAACTGATGAAAGATCTGTCAATTGTAGGCGCGGCATCTTTGTCCTTGAGTGTCGGGGAGACATCGATGGCGGTCGAATCGCCCACTGCGTATGATACAGCAACAAAGCAAGAGAAAACATAAAACAACGCAAAAAAAGCAGAAGTCGTCTGAGAATGGGCCCGCATTTTGAAAAAGGAATGAATGTATATATTATTTGCAAAGGAGCGTGTAATGTCGGAGATAAATTAAGCTGCGTGGCTGGTCAACAGCACCGTTGCTAAATTTGTCGCTGCTCGACAGCGCCGCTCGAAAATGTTGAAGATAGATTGATATGATAACCTGATAAAAAATATCTCTCTCTTCGAGGAGAGAGGAGGGCGAGCCTCCCTTATAGGTCTGAACCATCATGTCGAGCGCTAGAATACGATCTAGTATTAAAGTGTATCAGAAGAGCAAGCTTGCGACTGAACAGCCAGAAATGGCCGCCTGGACGCTCTGGCATATTGTGTTGTGTAACAGGCCTGCCCTAGTTGCTTCGAAGTGTTCACTCGCTAGAAAAGCGAGCCGGACCATGCCATTCTAGGTATCAAGGGCGTCCATGGGGGTCGAGGGCTGGCGCATGGTGGCACCCCTCAGTCTAGTCCAATTGCTCGTGGGATCCCATATTCTTGGGGGGAATATGATGCAGAATTGTTGTGGTGTTCCAAGCAGGACTAGAACTGATTCCATGGGTAGCAGCTTGCGGCGACGCTAGCGGTCGTTCCCCTGGCGCTAGTGAAGGGGGGAAGGAGCAGGGGAAACGAATTTTCCGGGTGAGACCGCAATGCAAGGTACCGATCATGCTGAGCTGTGCAGGTGGGATTGGCCTGCAACCGGTTCCTGCAGCTGATTTTGAGCGACGCCGTTTACATCATGCCAAGAATGGGTTCTCGAAGCTCTATCGTGATGGCTTTCGAGAGTTAATGCCGTCAGTCAGCATCTGTGTTGTTGTGGTGGATATCATCGCCTCGGTTTCTCCGAGCTGCCCAATCGAAGCTGCCAGTTTATCAAAGGTGCATATGCGCCAGGCCGCCCAGCGATCGGATATTGTTCCAACAGCTTCACTAGACCTGGGTACGTAGACACCTAGCCGACTGTTAGGTTCAATCTTAATGCAAAAATGTTCTTTACATACTAGCTAAGGGATGTTGGGATCTGGATTGGAATTGCTGCCTTCAAGCTTCGTGTCTCGAACACGTGTAAACAGACAGAACTCTCTCCTCCTTTCGTTATTGCTGTACTAAGAAACGTCGTAATCACTAGCCGCTATATATTCCTACAGGCATAGCTGTTATAGGCAACTAAGGGTTTAAACCGATAGTCCTGCCCAATACTCCAGACCTCAAGCTAGCGGGGAAGGTCTAGATTCGTTTTTGGCCTCTATCGGATCTCGAACCGACACACGCTAACTAATCAATACCTCTAACTAACTTCCGTAAATGCAGGATATTTAAAACGAAAGAAACCGCTATAGTCGAAGTTGACAGCATAATAGGGAAGAGGCTAGGTTTCGTCATGCGTATGATAGTATTTATCTTCACTAGCCGCCAAATATATCGCAATCAATGTCCTAGATATAGAAACTGGGATACTGACGTTTGATATTATGTTGCTTTTCCAACATTTCTCTGGAACACGCCAGATCCTGCATTCTAAATACTATTAAATTGATTAATATCTGTCAAATCGCTCATACGAACTGGGTCTACTAATTCCAACAGCAACTTAGATCACTATATCCGATTGTATATACGGGACCGTTAATTGTTGGATTCTAATCCCACCTCTTCCGATATAAAATATTTGCTTATCCTTGAGCACCGAGAATAGGCCTTCCAGAAGATGGGTAGTATGGCTCGGTTATGACAGAAGCCCAGAAAAATTTAAGTTTTTTTGGCGCTAAAAGTAGGCTAAATCATTTTAAAACGGGTATTATTTCGCTGCGAAACATGCCTGGTTGCAAATTTTCTGAGCTAACACTTGACCGGTTACTATATCGGGAAAACCGACAAGTTTGGGATTTCCATACTTTTCGGACACAACTAAAAAATATCAGAAAGCAACCTTTCGAATATACCGTTGAGGAAAATAGAAAAGAACAAAATTTTCTTATAGCCCCTCCCGAAGCTACTAACCTGCCCGACTATCGGCAACTTGCAGCAATAGAAGAATGGCCCAATCCAATCTCAAGGTAGATCGTAGCCTAACGAGGTTTCCTATTCCTTGCCTCCAAATCCTAGCTGGCCGACCGTTTTATCGAATGAATCTTTTATACTGGCTGATCAGTATCGCGGGATATCTGCCGGTACAGGCAGTGGCAGGTCTTGCTTCAAGGATATCTTAGAAACCCATGGTACTCAGAATGCAACGCCAACTCATTCCTCTTCCTCTACTGTATCAACTTTTGCTGGTCTGGCTGCCCTTAAAGCACTTCAGTATTCTTGGCTGAACTCATCGTCACAATGAGCATCATGTGAACATGGCTCATGATTACTGTATTTTAGTCTCTGGGGAAACTTCGGTGAACGAATGAAGAATTAGGACTAGCAGCTTCTTTTTCAGATCGCCTCTGTTCAGCTGTAGAGTACCGACGGCAAGTTGAATATCAGGTACCTGAATCACATCAATTGTAAAGGGAGATACAGCAAAGAAAACATTTTGTTTTAGTTCCGATTTTAGTATTCGAAACAAAGCCAAAACTGCCGCTGTGCCTCGGAGCAAGTATCTACAAGCCGCCTAGCTTCAAATCGCTCACCCCGGAGAAAAAGACTATTCCGTATTTCGCTCAGTTGAAGCGAAGCTGCTAAGCCTAGGCGCACCGAGAAGGAAGAGCTGCATGTTTCGGCCGAGGTAGACTAGTTGCTGGAGCTCTTCGAAAGGCATTAAGATTGCAAAGGGCTATTGTAGTTGATCGAAGCCATTACTAGACTAGCAAACAACTTTACTGTAGTTGAAACGACTCGGCTCCGCCGCAATGGTAAATTTAGTGACATTAAGGGAAACCGATATCGGGAACGCCTGTTGAGTCCATGAATTTTGCATTTGACCAAATAGCCATGGATGGCTATGCGCATGTTCGCTTGGCCGTTTCCATCGGCTATCAAACAGGACATTTTCTTGCTGATCATGGTGTAACATCAATATTGATTGACAACATGACAACACATCTTCTGCTCACTCAACCAGCCTTGAAAACCAGACTCGTATCGAGGGAGACCAGGCCATGAACCTGTCAAATATTGTAGGTACAAGTTTCAATGTACCATCGGTGTCTAGTTACGATAAAACTTAAAAGATGTCGTTACTCGCCTTGGTTATCAAAGCAAACTTTGAATCAGAGATTGCCCTATCAACAACTCTCCAAGCGACAAACACGAAACAGAATAACTAGGTTTTCTGGTTGTTAACGTGCATAATGCACATCACCCGTTCGCACCGATGTCCTTGGACGTTCCCAATCACCTGCATCCAATCACCACCGTAGGAACGCTCGAACGCCAACATTCGACCACGTCAGCCACCACCGCCGTATATAAAACTTTAAATTCATGCCAATGGATCAATAGAAGACTGGATGACCCATGATATCATCACGCAGGTACCGTCTCATATATGCAAGGAACACCGATGGACGCGTATATTAATTAACGAGAACCCAAAAATAAAATAAAGTGTACTTTGAATTAAAATGGCATAATAAATTAGAAGAAAAAGTAAAAAAGTTTCTACAAGAAAAAATGATATTTAAAAAGAAAAAGAGAAACTTGTACAAAGAATCAAACTGACTACATATATTCAAGAAGAAGAAACGAAAGAATAAGAAAGAGAGATGTGTACACCTCATCGTCCATCACCTTCAACAATAGATATCGATATACCCTGCTTTTAATTAATCCCAAACGCCAGCTCACTCCGCTACTTCCTATCGCATCTTGTCTTTCACCATTAACAAAATCAATCTCAAGATTCACCTCCACGAGTCAATCCACCTCATCACCACCCTCGTTCCTCCCAACTACATCCCACCCATCCTCCTTCACCTCACCCTCCCTACAATCTTTCCACTCCACTTCCGCGTCACTCTCCACCTTCTCCTCAACCACGATTCTTTCCCTCAACCACTCCAGCACCGCCTCAGTCCCCTTCTCCAAAATCTGCCTCCTCGGCACCCTAAACAGATTGCCTCCAACCCTCAAATCCCTCAACCCTTTATCCGCCAAAAGTCCCAATTTTGGCGGCAAGCTCCCAATGCTATTGTTCATCAAATCGATCACCTGCAGCCCCTCGACGCTTTCCAAATCCACCTCTTCAATGCGGTTATCACTCGCGATAAGATTCGTAAGGCTTCCAAACTTCTTCACGAGCCCCTTAGGTAACGCCTTGAGTCTATTAGCGTGCACGTCAAAGTAATTCATCCGCGGCGCATCAAGTCTCTTCATCAAGGGTTCCAAGCTTTCAATCAGATTGCTGTGTATCAGTAGCGTTTTCAGATACGGAAAATCCAGCTCCCCGGCACCGCTATCGTTACCATCATCGCTGAAGAGATAATCGCTCCCCTTCAAGGAATTGCAACTCAAATCAAGCGTGTACAATCCTCTGAAGCTCTTAATCACCGGCGAGAGCAGTGTCAAGCTGTTCCGTTGTAGCAACAAGACCTTCACCAACAATGGGTCCGTATCGCCAAGCACGGCTTCGTTGAACTCCTTCATCGTCTGCGATGTAAGATCTAGAATACCACCTGGACGAATGGCGAGTGTTTTAATCGGTTCAGACCCCAACGGGTGTTCATCGTCGTCGGAATCGCGGTCTTCATCGGAATTGAGAGAACCTTCCGATCTTTCTTCTTCCTCTTTCTTCTTATCATCCACGCCGGCGATAATAATCTCCGGCCAGTCTGAACCACCACCTCCGCCGCCACCTCCACCGCTACCAACACTACCGCTCCCACCGTTAGAAGTCGAAACAGACTGCGCTCTCGCCGCTCGTGCCTTTTTGATCTGCTCTCTGAGTGCCTGCGACGACGCAAGAGCGCGTTGCCGTTTGTCGAGCTGCTCCGTTTCTTCTTCCGTAGCTGCGGCAGGAAGACTAGGCCGCTTGATTGGGAGCTTGAGATATTTTATCGAGCCGTTACCGTTAGTTTTTGGTGCAGCAGAGAGCGGCTTTGGAGTAGGCGTTTGAAGAGTCGGTGATTTTACCGTAACAGGTTTCGGTGGGGATTGGAATGATCGTACGCGGAGTGGAGTACGCGCTGGCAAAGGGGTCGCAGCAACAACAGTAGCAGGAAGGGAAGGAGAAGTAGGAGCGGCCAATGATTTCTTCCCCGCCGGTGTTCTAGGGGTGGTACTAATCGGCACCCGTTTCGGCTGGGGAGTGCCCTGAGGTATAGAACTAATAATTTTAGACACAACCGGTGTCCCGGTCTTAGTCGACGGGGTGGTTTTAGTAATAGTAGGCAGTCCAGAAGCTCTTCTGGTACCTTGCATGCCACCAGCGATCGAACCGGGCTTCGGCAACGCTCTTGGAGCATTGACTGCAGAGGTGCTAACGCTCCGTTGTCCGTTGCTGCCGCCTGCGCTGATGGGTGATCTGGGCAGTCCGATTCTAGTGGGGGTAACCGCAGCAGGCGACCTAAGACTTCCGCTCGAGCTCTGCGATTTGAGCGAAGGCGACAATCCGCCTCCTATCGGTGAGCGTACAGGCGACACGCCAGGTGACGGACGTCGCAGACTACCGGTTTGTAATTTTGGAGTGGGGAGAGCCATTCTGGGCTGCTTTGGAGGAGGGGTGGGAATGGCGGTGTTTTCTGGTGTAGCTAATGAAGGATTACTGGATTTTCGCAGCGGGAGTCGAGAACCCGGGAGCGGGAGACGTGACTCTCGCTTTTCGGAGCGTGGAGTTTGTTCGAGTGGTGGGGAGGGGAGGGATGGCGATGTGACCGAGGCCTCTGAGGCAGCTTCTTCTGTGCTGTCTTCGGCACCAGGAGTATGAGCGGGAACTACAGCAGTATCAAGATGCACTTGCTCGAGCATAGCGGTGATGTTTTCGACATCATGCGGGACTTCAGGGACATCGCCGGTGGGGGCATCGACTTGGACGTTGTCCACCATGGTAGCCATAATTAATATAAAATGAAATATATGAAATCGTAGAATTCGCTGTTAACGTGAGCGTGAAGATATGTAAGTAGAGATACACCAAACCTTCATGCAACCTCCTCGATCTCGGAAAAGATATACAACGAACAAGAAAGAAAAGAGAAGAAGATAAATCAGGAGAAAAGAACCAAAGAAGCAGAAAAGAAGGGGATAATTTCGCGTTCCCGCGCCCAGCTGAGGGAAGAGACACACTAATTCGGCCTTGGAGATTGAGAGGTTGACTGTCCCGCAATTAATAAACGATAGCCCTCCGTGCACTCCCAGTCAGTCAGGGACCAGTTTCGCTCGGACCACCAATTTGGGCCTGGCCAAAATACGCGAACGAGCAAACCGACCAACCAGAACGCTTCAACCAGGTCGGCTCTCTCGCGTAATTAGATCCGAGGAAAGGGTCAAAATATATTTAACAGATGGAAGATGAAGGCAAAAAATTGAAAGAATAGAAAGAAAGAAAGAAAGAATAGAGGGAGTATAAGAAGATAGTATGATAGAAAATAGAAAGAATAGAAAGATAGAATCGAGGAATACAAAAAGATGTAAACATCGCTATATACACCCTCCAAAATCCACCATTGTCATATGCTTACCACCACATTCCCCCCATCAGCTGCCCCCCCATTCCAACCCCCATCTGACCCTCGGAACCACCGGAACATAATTTAACCCGCTCCGTACCAACATACGTATACAAATCCCTAGACATGCTTTGTAACCATATCCATTAACCTCAGAAATACAAATATATTAAAAAATATCAGGCACTCCCTCCCAAATTCCTCCATTATTCCCCGCCTTTTCTCTCGTGCTCCAATACTCGCCATTAGTCTTCCAGTACTCCTCACCAGTAGTCTCATCCTTTTCCTTCACGAACCACTTAGGCTTATAAACTTCGCCCTTGTTCTCCCTATTCCGCCTGCTAGCCCTCTGCTTCTCTTCCAGCCGATTCTTCTCATCCGCAGCCAAATCATACTCTCCGTCTTCCATAGCCCTCTGATCCGGCCTCAGCCTAGTATCCGTCGGACACAGATGTGGCTTCAATCCTTCCGTTAGATAATTCAAACTGATCGCGAACGGCGTAAGGTTAAACGGCGCCGGCGGCCTCTCGTGCGTTTCCCACACCAGGAACGCCTGTGTCGATGAGAAACTCTTACTGATCCCATCGCCTCCATCGCCACCGCCGCTTCCACCCAGTTGTGCATCATACCCGGGACTCAACCTCGCGTACAACTTGTCGTTCCATCTACCACCCATACTCCACCTCTGCATCCCATCCTTATCAATCACCCGTCCCTTCACCTCATACGCCCCGGCACCTCTCCATCCTCTCGCCTTGAAATCAAGCACGCACTGCTCCCCGGTTGTCCAGTTCTTAATCTCCATGGGTCCGTAATTGTCTACCGTCGGACTGCCCGTGATAATTCCCACAACCGCAGTATTCACCTTCTTCCAGGTATACAACTCCTCCCCACCTGCCACGGGGTGCAACTTCAAAAACCACGTTCCCAACGGATTGATATCAAAACTCTTGCCGTAAAACTTTGCTCGCACCGATGATTCACCATAGTACTCCCACCGAGGGGCTTCGGCCCATGCCGCGCCGACGGGTGGATGATGGCTGACCTGTTCGATGAAGAACCGGAATCCCTTATCAGGTCGGCAGTATTCGTATGTTTCTCCTAGGAGTGGGTTGAACGGTTTGGCAATGCGGTTGATGGTAGAAGAATATTCGCTAGCTGCGAAGGCGGCGACATAGACGAGACGTTCGAGGGAATCTGCACGCTCGGCAGCCATATCGAGGAGGTCGGTATACTCCATATCCTCAGCCACACGCTGCAATAGCGACGTACACTCGTTGAACGACACAGGAAGCGTCATCTTGGTCATATCCTTCCCAATCATCGATTTCAATATACCCTGCAAACTTGGTTAGCACCGAATACATCAATCAAACTAAAGTAAGAGAGGACCCACCCAAAGCGAAATCTTCGGCCGATCATCAGCGCTCTTCGAAAATGAAAACCGCGGCGGTTCCTCATAACCCTTAAAACTCCTCTTAATCGCCACCAACCGCCTATCGCTCTCATCTTGGCGCTCCACACTCTTTCTCACAGCCTCTTCCACAATCTCCTCGATATCAGTTCTATCCGCCACGATAGGTATCTCAACCGTAACAGCCGACGCCGGCATCTCCTTCTGCACTTCAATCTCCCCAGCATCTACTGCGTCAAAGAACTCTTCATCGGAAGCATCGGCTTCGTCTGAATCGCTAAGCTCCATCGTTGCCATTTTGAGGGTCTTCTTCCTCGTAATAGATACCGGCGTGCTTTCTGCCGCCGACACCGCAACCGTTGGAGCGACAGACACAGGCACCATTGGTGTCTTCTCATCTCCTTCTTCTGTAGCTGGTGACACCAGGTCATTCAACGCTTCATTTAGCTCTGGTGGTGGACTGGCAACCGCTGCTCCTTCTCTCAACACTTCTCTCAACGCCCTCTTCGTCCTCTTTTGCTTCAACTGGACTTCATTCATCTTGCCCTCCAGCTCTTCCTGCTCCACCGCCAGCCGCGTCATATTATCCTCCCACAACTTCCTCAAATCAACCTCCTTATCCAGCCGTGATTTCCAGTATACCTCACGTTCCTTACTAAGCTTAAACAAATCGGCCGCCACAGAGCGAAGATTATTCACGGCGCCTTCGTAGCTTTGCAGAGCCGCAAGAACACCAGGGTCGGAGATCGGAGTTAATGGGTTCTTTGTCGATTCCAACGTGATAGCAGCGCAAGCTTGCGCCAGCATATCCAGCTGCATTTTCGTAGAGTGCGCCATCATCTGGTAGGTTTCATTATACACCGGATCCGCCATCTTTGCCGCATTCTCTTCCATCGCATCGTCAAACTCGTCGTCATCGGGATCGTCGTCATCGTCATCATCCATATCATCGCTAGGAGGCCGTCGAGGCCGTCCGTTCTCCGATGCTTCAATCTTGGCTTCCGATACGTCTTCCCACGATAAATCACCGTTTCCGGTAAGTCTCGAACGAGACGAGGCGGCGTACACTTTGCTCTGTCTGCGATCCATAGAGCCGGTGGGAATATCCGTGTGCGACTCCGTAAGCGATAACTGATCTGTGCTGGTTGTGCTGCTGGCCGTGGTGAGGCGTACTTTCGCGCGCTCGGTCTTTTGAGCTTCCATGCGAGCTTCGTCCTTCGCCCATTGGATAGCGTTGTTGAGAGCCCAGTACCAGCGCTTGGCTTCGACTTGGTGGTTGGCTTTGAGGTGATATTTAACGGATGACTTGCCGTGGATCTCGAAGCGGAGTTTGTCTTGTGGGTCCATGTAGAGTTCCGCGATTTTCATGTTGATGGCACCGCGGCAGGCGCTTTCCATGTCGTCTGTTATTGTTAGCGGGAAGTTCAACTGTAGATTCTTGTGATGTAGATGATCCTACCTTGATGCTTGTAGTAGCTGAGAACGCCGTTCTCGAGCACGAACCAGCGCAGCTTGTAGCCGCTTGTGTAATTCGTCCACTTTTTGAGATAGCCCTTCATCTCCCTGCCTTCTCGGTGGGTTCCATCTCTCGATGTTTCTTCGGCGCCTGGAATACCAGCTCCAGATCCGAGGACGGCTTTCTCCTGGATACTGTTCTGAGCTGCGACAGCTGCCGGACTTCTTTTGAGAACTGCTCTGGTCTTCTCGTCTTTCGTAATATCTTGGGGGAGCTTTCCCTTCTTATCGCGACGGAAGGGGTCAGCACCATGGAGGAGGAAGATTTGGATAAGCCGGATATCTCTGTTTCTGGCGGCTTCGTGTAGCAAAGTGCTACCCGGAATACCCCCGTCATGGGCGTTGAGGTCCAACAGAGCACGGGTGCGGGGTACTTCGAGGAAAGCTTCGAGCTCCGTGTAGTTGCGAGTAACGATGAGTTTGTGGAGGTCTACGAGGCGATTATCGAGGTAGAGGTCGCGGGAGAGTTGAAGTTCCTGGGCGATCTCGGGGGAGCGGGAGAGGTCGATGGCCTGGGAGCCCTGGTTGTTGGGGACGGCATCGTTGATTGTGGGCTCATTGAGCAGGAGAGTGACGAGCGGGTGGCGGCCAAGCTGGGAGGCAAAGTGGAGGGCAGTGTTGCCAGTATTTTGGTCGCGATGGTTGATATCGAGGTATGGTTTGATGTCGGAGGCGTAGAGATCGCGAGAAGTGGAGGCGAGGACGAACTCGACGACTTGGACTTCGGCGCATTGGACAGCGAGGAGGAGGATGGAGTTTATATCGAGGGAGGAACCGGGTTCAGCAGCATCCCGGATAGACTTTGAGATGGCAGACGTGTCGCCATTGCGAAGGGCTTCGAATAGGCGGAAAGTGCGAACGGACTCCTCAAGAGTAGCAGCGGGAGCGGGTTTAGGGGAAAGAAGAGGAGGAGCAATACTAGGAGGAGGCCTGGACGCAGAGGAGGAGGAAGCCATACTCGAATCGAGAGTTGTTGATGCCGTCAAGGATGGAGTCGAATGCGACGAAGGAGAAGGAGCATACGATTTGGCTCGCTTGTGGTGGGTCTTCGTGGAGGAGGCAGAAGACCTGAGGCTCTCGCTTTTGCCCATGGTGCCGGTATTGGTAGGTGATAGCAGGCCAGCGGAGGGTGGACCCTGTGAGGTTGTCGGAGAGGGAACGGAGATGTGGGAGGAGGACTTATAAGTGGTCGGACTGCCAGCGAGCTTCTCGGAGCTTTTTGAGGACCTTGAGAGGCCGCCGACGGAGAGGCGCGAGAGAGCGATGGCGGATTTGGAGCGTTTGTGTCTGGGTGGAGGGGGGGAGGTTCAAGTCAGCGGGGATGTGCAGATGACCCAATTATACAGATATACAATATAAAACACCACCATTCATTCCCATTCTACGGTGAAGATATAACGTAACAAGAATAAATATGATACCGTGAACGGAGAATGAGACCGGATTATACAAAAGGGAAGGGGGTGAGGAGGAGGAGAGAACTTACGAAGGACTGCTGGAACGCTGGGAGCTGAGGCTGGGACGGGACTCGTCCATATCCACAACTTGTTATGTATCTGTTATACACACACTGATATAACACCTGACGCACGAGACTACAGCTGATGTAAGATACTACTGACAGTATACATACAGATACAGTAGCTAGAGACAATGGAAGGAATTGGAAACACAGGAGTTAGAAGGAGAGAGATGTAAATATAAAATTAGTGGCGACGTGGTGTTTGGAGAGAGGGCGAGAAGAGGGGTCGTCGGGAATGGCTAAATAATGTGACAAGCCACTAGCTTATAACTTGGCTTCTATCTAAATATATTTAAATATCGCTATCTTATACCCTTACACCTATGCCCTTATATACTACCCAGTCTTATATACATACAGGCAGTAGGTGTATATAAAGCTTGTCTTTTAGTAATCAGAGATTGGGCATGGATCTATGATATGATGTCAAGCGGGGAATGTTTGATGACGATTTATCCGGGCTGTGCCTGCATCTGTGCCAGCTCTCGCCCGTCGGCAGCAGTCAGCGGGAAGCTTCTGTTCCGTATTTTATATAGGAATCTCGGGACTGGGGAACCCGAATGCGCATTCAATTGATCAGTATACCTTTCTACTATATAATATAAGCTGTAGTTATGAAGAGAATATTAATATAGATACTTATATATTTTAATAAGTTATATGTGTGGTGTGGCCTCGGGAGTTGACTGCGACTGCGCCCCGGGGAACCGCGAGATCTGCCCAGCGCACTAACCCAAACTTCAATACAACGGCCTTGAATTCAAAGTATAAAAAATATTGTCGGCCCGATCGGGAGCGCGAGTTCCCGAAGGAAAAGAAGAGAAAGGGAGAGATATTAAATATTATGGTTAAGCTGAACTAGCAGCAGCGCCTCCCACGCGCCTTTCTCTGCGTACGTCGGCAGCATATATTACCTAGGAATATTAGTTGGGATATATCCTAAAATATTATATAAGTTGCGTACAGATCAGGAGAGTAGAAGACAGAGAGAGAGTCTGAGATCTTATATGTTATGCAGGGAGTGAAGTGTCACAAAGGTGCGACCTTCCCAATGTCTCTAACCAGGCTTCGAGCAGGTCCACGCGAGCTATCGTGCGAACCATTCGCAGTGCGTCCCTCGAGCCCGTGGTTGAAAAGCGAAAGGGGCGCTGAGTTCTAACAGGAAGGAGGCTCCTCCCATTTGCTAACTCGCAGAAGAAGCGGTAGAAATTAAAGAAGGGTCCAATGAAAGCGACTAGACCGCAGACGGCGTGGGGAAGCTGTAGCGTAAAGAGGGCGTGGGGAGACGGTGTCTATCCTAATTAATGAACCAACTAACGTTAACTGTACTATAAAACGGGGGCTCTCAGTCTGGGACACAGGAAAAAAGAGGTCGTCTGACCAGTTTCTCTTTCATTCTCTTAGCCCGTAGCTTTGACTTGGTCTCGTGCTTAAATACTCTGCTCTCTCTCTGCTCTCTCTCTCTTCTTTTGAAGTTGAAGATAGTTTGATATTTCATCATCATCACCTGCAGCCAAGAATACTAGTACCAGAAGCGTCTATAGCGACCGAACCCTTGATTTCTCTTAGTCGACCTTTCCTGCTATTGGTTGGCAACAACCTCCTCCGTCCGCCATCATGACGTCGCTGCTGCCTTCCAAGACCGGTATGTATTTACCTTCTATTCCTTATGCGCTCGGTCTATTATATAATACAAAAAATAGATATTACACGCCAACGAGGGTTATTTTAACTACATGGGCAAGGTATATTATATATGTATATGTATAGATAAGCGGCTAACAAGTGTATTATAGGCCCCTCACCCCGCTCTTCACCCCGCATTCGCCCAAACCGCGCCTCAAACGTCCTCCAAGCAAAATTCCACCGCCATGGCGGCCGCTTGACTGCTGAATCCTCCCCCGATATCCCCGTCGCCGATAGCGCCTACGGTTCCTCCCTCGCCGATCTTGACCTCGGCCCCTCCCACGAGGTCGATATGCTGCGCCAGACAAAGTCCTCCAAGTCCCTTTCCCAGGAAGCAAGCGCTGCCGTCACCCCTCTGGGGAGAGCGCACCCGAACAGCTTCTACGAGCAGGTTAAGACATGGTATGAGGAGCAGCTGGATCAGATCCAAGCCGACGACCCTTCTGCTCTTCCAGGCCCCGCTCTAGACTCTTTGCGTAAACTCGAAGCGATTCTAGAATCTGCTTCTCTCGACCCTCGTCCTTCCCATTTTCGTCGGCGCTCTTCCCGTTCCTTGAAAAATAACAGGCCGCTATCTCAATCTTTCTCCCTCGAAGACTTTTACACCACCGATAATGAAAAGACTATTCTTCAGGACGTTCCATCCTGCGAGGCCGACCTTGACAACTCAAAAGAGTACAGCATTGAATTCCGAGCCGAGATCTTGAGATTGACGCATACACTCAAGATCAAGAATTGGCGTAAAGTCGAGCTGGACCGGGGGGAAGAGATTGTCGTTAGCAGGATCAGTGGTGCGCTCACTAATGCTGTATGTCCTTTTATATTCTATCCATTTACGATAATAAACGCTAACTAGCTTGCTGCTTCCAGGTATACAAAGTAACACCACCCTCCCTCTCCCAGGAGAAGGTCTCAAAACCGGTGGACACCCCTTACATGGGCGCCGTTGATACCAAAGACCCCCGTAGACCTCGTAAACCAAAGTAAGCCCCTCCCATCCCTTCTCATAATAAACCATACGAAGCTAACATAACTAGACCCCTCCTTCTCCGCATCTACGGCCCCCAAGTCGGCCACCTCATCGACCGCGACACCGAACTCAACATCCTCCGTCGCCTTGCCAAGCATAAAGTCGGCCCCACCCTCCTCGGCACCTTTGACAACGGCCGCTTCGAAGAATTCTTCGACGCCAGGACCCTTACCCGCGAAGACATCCGTCTACCCGACACCAGTCGCAGAATCAGCCGTAGGATCAGAGATTTGCACGACCACATCCCGCTTTTGGATGCGGAAAGGAATGCGGGACCCATGGTGTGGAATAATTGGGATAAATGGGTAGGTCGTGGAGAACGGGTTATGAAGGAGTTGCAGCGGATGAAGGGACCGGGGAGGAAGCTGTTGGTTACGAACTGGGAGACTTTGAGGGAGGTTATAGAGAAGAGGTATCGACCGTGGTTGGAGAAGAAATATGGCGGGCGTGATGAGGTTAAGAAGCAGTTGGTCTTTGCCCACAATGATGTAAGTTTATTCGATCGTCTACAAACTCAGGTAGAAACTTTTGAATATGGTGCTAACGACGGTAGACTCAATACGGCAATATCATGTCTCGTGCCTCAGAAACCCAGCCTCCCACGCCCGCGAGCAAATCTCCTGCTCTCATGCCTGTAAACACTCCGACGCCCCGGCAATCCCTCATCGTTATCGACTTTGAGTACGCCGGAGCTAACACCCGCGGCGCCGAGTTTGCCAACCACTTCGTACGTTCACTTTATCATCCCCCATACCCCTATAATACTCAAACTAACCCGGACTAAATAAACAGTGCGAATGGATGTCCGACTACCACTGCATTCTCTCCCCAACCGCCCACACAATCCACGAAGGTTGCTTCCCGTCAATCCCCGAACAACGTAACATGCTGCGCGCCTACGTCGAGCACCGCTCGATTCCCTACGTCATCCCCACGGACGACACGGATCCAGAATACGCACGTAGACGCCAAAGCATGTTTTTCAACCTCGAGGGACGACTACCCACACGGGAAGAAGCAGAGGCGATAGATAAAGAAGTCGAACGCCTCGTCGTAGAGAGTAGGGATTGGAGACCAGCTATTAATGCCTGTTGGGCGCTGTGGGGTATCGTGCAGGCTGTTATTCCCGGATTGGAGATCGTAGATAGCGAAGAGGTTGCCGCTGTCGTCGATGAAGGTGTTGGGGGGGATACGGTTAGTGTGGCGAGTGCTGAAGAAGGAGAAGTGTTTGACTATGTCAAGTATGCAGAGCAGAAAGCGATGGTTGTTTGGGCTGATTTCATCGGGTTGGAGATTGTAAGCGAGGCTGAAGTGAGCGAGTGGAGTGGAGTAGAGGATTTGAAGGCCAAGTTGAAGTGGTTGCCCGTGTAGAGGGGTACATTGGAGAGTTGGTGGATATAAACGATTCTATTCTATTCTGATGATGAAATAATTTGGTTGCTGTGGCAGGAAGGGTAGTGATACTTAATATTACGAAGGGTATGGGTATGAATTTCCTTTTTTATATACACATGTATGCATC
The DNA here is from genome assembly GCA_036971295.1 of Dactylellina cionopaga. Classification (NCBI taxonomy): domain Eukaryota; kingdom Fungi; phylum Ascomycota; class Orbiliomycetes; order Orbiliales; family Orbiliaceae; genus Dactylellina; species Dactylellina cionopaga. The sequence goes on along the minus strand of JAJTTY010000002.1, from coordinate 1,626,621 downwards.
ACTGCTTCGGTCATGGTATACTTTTTTAATTGGCGATTCCTTTGGTATTTTGGTTATATATCATATTGAAAATATATATGAAATAAACCTACGATATTATTCAACAGAGCCTTAATCTAAACTAGTCACGTATTGAATCTAGTTGGATAAATCTAGATAAATTAATAAAAAACAAATAAAAACAGATACAGGAACTACTATTCGGCCCCGATCAAAAAAGGATCAGATCCAACCCGAACAAGAGACTTCTCACCTCTTAGCGATTCCTTAGCGATTATAATAGCCTGCCAAGTTATTTGGTGCACATTAATTAACCTTAACTGCGTACACTCGTTTCGAACTAAGAAAAAATATTTTTTGAATTCACAAAGGGTCTATTTGAGGCACTTGTGGAAAAAGTTAGGCACAAGACAAAATTTAAGGGTTCATATTGACATTGTATTGTTTGCGTTGATATAAGAATAAAACTCCGATAACGTATATAACCTAGATTTCCGAGCAGCCATTATTCGATATGGGCATATATATATTGTTATTACAGGAGCAATATAGCGTTATGGTACTACAACAGTGTACGGAACCACCTGAATATGTAAATTCCCGGCTGCACCCGAGCCTGAAAACATATAATCCGGCAGGGCTATAAAGAACGCGCCAACGGCGGTCCCAAAATTATTATACCCCCCGGCGTTGCAAGATATTATATACGCAGCGTTCAGCGTGCATACCAACTGCGTGGCTCCGGCCTCCACAGGATTCTGCAAAATTATGGGTCTGCGTTCAGCGGGCATCCCAGGTTTTATGTAAGCGATCTTGTTATCAGTCGTTTTTAAATACCCCTCCAGCGTTAGAACGAATAACGCGGCACCGGCTCCGGGTAATGTGGTATCAGAAAAACTGATTTGGCCGCCGCTGGAGGCGAGGTAGCGGTCGGGCTTTGGGCCGTCGTTCATTTTGAGGTAGAATGAGGAAAATGTCGCGACTGGGGCTATGGTTTTGGTGCTTGTTACGCTTGTCGTATCGGTTACGGTTGTCATGGGGGTGGCGACGGTGATTACGTTTGGGTGGACGTTGATGCAGGAGCAGGCACTTGAATACGCGCTCGAATTGGGGCACACGGCTGCTGCGTAGGTTGGAAGGGCAGAGGGACGGACGGTGACCTGTCGTTTCTCTTTATTTGCATTGTTGCCTAGGGCGTATACCGTCATCGTACTAGTCTAGATATTTGTTCATTTTTTCAGGACTTCTTTGATATGTCTAACGAAATGTATCGGTACTCACGGGTAAAGTAGTAAACGAAGTGAAGCTTATCGTTGAAACTCGTCGAATCGTACTGCATCAGCCTCTGGTTAGTACGATCGAGATCTTAATTCTCGTTTTAAGAAAATTGAATTAGATTCATATCGAATCTTAAACATACACTGTGGCTGGAGTAACGGTTATGCGAAGGAATGAAGAACAATCTGCGGAGGCTGGTCGCATTGGGTACGCAGATGCCACGACAGCTTTAGATGTGCACTAATATGTTAACAAGTTTATCTATTGTTAGGGTACCAGAAAAAATCTCAAGATAGATCCGTTGTGAAATGCAATCTAGCCCATTATTGTATAATATATTAGGTATATATATACTTGCCTCGGAGACAGTTGTTACGGGGGCAGACGCCCAGAACCACCGTCGGCGCCGCGAGGCAAAATATAAAATATAAATATTTCATCTTGAGATAGATTAACGATCCGGAATACAACAATGTAGTGGAAAAATCGAAGAAGACTCCTGTGCTGGATTATACAGGAACAATACTCAATATTATATTAAAGGTCATATTGAAACATAGAAGGAGAAGGGCGAATTTTTATAGTCTTCGACTATAAAATATACTGGAATCATAACACTTGCATTCAGCCTCAGTATTTCCTGGTTTTGACGGACTGATGAAGTTCTAGCCCGGCCCCAAATAATCAACTCCAACCCAATTGGACCTTTTGCAGCAACGCCTCTGACGATGTTTGAAGGCGACTTTCAGATTTGCAGTAGAAACTACAGGGAGACAAATGATTTCAATCTTGTAAATAGCTAGTAGAGGTTACTAAGATGGATAGATTGCCGAGATCTTAAATCAAAGTTGAGACGAAATTGTTTAAGCTTATTTCAGCCCAGCTGGCGAGGAATAAAGTGTGGCATACCTATCCCAATTGTCATTTTACGAATTTTTTAAACACGACGATGTCAAATGAATATTCACTAAGAGTGTGATTTAACTCTCTTAAATTATAATTTAGCTTATACTGATTTAACTAGTGAAATCTATCCTGACTATTTTTAACTACAGTAATTGCTAATGGTTAAGATTTAAACACCGAAGCTCGTAGTCTTAGGACGGGCTCGCTATCATTGGCAGCTGTGTGATGGTATTAATTGTCACTCAATTACCAACCGAAAAATAATAACTAGGAAACATCAGAGTTGCTCTGGTAAACAAAACTTCCCTTTGTCGCTAGCCTGTGAGACCCGTTAGAGTTGTTAGTGTTTCTCATGAAATCTTTTGCGTTGCAGGTGGTAGCAGATTCGAGGTGAGGTTAAATATAAACCTGACCCAAAATCCGGTTTTGGATGAAGTCGCCCAAATCCGGTAGGGCCCATTTCAAGTCTTGACTCCAGATAGTACCAACGGCGGGGTTCAGATCTAACTAACAGAAACGGTCGGTTATTATTCCCTTGGAATACCGATGATCACGGTTTGGCATCAAGCAGGAGCTAGGGTATGGCCGTGGTCAGCATTCTGATACATACCTTAAACTGCTGCTCTTACTTACATCCGGGTGGATCTTAAATTCTAAAAAACCTTACAATATTTCTTTCTCACAGGGGCTCATAGTTCCGACAATTAATCGATCATTTTATAGTCCAAAGTCAGGAGATGTCGGAGGAGGGTAGCAAAAAAAACTTGGTATCTTGCCGGCCTTGCAGCAATTGCATGCGAGCAGTTTATTAATAATATTTTCCGTCCATGTCGTTTTAACCCTGCACTTCGAATCTGTTAACCCCTCCGAACAGTTCTTCAAAGGTATGGCCAATGGCTGTCCTGCTTCCCAGTTTTCGGGACCTGCAGATTCTTTCGGATTTTTTGATGAATGAACCCTGAAACAGTAAGTTGTGTTCATGTAGGTCGATGTCATCCTGCACCAGGCGGCCAGGAAAGATATATTAGAGCCAAGCTAAGCAGCTCTGACCAACCTTCTGGCGGGGTGTTGAGCAGAACAAACCCCACAAGTCGAAAAAAAAGAGGGGCGATAACTGCATGCGATATGCATATGTGCATGCATGGTAGAAAGCAAGTCACAAACCTCGCTGGAAATATAAATAGAATACCCCGTCGTCAGTGGCTTCGTGCTCAAGCTCGATAATTGAGAGCTGGCTTCTTTATTGCTGTCAACACCAGACATCCAGTATATATATCTAGATATCTGGAAGTGTGATTGATTGCCGCTTCTCTCCACCACTAGGCCTCATTTGTGACGCTCGTTACGTACCCACCATACTAAAACCAAAGACGAAGTGGCGAGTCTCAGATTCCAACAGCCACCTTCCAAACGGTCTCCCGCCGAAGAATTCGAATTCATTCGCCAACCCTTTGTGGAACGCCGCATCCGCCAAAGTCTTCTTTACAGTCCGGCTCGCCGGCAGAGGCCCGTTGCGTACGTGTGTGTGTGGTCCGCTTGTGGCTGAAGACTAGAGGCAGCCAATTTTTTGTGAAGGGAAAGCCGACGTATCCGTTGAAAAAATTTTCTTTTCGAGAGGCTTGTTGTATGCATGCAGCTTTTTTGTTTGTGCATGCAGCCCGGGTTGTCCGAGATTTTTGATTTATACTTGATTGGAGCCTCATCGTGGAGTTCGATTGGTAGTTAACCGACGGAGGCGACGAAGAATTTTGAATATTTTGGCAGCTTAGGGTCATATATTTTCTTTAAATTTAAAGGAACCGAGCTTTTCTGTGTGCTTCTTGTATCAGCAGCGGGTATCTCCTCTGCGAGTCGCAATCGATATATCTTTCGGGCTAAGATTCGCGGGAACATTTGGTGTTCGGGGACATCTTGAAACGAAGCAGGCTTTCCTGATTGCTGGCCGGATCACCAAGATTAAGATTGATATCGATATCAACGTACTTTGCAGGTTGCTGTAAGTCCGCACCACCCGCTGTCTCCTCAAGTCCAGACTTCGTAGACTGGACGAATAAGCCGGGTTAATAAGAATCTGACTAATCAGTGTGATCATAGTCATTTCGTTTTGTCCAGGGTGAGGCGAGCAGACTGCCTTACTTTCGAGTAAATTGATGGGAAATACAAATGCCATTTGCTATCAGACACTCAGACAGGACTCGAACCATCATCTGACGGACAATATCCTCCTCTCTCAACCACTTCAACCGCTTCAACAACAATCACAATAATACCCGTCACTGTTACCGTCACCGTCAACCGCCAACTAAGCAAAGAAAAACTTCGTCCTTCTCGTCCTTTCTGCTCTTTATAAGCTTGTACTTTGCATACTTCTATCTGAGAGCCCTAGCATCCTTCTTCTGCGAGAACCGTTGCTGCTGCTGCTGCTGCTGCTACTGCGGTTGTTGTTCGACCGTTTTATTTCTTCCTGCCGTTTGACATCATCCTTTCTGCGACGTCAAGCAGCATTGCATCATACGTACATTTCGAGCCTAAGAGCACCTCTACAACCTCCTCTCCTCTTCCGATAAACACCTCCTCTACTCCTTTCGCTTTCTTTTTACCAGAATCAATCTCTCGTATTTTCATTTTCCCTCTCCATCCTTCCAAAATGTCTGCTCAAGAGAGCTCCCCCTCGATACACGCCGACTCCCAACCCCCCAACCCCGCCAACTCCTCAGATCTCGTCGTCGATAATGCGTCCACAGCGGTGCACTTCCCGAATTTACGAACCCTCTCAGACCCAAGCACAGACGCCTCGCATCCCCTAGGCGCCATCAATGTTGCTCGCCGACCCGGTCCCGGTCCTTTTTCGCCCAGCTCCTCTCCCGTCGTTCCCACGTCAGCCTCTACGACTACCAAAGCCGAACTACCTAGAGACGCCAAAGATATGCAGGCCATTCTAAAAGCTTTCCACCAGAAACGCCAGCACTCGATGACAAGCTCGAACACCCCCACATTATCTACGGCTACTGCCGGTGGCGCCTTCATAGGCGGGGCTACTTTCAATCCCACTGGTAGCCCGCGACTGAACCGGCCTAACGCTCCGAACTGGCAATCATCACCTGCTGTTCCTTCTCCGCCCCAGAAACAATCACTGGGCTTCCGTAGAGGCCTCAAACTCCCCGGCGGCTTACCACCTGCAACCACTACCCCTGTCTTGACCGCCAGCGGCGGAACTACCGGCTCTACAAACGGCGGCGACCCGGCAGCCGGCAGCCTGTTCAACAAATTTTCAAACTACGTCGATACCGCCACGGGTTCCCTGAAGTTTGCCGGGAAAGCTGTCATTCATGGCAAAGGTGTTGATTTCTCTTCGGGTAGCACCTTCCGAATATCCCTAGACGAGTTGGAATCTCTCGACGAACTAGGGAAGGGCAACTACGGCACGGTTTACAAAGTTATTCACAGAAAGCCAAGTGTTAGAGTGCCCGGCGCTGGCGTTGCGGCCGCTCTCGGCAAACCCACATCTTCACCAGAAGAACAGGCGAAAGACGACCACTTAACCGGCGTCGTGATGGCCATGAAAGAAATTCGGCTGGAGCTAGATGAAGCCAAATTCGCGGCCATAATAATGGAGCTCGATATTTTACATCGCTGCGTTAGTTCTTACATTATAGACTTTTATGGCGCATTCTTTCAGGAAGGCGCCGTCTATATTTGTATAGAATGGATGGACGGCGGCTCGATGGATAAGCTTTACGGTGATGGTGTACCCGAATCCGTTCTGAAAAAAGTGACGTGGGCGACCGTTATGGGGCTGAAGTACTTGAAGGAGGAACACAACATTATTCATCGAGATGTCAAACCGACAAACATACTGGTAAACACTAAGGGCGATGTCAAACTATGCGATTTTGGAGTGTCTGGGAATTTGGTGGCCAGTATCGCAAAGACAAACATCGGGTGTCAAAGTTACATGGCGCCCGAGAGAATTGCAACCGGCGGCATGGCGCAGGCGGGAAATAAAGACGGCACGTATAGCGTACAGAGTGACATATGGAGCTTAGGATTAAGTATATTGGAGTGTGCGATGGGGAGGTATCCGTATCCACCGGAGACATATAACAATATTTTTAGCCAGTTAAGCGTGAGTAGCGCCTTCCATCTTCTCTCTTCAATTTTTATACTAGCTTGAGTGGCATAAGCTAAAGTGTGTGTCATATTTAGGCAATTGTGGACGGCCCACCACCAGATCTACCGGAAGAAGGATTCTCACCGCAAGCCCGCGATTTTGTCCGTAGAACGTTACATAAAACCCCAAAGATGCGGCCTACGTACGCTGCTCTGCTTCAGCACCCTTGGTTGGGAGAAATGCAGACCAATCAAACAATCACAGAAGAGGATGAGGATGAGGAAGATGGACAGGCGACACCGCAGGTCGAACAGCCCCCGGCGCCCGTTACAAGAGGGTTTCCGGAGGTGAGTGAGTGGGTCATCACACAGCTGAAAAAACGGGAAGAGAAGTTAAGAGAGGGAGGCAAATGGGGTAGTGCCAAACCCGCGCTCCACAGTGTTGCGTTGGATAAGGTTGTGAGCCCTGTGAGGGAGACGCCGTTTGATGTGGAAGAGAGAGAGGCTGAATCCTTAGCGGATGGTTTGGGTGAGTTGACTGTGAATTCGTAATCTACGAGGAAAATCGTGGGATTGATGGATTACAGGGGTGTTTCCAGCTTTGGTTCTGATATTGCCCCTACTGAATCCAAGGGATATTGTGTTTTTGCGTTTCTTACTTCACTTCCACGTATGGATATTGAAGAATATTTTCGTCTTTTTCCTTTATTGGCAATATTTGCTTGTAAATTTCACGAAAGCCACTTTTTTTCACCTTGACTCTTTTCCGTTTTCCTGTTCACCCTTCTTCTCGTGGTCGATAAAATCTCTCTTCCGAGCCTTATGCATATAACCCTTCCCCCGCTCTACATCCCTACTACTTTTGACCGTTGTTTGGTTGCGTATGACTTGTAGCTATATCTGTTTCTTGAGCGGATTACTTTTTCAATTCCTAGTCTTGAGAGTTTTCGGCACATATTAAAATATACTGCTAATATGTGCTTTCTCTTTGGTCGTTTTGTATTTTATATACACGGTTTTTCGTTTTGGGACCGAGATTCTCTTACTTTCGATTCTCTTTTGTTTAAACGCATTTATTTTCCTTTTTTTCCTTTTTTTCCTTTGGCATGCACTCGCTTTTTATAGAAGAGATACCTTCGTTTCGTTTCGTTTCGTTTCTATATCTCAGGTTGTTGTTCCTTTTCAAGATTTATAACTTTGGGGTGGGAAGTGATGGTTGGTTGGTATATACAGATACTTTTTGTTACGCTTTTTAGTACTGAGAAAAATATAAATTTGAACGACAACAATAGCGGAGTTCGCTGGATAAAATTAAATTCCACTCTTCTTCGCCATTATCACACGTTGATCCAATAGTCCCTTCGTTTCGAAGATGTCTTCAGTATTTCGATATGTATGAGTAATCAGTAGCTTCAACCTTTTGATCCACAAATTCGCAAATTCGCACCTTCGGATGTATATACCTAGCCGAGTTCGTGTTGAAGTTTACGTTGTAACATTAGAGGTGGGTTCAGGTACCCCGCATCGCCCTTTATTTGGACCTGAGGGTTAACAACTAGTCCCACAATTAATTAAAACTAGCAAGCCGGTCAACTTTCCTTCGCAGGGGTTGTGGTGTAGCTATCTCAAAACGAAATTGATATTCGATTATCGTGTTACAGCTTATTCGCCTTGTTGCATATTCAAGCTTAAGGTTCGGATAGCATAATGGCCGATACTACAAGCCCTGTAACTAAGGCAGATCAAGACCCACCTACTACAAAAACGCCATCTGATGGTGATATAACCGTTGAAGCATCGAAATGCTGGAAATTTGGCCGCGACCAATTCGAAGCTCGAATCCGGATCGAAGAAAAAATACCACAGGGCCGAGATTCCCGTCGGATCAAGACCTTTGTCAAAAATTCGTATACCCTTCAACAAACAATAAGTAGCTGTGAGCAGATACGAGACCGGGCCAGCGCGAGATACGGCACAGAAAAGCAGCAAAATGCGGTCGGGACTCTTCTGGATACGCTCAGCACGTTCAAAGATGTTTTTGATTCCGTCCTTTCCTTTGCTCCGGAATCTATATCTGCGGTTTGGTGCGGCGTCGGGATGATTATCAAGGTATTTACTGATTGATTTTCTCACAAATATAGTATCATTTCAAAAGTTTGGCACTCTATATTGGGCAGTGGATAAAAAATTGAAAATATATGGTATTAACTTCTCACGATATATATAGGTTGTATCAGATGATTTTGTAACCTGTCAATTAATCGCAGAAGCATACGAAAGAATTGTCACTATAATGCTAGCATGCCTTCTGTTTGAGAAACGGTACCAAGGTCCTCCGGGTTTAGACGAAAAAAAATTTCAAGCTGGCAATTTAGCGGCATTGGAAGCGGATATCTTGAAGCAAATATCATCCTTGGTTTGCGAGATCCTCGATTTCACCTGGCGCACGCAACATCATGTTGATCCCAATTGGTACAAGGATTCTGATGTAACAATGGCGGCAAGTGATCCTGCTCAGGCAAGTAAGAGTAGAACTCAGAAGTTACTTTCCAAGGGTAAGGAAAAAACGAAGGCAGCGGCTGAAGCTATATCGGGAACCGCTAAAACTGTTCTCAGCAGCATCAAAGAGGCATTCATGAATGAACTTAAAAATAAATATAATGACATCCTGAACCTTTATAAGGTACTTACGAGCGCTAGTTCAGTGGCATTTCAAGATCAAGTCTTGCAGAGTGTTCAGGGTATGTCCCATCTTTTGCACGTATCAAATGGTTTTATTTCACAGCGGTACCTCTCTAATTTCCAAATATACTGATATAGATTTGATACCAAAATGTATGCTCAAATCGAATTTTAGATGCAGAGGGTAACTGCATATCTAGGTCCATAACTAATGGCTCACATAATTGGTGTATTCGATAGTAGGAGAAAATTTACGCAATTTGGAAGAATCTCTTTCTGAGCGTCTTGAAGGTACGTAACTCGCACCCAGCGCTATAAGAGTAGGAAGTTTGACTAAAGAGTAAAACTTCGTTAACTACTTGAAATAGGAGTTCTAACCCAGGAGTTCGACGAAATTAAGTCTACTATCGAAGAAAACCACAACAAGCTCTTAGAAGTAATCATAAGCAGCAACGAAGAAGCAAGAGAAGAGCGTGAACATGTTAGCGGCAAGCTTGATTTGCTCCTCGAGAGATCAAAATACGGAGAACCGATTGCGTCAGATATCTTTGAGAAGTACAAAAGATGTTTCCGCCCATCTTTGACACAAAAAAGCTACGTCGAAGCTCTGTTCAAAAAGAAGGAGACAGACGGAGCTAAAATGGAAAGATCGTGGTTTTTTCAGCATGAAGTTTATCGCAAATGGAGGTCTCCGTCTGAGGGCTCCAGTAAAATCGTATGCCTGAACGGGAAAAAAGGTCATGGGAAAACAATGACACTTCTCTCTGTATTAGAGGATATGGAATCTTTCATGAGACAAAAGCGGGGTGTTACGCCATGGCCAAAGAACATACTCTTACGTTTTTTCTTCAGACTCGGCGACAACGAGCTCCAGTCAAGTCTCAGAGCGCTTGAGAGTCTCTTACTCCAACTCCTTGAAAAGGCTACCGATATGGACAAATCCATTAAACCCGAAGATCAAGAGAAAGCTTTTCAAAAAATCAACGCCCTTCTAGAAGCAAACGGTATCCATCGAATGGAAGAGGAAATGCAACTGGAAAGTAGGGAAACGCGAGACGCAATTCCAAAAGCACAAACCAAGAGCTCTGAGAAAATCTGCAAGCTGCTCTCAGATATCACTTCGAAATTAAACATTCAGACATACATAATACTCGATGCTCTAGACGAGTGTGAAGACCGAAAACAAATGAGTTTTATCGGTCATCTAAGAGATCTAGCGTACGCCGATAACTCCAACATAGTGGTACTTTTCTCCGTACGCGAAGAAATTCGGATTGAAGAAGAATTGAAGGAGAACAAGCTATTAGTAGCAAGGCCTAACTTGATCAAATTTTTTCGATCAGAAGCACCAAGGGTTGAGATGGTAGATATTGCTGTGGAGAGTACAGCCGCTGAACTACACACATATCTGAAGAATAAGCTCGTGGGTTTAGTTATCCGTCGGCTCAAGGGTCCATCCATATCAGACCTCGAATCAAAAGCGGACGATCTGGCTAATAGGTTGAAAAAGAGGATCAATGGTGACTTTTCCTATGCAAATATGGTCGTAGCTAATTTGCAAGAGCCATCAAAACAGAGCCTTGAAGAAAGAATACAAACCCTCCCATCGAATATTGAAGAAATATACGGTAAATCGCTAGAGCTACTTACGACCGAGCAACGCTATCTGGTTCTCTTCGCTCTTCGCTGGATAGGCTGGGCAGTTTCCGATGTTACGGCCATTGAGATTGCAGAACATTACAAGGAAATATATTGGAACAAGTCTCTAGAGGGAGGGTTGAATACCTTAGGATCGAATAGTTCTATGCATCTGGACCCTGGTTCGGACCCTGAGATAAGGGAAATAATTTCGCATCTTCGGATTGCTGGTCGCGACTTCTTTAGTTTCAACGCAGACGAAGATCCGATTACAGTTCACTTGACTGTGCGAGAGTGGATCCGAAATTCGTCCAGCCCGCCACTGGTACTCGAAGGAGCTAAGGCCCAGTTGACCAAATCTACTAGAGGGCGGCTCGTATTTGAGGTTCATATATTACGTAAGAAACCACTTCAACTTAAATAGGTATAAGAACTATTTGGCTTTATATATATTTACGCTCCGTTTAATACATATACGGGGAGCTTTTATAATGTTTATATACGTAATTGATAATGCAGAATGTGCATATACGTATGAAAGCTAATCAATGACTATATAGCTAGCAGCATACCTAAAGTGTATCACGAGCTTGCTGGGCTATTCAGCGAAGAGGAGTCTCATTTAGCAATAGCATCGGATATCTGTAGGTCAAACTTCTTACGTTACTAGGGTATATATTTATACGCATATGGCCAAGACACTAATTCCTAGATCAACAGTGCGCGCTCTCACCAATAAGGAGTTCCAATGTCGTTATGCGCCATGGGACCCACCCGCCGACCAAATCAAGGGATGGACATCGATATTTCGAGCCGCTGGCCAAGATCACAAAATAGAAACCGGGACAGCTATACATTCTGCAACACAAGATCAAGCGAGCAAGAGAGTAAGGTATGAAATTAAAAACTGGCCTGATCATATGAAAGTTCTGCAGAAGTTTTGGAGCCCAGAGAAGAATTCAGATCCAAAGTGGATGTCATTTAAGGCCTTGCTCGCAGATTTTGTTGAACCTCAGAATTTTTATCGGTATTATGTCCAAAGGTGCATGATGACAGATGACCCGTCAGATGATAGTGAATGGTTTCCTCGATATTACAAACCCCAGACAGTATTTTTCATTTCAATGTTGTTAGAACTCGACTTAATGACTGAGCAATGTTGCTATTCAATGTTTAACCGCGAACCGATCAATCAACTGGGTCATCTCAAACCACATGCGATATTTACGACGGAAAAACCGGAGCATTTTTCACAGACTTTATATGGTTTCAAATCCATGCTGAGTTTTGACAGCGCAATACATCCATTGCAATTGGCCCTTCATCTCTCTCTCCCCGTGGCTGAGATGAACGATGATGGGCAGAATGTTTTTCTCCCATATATCAGGTTCTTTGCTCAGTGCAGCTCAACTGAAACTATTTCTGCCGGGTTTAAAAGCATGTTCGCACATGACTGGTATACGTCTTGGAGTGACCAAATGGCTCTTGAGATGATCGAGATTCTATGCACATCGAATGGTAACGCATCAAGGGTGAAGGAAATTTCAAGTCTGTCTTTGTTGACCTTAATGGAAAAGATACTAGAAACATACGGGTTCGAAGGCAGGAAACAGTCAATATGGATGTACATCGAACGCGTTATCGAGTATGGAGCGGATATAAAATTTACGAATAAACACAATGGCCTGACACCTCTGCTCTATCTAGCTCTTTTCATAGAGAGGGGATCACCATATCGTTCGACTCTGATTATTGGGGAGGACGACGATTGGGGCAGTTCTACCTTGGGTATCGATGAATCCGCAACCGGCAATTCTCTTGATCATGAAAAACCTAAGGTTGAAGACGACGAGGATTCAAACAACGACGAAGATACTGACAAGCTAGCTGCTAAATCTGCAGTTCGCTTGATTAAAGACTTTATCGAAAGGGGAGCTGATCCGAACAAATTCTCTCTAGGGAGAGAAGGCGAAATATTATTATCTCGCATGCAGGATCCTATCGAACGCGCAGAGTTTTTAGACAATTTCTTTGACATAAACCCTGTATTTGTCGCAGCCCGGAGCCGGCGTCTAGAGCTAATGCAGGTTTTGATTGAATCCGGCAGGGTTAGAATGGACCAAAAGGACCAATCGGGGGCGTCAATAATGCATCATCTCTTCAAAACGTCCAAAGATGACGACTTTGTTAATGCCCAGCACGAGCCAACAGAAGTTTTTGATCTCATTTTGAAGGCGGATCCAGGACTGGTTAATGCACAGGACAACAATAGCAGAGCACCTCTTTCCTGGGCCGTTGCTAACGGAGATGTTAATGGTGTTGCATGGCTTCTCAAGAACGGGGCTGATGTGAACGACGACGACGAGCTTGGCCAGACAGCATTGAACGACCTTTCCCGTTCTCCTATGAGCGAAGAAGTTGAAATAGCGATTTTGAAACCTCTCCATGAGTTCAAAGCCGATATGACGATTCGAGCAAAAAATGGCACTACGGCTTTTGCCCAGGCTATCCAGGTGCTAGGCCCTAACACGATTCGAGAATTCATCAAAGTATTATCCGGCGGCGATTCAACTCAAGTTGATCGATCTTTTCTATTTTCTCAAGACATCAATGGAATGGAGAGAATATCCTTCATTGTGCTGCAAGCCGCAAATGCAGGCGCCCAGAAGATGTGGAAGTAGTTAAAGAGCTGCTAGAGCTTCTTACAGACGATGACCGCAAACTGTTGATCTCACAGAAAGATCTTTCTCAGGGCTTGACACTAATCTACAAAGCGGTGATGTCACACTCATTCCCGCTTGTCCCACTTTTTATAGCTGCAGGTGCAGACATAACTGAGACTTCAATATACGGGAAGACATTGCTACACTCGTTTGCGGAATGTCTCCCTAAATTTTCAGAAATACCTGCTGACGATGAATTTTTCGAATCTTGCTCTGAAATGATCCAGTTTTCAGGTATATCAAGTTCAAAGAAACATGAACAGTTTTTGATCTCATTAATAAGCTCCCACCACTTTGGAACCGGAGATCGTCTAATCATAATTTTGAGGAACTTTTCAATCACCAGATCCTGGTGGGATCTCCTGAGACTCCTGCTTGAGCATGGGATGAACCTGAACAGCCCCGACGACAATGGCTGGACCGCATTTCAAATGGTTAAAGTCTTTGGAAGACCTATCAATTCTTGGTTTCCGTACGATAACAAGATGCCGCAACAACCGGCACTTAAGCCTTCAAGGTTGCACAATCATTTAGGCGCTTTCGGCTTTAATCTATCCGACGATGGACTAGAACTAAGAGGAATTGACCCGCTGAGTTTATTCGATAAAGATTACTATGGAAGAGATGAAATTGAGCGCCTAAGCATGGATTATAGCGACGACGGCAGCAATGATAATGACCAGAGCGGTCCCTATCATGGAGATGTGGATCAGAACGAGAGTATGTTTGGTATTATATCGGAACACAAATAGCTTTAGAAGCTCTCGTGAAGCCGCAGCGCTGGCTAATCATTTAAATATTCACCGTAGCTGACTCGAAATTTCTGTTGACTGATTACCCTATACCCATCGACCCTCCACGATTTTATTTTGAGGCAACAACGAAAAGGGATAAACTATCGCCTCATAAGAATGGGTATGTAAATGATAAATATCGATCGCATTTATTATTGTGGTATTTGCGACAGCATGAAAACTAATCTCTGCTTTTTTCAAATGATGTAGTCTCTCGATTGGACTCATGCCATTACCTTCTGAGGCCCCGTCTTCCTTGAACGGGCTTTTGTGGTACGCGTTCAACGGAGCAACTTCTCATAAGGCTAAGCGGCAATCCCGAGAATATACATTTATCTCTCGGTGGGGTTACGGCAATCGGATCACAGTGGGCATCGGATTTGAGTACGGATCAGGGAAAGTATTTTTCACGAAGAATGGCAAACCTGTTGGAAGGGTCTTGCAAATTGGTGGTGTCACGAGATGGATGCCTGCTGTGTCAGTTGGTAATACAGCAGAGCAAAGAATGAGGGTTAATCTTGGGTCCGAGAAGTTTCTATTCGATAAATGGGATGCTCCAATTGAGGCTATTGTAGCGATGATCGAAGCTACTGCTTCTAAATGAAGGATTCCAGAAATTTCCACAAGGTTGAACCAGAGTCCAGGATATCAGGTTTTCTGAGCGCGCAACTTTTTTTCTCATGTTGCATATTTCTTTCGAAAGTTGTATACGGATTCAATTATTCATAAAGTTTTCCTCATGAACATTCCCGTTATCCGGTGCGTTCGATGTACCCAGAATAAAAGATACTTGCTTTCCGCACCGTGACATCACCTGTGGCACAAATGGTTCCACAGTTACTATTGGGTCCACAGCACCTTGGAATAACTGTTCCAGAACTGGTACTGTACCTGATAAAAAGATACTTGGTTACATAAACGGTACTTAACAAACTTCTCGGCCATGCCAATTCATCTTACATTTCTGGTTGTGGTTCCCACACCCTTAACAAGTGCAGAGGTACTCCCCAAGGGGCCCCTCTCCCCACTTAGAAGGTCACTACCTGGTTCCAGGTTCCGGACCCTAAGAGGAATCTTACTCAGGGTCCTACTATTAACATTTGGTCTGACAAGACTAAAGTCCTGTCCAAGGCAAGGAAGGCCCACTGCGCTCCGCCTCCCCCATTCCCCTCCGACTACGTCTACGGGTGGGCCCCCCTCCATTCGATACCAATAGCATTTCCTTTAAAAGTGCATTTATAAAAAAAGTGAAATACGGAGAGGCGACAGCCTCGATGTATCCACAACATTAGTGAAAGCATGCCGAATAACAAACGGAGTGAGTTTGCCGGAGGGTCACCGAAGCCCGAAGGGCGTGAGTGACGGACGAAGTGAAGCTTAGGGACGGTCGAAAACACTACCCGAACTCTCGCGATCTCGAACTCCGTTTATAGAAAACTGTTAGCCTTAAAAAATGCGCATTAAAAGCTAAGTGATTATCTGAAAGTGAGGCAACTGCTTGCCATTCCCCTCAGACATGGAATCAAGAACATCCCTGAACTCGTGACTGCTCACTACCCCAGGGTTGAAACCTCACCTTCATATCCTCTTTTCAATGAAAAAGAGCCAATAACTGAAACCAACTAACTGACTAACTAACTAACTAACTTGCATCTTATTAGAAACAATACCTTGAGGAAGAAACAAACCAACGTACCTCTGATTTATATTTTTAAAAATAAAAACACCACTCTCTTTAAAAGATCCTAATAACAACGTCGTAGGTCAATCTTTGTTTTAAACTGCCCAGAAAAGACCTGTAAATTATTTACAGGAATCAAATCACCGAAACATGTCATAGAGGATTTACTCCTACTTATAATCATTTTGAGTCCAACTCACAACGATCACTCGTTACAATAAAATATTCCATCTCACAGCACATTTCCTATGCTAGTCAACATCCAATCACCAACCAATTCCACCCACTATAACCTCTATTAAAAACCAATCATTAAATAAAAAACTACCACACCCTTCTAGTCTTTTAAAGGGACTGCGTCTAAACAAACCTACACAACACATCGAATCTCCTTATAAATCTATATGTATCTTGTGGCTGCTTCCACCAGACTTGGTTCACTTGTTAGTGCCTTTGGTAGAATATAGTACAATATTGTAGGTCGTCGTTACACCAAAGCCCTTGTTCATTCATTTCATGAATCTGACGAATATGCATATAAATACATCACGCCATGCATATTCCAAGCCTCCATAAGACTAGAAACCCGTCCCAAAGGATAAGCATCAGTCGGACAGTATCTCGGAGCACTAGCCATTTTTAGAAACCAAGGCGAAAGGATCCAATAGTGCGGCTCTTCTTCCGTGCGGGGTCATGGTTGTCGGAATCCGACTACACAGACTTTTGCCGTGTGTTCCTGCAAAGCTTGTAAAGCTGTGTTGGAAATGCATGCTTGTCGCAGGGGTCAACATGCAGAGGGAAACGAAATATCTTCAAAAAATTTTGAACCAAAGTCTCCATTTCTTTGAAGAAATAGGTTCTTCCACCCTTGTTTAGAGCCTCAATTGTATTCAATACTCCAATGAGGTATAAATATGGCATAGTATAATAACGTTATCGAACCCTTTTCTGTCGCGAACAAGGTTTTTAAACTTATATTTTTCCAGTTACCTACAAGGTTCATTGTTTTGTCTTAATTTCGCAAATTTATTGCTGCCCGTGCACAATGCAGCGAGTCACAATGACAGGGCCTATCCGCATCCCTTATCGAACGGCGACCTTTCATAGGCGCCGCCATTCTGCCTCCCGCAGTGAACGGTTCACCTGCCCACCAGGCAGCACAAACGGCAGCATGCGGCTCAACTTTGCCAATCCAAATAAGTTTTAATGTGGGACAAATGTAATACGTTCCTTGTCCCGAAACCCGCGAGGTCTAAATGTGATATCTACTGTGCCGCAAATTCCATATTTACTGCCTCAATGTCTCCACTCGAATGCAGAAGGTGCTCTCCTTTTGGTTCTCGTACATGTGCATATGTCCACAATGATAGGTTTCCTTCTCCCTTTTAAAATGGGAGGGACGAGTCTTTTTTTTTTAACATCGAAGGGTATAATGCTTACTTTTCATATATTTCTATTTTTTCAACTTGCTCAGAGGATACTATACATCTAAAATGCTGTTTTCCTATATACTCCGGGCGGCAATTTGCGCCATCGGCGTTACAGTAGTTACCGCTAGTCCTTCGGATACGGGTATCGCGGTCCGCTCTTGGGGTCCTCGTGGTATGTCTTCGACGGATATCATGCGAACCGTTAAGCGCAGTTTATTAGATTTCAGTCGTCGCCAGGAGAGACCTACTTTATTCAAAGGTAATTCTAGTTTAGAAAAGAGTTGGGAAGATGCCTCTCTTCTGAAATTCGAAATGTATGTATCTGGTATTTATCTTTTAGATTCCTTTCATTTCCATCCGACGGCTAAAATCATTGTAATTCTATAGTTCGGGAGGAAAACAGGATGGACAGGACTCAACGGAGGTCACAGTCGGCGTCGAAATCACCTGCACAACGTGCTACGTGAAAGCTAACGCCTTGATCGAACTCACCATCGATCCGACCTATAACATCACCCAAGAATATGACAACTTCAAAGACCAACTCGGCGACGCTCTCGAAAACATCACCGACACAACTGTCACTTACGTCAAGACCTTCTTTTCAGACCTCAAAAACTACACCGAAGGCGTTTTTGACAAACTCGCAGACGGGATCGACCGTAGCGACTTTGACTTCCCAGTGGTAGATGTTGACTTTGACGTACAGATCCCGCAATTTAACTTTCCGGATTGGCCGCTGGTTATTCAGTTCGACGAGTTAGAGTTGTATGTTGCAATCGATACGGTATTTTCAGCTGGGTTCACCTATACGTTGAATTTGTATACGTCGAAGACACCGATCGGGATTGCTATTAGTGATGAACTTTTGCTTGGGATTGTTCTTCAAGTTGATTTGATACTGAGCGCGGAGGGAGAAATAAACATCTCCAGTGGGTTTCATATAAAGCTGGACCCAGGAGCTTCATTGGAAATCCCATTATTTGGTAATAAAGTCTCACGGACCGATTTGTATGCTTTTCCTATTCTGATCTTGATCGAGTACCCACCACAAGTATCAGTCTTACTAACTTTCTGGACTTCTATAGAAAGGGCGGAAACTTTGAATTTCTCCCTGTCACGATCGAAAGCGCTGGCGTTGTGCTGAAGGCTGTACTGCGCGTAAAGATTCGTGCAGGTGTCGAAGTTTCCACTCCTAGCCTTCCAGGACCCAACGTAGATATCGAGATCCTCGGCATCGACGTAGGGTTCAGTGCCAGTGCTGGCATTGAGTTCAGCGTTTGGACCCATCTCGCCGAATTAACGACCAATATCACCGTTGCACCCGCAGGTGACGAAACGGGCTGTCAGTTGAAAGTCGAAGAATCTTACCAATTCGTGATAGGTGCCGCGTTCGGTGCCTCTGTCGCTTTGGGTGATCACACGTGGGGGCCGACACCGAATACTGAGGTCGAAATCTGGGGTACGACACTCACGCAATGCGCTATCCAAGCCTCAACCACCAGCGCTACTACCGCTCCTGTCACCCCGCGACAAGTTGGATCCGGGGAGCTCACAACGACAGAAATAAGCACATCGGTCACGTACACTGCTGTTGAGTGCATGTCAACAGGACTCGTCAATTGTCCGGCTTCGCTGCAGACAACTAGAAAGATTAGAACGGAGACAACGCTGACCACCGCTGTTCCATCCGGAGTCGACCCAACTTTTCCAGATACGACAAGATCAACGATTGCTCAGACGATTGCATTCGGCACGGCGGCGCAAAAGTTGTTTGAGACTACAACGACGGGGTCTACTCCAGGCGCAACGAACTCTATTTTCGAAGATAGCGATGGAGGGTTGAATTTACCACTCGTCCTCGGACTCAGCATTGGGTTGGGCGTACCGGTTTTAATCGCGATAATCGCTGGTCTTATGTGAGTAAACCCTGCTGACTTTGGAAATTTTTGTTTTATAAGGCAAGGCTAATATATATGTGAACAGCTTATGGAGGCGTAGTGTCATATTACGTGCGTACGCACAGGCGCCGACCGGTCCTACATTTGTTCCTCAAGGCGACCCGTACCACCCAGGGCAGTATAACGACAAAGCGGTGACGACCTACAGTACCGTGGAGATGAACTATAATTACCGTTGAGGTATGCTCAGAACGGACGATGAAGTTCACTAGTTTCAGTCGGGTGTGCACTTCAATCATGGGTGTTATACAAACTGAAAGATATTCAAAACCCTATCACCGTAACGATATTTTTATAACTATTATTGCAATAATTATTGCGAGATGATGAAAGATACTTGGTTTATTACGTTGGTTGAGGTTTGAGTCTGTCGCTCCGGGTAAGGAGCGGTGTAGTGGAAGGGTCGTGGTATTTCTCTAAAAGATATAGCGCACGATTTTGACTTCGAGGGAGGGGATAGTTACATGTATATTCTTGTTACATAAATGAAATATAATTATTATTAGGCAAGGATATTTCAGCAGACTGCTAAATATTCACCTGGATAGTTCGAATATATTTTACAAGTTACAAGATGAATATTTCACGACTTTTCTTGGTTGTAAGAGAGGGCAGTGGAAACTCTATAATTTCTCCCATGATATTTAAATGGACTAAAAGACTTACAGAAGCCAACACTTTAGTCTAACAAAGTATGAGTTCAAAGTTGTCTTGTTACGCTTGAGATCTGGAGAAATATGTAAAACGCCACTTAGCAAGGTCAAGGATGCGCCGACATGACTTCTTTCTGTCTCGGCTCTGGCTTACGAGACAAGGAGCGGCCAGAGTCATGAAATCTTCCACGACTTATCCCAAAAATATTTATGCAAGGTAGTATGCAGTGGTACGAATTTTAACAGTCTTAGTTGCAAGGCTCTTCTAAAACAGGTCCGGATTAAACTCGAATATACAAATAAAAATTACTGCAATTTTCAGCTCTGGTCCGGCCTTTCAGATTCAGGAAGATACCAAGTATCCCGTAGAATTTGTTCAAGTCAAGCAATTGATTGACAATATTTTCCAAAATCGGTAGAGTATGGATCACGAGTTGTTTTCTTATCGAAAACTATTGAATATTTCTTCTATTAGCTTGATCAGTTTGTAATAAGGAAAAACTCCAAAAAAAAACACTAGGAGCACCAGTTTATAGGCAGCTACTGGGGTGCAGTCACATCATTAACGCAGGTTTCCAAGGATAATTAGATTATCCTTAGAAAAAAGGAAACCAGTGGGCTATAGAACAGGGTAGTGTGTTGCATTTTACCCTGACAACGCGTGAACGCGGCACAGCGTACTAAGGGTCTGAGGAGCTGTCAGCATTACTGAATAACGATTGGATGGGAGTTTGATAAATTTTAAGTATACGAGAGAGATTATATCGGTTATGTGGCTCTATAATCGGGCGCTTGAGCTCTTATCTTACCGTGCTACCAGTATATCTCGTATATACAAATATGTAGATGCGTTAATATCGCCATTATATTAGCCGGTCAGCCCATACGAATTTCGAATAATATCTCGGACCAAGCCGAATTTGACTTCGGGGTATTTTTATTATCACACTGCCATGCGCAAGCCTAAAGATTCTAGATGAAAACCATAGTACTGTATAGTTTTTATAATTTTCAAGCCGTTTGAACAGTTTTAAACTTGATTTTATACTTATCGTAAGCTTTTTGAAGACAGGGCGTTAATTACTGAAGAATTTACATTTTACATCATAATTCTACGCGTGTAGTGTTTATTTAGGCGTGATAGTCATTCTTTCTTTATCAATGCTATGCCTTGCTATAGATCGAGTTATCCTTTACAACAGCAAATCCCGGCTTGTTACGAGGTCTACAATCAGACGTGCATGGATACCCCATCAACCTCGATATCTGTATACGAGCGGTTGCATTAGCCCACCTTCTGAAGCTCTGGCTCAGGCATCAGAACTACATATATTGTAGGGATATGTCATATAGCATGTATCTGTGTCAATAGAATATTCCGATCCCCAACTATAAGTAGGCCATCTTCTGTCTCTGCTTTCTAGTCAAAAGACCTTTTTTAACCACATCCAAAACCGTGTCGCAGATTTACATTACTTCCAGATTCTATATACTACTGCCTTCTTAAATTTGAAGTTTAAATGCAACACTCTTCTTTAAAACCTTCAATCATGAAGATATCCTCTTTCGTATTGACGGCAAGCTAGCTTGCCATCTTGGGGATACCCACCGCCGTACACGCCGGTGGCTTCCTATCAACCTGCAGTGTTTCCTACAGTGGCACGCTCGTTAAGGGTTCTTGCAAGAACACAAGAGGTGCATGGGTGCCCGCTTCAATAGATACCAATAAATATTTTGGTAATTCCAATGGCAACCTTGTGAGGAATGGGTAAGTCTGGGCCTGAATCAATTTACGGTACCGAGTTAGCGGGGCCTGTGTACAAAAACTTAACTAAGATTATGTCCTACAGAGCGGCGTATATTTCCTCTTGTCGGAATTGCCATATAATCGCGGACACAAACAAGTACGTTCTTTATTGCGACTGCTTGGGTGGGAATGTCTGGATACCTAACGGTATTGACCTCAGTAAGAAATACAATCTCTTCAATCATACATATTTAGCACCAAGAAGGGAAACAAATTTCTAATGTGTATCGTAATCAACTAGACTATATCCTCAGTAACCAAAATGGAGTTCTCACGTGGGATCGGTAAGAGTCAAGGCTGATAATATCCAATCGTTGCTATTTATTACGCCACGGTTATGGGTTGTCGTGAGGAGTCAAAGGATCCAAGCTCAATCTACGATAAATGGTCGTACGTGCAGAAGAGACCAGAGTGGTTAATCCTCTATATTAATCCTGTAGTATCACATTCTGGTCCTGGTTATGCTGAAAGCAGTTCTCGTATTATTATAACAATTAAGAATAAATCGAAAGAAAGCATGTGCTATAACTAGTGTTAAGCAAAATCTGACAATTAGTCTAAATCCCTCAACGAATGAGAATAAATCAAAATTATGCTGTGAATGCAACATACGATCGATTACCAAAAGTGACGTCTTTCCTGACTTGGCAGGTAACACTAAAGAGAACTAGTTGGAATGGATAGGCCCGGAGGGGGTGAAGGGCCAACTGACTAAGAGTGTATGGGGGTATAACACGTTCCTGCTATCACCCCAAGGATTGGACTTCGTTGGACCAACACAGCAAGGGGGCGCACAGGTTGCGACGCTTTCGTTGGAAGGTCGGCAATATCGACCGGTCTGGGTGGACAAGACTGCCCCCAACATGCGTGTATCTTGGGAGATACACATGTCGGGACAGCTCGGAAGAGGGAAAAGATTGGTGTTCCTGAAATGCAATTGGAAACCGAATCCATCGATCGGGTTTGTCGTCTTGGCCTGGTTACGAGAGATCCACTGTGGCTTCCCTTCAACCAGATAATCGATCTCTATCAGACAGGGTTATCGGGGAATACGTAAACTCGAACGGTTGTCTGATTCTGTTAAATCCGACCTGTTGAATTAACTGCGACTTTTTGATATTGTATTATATTAATAAAATAGTTGTAATGATAATATTTTGACTAGCTTGCGTACATCATCATCGCGACATCGCGGACGGTGTACAAGTCCGTGTGGAAGCTGAATAACCTGCCACACACCTGCCACACACCTCTGTCTGTGACAAGTGAAAGAAAATACAGAAAGAAATATCTCGGACCGGATCGAACTATCACATCATCACAACGTTCCGCTTCCCGTCGTCATTTAGTAGCCTCCCCTCTTTCTATTTTCTCTCCTTTCCATCCGATTGAGCTGATGAGAAATTCCTTGTCCTTCTTGTCCTCTTCTTGGCCGTCCCGGCTGAACAAGCTGTCGTAAATCTTTTAATCTCCGTAGGCTGCTTAATTAACTAATTATTCTCTCCTCCCTTCTCCTTCTTTTCCTCTTCTCTCTTTCTCTTCATTTTTCTTCTTTCTTTCTTTTCTCTTTTTTCTCTTTCCATCTCTCGCATTGTATCAGCAGCATATTAATATATATTAATATATATTATTTATTGTATTCGGTGATATCTTTTGTCGAGACTAGCGGCCAGTTTGAAATCCGGCTATCATCCCACGTTTGCTGGTCCGAGCACTTACGTAACTCGACGCCATAGTTGCGAACAAGATTCCCATCAAATAAACCATCGCGTTCCTCAACACCTATTTTACTCACACCTCTTTCTCAACTGTCGCAATTCAAATCTTCTTAAATAACATCGGAGCCAATTGACAACCTGGATCGCTTTCACACCGTACACCAACTCGAACCTCGAAATCACCGGAAATGATAGCTCGACAGTAATCTCCATATCCTCCGCCCAACAATAATGTCGTTCATAACAACCCCGACCGCATTCCGGCTGCAGGATGCTGGCTTCTCTACAGCGTCAGGCCCATCTTCATCATCGTACAATAGTACCGACCTACTCCTGCAAACCGTCGCCTCCTCTGCTGTCGAAGTCTTAAGAAAGAAGCTACCGCCGCATTCCCAACATCCTCCTCTCGCGAACCTTATCCTATTAGTCTTCGAAGCCGTTCTCGAAGTCGTATGCGTCAGTTTACCAGGCTACATCATCGCCCGTCAGGGCATGTTTGATTCTGGCAACCAAAAGTTCATCGCTAACCTTAACGTTAGCTTGTTCACACCATGTCTTAGTAAATTATATCCCTGGCCTTCCCTATATTTGGTTGTGATTATGGCTGAATTCTAACTCTGGTGATTGTTATGATAGTTTTCACGAAACTCGCCTCCCAACTCACGGTCGACAAACTCGCAGATCTGGCCGTTATTCCTATCCTCTTCGTCATCATGACCGCCGTTTCATACATCGGCTCTGTTCTAGTCGCAAAGGCCTTCGGGTTTCGCCGTCGCGCTAGGAACTTCGTCATCGCTATGGGCGTCTTTGGCAACTCCAATTCGCTACCGATATCCCTCGTTCTCTCGCTCGCGTTTACCCTAAAAGGTCTGCATTGGGATAAGATTCCAGGAGACAATGACAACGATGTTGCCGCCAGAGGTATTCTGTATCTACTCATCTTCCAACAGCTTGGACAACTGGTTCGATGGAGTTGGGGTTACCATGTCCTACTGGCCCCACCGAGTGCCTACACGATTGAAGAGGGCGGTACCATGGAAGCCGAAGATGGAGTCGACCAGGACGATAGTGCGGAACGACTTCTGGACGACGAGCCAGAGAGATACATGGACGAACCCGCGCCGATCGTTTCTCGTACTGAATCTGTAGACTCTGAGAGTGAATGGGACGAAGACCTAGAAACCGGACGACGTAAAAAATCGACGGATCCATTTAAGCGACCCGGCTTCCCAGAGTACGAAGGCCTGATGAGTCCCGCCACCACCGGCCATACACATTCGTTCATCGGTCGCCCGATCACAGGTATGAACCGCCAGAACAGCGACACCATTCGCAGCCACCCGGACAGACTCAGCTCGAGTCTGAGCAGCATGAAGATCATCCCGCCACAGCGAATGGACAGCTTGACCGAAACATTAGAACAGCGAATACCACCACCCATAGAGGAACACGCCGGGGAGCGAAGCGCAGGGCAATCCTCGACAGCTGTGAGCGCGAGTGTTAGTGGTGCTTCCTCACCAACGACGTCGAGGTCGGATAGCCCTACCCGTACCAGAATTCCACACCGTAACAGCGCAGTCATCACCAGCTTCCCCGAACCATCCGAGTCCGCTACCACCTCGCCAATGAGCTCCAAAACGAATCTGCTGAAGGGTGTCCCCGAACTGAGACACAAGATGAGCAAGAATCTCGCCCAGGCCACGAAGAAACTCCCCAAAGTGCCGAAATGGTCCAAGAAACCTGCCGGCTTGGTCAAACGCTTTTTCTTGGGTCTCTGGGAATTCATGAACCCCCCACTGTGGGCCATGTTGGCAGCTTTACTGGTCGCCTCCGTCCCCGCTCTTCAGAAGCTCTTCTTCACCCCAGGCACATTTGTCGAAAACTCGGTAACAAGAGCGGTAAAACAATCCGGCAATGTCGCCGTTCCATTGATCCTCGTCGTTCTCGGTGCCAATCTTGCCGGTAACACACTCCCTAAACCTGAAGACGACCCGAATTACGTCTCGCCCGGTCATCATAAGGCCACTGTCCGCCACGAACGTAATATCCTCGTAGCGGCGTTGATATCCCGCATGGTCGTACCTACACTCGTAATCGCACCGATTCTTGCAATAGCCGCAAAGTTCTTACCTATCAGCTTGCTCGGGGATCCGATATTTATTATCGTGTGTTTCTTGCTGGCCGGTGCGCCTTCGGCGTTGCAGTTAAGCCAGATTTGCCAGCTGAACGGAGTTTATGAGAACGTGATGGCAAGGATATTGTTTTGGAGTTACGTGGTGGTGATTCTGCCGAGCACGTTGATTTTGGTGATTTGTGGGTTGGAAGTGTAAGTTACTTGTCCCAATTCCGTTAGTACGATTTTTGAAGTAAGATGCTAATCGTAAACTCTAGGGTCGAGTGGGCTACCTACGAATAAAATTCGAGATCATAAAATCGAAGTTTTGAAGCCTAGGGTTTATGAATTTCTTTGGATCGGATTTGGATTATTTTTGACTGCCTGGTATTACCATTAGGTGTTTCAAGTAGCGTTGTGTAACTGTATTCTGGTCGTTCTGGATAGCAAAATGATTTTCCTTGAGTAGCTTCCTTTCCGCAAATATCTTCCTTCTTCCTTCCTGGGCCTTTTTCTTTTCTTCTTTTCTTTGGGATTTCGGTACGGAAAACCTGGAAAAACAAAATATGTAGTATATATATCTGGGTTGGTAAGTTACACGTTTGGGAATATGTCTGCGACTGGACCTTGGGAGTTATACATGATATCATCTTTTTTTTTATTGGGAATTTGTTTGTGTCTAGTTGACTTTACGTTAACTTATTGCCTATGCTCTTTGGTATTGCTTACTGATGCAAAATATTGAAATACACGAATGGATGAATTTGATATGCTCATTGATCATCTTCGAGATATCTTTGCTGTTAGCCTCGCATCCCGACACTTGGAGTAGATTACTCTGTGCAGCTTGATAACCATTTGCCTATCCAACCTGTCCGTGCATTCTAGCTAGAATTGGTGGTACTTAAATGTAGAGTTCGAGTAGGGTCTGCAGAAGGAGATAACTCCAAACTTAAGGGGCGCAAAAGCGAGACTTAATCAATATTCTTGTGATTATGCATTGATTGTGTATGTGCCGTTGCCATCATGAATACAGCCATTGCAGCATCCCGGGAAGGAAGAGGCTGGGACAAGCTCTTATACACCCCGTGTGGATGGCTGAAGAAAAAGATGGTGAACTGGAATGTGTTGTGCTTGTACGACATCAAAATTTCACACCAACCTCAGTCTCACATTGTCAAGCAATAGCGTTTTTTGCTGCAATGTCACTCCACTCGGGCACCTATAAGCCAGGTACACATTAGTGTGGATCAATTAGCATTGGCAACTGACGCTCCTCTTAATAGCTCCCAAAAGAGGAAGCGCCATGCCAATAGAACATTGCATATTGATCGAGCTACATTTGAGCATGTTCTTATTCTTAGATTATCATAGCTAATATCAACGGTCGTCTGAAGCTTCCTATATGAAATCCGGGTGTAGATAATGTGCGCGTGCACTCCGCTGAGCAGATTATTTGGCTCCAAACTCGGTTGCGTTTCCCTCAAGACATGTCCGTTAGCGCAATATCCAGCGGCTACAGGAGAAGCGGACCATCATAATTGACGCGGTTTAGCCGGGAAGGAAGGTTCAAGCAAGGTGTAGGGTATCAACGAGAACGTTTTGTTACGCAGATGTTACGTGCCAAGTTTTATATATTTCTTTGAATAATACTACCGCGAATTCCAGTGCGGTGTCATACTCATTTTTTGTTCTATAACAACAACCCATCGAGTCTTTCAGATGCCAGTCGAGATGTGTAAAAGAAAACGAAACATGAGCACATTATTGTTCGTAGACGCTCGTTTCGAACCACCTACTGAAGACACTGGTCTATATCGCAACTGCTGATCTTCTCGAGCCCTCTTTACCTTTCTACAGCTTTCATCCTCTGGTTTTGGTTATTTATTGATGGGATTCTCCTCGTCCTGGGTGTCTTTTCTTCTACAAATTCATACCAAACAGAATTGTCAGCGACAGCATCACAGCATTTCTTCTACTTCTATTCGAATTTTTTATATTCAATAGTAACACCTTTATCTAGTCAAAATCCTACTGGAATTACACAATTATATCACAATGCCTGCGGTACGTGTTCACGTTCACGAGGCCGATGACGAGCCAAACTACAAACATCATTCCCTAAATAGCGGAGAATTCGAACTTATCTCGATACTAAACTGGATCGACCCCTTCATATCAATCCCAATAATGGGAGTATTCGAAAACTGGCGGAGCTATCGTATCCCAATGTCCATCCCCGGGTCGAATTCCAGCCGCATCTTGACCGAACTTCTCGTCCAGGCCGCCTACCACTCTTGGGAACATATAATCTACAGTAAAACCATAAGCAGCATGCTTGAAATCTTCGAACTGCATGGTCCGAAACTGCTCCGTAAGAAAAGGATCGGAGGGTCTTATTATTACCATCTTTGCGAGATGTTGAAGGATTCGGACGACCACGCGGCAGCGGCGACATTCATGATGTCCATGTCGGTGGGGAAGAGTCAGCAAGCGATGGAGTTACAGGCGCAATGGGAAACAAAAATCATGAAACCCACGCAATTAAGCTTTTGGATTTTATTTTACGAATTGTTATCTTTGAACGACGAAGAGCTCGAATATATCCTCCAAATGTGGGGGGATATGGCGAAAAAGTGGGCGATGACGATGGTGCATCTCATGTGCGCTCAGAAGAAATTACAAAAGGAGTCCGTGTTATCTGCCAAATTGGACATGTGCGATTCTCAGAAGGATAAAGAGAAGTTTCGGGAATTTCTGACGGGATGTTTGAGGGCTGGTTCGGACCGAAACGCGATTGCTGCAGACCGACTAGGAGAGCTGAGGAGCGAAATGCTCAAGATTCAGCAAAAACTTCTTGCGAAGATCGGTTCTCCCGGGCTGACGCTCTACGATATCGATATGTTGAAGTTTTATGTCGCAGCGCTGGTACAGCTTTGTTCGACTGGCGATTTGGTAGCTGCTCTGGTAGCCTGGAAGGAGGGAAGCAAGAAAGGGATGAAAAATCTCCGCGCGCAGGCTATGGAAAGGGTGTCTAGAGATATGGCGATGCAAGGATTAGTGCAGCGCAATAGCAGAAGCGAAGACTCATATTCTGATTGGGAAACCTCTAGCTGTCCGAGCCCGAGCATTTCGTCGATCTCGTCTCTGGACCATGGCTGGATATGAGCTAAGATATAAATATATATTTCTTCAGCCGAGGCTTCAACATATCAAGATATAGTTGAGCCTTATGTAATATTATATATCCTAAGAAACTTCAATTCCAATCCTTGGATTGTACATATTTATCCAACAATATATTATAGCGTCGTGTGGGACTTTCGGTAGCACTGATCAGTTGTATTTCTTTGATCATCTTAGCTCTTTCTCTTCGTTTCATGCATTTCTTCTTTGTACTGTCATTCTGTTTAGTGTATTTATATAATATAACTAGGTAATCTGGAATCCTCTGTGGTATCTCTAAATATTCGTTCTCAATTCGGTGTATGTTAACGTCTAACAAGACGAAGTCATGATGGGCATCAGGTCGTTCAATGCTCATATTATACCCTTATGACCCTGGGGAAAGGCTAATAAATGTCCTCTGTTACTGCTCACCCTCATCACCAATTCAATCGGTGTTCAACTGTGTCCTGTACAGATTCCCGCGCTTATAAAGAAAGCTTAGCACTCTGGAGAAGGGTACGAGACACCACATTCGCTTGGTCCTGCCCAATCACCTTTTCCAACTAAATCTGTATAACACTATGGGGATCGGCTCCTCCACAATTGCCCGGTTAGCTCAATCGGTAGAGCGTCAGACTCTTAATCTGAGACTCCCGCATTGGGCTATTCATCCTTCTGTTAAGAAGGTTGGGTAGCAGAAGATGCACTCGCAACATATTGTCTTTTTTTTTGCTAGGTGTCTCTCTGGATTTGGAAGTTGTGCGCGGACGTACGGACAAAATCGTAAATTAAGGTTCTTCCTTCTTTACAACTAGGTAGGACTTATAGTTATAGCAGGCGCGAGAGCAATTACTTCCTGATATGGCTAGAAATTCCATCGGCTCCTTTTTGAAACTAAAAATTCTTCTCCAAGATTTGTAATTTTGAGCGAGGTGGATGTTTGACAATGCATGGAATCGAGGGCATGAAAATGTGTTGTATGAATGTTGGAGATTTTCAACAACTCAGGTTACACTGATTTTCGTGTTGTCTGGTTTACGAGACCAGGTTAGTTAGACGCACGCACGGGCTCCTTTGTGTTGCACCGAGTTACCTATTATATTTCAGCTTTTTCACGACTTTCGAATGCATTGAATGACTTCATGCGCATTGTCGCTCCTACCCAAGTTAACGAAGAAATAGCGTTACCGATTGTTGACATAACGATATCCTCTCTTGCCTCCCGACGCTACTGGAAGGTTATGGCTCGTTGAAATCATGGGGAGAAGACAATGTGAATCGAAGTGAATCACTCGATTACTGGAACAATCCCTCGGGATCTAGCATCATCTAATGGTGGCTGGTCACAGTGTCTTAGACCCGGAAGCCATAGAATTATAATAGCATAGGTAGAAAATATATTTCATCCAACTGCCTGTATATTAGTTCTAGAATCGGGGCTTTTCGGTCTCGTTTAAAACTAACTATGCATTGGACAAATAAGGATGGAAATGTTTTGTTTATTCCACGTAGATCCGAGGAAACTCATTGTAGGCCTACAGGGTAGTATTTAGCTGGATCCGGACGGTGAAAAGGCTTTATTTAGCCTTGAGGGCTGGTTAGCTGGTCCGAAGATGCTCGGGCACATGTGTTGTCGATGTTCGATATAATTTGTCTATGATCGACTGTATTCTGTAGCGACACTCGGTCAATTTTGATCATATGTACGGACTTACCCTTATACGGAACTTTCTCTGCGATCCTCTAGTGATTCTTCTGCATGAACAATATTAATGGCGCAAAAAGAGGTGGCAAACCAGCCCCGTGTTCACATTCTATAAACGCTTTTCTTTATTATTCCGACCTTTGAAGGAAATTGCCCGATATCGCCATTGAGCGTCGCGGTCCGATTGGTGGTGCTAAATAGAGTTTTTCGGAGCTCCAAAGGTTCTTCTCTTAAGAGGCGCGACTAGGCAAATTCGAGCTTTAGCGGAGCTATCAATAACGCCACAGCAGGGTTCCACCGATGGACAAAAAGGCTTGACCGTGCTTGTCTAGACTTGCATATCCATTGACTATTAATACTGTTCAGATCACGATACAGACAGTCAAAGCTCCGCTAGATAAACCTCGTTGCAGGGTACTAGGTTCTTTTGTGCATCATGCACGTTAATTTCAATTCTCAGACTCGTAACTAGAACCGAGATCAATTATCGCGACATTAACCAAAGTTAACCGTGATTTCTAAGAAGTATAGCAATATACTATCGCTTGGTTAAGCTTAAGCTGTAACCCGGGTTTAGGGTTCGCCAAGTTGAGAGGAACATTCGAATATAAAATGGGGGCGAAACCCCCTTCGAATCCATCAATACCTATATTCTTTTGAGACCAAGAGAACATTGATTTACACTTATCTATCTTCAACTCCTTAATTGATATATCATTCATTACAATTTATCCTCTCTATCCTCCGACACAATCAAAATCATGCAGTTGACTAAGGCTCTTCTCCCACTGCTTTCCCTTGCCTCCGTTTTGCAAGCGAGCCCACTCCCTTCGGAGGACCACGCCATCGCTGCCCGTGCTACCACCACTGGTGCCTTCGAGATCTCCAATTTCTCTAATGGAGGCTCTCCTCACTCCAGTACTGCATACATCTTCTTCGACCTCAAGGATCCTGCCACTAAGCTCAGTACAAACTGCAGCGCCACCGAGAATGTCGGACCCTATGCGCCCGCCACTGCTCCTTTCATCACGAAGTGTGGCGTTCCTGGCACTGGATTTGGTCTCGAAAATAGGAAAGGGACAGGTTATATCCTGACTATCATCCACAGGTACAATCGAGACCAAACCATTGATTTCGGTGTCATCTGGCTTGGGAATGATGTCCAGACTCGGGTCAATCCGATAAATCCAAACGGCAACTACCAATACCTCAACTACGCGTCAAATTTTACCATTCCATACTCTAAATACATCGAGCTAAAGAAGACGACAACGCCCTCTTAACTGGATAATCCCAGACCTATACTTCTAGGTTAGCAATGGCCTGGAGGAGGCGGAGATAATGTGGAATCGATGGAAGAGAATTGAGGGAATTCCCCGAATATAATTTTATGAAATCAACGTCATGAGAAACGATTTAATGTAATTTAATGTAACAATACACGAGTTAGAAAAATATTCAATCACCAGGCTTCGAGCCTAGAGTCTATGGTAAAAATACAACATGCAACGCAAATGCGAGCAGTACACACTTACTGACTGTAGCTGGGTTCTACCCTTTTCTCCCTGATAAAAACTGAAGCCCTGGGCATCCCGAACCAGTACGGAGACCAAAAAACCAAAAGGATAAGTTGACCAGGCGGTTACCAGGGATTGAACCTGGGACCTCTCGCATATATTGGATCGCACTGAAGAACCCTAAGCGAGAATTATACCACTAAACCATAACCGCATGAGTGGATGTCGAAGTTGCTTTTGAGCATCCATCATCGTGAGCTGATGGTGGGCATAGCTATTGTTTCTGCTCCTACGAGAAGTAGAGTATAGAAGCTGGGATGAACAACCGCACTCAAGCCCTTCATGAGAACACCAAACAGGAGAGATCACTTGGAAACCAGCTCATCCTCTCGTATATTATCAATACGCTGAAGGCCTTGTCGTTCTGAAAATTTTGCTGCGTTGTTGTGTGTCGTGAATTACTTGCCTGAACAGGAAATTTAGAAATATTCTTATTATGGAAAAGATATTCTGGGTAAAATTACTAAATAGGGAGCAAACAGTATTTATTGTTCTTTCCGGCTTAATGTCTGGGCATCCGCTCAGAATTTGGATACTAAGTCTATAGGCTATTTTTGAGAAGCGGTCTCCAACGGCTTGGTTGTATGGTGTAGTGGTTAGCACTCCAGATTCTGATTTGAGACTTCTGGCGACTTGGGTTCAATTCCCAATACGACCTCTTAACCTGGCTTTTCTTTTTGAACTTTTGCTCTTTGCTCTGGAATGTCAGAACTTGAGGCGTGTAGTGAATATGCTGCTAAATTTTTGTTTTTTATACAACATATTATGCACATATTGAAAAGTTTGCACAATTCCAGTTTCAGAGAAGGTCTTTTGCTGAGGTGGAAGTTGAAGACGAAGAGGGCTATTTTTGACGAGCCACGTGATCGTGTCTACCCGAGAAGGCTATATTGACGTCACAGGGACAAACTGGGAATGCGTTGCGGGTCACGATGGAAAGCTCTCGAAGGAGCCGCCAAGTTCGGGTGACTTCTACGTCAGTCCAGTGACATCTCGCGATTTCAACGGCAAATATCACACCACTGAAAAAGAACCATCGGTTGTAAATATATTCAGCAATTTGTATCCGTTTCTACTCTTCTTCCTCCTTCATCTCATCATCCTCCGTATAGACCAAGTGATCGCAGCATCATATGAGCATCCGCTAGACTCTCATTTTGATCCTTCAACGCTGAATACTTCACGAAGTTACGACTCTCTGCATACACACACATACACACCCTTTACCTCTAATTCTTTAATATCATCACAATATCAAAATGTCGGGACCAGGCGGCCATGATTACACGGACAGGGCTCTACGAGCCATCCAAAATGCCATCGAACTCGCCCAGCAATATTCGCACGTCGAAATCCGCCCAATAAACCTGGCGGTATCCTTACTAAGCCCTCCTCCGGATGATAGCAAACCTGGTGTCACCGATGCCGTTCCTCAAGGCCCATCTCTCTTCCGTCAAGTTGTGGAACGTGCCAACGGCGACTTCCAAACCTTCGATCGAGAACTCAAGAAGGCTCTGGTCCGGTCTCCATCTCAGGATCCGCCACCGGAGCATGCCACCTTCTCCCCAACAATGTCTAAAGTTTTACGAAAAGCGCACGATCTCCAAAAGCTGCAGAAGGACAAGTTCATCGGCGTCGACCATTTAATTATGGGCGTCGTCGAGGATCCAACGATCCAGACTGCCCTGAAGACTGCCAACGTGCCAAATGTTAAGGTTTTGCAAGATGCAATCACTACTATTCGAGGTGATAGACGGATGGATAGTAAGACTGCTGATGCAGAGTCTCCGAATGAGGCCCTTTCAAAATATACAGCCGATATGACTGCTCAAGCAAGAGAAGGAAAGTTGGATCCTGTAATCGGACGAGAAGAGGAAGTCCGGAGAGTTATCAGAATCCTTTCGAGAAGGACCAAAAACAACCCGGTCCTTATCGGTGAGCCTGGTGTTGGTAAGACGAGTGTTGCAGAAGGATTAGCACAGCGAATCATCGCTTCCGATGTTCCTGCAAACCTCTCACAATGTAAACTTCTGTCACTGGACGTCGGCGCATTGGTTGCCGGTAGCAAGTACCGTGGAGAGTTTGAGGAGAGGATGAAGTCTGTCCTCAAAGAAATTGAAGAGAGCAAAGAAATGATTGTTCTCTTCATTGACGAAATGCATCTTCTCATGGGAGCTGGGTCCAGTGGTGAAGGTGGCATGGATGCGGCCAACTTGCTGAAGCCAATGTTGGCCCGTGGCAAGTTACACTGCATTGGTGCTACTACACTCGCGGAGTACAGGAAATACATTGAAAAAGACGCTGCTTTTGAACGTCGTTTCCAGCAAGTCATCGTCAAAGAACCTTCGCTGCCTGAGACCATCTCTATCCTGAGAGGGTTGAAGGAGCGATACGAAGTACATCACGGAACTACTATCCTCGACTCTGCTCTCGTCGCTTCGGCAACTCTGGCTCAGCGCTATCTCACCTCCCGCAAGCTACCCGATTCGGCCATAGATCTTATGGACGAAGCTTGCTCCGCGGTCAGAGTTGCCCGTGAGTCTCAACCAGAAGCTCTGGACCATCTTGAGCGCAAACTCCGTCAAATCGAAATCGAAATTCACGCTCTCGAACGGGAAAAGGATGCGGCTTCTAAGGAACGTCTTGAAATTGCCCGTAAGGAAGCAGCAAACGTTCAAGAAGAATTGCGACCCGTCCGCGAGAAATACGAGTCCGAAATGCGCCGAAGCAATGAACTGCAGGATCTCAAGAAAAGACTGGAGGAGAAGCGACACAGAAGAGAAACTCTCGAGCGTGAGAGGAGATTCAGCGAGGTCTACGACCTCGACAAGCACGTTATTCCCGAACTCGAAGAACGAATTGCATTTTTCGAGCGCCAGAAAATTCAAGCAGAGGTTGACCAAATTAACAACCCTGGCGAAGGCGAATCCCCATTGGTCACCGACGTTGTTGGGCCGGACCAAATCAACGAAATCGTTGCCAGATGGACCGGTATTCCCGTAACCCGCCTCAAGACCACTGAGAAAGAAAAGCTCCTAAACATGGAAAAATACCTTGCAAGAGCCGTTGTTGGCCAAAAGGAAGCCGTGAAGGCGGTATCCAATGCTATCCGTCTATCTCGATCTGGCCTAAGCAACCCAAATCAACCCATAGCCAGCTTCCTCTTCTGTGGTCCCTCAGGTACCGGTAAAACACTTCTCACGAAATCTCTCGCCGAATTCCTATTCGACGACCCAAAGAGCATGATCCGCTTCGATATGTCCGAGTACATGGAGAAACACTCCGTCTCTCGACTTATCGGCGCGCCACCCGGCTATATCGGTCACGATGCCGGTGGCCAGCTCACTGAGGCTCTTCGTCGAAAACCTTTCTCAATCCTCCTCTTCGACGAAGTTGAGAAGGCCGCGAAAGAAGTCCTCACGGTACTCCTTCAGCTCCTCGACGAGGGTAGGATCACAGACTCTCAAGGACGTATCGTCGACGGCAAAAACACGGTTATCATTCTCACATCAAATCTTGGTGCTGAGTATCTGACCTCTCGTCGTTCTGGTGGCGGTAAAATCGACCCGGAAACTCGAGAACTAGTCATGGATAGCATTCGGCGCCACTTCTTGCCCGAATTTATCAACCGTCTCAGTTCAATCGTCATTTTCAACCAACTCGATCGCCATGGTATTCGTAAGATTGTTGACTTGAGATTGGGAGAGGTGCAGAAGCGGTTGATAGATAACGGGAAGAATATCCGCATCGTGGTTGACGACCGGGCGAAGGATTATCTTGCACAAGCAGGGTTTTCACAAGCTTACGGTGCAAGAGTTATGCAACGCGTTATTGAGAAGGAGGTGTTGAATCCACTCGCAGTGCTGATTTTGAAGGGTGCGGTTAGAGATGGTGAAGATGCACATGTGGTACTCTCAACTGCAGCGAATAGGGAGAAGGTTATAGTTGTGCCCAATCATGAGGGCGAAGCCGAAGAGGATGTAGAGATGGACTTGAGCGAATTTGAGGATGACAAGATGGAGGATGACCCGCTTTACGAATGAACGGATTGAAGATACAAAAGTTAGACGTTTGATAGCATGACGCGAAATAATCTGAATTGGAACATTCACTAGCATTCAACTTCATTGTATGTATTTTAGCGATTATTTTAAAATTTTATTCTTTTTCTGTTTTGTAAATGCACTTATTCGGATATGAAGCTCAAGATATTCCTGGACGCATGGATTGCGAGAATTTTGTTATATAAAACATTGTCAGCCAAAGCATTAAAACATTTTGAAATAAAGATTTTCATAAGCTGCGTTATATCGAATTAATTAGTCCAAAGTTGTCAACTTGGAAACTGAGTTTGCAAAACTCTGTTGTCAGCTGTCAGCCCCTCTGGGCAACCCTCCCGTTATCTCAAAGTGTTGTTCAAGTGGGTCTTTCCTTCTGCTTAAGGATCGGTACGAGTCAAGCATGCACGTGCAGAAAGCTAAAAATAGAGCGCGATGCAGCCGACTTGATTTGGACGAGTACATTAGGTTTGTGCCTGGGCAAACGGCAGTTGTCAGCTCAGCCGATCAGCCTCACGAATCTTGCCCAGACTAAGATTTGTCAAATAATCCGGTTCACAGCTTCCTTTTTTTTTTTTGTGGTGATAGCTTGAAGGGAGTTTTCATGATGGAAAGTCATCATTTATGTAGTAAGAAATAGAGTCATTGAGATGACAGCGCCATGTTAACTTAAGTAGACATGATAATAAAAAATAAATGCTTCAAAAAAAAAGGAAAAAAAAGAAACACAATGAGACCCGTAAAAAACCCGTTAAAGTAATAAAAAGAGAAAAAAAAAGGCTCGCAAACCCTCAAGGAATGTATTTCTTTGAGTCTAGGTATAAAACTACATTGGGTGTGGCTACACACTAAACGTTAAACACTAATGCCGCTTTTTGTAGATAATGTCTTCTTGTGTCGTTTCTTTTTTCAACCAACTCCTTACGATGTATTCAAAGGTTAACTTTAAGCAGATGCGGTACTAGTTGGAGCAGAAGTAGTACCAGCGCCAGTAGCAGGTCCTCGCTGGCCACCAGTCAAAGCAGCGTTAGGGTCCAACCCAGCGAATACGCTTGAGTCAGCGAAGTCGATGCTAGGGTATGCTGAGGTAGCCCGCGAGGTAACTGGAATAGAGGTGGTGATTGGGGGTGGGAAGGATTGTGGGGTTTCCAAAGAAACAATGGAAATGCCGCTGGTGGGTCTGAAGTTCTCGGAAGCGTTGGCATCAATGGAAATATAATTGGAACCAAAGTTGGAGCGGACGGTATAAGTGGTGGTAGCTGGAGTCTGGACGGGTGGAGGACCGCCGGTGAGCGAGACGATCGAGATACCTCCAGTAAGGCCACGGAAGACGTTCGGGTCAGAGTAGTTTGGTGGGTAAGACGAGAGGACGCCGGATGGTCGTGCGCTGTTACCAGCTGGCCCTGGCGTGGTACCCGGTGCTGCGGTGGTGTTTGGTGGGGCATCTTGCTGGCGAGCACTGCCAGTGTCAGTTGGTCGCGCAGCAGGAGTAGTAGCGCCGACGCCTGGACCGCCTCGGAAGACGTTCGGGTCGTCAAAGTTGATGCTTGGGTAACCACCACCACGGGAGTAGGTGTACCCACCGCCCACCGTTGGGACCGAAGTAGGTGCTTCAGCTGCTGCCGAAGTAGGTGCTTCAGCTGCTGTGGCACCGGGGCTTGTTGGAGCGCCGCCTGCTCGCGAGGTGTAACCAGCGGATTGGATCTCGATAGATTCACCACCACGGAACATGCTCGGGTCAGAGAAGTCAACACTTGGATACGCTCCTCCACCATTGGTTGGTCGGGATCCAGCACCTGTATAGGTCTGCGTACCGGCACCACTACCGCCGCCGCCACCACCATAGGCAGTGCTAGTGCATGCTTTGACATATGGAGCAACATATGGAGCGGATGGACCAGAGGTGGTCCATTGAGAGCCCATCTGGTTGGCTTGGGTTGTTGTACCAGCCTCAACATAAATTTCAGTCCAGACGGTGTAATAGGTATTGGCGACGCCATTGCTGGTAGTAACCGACGGCCTTATTCCAACGAGGGTAGTTGCTGTGCAGGAAGCGCAGGCAATGTCTGAAGCATACCCAACCCAACCGGTAGTCATTGGCTCAGAGCACTATAATCAAATTAGCGCATTATCCATAAACAAAGGTGCGCGGGGTATTTTACGTACAGTCACAGTGGTTGGCATGTAAGCAATGATCGTAGAAGGACATCCCGGAGGACCTTGGTACATTCCAAACTCTGAATAGTAGACGGTCCTGGTAGCATACTCAGTCTCCCACGAGGTTGTAAGACCTTGCTCTGTGCATTGTGCTTGAGGTGGTCCTTGAGGTGTATTCTGCTCAGGCTGTGGAGGCCGTGGTTCGGTAAGTGGTCGAGTGGTGTATATTGGTCCTGTGCTTGTCCACCCAGGTGGGTATACCGTCTGTGTGATTGTCACCACATCAGGACAAGAAAATACTGTTGTTATGTAAGCCGGTATAGCCCTAGCAGAGTGCAGTAGGCTTGCACCTGCTACTAAATATCCCGACTTCATTATGAATTGTTTTTATGGTGCTCTTCGCACTCAAAGCCGGACCTTGAGTTGGAGCTGATTTTTTTTGTTGGAGTCGTTATATGCGGTCTCCGCCTTTCATCCAAGCTAAGAAAACTTCCTTTGGTATCAAGATGGCAAACTGAACAAGAAACCCAATGAACCCGAACCCCGGATTTACAAACTAAAAGGAAACTCGTGAAAAGAGAAGAGACGTTAGGAATTGAGGTGAAGAGGAGGAGGCGGCGAGGTCGTTAAAAGAGAGAATGGTTTGAAGAACACTCCTAAGGTCCACTTGGGCTGAAGGTAGTATAAGAACTAAAAAACCCGGTCTGACCAGCAAGCTGTAGTAAGGCTGAGAGAAGGTATCGAATAGGTAAGATGCTTCAGCCCCACCGTCAGGATTGGCAGTCAAAAATTGGAAGACCTAGTGCATGTCGGTCAGGGTAGCTCTTCGTAAAGGGCTAAGAAAAGCCCATGGATCGAAGAGGGAGGGTAATGCCAACCTCAGCCTCCAGAGCTTTTGTGTGAGCTTTGGGTGATCTAGTCCCCAAAGCTCCACTGATTAAAAAAATTCAAATCTCAAATCTTTGTGTGTCGGCGGGAGGGCTGTGAAGGATGGAGCTTGGTGCTCACCAGAGCCAGCTAGCTTCCCGACAGGGATCTCGAGCTACCGAATGCAGCCTACAACCCACCAAACATAAGGATTTGATATGGGAATAATGATTTGTGTTTCCAGCGATAAGTTTAGAAACTGTCGCCCGCTAAGAAGCTTCAGCCGCAAAAGTCTGCAGGGGTCGGGTGGGTACTGTCCAGGGCAACACCTCTTGGCCAGCACCAAAATCTGACATGGCCGTAAGACTTATCGATATATGCACTACCAAGTATTGGCATTTTATAAGAGCAAAATATTGTTTTTCTTGGTCGCTTGAGAGATGATACTGTGCTTCAACAAGAGACATTGAATATACGATCAACTTTCGCGACCACTCAATGTCCATTAAGAATCCAGACGGACGCGAGGTTTCTCTCGATAGTTTTCGTGCTGCTTGCCTCGCTTGTGAAAAGAGCAGAAAGGCTGCGGGATCAATTGCCCGCTTCTTTCCATAGATAGGTGATTGACCGCCAAGCTGTAGCTGGACCAGCATCAGCCGCACTGCCTGGTCCCGAAGCAGTTAGTGAGAACTTTAGAATATCAAATCTTCTGCTGGGCATCTGGCAGCGTCTGTAAGACGCATTCTTGGCCTCCTTCAGCTTCTCTTGGAAAAGGCGATTGAACGGTCAGACTATTTTCAATAACGTTAAAAAATCCCGTCGCGGATTTGTATGCAGATTTCAATGCTTGTGTGAACAAGGTACAGTGCTGACAATAGTTTAATAATGCGAAAAACAAAAATTGTTCGACCTCTCTCATCAGCCCTTTCGACACCAGAAAAACTCCTCTGCCAGCATCACACACAAACGCTCAACGCGACAACAACAACACCAGAAAATTAACCCCCACAATCAAAACCACAAACACGAAATATGCTGGTAAAACTCTTGGTCGCGAATTAAACATGACGCAAAGACAGAATCTAGTGGAACAAATTTTATGCCCAGACCCAGCGGCGAATCGAGTAGCCAACTTGTTCAAGGAGACCAGTGCTTTTTTTCGCTTCTAGAAGGCTCACAACGTCTCTCTTCTCGATAAACAAAGGTGGTTTTGGTTCATCTGTATCACCATCGTCTGTCGCAGCTCCGTTCTCTGTAGTACGACCTAAACTAGGATTTACTATTTTGCAAGCTCTCTGGATCTCATTGCACACATTCAAAACGAGAGCTTCCTCATTTGACTCTGCAGATTTGCGCATAGGGCTTGGGAGTCGACCGTAGTTTTGCACGCTTGAATCAGCTGAAATTGCTTTGAAAGCTAGAATGCGTTCACTGTTAGGATCGGACGAAGATGGCGATGATTTCGGCGTGCTTTTTGATACGGGCTTTGAGTCGTCAGATTTGTTCACATCATCGGTCTCATCTTCTCCCGGTGGTGGTACAGCAGCCTCTGCAGCTATATCGGGATTTTCTCGAGAGACATTGGCCGTTAGAGATCTCGTGTTGATCCGTAATATGTCATCTTTGCCTGGTTCATATTTGATCACTAGTCCCACGTTTTGTTTTTCATCCACTTGGGCCGATGTCAGCGTAGAGGTGATGTATGCGCCTTGTAAGCCATTAGCAATCGCGGTTTAAGATGAGAGAGGCAGACTGCCTTACCATATTGAAGCCCTGTTATATTATCAAGCGATATGCGCTCAAACGCGGAGACCTTGTCCATAGAAAAGTCAAATTTGCAATAGTAGAGTGCAGTATCGGTTAGAAGTAGGACAATTTCCTTGAACGGAAATGTTCGCCTGAAGAGTTTGTTAGTCAGCATAAGCCTAGTTGATTACTCTGTGGTATTTAAGACATACAGCGTATTTTCTTCAGTGGGGGTTAAGAGGGTCCAACCACCAATCATCTCTTCGTTGCTATCCGCAATAACCAAACGAGAGCTAGTTTCAACTGCCCTACTGTGAGTATGAAAAATTTAGAAGTTCATCAAAGCTTAGTCACTTACTTGCATTCTGTCGAACTTTCGAGATACTGACAGCAGGATCTCCGCTCATCATTTTTGCCTCGAATTCTACGAATACCAGCGCTGACACGTTCCCGAGGAGATAATCGATTGCTGCTTGCGTGAAGAAGTCTCCAATAATGTTATTCCAACTACATCGCATATTTGTTAGTCGCCATATTTTTTTCTACCATAAGCAACCTAAGATACTCACAATCGGGTAAGCGTCAACCCGAAATCTGCAAGTGCTCCTGATATATTGCGTTTCTTCGTACGGGTAAAGTCTCCTTTCAACGCTGCTGTGGATGAATATTGTTTTGAAATAGCATCTCCATTATCTGCCCAGAGCAAGTTCATGAAGTTTAGCGATGTATCGAGTTTCGCCGGGTCGATATTCAATTGTGTGAGTTGGAGCTCAATTGCTCTCCTCGCAAAGTTGCTCATGACAACATTTGTTCGATCGAGACAATCCATACAATTCGTCCGGATAACCCTGTGATGGCTGTTAGATCAATCCACGAATCCATAGAAGTATCATAAATTACCCCGTTTGAGTCTTTTCTATTTTGTCATTCCTCTCTTCTGTCCATCCATACTCGTCAACCATATTTCCAACTCGGTCTATCAACAAGCTGACATTCTCAAATTTCATCCCTCGGCACTCTGCATGAAAGTCGAACCATTCGAACTTAATCTTTGGATCTTCCAGCTCTTGCGCATTCTTCTCGTACATATTGCCGACAACTGCCTCTTGGCTATGCTTCTCTACCAAATTTACCGCTTGTACCTCACCATACCTGTCCTTCAATCTCTTAAAGTGTGTTTGGAAAGCGGTTTTATTCGCACTTTCACTGTGCATTACTATTGGCTTGGGTTTCAAAGCGTAAGGTGATTGCTGAAAGAATATCGGGATGCTTCCTCTCATTTGTACAAATGAATATTCTGCATTCTTATCGATGTCGCTGAGCAACTGCTCCGTTTCAACACAATTTGCGACATAGCCGTGTTCGTCGACACCGCGGCGTAGATACCGCAGGCCAGCTCGGTTGATACTGCGTCGGGTAAGAAGCGTTAGGAGGAAGTTGCGAGTGTAGCCTTCTTTATTAGGGACTTGGAAGTGCTGTTGGGCGACAAAGCCTTGCATGAGTGGGAGAGCAATATGGTGTTGACCGGCTTCGATAAATGGGTTGAGCAGGTGTCGATTCCAAAAATACTGTTGAGACTTAGCCATATGTTTCATCTTCTGAATTTTGTCGGTGAAATATTACCTCTGGATCCACCTTCTTATGTAGAGGGACTTCGCTGCTGCTGGCTGTAGACTGTTTTGCTATTGACCTGGTGATGTCGTAGTCGTAGGAAAAGTAGAACGACCGTGAGGCTGACAATAGAAGCTTTGTAGTTCGTAGTAGCTTTGGTGTCAAGCTATTAGCTACTCCTTCGACAACTTCATTGTCAACAGGTCCCTCAGATGGCTGATCCGGATCGGTCGGAGCGTCAGCTCCCGTGTTATCTCCCGACAACGTCCTCTCTCCCTGCGATACTTGTGTCTGCTCATCCAGGCTCGGAGAAATGGCCTTCCCTGCTGCTTCCCCGTCTGGGGATCCGTTCCGAGATTCTATCCTCCTTAGTCGAAAGCTTTCTCCACTCATTTCGCCTTTCCCACTTAATCCTTGTAAGCGATTACTATCTACCTGCCATCCTCTCTTCGAGAACCATCGTTCCGCGAATCGTCCGTAAAGGCCCTTCTTTCCAATAACATCTTCTGCAATAGATGAAGACGTCGTCCTTTGCTGGCTTGGTCGTCGTGGAGGATCGTCGGATACGTCATCGTCGCTGGAAAGTATTGACTCGCCATCAAAATCGTCATCTGAATCAGCGTCTTCTACCGCTGCTCCGCTTGTAGACCGTCTTGTGTACTTCGCTTTAACCCGGGCTATCGCAGCTTCGGCTTCGGTTTTAGAATGGAGAGGTATAAGTGCGATGTCAGTTATGACGAAGATCTGGCGGCCTTTTATTTCAGCTACCGGTGATCGCTTGGTAATTGCGATCAGCCATGAGCCGGAGGGGACGGATAAGAGGCCTGGACAAAAGATTTTAGTTTCGGCGCTCGATAGATTCTGTCAGATTACGAGCCTACCTGCAATCCCAACAGCTTCGAAAGAGCTGCCAGAAGCCACCGCCTGTGGTACTGGTGTCTCTTCTGAAGCGGTGTTTATAGCGCCAGTCTTATAGGCAATTTTGGTCTGAGGGTTACTTCGAGATCTCGGACCGGTTGGTAGAAGTAGCAAGCCGTCAATTGCGGCGAGAATCAAGACTTTGCGAACAAGACCAGGCATTGTGTTGAATCTTGCGAGTTGGATGTTGAATCGAGTAGATTTGGGTGAGATAACTCAGCTATGAGGCAAGGTAAGCTTCGGCTTCTAGTAAGAATATCGTAAAAGTCGTCCCCACTATGGAGCTATTGGCATTCTCGTCCGCATCGGCAATCCTGGCCTGACCCGACCCTCGCACTTTACAGGCAGCGTCCCCAAGCGCTATATATAATTGGGCAGCCCGTTAACCAGGAGCTCCCATGACGTACAATGCATGCAGCCATAAATTGTTTTGGTTGGTTGGACGAGCATCACCACTTCGGCAACACTTTTATGCCCATACTCTTAATGGTCTAGATCTCTATGGTACAATATAATGCTATTTACAGCTAACTACCTTTACTTACTTGAGTATATACAGTCCATCTTATGTCGCAATGATAACATATGTACAAGTGGGAAGATTATTAGTGAGGTCATATATCAGGCGTTCGAACCTATTCCTCTAATATTGGTTGTGTAATTTTTCGAATTTTTCGAATATTACTTGCTTGCTTCACCCAGCCGCTACTGAGCCAAGGAGGCACCGTGCATCTTCCAACAAAGCTGGGAAATCCCAACTTTGCCTCTGCTAAGAACTCTTTATCGGTGATTGCGAGAGGCGGTGGGTCGATCTTGGCCTTCACCAACTTCTTTAGCACTTCGATCAACCCATCCTTTTTCCCAGTTTGTCTCGAACTGATCTTTATTCGTTGTTTTGTCGGGATGTGCAACAGATAGTTGGACTTCCGTTTAAGTTTTTGCTGGAGGGCTTCATCTTCCAAATCTTCATAATCAATTTCGATCTTGACCTTTTTCTTTGTTTTCGTCTTTTTCTTCGACCTGTCTTTATTTGCCATTAACGGCTG
This sequence comes from Dactylellina cionopaga, assembly GCA_036971295.1. NCBI lineage: Eukaryota > Fungi > Ascomycota > Orbiliomycetes > Orbiliales > Orbiliaceae > Dactylellina > Dactylellina cionopaga. The sequence continues at coordinate 1,582,274 of JAJTTY010000002.1, read as the reverse complement.
GGCGTTGATGTATTCCAGTTCGCGGAACTTCTTTATCGCCGTTCGTTTATTGATTGCACCATATAACGCAACCTGGAGCACATGCTCTGGCCTGATTGCACTCGTCCATTTAAGCTCCCAAAGTCTCGAATAGTCAAATAGATCCACACGTCCAATCACAACCACGTCATTCTTGCCAGCTTTCGCATCAGTAAACTTATGGCCGACGAATATTTCATACTTAGCCTCCTCGGATATAAGGAAACCTAGGGCCTTAAACGCAGCATCTGAATGCTCAAGTGTGAACCAGGTATATTTGTCAAAGGGTATCGATAGAACCTTGTAAATGTATCCTGACTGTAGCATGTTCGAAATGTTGGCCGTGAACAGGATATCGGATAACTTAAGTCTTTGTTCTTCCAACTTGTCTTTGATATCTAACAGATAGTCAATATATCTCTGAGGTAATAAATCCAATGGTTTTGTCCCCCTTTCCACTTCGCGCAGGACATCGTTGACCAATGTGCATGTTCCTCGATGCTGGTATTCAAATATAGCAGGCACAGCTGTTCCCGTGATATCTGCCACCGCTTCCCAAGTGTTATCTCCGAGTTCAATTTCAGTGTCTGGCCAGACCCTGTATTTCTCTGGCCTTCGGACCATCTCCAAGCCGAGTTCTTCAAAGCCTGAGAATGATAATTAGCAAGGCGACCTTTTCCGCAAAAGAAGGCTACAAGTATAGAACTTACAAGAAGATACTACCGTTTCTGGAATGTTTCTGGTTAGATCGGTAACTTTCCATCTATACTTCGGCATTTTGATCCGTTCTTTCTCCTGCTCCGTTCTATGCGGTGTGACTTTACGACTTGAAGGTCTCTCACAATACTTGGATAATGTATTCCTATTGATGAACGGGAGATAGTCGTCTTCGTAATGGTGGATTAAGACCAAATGTCTTTTCGCTCTTGTCGCAGCAACATATTGCACATTCCCGACATTCAGCAAGGTGGTAGGATGTCTATCGTAAAAGTCGTAATAAGAACTGGAGAAATTGAACAGAATCGCAGCTTCTCTTTCGATTCCCTTGGCCTGGTGGTAGGAGGCAAATATAATTTTGTTCGCGCCGATCTTATCCGTTACCCTATCATCATCATCTGTTGGGATGTGAATTCGGATCTCAGGCAGCTCTAAAGCAATGCGATTGGCAAGTTCACGAATAGGGTTCCTAGCGGATCGCAAAGATGGAGCTAGTATTAAAATCTCTTGAGGTCGGAGAATATCTAGCAAACGCTTCAGTTCTTCAAAGGGTTCGTCGCTGAAGGCATCGCAAACCACATATCTCGGAAGCGGGTCATCCGGGTTGTCCTTTATAGTGCCGATTCTTGTTTTGGATCCTCTGAGAAGCTGATTATTGATGAATCGTGCGATCTGACTTGTCATCCTGAATGAGACCATTTGGTTTATTTCTACCCAAGTTCGATTGTGCGCTTTTCCCTTTTCAAGATACTGCCCTGGAAATAGTTCCCGACAAAGAGTGAGAAACCTCTTATCTGCATTGTTGAATTGATAGATTTCCTATTGTCGGGGTGTAACATGAGCAAAATAAATTTATATGAGAAGAGAATGGTATCTTAATACCTGTCTCGGATCACCAAGCAGGAGAAGTTGCGGACTGTTAGTGCCCGTCTTTGCACTATCCCGTAGAAGCTTGAGGACAAAATTATATATGATTGGGTTCATATCTTGCTGTTCATCAAGCACTAAGACATCAAATTCGGGCAAGGCCTGCAGCGGCTGCATGTTGTCTTCAACTATTCGCTTCAACCCCTGGTCTGTGTCTGCTTCCCGGGTGTAATATCGATATCTACCTAGAACGAGAGCTAGAGTAAGCGAATAAACTTGCGACCAATATACACTGTGAGTAATCATACGCTAATCCATGATAGTTGTCAATTGTGAGGTTCTGCAAGTTCAAAGAATCGGCTCTCTCGATAGTCTCGGCTCTCAGTCTACGGTTGTAAAGCAGTGCTAGAAATTTCTTGGGGATATCGGTCGCCATCTGAAGCAACGTGGTTGTCTTTCCGCTACCTGCGCATGCATTTATCACAATATTCTGGCGTCCGGCTAGCAGAATGTGTTTCGCCTGTTCTTGCTGCTGGGACATTGACGGCAAGACAACTTTCCTAGCGCCAGTGAAATAATCTCTTGTTTCTTGGAGAGGTTTGGGGCCATCCGGTCCGGATACCACGGTATCTTCGTCCAGATCTTTCGCCTTCCGCTGTATTGAAGATGCTTTGAATGCTCGGCTCTGCGATATCTGAACAATCAAGCGGGGAGTTGATCTGGTCACGGCAAAGAAGGCTCTATGATTGCCATGCACGAAAACACGACTCATGAACTTTAGGAGCAAGGAACCTATAGGTTATAATTTTGTATAAGCATGCATTACGCCAAGTGAATATCAAAATCGAACGAACCTCTGCCTAATATCAGTTGAGTAGACATCGTTGCATCATTAGGAGAATAGAGACTCGCTTTTTTGCATCGCACTGAAAGCAAGGAGAAGAAGGTTAGTATCTTAGCAGGAAACGAGTTCAAAATCTGTACCTAAGTTGAAGTTGAGGCAAGCTTATTGGGAAGCAGCCCTTTGTCCCCAAATTCATGCAACGCAGCGTGCAGAGTCATGGCTTCGTATGATGCCTGAATGCTGAGTCAGCGAAGCTTGCCTCATTTGATTTCCTGATGCGGCAATCAACATCAATGGCTTGGCGCCTTCAACATAGAGCGCCGCTCTAAACAACGCGTCTTCCCATGTTACGAGGCAGTTCTCTCATAAAGAACGTGTCTTCCTAAGCAACCATACCTTTTTCACTTACGAAGGAAGTGGAGGATACCGACGACGATATACCATTTTAGTCCCAAAGTTTTTCTTATATATATTTCACCATGTACCGCAAAAAATTCATACCTCCCCTGCTCAAAAGACCTCCTACAACAGGGACAGCCCATACTTCAGGAACCGAACCACCACAGAAGAAGGTCAAAACCGAGCCGCAGGACAGTAGTCAAAAGAGTGTGGATTCAGATAGCGGGAAGTCAACTCAGTCAAACGCATCCAAAAGGGTGCTGCCAGGTTCTAGAATACAGGCTGGCCCGGGCACCAGGTTCAATCCACCTCAACTCGTTCGCAAACCCCTGGTTCCGGTGAATAATCTACGTGGAGGGACAGAGAAAGAAAGCGGGAAAATTACGAGCGATGGAAGTGAAAATAAACATTTATTTAATGTGTTATGGTTAGTCCCCTCTTGATCCATCTAGGGATCGTAAAATGCTAATAGTCTCTTGTAGGCGCAAATTTCAGGCGAGGAAACACAAAACGTGGGATGGAGACGGGGTCCTAGCAATCATCAACGGAAATGCCACTTTACAGGATGTGAACGGTCGAGACATTGGCACCGGCCGAGTCTCCAAAATACCCTCCGAGGGAGATATCATCAGCCTCGGCGGGAAGGAAGTTGAGATCGATTCTTTGCTATCTAAGCCTGATTTTATGGCCGGTAAACCATTCTTAAAATCTACAGCAAAAATCGTGGATATGCCGGCACCAATTGCAACATCAGAATTTTATGCCAAAAGCGCCTTTAAACCTCCTCTACTCGCTGGTACAACTGTTACAAAGACAAATCCCCAGAAGGCAGCGGCTAGGTTTGATCCTACAGCTGAAGGGGCTCTGGTCATGAAGCGGCCCACCATGGACGCATCATTAAAGAATAAAACGATAGTTGACGTCGTGGTCGACCCTACACTCTCTCGCCATCTCCGACCTCATCAGCGTGAAGGTGTTGCATTTCTCTACGAAGCAGTCATGGGAATGCGACCCTATGAGGGTCGAGGTGCTATTTTAGCAGACGAAATGGGGCTCGGTAAAACACTGCAAACCATTGCTCTTTTATGGACGCTTCTCAAACAAAATCCAATTCATGGGCAGGCACCAGTAATCAAGAAAGCTATGATTGTTTGTCCGGTCACCTTAATCAACAACTGGAAACGAGAATTTAAAAAGTGGCTGGGAAACGAACGAATACATGTTTTTGTTGCAGACGCAAAGAGTAAAGTCAGAGATTTTACTCATGGGCCAGTTTACAATGTGATGATTGTCGGGTATGAACGGCTACGGAATATCCAGGACCAGCTCAAACAATGTCAGGTGGATATCATCATCGCAGACGAAGGTCACAGGCTTAAAACGGCTGAGAATAAGTCCGCGCAAGCAATTCGAGCTTTAGAGACACCCCGAAGAGTTATTCTTAGCGGAACTCCGTTACAAAACGACCTCAAAGAGTTCTTCGTCATGGTAGATTTCATAAATCCTGGGATACTGGAAAACTACAGCACTTTCAAAAAGCAATTTGAGAACCCTATAATTAAAAGTCAACAGCCAGAGGTCTCGAAAGCCGCGAAAGAGCTCGGCAACGCCCGCAAAGAAGAACTTGTAAAGCTGACGAATCTGTTCGTTCTCCGGAGAACGGCCCAAATTCTTTCGAAGTACCTGCCTCCAAAGACAGACATCGTTCTGTTTTGTCGGCCAACCAAAATACAGCTCGAGCTTTATCAAGCTATTTTGAATACCAATGTCGCCAAGCGCCAAATGGGTAACATGGAGACAGCATTGCAATTAATTACGCTGCTGAAGAAAGTCTGCAATTCAACGGCCTTACTAAAAAAATCTCTTGACAAGAAGCAAGAAGAGAGCAAGTTTTCGAAATCACTTCTTGAAGAAGTTCGCAATGCGGGATCTTCACTCGTTACGCATAATAGCTCTGGCAAGTTGAAGGTGTTAGAGAAGATTTTGGTAACTCTAAAGGAGACAACGAAAGAAAAAGTCGTGTTGGTATCGAACTACACATCTACACTAGATGTCCTAGAAAAGATGCTTAACTCGAAAGGCTATCACCACCTACGGTTAGATGGCAAGACCCCGACAAGTAAACGTCAAGATCTCGTGGATAAGTTCAACCGAGTTAGTCCCGATGTTGCCTGTGAGTATCCCCTTCGTAATATTTTTGTGATTCACTCGACTAATTGATCTATTTAGTCGCATTCCTCCTGTCATCAAAAAGCGGTGGTGCTGGTCTCAATCTCATTGGTGCATCCCGTTTGTTCCTCTTTGACTCTGATTGGAATCCTGCGACCGATCTCCAAGCGATGGCACGGGTCCACCGTGATGGACAAAAATCACATGTGTATATATACCGCATGATGACTACTGGCTGCATTGACGAAAAGATATATCAACGACAAATCACAAAGCAAGGCCTCGCAGATTCGGTCATGGATCAAAAAGCGGGCGGTTCAAACTTCACGGCTGCGGAATTACGAGATTTGTTCAGGCTAGACGCCGAAACGGTATGCAATACTCACGATTTACTAGGGTGCGACTGTGGAGAAATAGGCGAATTACCTGAGGACGCTGAGGAGGGTGAAGAGGAGGAGGAAGATGAGCCGGTTCAGTTAACAGGGTGGACAAAGGCCTCCGTGGTTGATATAGATCAGCAAGAGGAAGCTTATAGGATAGCGACCTCGAAAGCGAGACGGAGAATGAGAGCATTGCTCGAGTTCTCCCATATCAACCCTGGCAAGCTTAGAAAACGTAGTGATGATGAAGAGAAAGGGTCGGAGGATACAGGCGACGACGAGCCTCTGGCTGTTATCAAGGATGATATTCTCCGGAAAGTAGTAGAGGAGAACCCGAAGAGCATTTCATTCATATTTACTAAAAATTCCTTGTAGTTCTGGGTTAGAAAATAGAAGAGAAGGGCTGGCGTTTGGCATAGGCTTTTGGTTTGAAGCGGTGTAAACTTGGCGTGCTACATGCTCATTTCTAGCAAATGTTTTGATACTCTGACGCAGTGTCTTATATAATATCATGAGCTTTTTTGGCACTGGTGTGATACCTTTTAGATCTCGAAACCCCCTCCTTGCGTATCGCCATGGCTTGAAAAAAAAAAGAAGCAAATGCCTCAAAGAATCATTCTCGGGCTTGTGCGTTGAGAGCTCCATTTGTGTTGTCATGTTGCATATATCTTCCTTACAAGTCTAACCATAAACAGATTAGCGTATTAATTAGGGCACGAAATTCCGGCCCTTGCCAACACCACACAGAAAACCAATTTGATGTTGAAGATTCAAGAAAACTTAATCTCTTCAACCTCAGCCACGACATCACGAAAACCCGGCCATCACTCACCGCCAACAACCATCAAGGTATCCAGATAACCCTCTAGTATAAGGTACGGACTTCTACAAAGCTACACGCACGCTCGCCCAAAAATATGAGCCGATTCAAAACAAGTGGACAAGTTAGTCAGCAGGGTCAAGTCTTGGTCCGATCAGAAAAGTGACCTCTGAGGGGAGAACTTTTCTTGATACCGCAAGACGGCCTCTTGAACCTTTCTTCAATGTTGATGATTTTGGCATCTCGATCATACCCATTGATGGGATGCCCTTCGACACATAAAGGCACTCATGACGGTTTTGCTTTGGAAGCGATGAAAAACAAGAATATTGGGGAAGATCCTGAACTAACCACACATCAGGATAGCACTTTTCATCTTCTTTAAACCCATACTTTAAATACCGTCAAGATGGTTAAGACTTCGGTTCTCGTATGTCCTCCCTTACCTCTGGGTTTTCAATAATGAAATTCTCTTGCGATAACTAACCGTTGGCGATAGAACGATTGCTTGAACGCGATCAACAATGCCGAAAAGGCCGGAAAGCGCCAGGTCTTGATCAGGCCTGCTTCCAAGGTCATCATCAAGTTCCTGACTGTCATGCAGAAGCACGGTAAGCTCAGACTCCTTGCCCTCGTGACATACCTCCAAAACATACAATTGTACATCCGCTTTTGCAAGTGCTTTGTGCCCATCCGAGATGATAACTAGACGATTGGCCCTCCAATAATGCCTACACGGCCCTTGTCCTTTAAGTTCTCGGAAGATCAACATTGAAGCCACTCTTTGTCCTTTCTCCTTTTCCTCACCTTTTGTAAGAAAGGTGAGGTTTTTTAGTTAGAGGTGGAGGGTGGCTTCGGTCGGGAACCTTTCTTACACGTTGTCTTTATGTTTTATCTTTGCTCCATCTTTGACATCGTTTATTTTCTCGGAACATCAATACGTTATATCGCCACTTTTCTTTGTTATGCATCTGGTACTGACTGGAATGATATAAAGGCTACATCAGCGAATTCGAAGAGGTCGACGACCACCGCTCCGGCAAGATCGTTATCCAGCTCAATGGCCGTCTCAACAAGTGCGGTGTTATCTCCCCACGCTACAACGTCCGCATCGGCGAGTTCGAGAAGTGGGTTGTCAACCTGTTGCCATCTCGTCAGTTCGGCTACATCGTTCTTACCACCTCAGCGGGTATTATGGACCACGAAGAGGCCAGGAGAAAACACGTTGCCGGAAAGATTCTGGGATTCTTCTATTAAACAAACATTTATGCATTTTTTGTCTTAATGATTAATACCCATTTTCATTCTTCCTTTCCCCCCGGCAGCATATATTTTCTCAGTATATAATTTCCTTTTTTACTTTCCAAAAGTCATGACGAAATAATATATGAATGCCTCGCATCCTGTGACGATTGGAAGTGCTCTAGTTGTCACGGATGATCATTAAAAACAACATACGGAGTGCCCACTTAGTCGTATAAGCGTGAATGTACCCATAATTGTCAAACTAAAACATCTCAAATAATTACGATTGCAGCTTCGTCCTTGACCTTTCGTATGTATGTTTCGTCTATAAAAATACGGATATCTTCAGCTCCACACAGCTAGTTCTCCAACACAACTTTGAACAGTGAAATACCACACATCCCGTCAGTCGTGCATGCATGCTACCGCGACGTTTGTTGGTGCCGCTCGGCCCGTCGGTTCCATCCAAGCAAGCCTACGGCGCAGAAGCCCGCCATTATTTGGTTCGCTAAGACCTCATCAGAGTTGGAAGGCTTTAGATTTTCACAAAAAATTTAAGAGTCACCCTAGCTGGTGGTACCTTCTTTCTGCCATAACTTTTCTGTGTTACAAAAGAAAAGCTGCAACGATTTCCGATACGTATGTATAAGGCTTTTCCGCCTAATATCTCCCCGGATCTGGAAATCGACCTTGGTCTCATGGCTAAAATCTCGGTTAACGGATAGACTTATCGAGCTTGCTAGAAGAGAATTGTTTTCTGCTGCATAGTGGAACCTGATAGATACATAGGGTACGACGGGCAGAACCTTGCAAGCAGAAGTTGAAATAAACGTGGCAAAGGAGGTTAAATGGTAGCACCAGGAGATGCAAATGCAGTGTATAGGCTACATTGGAGAAAAAGAAAACTTTATTTGGAGATCAGATTAATCATTTGAAGAGCTTGTGCATGAGGGCGTGGCAATGTTGCGTTTCATGATCAGGTAGCTTTTAGAACACTACAGCGAGATGCTAAAGTAGTACTACATGCGTATGTAAGAGAAGCAACGGGTCCGATCGTGAGCGGGCGGGGGGTAGGTATGTTTCAAAGTCGAGCAAGGATGATTAACTTAGCATGGCGATTTATTATCATGATGGAAATTTAAACTTCGTGTGACTGCACGGCGTAGTTGCAAACAGATCATGCTCCCAACGTAACCTTTGTTGCGTCTGAAGTGGGACAACATTGCCAATATAGAGCCGAACAAGGTGGCAACTAAATGCAACGTGGGACGAAGGGTACTGACGAGTGTTCCGCAAGTTGGCGTCCCCCTCCGGCTCAACGTATCACGAGGGCCGCATATTGAAAGACATGAAGAAAAAGAACGGATACATTCTAGTCATGTGTAACTATCCATGAATATGTATCAGTGAGTTCAGAAAAGTGGCACCAATAATGTATAAGACCAGTGCATCCTATCTTGTAGGATAAAATAAAAGAAACAGAAATCGAGTTTTTCATTGCTATATGGATAGCCGCGATGGGTAGAGAATGTATTTTAATGGGCATTTCTGATAGATTGATATGTAGGATTAAGCTACAGACGAAATGATAGATGCGTTCTAGACCTTCTACAGCTGAAGATAGACAGCCCACAACTCCAAAACGCCAGTGAGACCTCAGGGATCTAGAGTTTTGGAGTTGTATAGACGCACTAGAGGTGTTACTTGTATAGGCATATGAATCAGTAGAGAGATAAAAGGTATAAATAGGTAGTATAGGAGGAGGCTCTTTCCACCTCCAATACGAAGTTGCCAGATCTCGATTAATATGGAACAGTATGCTCCCTAATTATAGTTTTTCAAATACTCTCCCCATAGTCCGAGAACGAGTCCAACCCTCCTTGACCGCATCAAGCAGGTCCCGTTTTCTAACTTTCCCACATCATCGATCTTCTTGGTCTTTGCTTCACCTATATCGAATCCGCACGACTCGGAGTACTCTGTTTGAGGCGATCGTACCTTTTGCATTCAAATATGTGGGTTCAGAAAGGGCCTGCGTTTGCTGCAAGCCCGGACCACAATTGCAACGCGATAGCGCCAGCAAAAAGTGATTTGTGAGACTTGAGTTGAAATATTTCGCTCCGTGGATCGAACTCCGGTTACCAATGGAGTTAAGGAGTCCTTAAGTCAAGCCATGGTGCGGCTTCCTGGATCGAATGCGACATATGGGATTCTTTGAGTACTGGCATAGTCTTGGCTCGGTGAGTAAGTGATTTGTAATATTTGCTAGTAATTATATTCTCCCGCTTTCGTTTGTATCATCATCTTCTCTCCCGTGAACATGATTATGGCATTGGTTGATTTCCATAAAAGGCGTCATACTCCCATGACGGACCCAGTCAAAGCCGCAGCTCAAACTACAGGCACAATTACGACACCAAACAAGCTACAGACCAAGAAATTTCGTAGCACGTTTACCTTTCGACCAACGAGATACTAGCTAGTCTGCAGCTTGGATCCCTTCTACATTGGGGGATGTATCGCTGAGAACTGTTGGCACGAATATTGCCCGTTCGGAATATTTCGTATTTCGAGTGGACTCTCTCTTTCACAACAGGCATCTTGACTTGATCTGGTTGGCTCGGTACCTATCCGTATTCGAAAATTTCTCGACAACCGGCCAGGGATGTTGATTGGATACATACGAGGATACAGATATCAGAAGGTAGAAGCGGATTACCAAGTTAGGTATGGGGATTTATATCCATGAGCTCTCATTCGCCGTTATCTCTTATCTGGAACCGAATTTCAAAAACAACTTCCACTGCCTATACACACTGTGTATGCATCTTTTATTTCGAATTTTCTAGAAGATATATCTTGCAATAAAACAAATTATAAAAATATTTCTAATCCATGTCAATATGCCCCACAAAAATAGCGCTACACGGAATTTTAACACCGAGAGGAGGTTTTCGACTGGTTTATTACCTTTGACGAGTTATACCTCACCCCTTTAAGTTCAAATTCGGGCTCACTTCCTCAAAGTATCTAGTCTGATAAAGTAGCAGCAGCCACCCGAGTTTGCATCCTGGGAGGCTTGCGGTGTTTTTCATTGTTGCTATTAACCGCGTTACTAGCCCACGGCGAGATTAGGCCGCTAGTTAGGCTATCACATTTGAGGTTTCGGAGCAGGACTATTCGATCTGTGAGCACGGCTCCGCATTGTTCTGCTGGCACGATTAATTGAGGCTTCGAAGCCAGGCAGTTAACATATGCCCAGGATACTAGGAGTATATATCGTCTCCTCCTCAACATATATTCTCTGAGCAGGACAGAGGTAGATTTAAGCTCGAGAGGGTGGAACTGCGTTGCATGAGGTCAGCTACTCCACTGTTTAACCGGATCAAGCTAGCTTTGGGCAGGAAGCGATCGCTATTCGTATCAGAGTATCATAGTGGGGCAAAAAAAAAAAACGGCTTCCCCTCACCCTTGAGGAGAGATCCTGTTTGCTCGCCTTACTTACTTTTCGAGCCTGCCCGCCGGACCAACGCTGGTGAAGAAGGTCGACTGCCCATTAGTCTCTTCGAAAGTCTTCAAAAAATTTTCTTTCGGTTTTTTTTTTTTTTTTCCCTTCCTCGGATGGATAGAGATGCTGAGCTCGGAGCTTGAAGCTTGAACCACCTGCACCAATAAATCCTGCACAGTCTTCTCGCACACCCACACCACACCAAACACCTTACTCACACACCATACATACATACATACACTACCTCCACTCACCATACACCACCACATACCCTCTCACACATACTATCTGCTGCTACTTACTCCACACAAAGGACTGGTAGTATATTTCGTCTTCTGACCTCCCCTCAACGTCCCCTTAGTCTCCGTGACTTTGGCTTCTCCAACTGGTTACTCTTCCGTCCGCAGAGTGATACCAGCTTGCACTCCTTCTAATCATCTTTCCCTTCTCCGCTCTGGGCTGGGCGAACCCCAGCTACAAACCCAGATCTCAGCAGAACGCCTCTAAAGACTCCGTCGTCTTCGTCTCTGCTGCCCCAAGACAAGCTAAGAGATAAAAAAGTGTGTCTTATCAAGAAAGAGATCTTCGCCAAATTTATACCGTCGTCCCTCTCACAAAGCAACCATTTTTAAAATTTTATTTTTACTTCTCCTACTACTAGCTACTACTTCTACAACTACTACTACTACCACCACCACTACTACAACATAGGCTCTCACTCACTCACCCACTCACTCACTCACTTGCCTTGCACTCCCGGTTACACTGTCACCGTCACACAGGCACTCTTACACACACGCACACATCCATCCACACGTACATACACACTCCCTTTCAACATGCAGTGGCAGCCACAGGAACAGCCGCTGAGGCAACTCGTTAGCTATTTGGTTGACACTCTGGGTGCCGATGCTGAAAGAAGAAAAAGAGCTGGAGAGGTACGAAAATTTTATCACCATCTGATTTGATCCATAATCCCGCATTGGAAACTCGCCGGAGCAATTATCTATCATATACATACGGATTCTTTCTGTCACGGGCACCGTTTATCTAACAGAAAATGCCTCCATTGGCCTCTCTTGTGATTATTATAGATGCTCCTGCAGGCAAAAAAGTCGCCCGACATTTGCAACTATCTCTGCCATATCCTTGTCACCCCTACCCCACCTCCAAACGTCCACCCCGCCCAATATATTGGCGCCCGATCGTCCGCCGGCATATTACTCAAAAACTACCTGAAAGAGGCGTGGACCAAATTATCGCCCGAAGCTCAAGCCCACGTCAAACAATCCGCCATCTTAGGACTGGCCGACGAAAATAACCAGGTCCGATCTCTAACCGGAACCCTGATCGCCGAGGTCCTTCGGACCGCTGGATTGCTCCAATGGCCCGAGATCTTGTCCACCTTAATAGGGTTGATCGATGGTTTCGATGGCGGCAAGGAGATCCCGATGCAGGCACGGGAAGGCGCCATGGGTTGTCTTGCCAAGATCTGCGAAGATAACAGGAAGAGCCTCGATACCAACTACAACGGGGAACGCCCTCTCAACTTCCTCATCCCGAAACTACTGTCATACACATCGAGCCCTTCGGACAAGATCAGAGCCTACGCTCTAGGCTCGATCAATATTTTCATTTCAAGCAAGCCAGCTGCTATTATAGAAAACATTGACGGTATTCTCAATGTCCTCACCCAGCTGGCCCAAGACCCGTCGGATGAGGTTCGAAAGAGTGTCTGCCGATCCTTGGTTCAGATTGTCGACGTTCGGCCGGACAAGATCAGACCGAATCTAGCGGGTATCATCGAGTACATGCTCACACAGCAGAGCAACCGAGAAGACGAAACTCTCGCACTGGAGGCTGCAGAGTTCTGGCTAACCCTCGGAGAACATGATGTCTTGCAAAAGGAACTCGGTCCCTATCTGCCCAAGATCATCCCAACTCTGCTTTCCAGCATGGTCTATAGCGAGGAAGATATCATAACACTGGGTGGCCAAGGCGACGACGCCGACGTCGAAGACAAGACGGAGGACCTCAAACCTGTTTTCGCCAAGAGCAAAGCTCGCTTAATGAATGGTAGCGAACCAGCTGAGGGATCAGGTGGTGGACAAGTCAAGATGGGAGACGATGACGATGACGAACTCAGCGAAGGCGAGATTGAAGATGATGATTTCTTCGAGAATGTTAGCCCAGAAGACAAATGGAACTTGCGCAAATGCTCGGCTGCTGCCCTCGATGTCCTCGCTAATGTCTACCACGAGACCATCTTCCAAATAATCCTTCCGTCTCTGGAAACTCACCTTCAGGGCAACCAGTGGCAATTCCAAGAAGCTGCTGTACTTGCCTTAGGTGCAGTAGCCGACGGATGTTGGCAAACTGTCACCCCACACTTGCCAATGTTGATACCATACCTTCTTGGCCTCCTCAAGAGCGACGAGCCCTTGGTACGACAGATCACCTGCTGGACGTTAGGTCGATACTCCAAGTGGGCAGTTTCTGAGAAAGATCCTGCTTTCCGTAAACAATACTTCCAACCGATGATGGGGGGCCTGCTCGAGAAAATGCTGGACAATAATAAAAAGGTGCAGGAAGCAGGAGCTTCGGCATTTGCCTTTTTAGAAGAGCAAGCTCAAAAAGAGCTGACACCGTACCTGGAGCCTATCCTCCAGCAATTTATGACTGCATTCGCCAGATACAAAGACCGAAACATGTATATCCTCTACGACTGCATCCAGACGCTAGCTGAACACGTCGGTCCTGCGATCGCACAGCCTCCGGCCACCACCATGCTCATGCCATCACTTATTGGCAGATACAACAAAGTTGGAGATGACAATCGTGAACTGTTCCCACTGCTCGAAGTATGTAGCTGTGTCCCCTGGTGTGTTTTTGTGACTGTTCTAATATATATAATATATAGTGCCTTAGCTTTGTTGCTCAAGCCATGGGAGAAGCTTTCGAACCATACGCCGGTCCCATATTCTTCCGATGTCTTCAACTCATTCGTCGTAACTTGGAACAAGCCGTTCAACATGCTCAGAACCCTGATCTCGACGAGCCCAACAAGGATTACCTCATAACAAGCTTGGATCTTCTCAGCGCTATAATACAAGCGCTTCATAGCAAATCACTGCAACTGGTTTCCTCTGCCCGTCCCAGCTTCTTCCAGATGCTAGGTATATGTCTCCGAGATACCAACAATGAGGTTAAGCAGTCAGCGTATGCTTTGTTGGGAGACTGTGCTATCTACGTCTTTAGTGAATTACACCCAGTCATCCCCTCAATCATGGGAGTTCTCATCGAGGAGCTCGACCTTGCCAAGATTGAGTTGGAAGAAGATCACGATACTGCCTACAGTGTCATCAACAATGCTTGTTGGTCTTGCGGTGAAATATCTTTGCAGATGGCTCTCACTCAAGGAGATGCTATGTCGCCATATGTACCCCGACTATACACTAGACTTCTTGCCGTTATCCAAACCCCGGACATCCCTGCAAGTCTTACAGAGAACGCCGCCATCGCTCTGGGTCGTCTTGGCCTAGGTTGCCACAAGGAGTTAGCGCCAAATCTCGCTGAATTCGCAGCACCTTTCATCGATACACTCGCTAGGGTCCAGGAAACAGACGAGAAAGATACTGCATTCCGTGGCTTGGCTTTGATGGCGATCGACAACCCGCAGGCGATGGAAGACTGCCTCGATTTGTTTTTCGTCGCAATCGCGAAATACAGTAATACTTCAGAGATCCTATACAACCTGTTCCAACAAGTAAATAACCCCTTCATTTAATATCAGTAGCCTCATATACTAACCAAAATATATCCAGGTCATTGAAAAATACAAAACTATCATCGGCGATTGGCAGGGATTTGTCAATAGATTGGACCAGAAACAAGCGAAGAAGCTGCACGCTGCCTATGCGCTTTAGGATACCCCCATAGGCAATAGCTACAGTGCTCGTTCTTGGCCTAACACTCGCCGTGTGACCGGAACCCCTCGTACAACCCAGTTTGCGTTTATTTATGAGTAGCCAAAACACCGAATTATATTTAACACCGATTTAACCAATTTTTTGGGGACTCATCGGAGACAACAATGGTAGTTGACTTTCCCAATATACTCAATTAACCCTTTTATCCCCTCCGCACCAACTACCCTTCTGGGCCTTTCTGACGATTTTACGATTGATTGATGCTTTTTTCCCCTTCTCTTTTGTCCTTTTCCTTATAACGTGTTGTACGATAAAAAGTCCTGAAGAAAGAGATAAGATACTACTGGCATAGCGAATTTTGGATGAGGAAAATTATAATTTTTATTAACAGGTGTGTGTGAAAAATTGGGATTTTTATACGGCAACAGCAAGATACTCCTTTTTTTCTTCTTCTTCTTACGTTTCATTATCTTCGCCTTTATTCCATTCTTCTTTTTCTTTTCTTTTCTTTTATTTTATTATTTCGATGACCTCGATTGGTTTTCTTATTTTCCTATTTATTCACTTTGTTCTAGTATGTTTTGACGCTGCGTTGCTTTTGTATAGACGGGGAAAAATTAACAGAGATCGCATGATACCGTCACACACTTTGAATCCTTAAACTTGGTTTTTCGTTTTCTTTTTCTTTGCGAACCGACTATCAACGATGTTCCTTTAACTTTCATGTATGTAGCTAGGACCTATTCTCCTTTTTTTCCATTTTCTAACCCTTTTTCTATCACCTCTCGATTACTGATGTTATCACGAATACCGGCCGCAACAGGATTATTGATTCTTAGAGCGGTATTCACCAACCTGCATACCTACCCACTTCACCTAGGTAGTAGTAGATATACCTGCTTTAGTATGGCTGCAATATCTTTCTCTCTTCCTTGGCTAAAGATGACTAGCCCCTTAGACCTCCTCCTCCTCCTATCTTTTCCTTTTTATACTCATATATTTTCTTATCCCACTATGTTCCCGTTCTCTATAACTCCTTTCAGCTCCTTCCCTCCCTTCCTTCCCTTGAGACCCATCCTTCAAAGAAAAGGTGCTTCTCTAGTTATGATACCAACTCCCCTGCCGTTGGAGGTTTCATGACCCAAGCCATTCCTTCGAAGTCTACTTCAACACCTACAAGAGGAGATCGTGAGAGATTTATACCGATTTATATACCGGAGCGGTTGCAGAGTATAAGCTATCACGCTACAAGCTATAATTGAGGATCCATGGCGTAGAAATATGTAGAACGTATATAAAATGAATCTCAGGCAGGTGGTACACAGGCAATGATATAATATATATTCTGTATACCAGAACCTAAATCAAGAACACGCGCTTTCGAGGACCACAAGGTGTAAAACTTTTCTTGTTGAATCTCAAATATATATAACACCCAAATATCATACATATCCATATATTTAATACATGCACTCCAACTACCCCAAACTTCGCACCGCCTACGTCAACAAAGTCTCCAACTTCTCCCCATAATACTCTTCAATCCTCACAATCAGCCTCTGCACCTCCCTTTCAACCTCCTCAACGTCATCCTCCATTAGTTCTGCAATGGTTGGCATCGTCTCCGGCAGCAACCCGATCCACTCCTCCTTGTGCCGTTCGTAAAGCTCCATCATGGTCTTTATCGCTACGAGCCTCACATCCGCGTTGTCGCTCCTCATATGCTTCAGCACAGCAGAATTGATAGTTTTATCGTGTTCCTCTGTATGCGCCGCCATGGACAACTCTCCAATAGCTGAGACAACCAACGTTGATATCGGCAGGGTCTCGTTCTCCTCCCCACTAGCGAGCTCCAATTGTGCCATCAACACCGGCTGGATCTTGTCAAAGTTTGTAGGGCTCTGCCAAAAGTCGTCTTGGTCATTCGCGAAGCTCTTCGTCAAGGAATTGATCACAAGAGTGTACAACCGTTCATCACCCTCTCCTTGTTGCTTCATTCCCTCCAAGATCCCCACCGCGTTATCCAACACGTGAGAATAGTAATTGGTGACGATGGACCCCAGTCCCTCCAAGAACATATTGAAGAACCCATAAAATGTTTGCAACCGTTGGTTCTTCTTCTCGTCGTCTCCCTTCGCCGCCTCCCCCGTCCACCTCAGCAACCGACCAAAGAACGGTCGGAATACTTTATCGTTCAACTTGAACACCATTTGCAGAATAGCCCGGTACATCATCCCCTCGACCTCGTCGACATCTTCATCATCTGCCTCAGCACCACCCAGCTCGAGACTGCGAATATCAAACGCCTGCAGGAATAGCTTGAATAGCATATCCTGTACGGTTCCAAACTCCGGCTTGGGTGCAACCTCAATCGTTCTCACCAACAATGAAAACATCTGTTTCAAAGCGGGCACTCCACATTTTACAGCATCCGGCCAGGTACCTAAGATGGCTTTAATAAGCGGCTTCGCCGGAATCTTCTTTGCCAGGACGGCGAAAAACTCCGCTCGGACGGTAGGTGCGGTAGCAAGGTGCGCCTCTAGATCGTCGTCTGCTTCATTATCGCTCTCTTGGGCTACCTCCGCCTCCTTCAACGCAGCCTGATACGAGACTCTCAGAAGCCGCTCCAAGTAACTAGGCATGAAGTGTGGTATTGTTTTGACCAAATCCTCAAGTAATGGGTACACAGCGTTGTGGATCAAGAACGATGGTTTTTCTTGCTCCATCTCTTTCTCAAGCAATGCCAACGCCGGCGGTGCGATACTTGGTAGAGCAGGTATGATCCTACCACCCAAACACCTAATCATGGATATCAAGCAAAGAATGGATAAGACTTGCAACCCTTGGTCGTCGCTGCCGAAAGCCGTCTCGCCAGTAATGGTGTTTAACAGATCGGCTATCGAATCTTGCTTTTCTTTACCATACTTGTCCGTTATGACAGCCATGCAGGATATTGCCTCTGCTCCGACATTCACAGGAGTCGATTTATCCTGCAGAAGGGTATCAAGACGAGGCAAAAACTCCAATGCCGCATCTTGGGAGGCCTTCTTGGTCTCTGATGTGATTCGTGACTTGAACGTAGCCAGGATTCCTACACGGTATGGTGATGATGCGTCCTTGATCAGGTCGCCAGTGATCGTAACAAACAATGGGATAGGAAGCAAGTCCAGAAGAGTCTTGAGGCAAGACTCCGCAGCTGTATAAATATAGTTAGAAGTAATCCAGCGATCGAGGAAGATGACAATTAAACTTACCTGTTGCAACCTTCTCACCACACTGTCCAGCTTGTAGACACTTCTTGACCGCGTCCACAAAATATCCTTTGAGCACTACAACCTCCTCACTATCCGTCTTCTGCGCATTTGACACCAAGTTTCTCAATTTCCTCGAGCCGAGCATCACACTCAATAACTCCAACAAGCCTGTAACAACTCCAACTCTCTTCTCAGCGCTCATCTGCTTCTCCCAGAATATCTGCACAGACTCTTTCTTCGGCACTCCATCTTCCGTCGCCAAATCCACACAAACATCAAGACACTTTACAAACGCCCCCAACTGCTCCCCAGCCGGGAACACAGCGCAGAAATTCTCACAAAATTCCCGTATCGTAACCGCCATATGCCTCCCTGCGCCCTTCTCCTCGAAGAACTTCTCGCCGAGCAACAACAGCAACATGTACAAGTACTCGTTCGCCCCCATACTCTGACTCAACGACAAGTACATCTTCATCCGTCTGTGCGCTGGAACGTGCTGGAACGCGGCCACAAAATTCGACATGATTTCTGATACTCCGGCTTCTGGATCCGCTGCATGGCTCCTTCGTAATGATTGCAGCAGCGGGGGGATAACGCGGTGTATCGTCTGCTCAATCACATGTGCCGAGTACTCGTCGTCCTGACGGAGGACGTTGGCTCCCATGAAGGTGAAGATTGGCATGACGCTGTGAAGTACCACATCAGGCGCGGTGTCTGCCAGCGCGGCAATGAGTAAAAGAGCGCTATTTTGTAGTTGTGGGCTTGACGTTGATCGAATGCAACTAACAATGAGGTCCGCCCTGACGCTGTTGCTGTCAAGGACTTTCCCCGGATTCTGCTGTTTGTAGCCGTTCACGATGGCGGTAAGACAGCTGAGGAGTACTTGGATCATGTAATCGCCACCCATGGATGATGCTTCCGCGTATTCCAATGCCTTTCCGAGAACAACAAACATTTGGGGAAGCAGATCTGGGAACCGTTCGGGCTGGTCGCTCTCAAGAAGTTCGAGCACAGTGGTGAAGTCTCTCATCTGCTGCGGTAATTTAGCCTCCACATCTCGACTGAACGATCTTCTTCGTCTTGAAGTCTGGCGGAGGTTATCAGATGGATGATCAGGTACCACTTCATTGATAAACGCCGTGTAGACATCAGAAGTGAGTGTGACGTTTCTCAAAACATCGAGTGCCTCTGCTGAAGCGATATTGTGAACATCCGGTTGGTTTCCAACGACTAGTCGTAACAAAGCCATCGCCAATGTTGGCTTAACTTCTGCTCTCAATCCATCGTTCCACAGTTTCTGCAGTTTCGCGCTGGCTTTAGTAGCAAAAGCCTTCTTTCCAGAATCTGTAGAGGTAGACTTGATGACTGCAACAAGTGCATTGATACCATTTCCATGATCTTTGACATCCACGATGTTTATCAGCTGATCTTGAAACCGCTGGATGTCAACCACAAGTGCACCTGCGGTCTCCTTGTTCTCCACTGCTGCCTTCCACCACACAAACAAGGGTAGTAGTAAATCAGTGCGTCCGCTCCCTGAGACTCCATTGATCAAAGAAAGCAGTGCAGTCTTGATATGCAGCAACGGTGCATTCAAAACATGGCTAGCGGTATACGCCAACACGCTCTTCCTCATTGGAGCCTTCAAAGAGCCCACAGCGACAGCAAAGGATCTTGAAATCTGCGTGCTATCCAGCATGCACCCTTCGACTCCAGATGAAGATATCGCATCGACAAACTTGTAGAGTTCCTCGAATGTTATCCACTTGACTTGCTCGCTGGAACGTCCGTATATATCCTTCTCGGCCCATATAGGCGGTGACACGGACTTTCGAGCCTTCTTGTCGACTGATTTGTATTTTGCGTAGATTGCCGCGATGCATAGGATTGCCGCTCTGCGTACTCGCTGTGAAGTATCCA
Source organism: Dactylellina cionopaga (assembly GCA_036971295.1). Taxonomy (NCBI): domain Eukaryota; kingdom Fungi; phylum Ascomycota; class Orbiliomycetes; order Orbiliales; family Orbiliaceae; genus Dactylellina; species Dactylellina cionopaga. The sequence goes on along the minus strand of JAJTTY010000002.1, from coordinate 1,562,204 downwards.
GCAGAATGATCATAAGATATGGGAGCAACGCTTGGTAGTCTGCAATATCAGCAGTCTTAATATCTTCCTTCAAGTTTTCCAAAGCTGTCTCTTTGGCGACAACAGGGAAACTATCTAACGAGAATCGGACGGTAAAAGTAGTTCGGAGAGTCGAACTAGCAAGAACGGGATGTGCAAAGAGCAAAGGCGCCAACTTCTGTCTATTGGCGGCAGCGGCGAGGAGTGCTTGGCACAGCAAAGGATAAAGTGTCGATTTCGAAGATTCGAGGAACGAAGCCTCGCTAGTCGTTTGAGGGAGTGCAGCGATCGCAGAATCGAACTTTTCTTGAATCTTCGGCTCTTGAGCTTTGAACTTTTCCTCGTCTGCAGCAGTCAAAGGCGCCGCCTCGATAGCCATTGGTTGAACCTGCGGATCATCCACCAGAACCATTCCAAGACTCAACTCCAATCTCTCCAGCTCGTCGTCTCTCCCCTTCAAGAGCTTCACGAGAACATCGTTTTCCTTAAATCCACCAAGCAGGTCCTTGAGCGGGCCCGTAGCACCACTGGTTTTCAGCACCGCCCCAATCAAACCTTGCATGATAGCCTCCCTCTGCCCCTCCGTGATCCTGCCCTTCTCGAAAATCGCCTTGACGAAAGCACAAGACTTATATCCATGCAGTTTCTCTTCCGCCAACACTGTAAGGCATAACCCGACAGCCAATTTATCAGCTCGGTACTTTTCTCCTAAAGTTAACAGTTTATCCGCTACATTCTCAACTTTCAAAAACGCCGCGGCGACCGCAAGAGGAGCCGCAGGTGCCATGCCTTCTCTCTGCTGGCTCAACAGTGACAGAGCGGCAATAGCCGGCGCCACAGTCTCAGAACTCCACGTGCCTGTCACAGTCTCCATCGTAGCACAGATAACACTATCTTCCAGCACAATCCGTGACGCCAACAGACTGAGCAGCATGTAAGTTCCAATCTGAAACTCAGTCATGCGCTTGCCGGCTTGTAGCGAATCCGCCACGATAGGTAGCATCTGTCTCGCCACGTCATCTTCCGTCACCCCAGTTCGAGATTTTGTAATAGTTCGATCGAGCATGGCGCTCAAGGTTTCCACTGACAAAGCAGACCAGAACCGCGCCAGGGTAGCGTGGCCATGACCAGACTTTATCACTGAGATGATGTGCTGGGCGACGATGTCGAGCACTACTGGGCGGGTGGTAAGACTCTGTATCAATACTGAGCGAGCAATGGGCGTGCCGATCGATTTACGGTAGGGAGTCAAGAATTTGAACGCATCCGGTAGCGGTTGGGGTAGAATCGAGAGCAGCCGGAGGAAGAACGGGTGTTGGTGATACGGTAGGAAAGTAAGGATAAGTAGCGATCCATTATGGTAATGTACTCTATTCGCAGGGCAGATACCGTTAGTAAAAGAATTTAACATATAAATAAGAGCATTGAAAAGTAAGGATAGATGGCAGTTACCTAAACCGCCTGACTAGCCACTCCAGCGCCTTCACTCCACTCTTCACAAGCGCCCACGAACTCAACAACCCTAAGAAAGCCTTCACGTTCTCATCCAGTTTCTCGTTATCCTCTTTACCAAGCACGTCTCGATCAACGCTCACACTCTGATCGCTGAACAAAGACCGTTCAAAGACTGCGAACCGTCGGTCGAGCGAGCACAGTTCCTCAAAGCCTTCGTAGCAGATGGAGTATATTGTGTCAAAGTCCTGAGTGGCAGCGTGTTCCGGTGTGAATAGCAGCGATACGGAATGGAGTTTGCGCAGGGCCTTTGGGTCGACTGTGGAGGAGAGTGTCGAAGGTCGGTTCTTCTGCAGCGACTGCAGCTGCGAGGCGAGAGTCGAAGCCATCGCGATATTTCTTTTCGTTCTTTTGCTTTCTACAATATTTAGGTAGTGGTATAGGCCGATTAGATAGGCGCAATTCGAAGGGTATTCGAATGCGATTGTCTATGCGGTAAGAATACGGCCTGTTGCCATTGATGAATGTTCGTCACTGGTCGAGCGACTGGTGTTAAAATTAAATATTTAAAATTTCCAGAAAAATGAATTTGGAAAGAAAAAAAAAAGAGCTCTGCATTGCGGCTCCAGCCGAGAGAGACCCTGACAAGGAACCCCTGTCGTACCACACTCCGCAACACATTTCCACGACATCATTCAGTTCTTGTTAGAAGACTGCCTGCCTGAATTAACTCCCCATACAATACAAGACTTCTATAAAATCAAGTTCATAACCCACATAAGAGCACCAATAGCTCCTATTCGGATTTTCAAATCCGCCAAACCACCGGAGCTTGCCTTTGCTTTTCGTAACAACGTCGCACCATCTTCACCTCCAATATTAACTCCCTCCGCCTCCATATCATTCATCTCCATTTCCTCAACATTAATATCATCGTCCTTCTTCGCCTCCACCCCTTCATCCTCATTAGTAGGTGTGTCATCATTAAGAACAATCGATGTGACCGCCTCTGCAACATCTCTCAACCCCCAGCAAAAATACACAATGACTGCCGTCCAAAACATCCAGTTCAAGAACACGGCATTATCGCCAAAGCCAAAAATCCCCAGATCCAGCAGCACATTCCCACCTCTCGCCAACCAAGCGTGATTTATTAGCCCCCATACTCCCGCCTCCAAACTCCCCAACCATATCAGGAAAGTGCTCTGCCTCCGTCTCATCACTCCGGTCGTTAGTTTAACAACCCCAAACAGCGCGAGCCTTGCCAGTGATGTGTACGTATGATAACCCCCAACCTTGCCATCACTCCCTCCAAACTTAATAGCAATAACATACGATACCGCTAAGATTGCAACCAAAGTACTCGCGTAGTACTCGTTCCTCTTTCTAACATCTCCTTTGGTAAACAAAAACATTCTCACATATACCCATCCAACAGTTATTCCCGCATAAACCGCCCAGATATGCTTGACCACCAACATCTTCACCACCTCTCCATCCCATTTGATCCCCAATACCAATCCTATAATCCTAAAAGGTTCGCCACTGTACATCGTAGCGCCTATAAAAACCCCCATCACCGCAGTAGCAGAAACAACCAACTTGACCATAAATTTGCCAATATCTCTGTTCCCCACAGTAAATACCCTAATGGTACCACAAGTAACCATAAACCAAAACGTATACAACGCTGGTAGCTGGTAAGAAACGTACTGCGATCCCATCATATACATCACCGGCACGACCACAGCATTAATCCCCACCACCGTCTTGACAATATAATAAAACCCTCTCTCCCCACCACGCTTTTCGCGCAAAAGTTGCCCTGTCCATTCTGCAGAATGCACAAACAACAATGCAAACGTCGAAAACTCCGTCGATCCACCTAGATATGCTGATGCGAGATGGACAGCCAATGCTGCTCCCTTCCATTCATTCCAAACACGAGTTTCCAACCTTCTAGTCGTGATACTCGGCGAGGGCTTTCGAAGCGATATGAAGGATATGATGCCGACCCCTATGAGGGTATTCTGGAACCAAAGGGGCGCCCATAATTTGTGTATCTTACTGAATAATGGTGAGTTATCCGCGTAGAAACACAACACCATAGCAAGGAAGAGGCGCCAGATGTGACCCGCTGTCTTGCCTGACGGTGGGAAGCTGTGTAAACGACTCGAAGGGTATGCTATATCACCATTGTCATAAGCACGCGTACGGACTAAGAGCCAAGGAAGGTTTAAAAGAAGAGGGACTCACTCCATCGCCAAAGTCTCAATAGCGGTATATACCACACTGCTATTCCTACCGTGTTTCCCTGAAACCAAGACGGCTTATCATACTTGATACAACAGTCGCTTCCAGTCGCCATCCCTTTCATCTTCAAAACCTGATTACACCTAAAATTCAACAACATATCGACTCGACCCTCCGCCACAGCATCTAGCAACAGCATCCCATCCGGACCCGTCTCTTTAGTATGGTACTGACTATAAAGACGACCCGCCACCACCAGGTGCACATCATCATCCGGTAGCACCTCCCACGCCCTCATCACATCCATCCCCTGCATGATCGCCAATTGATGAACATACTTGTCCATATCGATCGCTAGCGCCGGGAATAACGCCTGTCGGGTCTCGGGCGGCAGCTTCTCCCACGAAGGCAGTGCGACGGGCGCGAGGAGCAGGCTATCCCGTGATCCGAGGAAAGTAGGTCGTACCCCCCACCGCATGTGGCTTACCACCCGATCGACGGCCCCCCGCCAGGCACGCAATGGGTTCGAGATATTTCTTTGAGCAAACCAGATCCCAGCACCGACGAGAAAGAGTGCCGGAGGGTTGTAATCTTTGTAGGACTCGGTATCGACGGTGCCATTATTCCAAGGCCGTAGTTCTTCCTCCAGCCGGGTAGAATTAAGAAACGGATCCCACAGAAACTCCACGGTTACGCCGACTGCATCGGTGCTATCATCGATAGTCCGGCTAACGGTAATGCTTTCATCCTGTTCCCACGGTCTACCGGAAAAGTTGGGCTTGTCGGTTGATAGTTTCCTCACAAGGGCGTAGTATATGGATTTAATACTTTGGTCGCCGACGAAGAGGATGCGACGACGAGGAATACAGTGAACAATATCGAGTGCGGTGTAGTTGTGCATGGGGCACCCACGCGGTTGCCATTGGCGTAGAGGGTCTGTTTTATTACTGGGTGATTCCAGCCAACGTCCCTCGTTCGTTATAGCAGCACACCTATAAGGGTCTTTGGCGTCTGCGATGTTTATCTCATGTTAGCTCAATACCAAAATATAAATGCAAAATGCGTATACTGACCCTCAAAAACGTAACGCATAGCCGTCATAAATAATAGTGTCACAATGCCGAAAACAGCAAGCCCGTTCAACACCTTTAATACATCTTTCACTCCCACGTCGCTAACCTCATCCTCGCCCTCTGGAGCTCGTCGGTAACGAGGTGGGACGCGATGTTGGGAGGCGCTCGATGCAGGCCTGTAACGGGCGGGTCTCCGGTTGGGCTCCATTGCTATTGATGATAGTGATGGTGGTGAAAATGCGAGGTTCTGAGACGCATTTCTAGCCACCGACGAAGATGCTCGAATTTTTGAGCTCAACTGTAGCAAAAGTCGAAGATAATATGAAAACTAAGAGCGACACAGCAACGCAGCTCAAAGCCAGCTTCTTATTTCTGCATATTTATCGCATGTTCGTAATTACATATTCGACGGTCGTGTTTGATTGTCTGTGGCAGGTAAAAGAGTGTATTGCGAAATTTGAAGGGCATATTTATATTTCAATTTGCCGCGTAACCGGCTGAGAAGCCAATGCAGGAGTAGAGCACTAACTAGCATTCTCGCTAGCCACAACCTGGTACGTCTACCGAGACTCCACAAGCCAAGTTTCTAGTCAAATAGCAGACGAGTCGCGTGCACATGTAGCCGTCATCGAAGTAGCTTAGGCCGGCGGCAACAAGCTAAACTCCGCTGGTGGCGGGCGAAGAGGTCTACTGACTGTTTGATAAAATATCAATTATATAAGCATCGCTGCCTTCGATAACTAGTCAAGTTAGAGGTTCGATCGTATCTGTACCTTTAATATCTCATATATCATAATCGATCGCACGAAACCCTCCCTAGGCATTTTAGATTTTAGATTTATAGAATTTCGGGCCCAAGCATAGAACTAGACAAGCATGATTCAAACGTCAACCTACCCCCGTTCGGCCGCTTGCTGCACCTGCCAAATCCCTCTTCGCAACATCGAGCCTGTGGTAGACGAAGAAGAGGCAAACGAGAAGCGAATCCCCTTTGACGAGAAATACGACCACAGCCCGGTGCTGCAGCACTACAAGTCGGAATGCTGCGGACGCTATGTCTGCGCCATCTGCGTTGAGGTATGGTTTATCCAGATTTTATATATAATTGCATGCAATATATAACTATACGAGAAAAATGCTGTGCATGATTGCTGACAAGTCAAAAAAAAAAAAAAGCGAAATCCAAGATTCATTACGTACTGTGCGTATCAAAACAGATCTATCATAACCCCAGCTCAAATATGCAAAACGAAAAAGAAAACTCCAAAATAACGAGGAAAAAAAGAGAAAAAAAGACCGCTAAATAACCAATATTGATAATGATAAATTAGGCCCATTCTGTCCCATAAAACGCCCTTCCACCCCAGATAATCCCGATACCAGCGCTACTGCCGCTAAGACCCCGTTCCCATCCGATACATCACCCCCGCCATCATACACATCCCCAGCATCCGCTTTGTTCCCACAGTCACCGCCACCATACCCCGCCGCTGGAGACAGAGAAGTCAATCCCCATGACTCCCTGATCCATTATATCCTGCCTACCGACACTCTTCCAATAATCGCCCTCCGTTATTCCCTCTCGCCTCAGATCCTGCGCTCTCACAACCGGCTATATTCCGATAACCTCCTCGCGGGGCGCACCCATATACTCATACCTCGAAAACACTATCCTGGCCCTTCGCTTTCCGCCAACCCGGTGCAAACTGAGGAAGAAAGCACGCTCAAGCGATTTCAAGTACGAACCAAGTGTGTCGAGTACGGTATCGCGAAGCTGTATCTCGACGACAGTGGGTGGAACTTCGACAAGGCAGTGGAAAAATGGAATGCTGATGAGAAGTGGGAGAGGATAAGCGGGTCGATGCCTGGGACGAGTTCAGCGGCAAAACCGGGGATGCCATCGATGAGTTCCAGAGACCGGTCGTTTGATGTTTATAAGGGGGTATATAAGGGTTTCTTTCGATAGAGAGTAAAGCGTCCCTCAGTGTCGTTTAGGCTGCATGTACTGTATTCCGCAATTGTGTCTCCAAACAGCCCGTATCCGCTCTCAATTTGTTTCCGTAGATTTCTCTTCCGCCATCTGGAAGCTGCAATATCACCTTTTTCCAACCTAGTTCCCTTTGCTTCCTTGTCCAAACGCCCAAAAATAAAAATTACAATCCAAGATGCGCTAGTAGAAACCACAATCCAAAAAATCTTTTGACCAAAAAAATGCTCCCGTCGGCCTTGATTATCGCATCAAGCCTTCTTCGTTAGTACTGCTTTCCCGCCCAAATATGGTACACCGTCATCACCCATCTTCAGCTCAACATCATAGACCAGAACATTCCTGTAGATTTCGTCAATATAAAGGTTCTCTCGCAAAATATGTAAACATATATATTCTCAAAGAGACAAATACATACCGATAAGGACTCGCCGTGAACAACCTCTTAATCCTTGAACACACATCCGCCACACTGACCGCCACACCATTCCCCGCAAAACACGTCATCTGCAGCACCAGATCCCCCTCCTGATTATTCCAATAACACCCCTTCAGCCTGATCTTGACTCCCTTCATCGGCGGGTCCGTGCAGCTCTCAGTCCAGAAAAAGGTCTTGCTGAGCCATTGTTCGGTCACGCTGCCTTCGGGCCACCACACGCCGTCGGAACGTCGGTCCAGTCGGAGTTCGTCGGTGGGACGGGTCCAGAGGTATGACATTGTCAAAGAGCGGAGGAGTTTATGCGTGCCGCAGGTGTACTTTGGCGGTTTTGATAATACCACCGGTGACGGCGGCGGCGAGGAAGGTGAAGGTGTTATTTGGTCGGCAGGATCGGGATAGTTGAAGCGCGTTCGGCGGAGTGCTTTGAGGATGTAGGAGTACCATAGTTCGGAGACGTGGCGGAAGACATCTTGGTCTTCCCAGGCGCAGAGGGAGAGGATTTCGAGGATGATTTCGGGCGGAAGGTCGACGTGGCGAGATTTGGGGCTCGAGAAGGAGGAGGAGAGGCTGGAGGGAGGAATGGTAAGGTCTGTGGTCGAAGAGGACGGCGTGGAGATGTCGAGATCCATTTCCACGTCGGAGTCCATTTTGGCGGATCGGATTCGTTGTTGGGGTACGCAGCAGGGTCTAAAGTCTCGGGTGATTTCGAAGTGATAAGAGAGCGAAGGAAGGGGTTGGACACAAGGTTATCGGCAAAAGAGAGAAAGAGAGGGAATAGAGAGGTAAAATAGCGGTAGTGAGAATATCAAAATATCAAAATATGTAGATGCTTCAACGAAGCGATAGAGAAGGAGAGAAGGAAAAAAGGCTGTGTGTCGTGTGTGTTCGTAAGTATGCGGGTCAGCACAGCATTACTGATTAAATTGAGCGTTAGTTTACGACGACGACGACGACCTGTTCTTAGTTCTTAGTTCTTCTTCTTTTAGTTCTTCTGTTTCCAGCATGCAAATGCAGATGCCATGCACTCCGCTGCTCCACTGTACCACAGACAGCAGTATGTGTGCTCCACTACTGACGGCCTGCCTGCCAACGTGGGATCAGATCCAAAAGGTGTCCCGAAAGTCTTGAGCCCCGAGCGCTTCAAATTCCTGGCGGCTGGGTTGGGAACAAAAATGTAGGCAGAACAGTTGGGACCGCTAAAAGTTTACCGTCGGTGACAGTATTGGGAAATATGCGGGAAGAAAACGACTACGAGGAATGAAGTCGGTGAAGAGGAACCGGAAAACCCAGAACAAGAAGGAAAGAGAAGGGATGGGTGTTTGATTGACTGTAATTTAACGACTGTCGTGATTCTTCTTGACACTCGTTAACTTTTTCTAATTTTTCTAATTTTTTAATTTTTCATCCTCGGCCGCCGCCAGCGAAAGGAGGAAATTGAACAAGACGGGAAGCACAGCCTTTTTACGGCCCAGGTACTAGTCTGATGTAGTATCTATAAAGCAGAGTATATTAAGAAGGACATACCCTATAATTCTATGTGGAGTAGGTATTCCGTATAAGCAGAGAAAAAGGTTGAGAAAAAAGTGTTTGGAGTCAAAGTCAAAGCCTAATTTCCCAATGCGACAGTACCATGCGATCGATCTTGAAAGATAAGCTCTTCGCTTTATAATTTACTATCGTGAGGAAATAAGAAATAGTTAAGCAGAAGAGGAGGAGAACTTGAATTCCACGGCTGGGACTTCAGCCGAAACATTATTGCCATTGATCTCGTGGCCTGGTGCCTTATAATTAGCTTAGCTCCACCAGTTCAGTTCAATGAGCTCACAATTTATGTTTCTCCTATTAATGCGTTCAGAATAATGTCCGCCGCCGCCGTTTGTTCGACATGCGCAAGTCGAAACCGTCGCTGGCAATGCTGTTTCATCTTTCCTTCTCCGCTTCTCCTGCTCCCACCAGAAAAATACTTATAGATTAATACCTGCAACCATTTATAAAACAACCACAATCTAGATCTGTTCTGCTTACGAGAGAGATATCGATCAATTGGGGGTCCTTTCCAGCTCGTATAAATATGATTCCCATGCTGATAACTACATTCCGTGGCTTAAGCTTATGATACATGGACTCCCGCCGCGGAAGGGAGACCCGAGTGAGGCACGTCGAATTGACAATCATAACTAAGGCTCGTTCTGTACTAGGTGCGGCTCCATTTGTGGATCTCTCTGGCTTGAATCCAGGGATGCTCTCAAGCCTGTCCGTCCTATCGTCTCGACGCAACACATTTTCGTCCTCCGTGATATCTAGCAAGGCAAGGGACAAGGTAAGGATCCTGATCGCCCGTCTCAGAAAGAGCCCTAGCCTTCGAAAATATGATCCAGCGTGAGTTTAATTGGGAGGCAAACACGAGAACTCGCTGCAAATCTACACTGAGCCAACTGCACAGCTTGACTATCAGTTAGAAATGACGACGCGAAATCCGCCTTGATTTTTGGTGCGTTCATGCAGCAGTTTGTAGGCTTGGTCTCTAAATTTATAGAAAGATCTAGAATAAATTATTTGGCCACAGTCGTAGGTTTCACAGATTTCTGGCCCTTTGGTCGAAGGTAAACGTAGATAAAGCTGGCAAACCCCGATCGTGAGAGAAAGCTAGACTTGGTGGTATTCTATCGGGGCATATATACACTGTTTCAATGTTGGTTTGGTCAAACTAAGAAGATGTCCTTAAGGCTTAGATTTTTCATGAACTACCTGCATCGTTGAAATTAGAGAGAATGTGTGATCACTCGGATAATCTTAAATGATTACCCAGAATGCTAAAAGCAAAAAGGCTAGGGTTGGCGAATTATACTCGAATCTAAAATGTTTGATCAAATCTGAGTTGTAGGACCGATAGGACAATCGTATAGGCACGCCTATAGCTTTTAAATATTGCAAGTCGCATTCAGAATCTCCAAAGGTTTGCAACAGCGTGCATGAATGCAGTTAGCACAGGCCGGCTTTCCCTTGACCACTCCAACGATGAGTTCAAATGCATTGAGCCCATCGTACGAGATTTCGATAACCAGTAAAACTGAAGTATTAAAGCGCAATGGACATATCTCTTCCTTGCATTAGCCGAAGTGGGTTTTATTAATGATATCACGATGATTACAGAGGCATCTATATTCGAGGGGCGGGTGGGCCGACGCACTTATATTATTCATATACTTTTGCACCGTGTAACCAAGTTTAGCATCTGTGTACTAGGTATTTATAATTTCATCCTTATTTTCTACACAATCTGCTCCGCGATCAAAGCTGTATTGATGGGGTCAAGTATACCTACTATACACCTAAGGTTGAATTAACAAGACTCATGTAGTTTAAAGTGTGTTGAGCGTTGTATTTCAATAAATTCCTTGGCATTTTCTTCACTCAAATTTGCGCGCATCGATTTGACGCCAGTCAGATCTTTCTTTCGAACACCAAGAGTCTTCTATCCTCGATTCAACTGTTTCACCATCAATTGGCATGTTTAGGCTTTTCATGTATATAGACCGACAATGAAACAGATTCTAGACCTATTATCCGCCTTTTCTCCTTCGAACGCATAGTTTCTTCAATTCGACGTCTTGTGCCTCGCTCGGTTTGCTCCTTTCTCACTGGACTGATCTTGAGCTGGATGCCCGGAAACTTCTACAAATTGTCGGGTTCATTCTCGCTCAATTCGATGATTCCACAGGTAATAGACAATATAAATCTTTATCGTATCAACGATCTTTGAGTACGCTCTCAGTCCTTATATTTTCGCTTCCATGATTGAATAAGCGTAATTTATCCGTTGACACATCTCTAAAACTCAACCTTTGCGTGTGTGAAATTATGGATTTTGCAATTGAATTTCGGAAGATAAATTTACATAAGAGCGCCACCCAACGGTGCCTAACTCCATTACTCATATCTACACTTTGGTAACATGAATGGCTACTCGACAACTCCCAACGCTTCTCCCATCTTGACCGTCTTTCCCTTCTCTACAATCCACTTGAACCCGTTCCCATCCTTCCCCTCTGGTGCTTCAAATACCATCACGATCGTGCTCCCCAGTCTGAATCCACCCATCTCCTCTCCTCTCCTCAATGGATGCCCGCTCAGCAGCTTGGATGCCAGCTGGTAGTGTGCCTCTGCATATCCGTGACCTTCGAGGCTATCCGCTTTAGTATCCTTCGTTAGACTGTTCGTGCGAAGTTCTCGGTCAAAGTTGAGGACTATGCTGCCGACGTTTGTGGCGCCGACTGGAGTCATTGAGAAAAAGCCGTATTTCCAACGCCCTAGGAGGACGACACGCTCGTTAAGGATGAAGAGGGAGGGCATTAGGCCTTGCAGATACGGAGAAACAGAGAAGAGCTCGCCTGGATAAGCCACGGGGTTAGTAAGTTCAGTGCGTTTCTAGATTGGGACGTTATATTCAACAAATTACCTGCGAAGTGCCTTCTAGTCTCGACTACCCACTCCGTTGGTGAATGGAATCTGTGATAGTCGCCGGGTGCGAGGTATACTACTGCGAAATATAATCTCTTTGGACTTTCAAACTGATTCCTAAACCAGTTTGCACCCTTGGCCCCCACTGCCGCTGCTACGTCCGGTTTCATATCCCCAGGCGGTAGGGACTGATCTTCTGCTTTGGCGGATTTTTTGTCCTTCGTGGTCTCCGTACCTGAGAAAAGTTCACCGACGGTGTATGATATGCCGTTCATTCTTGCGAATTCTTCATGACTCTGTACGACTTCGCCGCCCGGAGCTGTAGTTTTCGTGGTGCCTCCCTCGTTCGATGGAGGTGAAAATATTACAGCTGGTGATGATGGATTGCTCGAAGTCGACGCCTCACCCTGTCCGCCTAATAATGCATCAAGGCTATAAGTCATCCCCTTCACATTCTCGACTTTACCACCCTCACGGACCTCTCCGACCATGAGTACCTTCCCATCGGAAGGTGACACTATCGCCGACGATACATTAATAGGTCTGACAGCAGGATCGATTTCTCTGTAGAAAAATTCGGCAAGGTTTCGGTATGATGTTAAATCTTGATTCTTTGCTTCAGCGATGTTTGCGCCGAAGATAAAGGCGTATAGTTTGAAGCCAAAAGGACGGAATATGACGGGCAGAGGGATCTCGTTAAACTTTCCCCAGAGACGGGAGAGAGCTTTTAAAGGGAGGGTCGAGAGGATCTGGACTTGCCTATATTCATCATATATTAATGTTAGCATTCCGCTGTGGGCGTATTGTTAAATTTTGGAAGTCTTACCAAGGCCCCGACGGTCGTACTTTTCTCTTTTTCTTATGAGGATCATTAGGATCTAAAGACGGGTCTTCCTCAGCGCTTGCGCGACCCATAACCGTCGTGTAGTGCTTGAATCCGAGGTAGGCGACTCCCAGACCCACAGGAATCGGGTACCATTTTATCGGTGTGTCGTTCCATGCTGTCTTTAATCGCTGAAAGAATGATTTTTGAGGGTTTGATGAAGAAGAGCTGGAGTATTGGCACCGATTGGTGCGGTTGTAAATGGTATTCCTGGTTGTGAGGTGTAATAACCTAGGGCATGCGCCACCACCCACTCGCCTTCCAAGGAGCATTGAAGTGTGCTGCAGCATTTTGAGTTTCTATAGAGGAAAGTATCTAGCGCCGTGGCCCATCGTAGTTGCAATATGTGTGAGAAGGATAAAGACTCCTTTCTTAGAATCTCGATGCTTCGATTGAGGTGCGACGAGGACGGTGTCTTTCTTGCTCGACGTCATGCTACATTGAATTCTGAGAATGGCAATGTTTAGCGTGCTTGATCGGCGTTTAGCCATGCTCCAGCAGTCGGAATTAAGTCCGACGCGACAGGACAAAAAAAGTGAACTAACTTCGACCAGTCTGAGTTGAGTGACACACGAGAATCGCCAGCATCAACGTCGTCGCCTCCAACCAGCCTTCTCTAACAGTTCCCCAAGCCATCTGATATAGCTGGCGCATAAACAAATCAACCATGGTAAGTTCTATAGTTCTATCGAATGAGCTTTAAGTTGCTAACAGAGAGTAGGCGACGACCTCCAACTTCTTCCTCTACTCGCTCACGATCCAGCAACCAACCGTTGTCACGCAAGCAATCCTCGGCCAATTCTCTGGCCAGAAGCTCCAGGAGATCGTAATCGCCTCGGGATCTCGACTGTCCCTCCTAAGACCTGATCCCAACATTGGCAAAGTCAACACCATCCTCACACACGATGTCTTTGGTATCATTCGATGCTTGGCCGCGTTCAGGCTGGCTGGCAGTGGGAAAGGTATGTCATAGTCACTCACCCCTCTTCATAAAACACATCGTTCTTGCTTTCTCTCTTCCCCCCATCTCCAAAAGTCAAAGAGCCTTTAGTGATTTCTTTCAAGGAGCAAGTCCAGCCTGAACAAAAACCCTTCGTTTCGCGCTCTCCGTGCTTTCCCCATTATCGAATGAAGGTGTAAATGTAAGGCCGACTTTCGCATCTCGTTGTTCTCTTTTACCTGGGACTGAAGGGGGAAACGGCTACTATGGCTACTTGAAAATTACATGAAAATGATCTAATCGTATACTGGTGTGAGACTAGACTACATAATAGTCGGCTCCGACTCTGGACGAATCACCATCCTCGAATTCATTCCCGCCCAGAACAAGTTCAAACGCCTGCATCTCGAAACATTCGGAAAATCTGGTGTTAGGCGCGTGGTTCCTGGGCAGTATCTCGCCTGCGACCCGAGAGGAAGAGCGTGTCTTATCGCATCGGTGGAGAAGAACAAGCTCGTCTATGTTTTGAACAGAAATGCGCAGGCCGAACTTACAATATCATCACCGCTAGAGGCACATAAACCACATTGCTTGGTTTTCGCGTTAACCGCGCTTGATGTTGGTTATGAGAACCCGATCTTTGCAGTTTTGGAGATGGATTACTCGGAGACGGACCAGGACCCCACTGGCGAAGCGTATCAAGAAGCGGAGAAGAATCTCACGTATTATGAGTTGGATCTTGGTCTCAATCACGTAGTACGGAAATGGTCAGAGCCGGTTGAGAGATCGTCGAATTTCCTCCTCCATGTTCCCGGAGGCAGCGATGGACCGTCAGGTGTTCTTGTCTGCTCCGAAGACGCAATCACATACCGTCATATGAGCCAACCAGAATTGAGAGTCCCAATCCCACGAAGGCGAGGCGCTTGCGAAGATCCTAACCGGAAAAGATATATTACTTGTGGTGTCATGCACAAGATGAGAGGCGCGTTCTTCTTTTTGCTCCAGAGCGAAGATGGTGATCTGTTCAAAGTTGGCCTGGATTTCGACGATAGCTCCGTTGTTAGGCTGAGGATAAAATACTTTGATACAGTACCTATCGCCACCAGCTTATGCATCTTGAAGAGTGGGTTTTTGTTTGTGGCTAGCGAGAACGGTAACCAGTAAGTGACCCCTTGCTTCTTATCAATCTGGTTATGAGTGCTAACGAATCGATAGCCACTTTTACCAATTTGAGAAATTGGGTGACGATGACAACGAGACGGAATTCACCTCTGACGAAGAGGTAACTGCAGCCTATTTTTCAACCAGGCCGGCGGATAATCTTATTCTCATGGAGAGCATAGATAGCATGAACCCGCTTCTCGACTGCCAGATTGCAAACTTGACAAATGATGATGCCCCACAGATATACACAATATCTGGAGCCAATGCTCGGTCCACCTTTAGAACTCTAAAACATGGCCTGGAAGTTTCTGAGATAGTATCTTCAGAACTGCCCGGTGGCCCTGTTGCGGTCTGGACCACCAAGCTGAAGAGTGATGATGAATATGATGCATACATCGTCTTGTCATTCACAAACGGCACATTGGTCCTGAGTATCGGAGAAACTGTCGAAGAGATTACCGACTCCGGATTTCTATCATCTGCACCAACTCTAGCTGTTCAGCAGCTAGGAGATGATGGCCTCCTGCAGGTTCACCCTAAGGGTATCCGACACATCCGAGCGGATAAAAGAGTGAACGAATGGCCAGCACCTCAACATAGATCAATTGTGGCCGCTTCTACAAATACCCGCCAAGTCGCTATCGCTTTGTCAAGCGGTGAGATTGTTTATTTCGAATTAGATTCGGATGGCCAGCTAGCAGAATACGAAGATAAAAAGGAAATGTCTGGTACCGTCACCTGTTTGTCGCTCGGTGATGTTCCAGAAGGCAAGATGAGAAGCTCTTTCTTGGCCGTTGGCTGTGACGACAGCACCGTTAGAATTCTCTCGTTAGATCCCGACTCGACACTCGAGTCAAAGTCCGTGCAGGCTTTGACTTCTGCCCCAACAGCGCTGAGGATTATGTCGATGCCTGACTCTGCAGGCGGCGAGTCGCAGCGTACCACTTTGTTCCTTCATATCGGTCTATATTCCGGTGTTTATCTTCGAACAGTCCTTGACACAGTCACCGGCGAACTCACAGACACGCGAACACGCTTCTTAGGTCCCCAGCCCGTCAAGCTCTTTAAAGTATCAGCCGCAGGCACGATTGCGGTATTAGCCCTGAGCTCAAAGCCATGGCTGGGGTACACCAACAGCGCGGGGCAGTACCTGCTCACCCCGCTATCATACCAGGCACTTACATACGGCTGGACCTTCTCCAGCGAGGAATGCCCTGAAGGCATGGTAGGCATCCAAGGGAACAATTTGCGAATTTTCACAGTTGAGAAAATTAGTGAAAATCTTCAGCAAGAATCCGTTCCCTTGAGCTATACACCACGCAAGATGGCAAAACATCCGACAAATCCGTACTTTTACGTCGTATCTTCCGATGCCGATACCTTGTCTCCGGAATCGCGATCCAACTTGATGGCTAGGGCTCAGAACGGAGATGCCACCGAACTGCCTCCTTCGGAGTTTGGATATCCCCGTGGTCAGGGCCATTGGGCTTCGTGTGTCGAAGTTGTGGATCCGTTGAACAAGGAAGTCACCCACAAGATTGATCTCGACGAAAACGAAGCTGCGCTGAGCGTCGCTGTAGTCCCCTTCACCAGTCAAGACGACGAACATTTCCTCATAGTCGGCACAGCAAAGGATCTGGTTCTAAACCCGCGCAGTTCATCCTGCGGCTACGCCCACGTCTACCGTTTTGCCAAAGACGGCAAAGAATTGCAATTCATCCACAAGACAAAGTTTGAATTCGCACCTCTGGCCTTCGCGGCGTTCCACGGCCGTCTTCTTATTGGTATCGGAAAAGATTTGAGAATCTACGACTTGGGAATGAAGCAGCTGTTGCGAAAAACACAAGCTACTGTTGCACCGAATCTCATTACGGGTTTAACAACCCAGAACAACCGTGTGATCGTATCTGATATTCAAGAGTCCGTCACCTACGTCGTCTACAAACAACAAGAGAACAAACTCATCCCGTTCGCAGATGATATGGTACCCCGGTGGACAACCTGCACCGCCCTTCTCGATTACGAGAGCGTAGCCGGCGGCGATAAGTTCGGAAACCTCTGGGTTGTCCGGGTTCCCCCAAAGGCATCAGAAGAAGCCGACGACGATGCTTCGTCCGGGTACCTCATGCATGAGAAATCGTATTTGCAAGGAGCGCCTAACAGGATTAATCTGATGTCCCATTTTTTCACACAAGACGTTCCGACGTCGATACAGAAGGTGAATTTGGTACCCGGTGGGAGGGACTGCGTGGTCTGGACGGGATTACAAGGCACGATCGGAATTATGGTGCCGTTTGTCAGTCGGGAAGATGTGGATTTCTTCCAGACCTTGGAGCAGCATATGAGGACTGAAGATGCGCCGTTGGCCGGAAGGGATCATTTGATTTATCGGAGTTATTATGTTCCGGTTAAGGGAGTTATCGATGGTGATTGTGAGTAAATATCCTACCGAATTTTTTCCACTTCCTCTTGCCTCTCCTTTTTAAAACGATATGCTAATCGGCTTCTCTTGGATACAGTGTGTGAACGGTTCGGCTTGCTTCCTTACGATAAAAAGCAAATGATCGCGGCGGAATTGGATCGAAGTATCAGAGAAGTCGAGAGGAAAATTGCAGATATGAGGACTAGAGTTGCCTATTAAGAAAAAAGTGGGAGCAAAGGGGTTCAGCATATGTTTCTTGTTTCACGAGAGAAGATGCTAAAATGGGGGGAGACTGTCATGACCTAGAAACCCCCCTTGGACGAAAAATATATATCACTTTTTTTTCTTTGAACATGTACTAATAGGGTATTCGCAAAGTTTATGATGAAATGGGGGGAGCTTGAATAGTAGCTTCTGTAAAAAAATGGGCCTTGAATTATGCAGCAGCCATCTAGGTTCTACGACCATTACCTCACTTATTGATATACTAATCCTCCCAAAATCTAGCCGACGAGTGTCACCTAGAAGCCCAATCAGACCTCTCCTCGCCCTCACGAAAATGTTTAGATGTTTCTTTCAATTGTGTGTGGGAATTACATGATATATATTGTGGGTTGTAGTGTAGTGTAGTAAAGCGTGTGGATGGTAGTAGGGGAGGGATGGATTTCGGGTTTGTGTTACAGTCCTTTCGATGTCTACATGAATGATACTAAAAAGGAATAATAATATCTCTAATAAGCAAACAGGAGGGAGAGAAATAAGGGTAAGAGAAAAAAGAGTCCAGATAAAATGAAAGAAGGGATAAATCCTGCCTTACAAAAAAAAAAAGAAAGAAAGAAAACCTAAGTAAGAATTGGGGAAGGGAAAACAGTTGAGAATAATAATAATAAAAGGATACAAGAAGTGTACATGTGACTAGGACCAAACGGCAAAGGGGCGCGAAACAAGGGCCGGGTTTGTGTAGCTGGGAAGAAGGGATTTTAAAGGTTGATAATAATTCTGAACCTGGTTAGGATACATGACTGGGTATATAGGGCTACAAGCTTTATCTTCACAAAAAGAACGAAGTCTTAGGGGATTTTCTTTATAGGATACATGATTTTGTGCATTTCACATTCGCATAACGTAGGGGTTTGTCTTGGGGGGCGGAGGCACCTGAAGGGGGGATTGGGGCCGGAATGGGGCACGGGATTGGGGTGGGCATTTCGGAATTAAGTGGGGTGCTCGAAAGAAAACATTGTAAAAATAATTGTTATCTCTCAATCTTTTGATTAGGTTGGGAGTAGTAAAGGAGAGTAACTCGCGTGCTAGCAATTTGTCGAGCGACGACGGCACGATGTCTGTCCCCGATATCTTCCTCCAAACCCAAACTTGGAAAACGATGTCAATCGGTGTGTGTGAATGTCGTCTCTTCTTTCACATCATCATGGCATCATCCGAATCAGCTTTGCGAGAAAATGAATTAAAAATGGACAAAGTCGGCTGTTCTCCCCGAGTTGACTAGGCCGGGAGGCTGACTTGTCTTCGGACTTGTTCTTTAGCCCAGCGGGCGGTGTCCTGAGTACGGCTGCTGAATTCACGGTTCGCTCTGATATCTTTGATCATTGGCATAACCCATTCGGAGCGGAATAGTTGGGCGAATTCGCCATTCGGGAATGCATCAGCAAGATCACTAAGGAAATCGATGTTAGTATATAATATTATCTATATTTGCAAGTAAATAGTAATGGTATACGTACCCCAAAACACCCATAGCCGACCTCAACAAGGCCTCAGTCCTGTTTGGATCCCGAGCAATCGTCTCGAGGAAGACAAAAATTGCCTGGACAAAAGTCACCAGGAGTGGAGCCTTGCCGCTCGACTTCATAGCAATGATAACACCATCGTAAGCGTCCATTATTCCCTCTCTCAGACTCAAGACATAGTCAAGCATGTCAATCGAGCTGTCAGGTGTTATCTGGATGAATGAAGCTTGCTGCAAGACTTGCATGACGACCTGTAGATAAGTTTCAAAAGCGCCAGTGATGGATTGAGCAATATCGCCAAAACATTGGAGAATGGCTGGCTTGTATTGTTGGTTGAGGTGGTTGCTCTGGAATTTTAATATTAGCTTAACATCCTACACAATCGCCTGGAGGACCAAAACTTACCCTCAAATTGTTCAACAAGAAGTTCATAAAGTCATCGCAGTGTGGGATAGCCTTCTCTCCGACAGATCGAACAATATCGCTAACCAAACCAATCGAGGTAGAGCATAACTGAGCATCCTCGAGGTTGCGTAGCGCACTGTACAAAAACGGAGTGAAAGCATCCAGGTACTTGCCAAAGCCATCCTCCATGGCATTTGCCATAGCGCCGACGGTACCAAAGAGAGCTTCAGGGACAGTAGAAGTGGTCGGGAGACTCTGGAGAGTCTGCAAAATAACCTGCATTGTGCGGTCCGCATAGGGTGCAACTTCTTTGTCGAGGCGGTTAACAATGACAGAGATAACGCTAGCCAAGCTAGTTTGCATTTCTTCCAGTGTGACACGGTCGTCCGTGCTAACAATTTGCTTTTGCATCTCGACCGTCTTCTCAAGTCTGGCGAGGAGGTGCTCCAGAAGGAATTGAGCGATGAGAGGGATCTGGTCCGTTCCGACATTGGTGACGAAGGAAGAGAGAACTTCATAGGCAGCAGTTCGAAGTTGGTTATCGGCGTCCGCTCTCTCCGTCGCTCTGAGCAGAGCTTGGACGCTGTCCGCAAAGTGCTTCGACAGGGGGTTCTCAGGTTGGGTCGAGCTTTCGCCGCCAAACGACTCAGCCAAGTTCATCAGGGCCCAACAGCACGATCCAGCCATTCGGGTATTATCGTTCAAGCCGGAGAATAAAGCACTTATCAGACCCTGGAGGTGTACGTTGGCCTCGATGGCAGATCCGCAACATTCGCAAATCCTTCCGAGAGCATATGCCGCTGAATCTTTGACCATCACAACCTTATCGGACATCATAGCGACTAGCACCGGCAGGGCTTGCTTGACAAGCGGATCAAGCATCTTGACATCAGGTCCCTCCATGATTGCACCAAAAGCGGAGACCGCGGCATCTCTCATCCGCCAGTTCTCGTGTCGGAGGTTCAATTCAACGAAGGTGAGCACCGGAGTAATAATCAACCCGCCGACGGTCTGGGAGTAGAGGCAGAGACACTGGTACGAGGCACGAGAGATGTTGTATTCGTCATCAGTAGCATCCTCGTCCTGCTTAGTAAGCAGATCCAAGAGAACCGGGACAACTTCGTTGGTCGCGACGCGAGCAAAGTTGAAGAAGGGACGGGTAGCGTCAAGACCGTTCATAGCGGCTTCGGAGTTATCTTCTTCTATCGTTAACTCTTCCTCGCACACCGTACACCAGAATTCGACGGCCAGCTTGGCAACTTCTTCGTCTTCGGATTTCATGCCGTGCACCGTCAGACCGAACAGCGCCTTTTCCATGTAAAATCTCATCTTGTCGTAGTACAAACTCATGATCCGGTTGAGACAACCAAATGCCGACTGTTGTATTCTGCTATCGGTGCTCTGTGTAGCCTCGCAAACGACTTGCATGATGTAGTTCCGCTCGCCTTCGGTCTCAAAGTTGCTTCGGACAAATTCCAGCGACTCCGACAGAGCTCGCATGGCAGCAAATCTAACCTCATTGTTGGGTTCTTCCTTGCGTGCACCTTGGACAACAGCGGTCAAGATGGCGTTGGAATGTTGGCTCAAACTCTCGCGTAGATTATCGTCCTCGAACTCGCAAATGTATCCGATAGTCGTCAGAGAGGCCATTTTCAGGTTGTCACTACCAGTGTTGACATTTTGGACCAAGGCTGGCATGAGAGTCTCCCATTGGCGAAGAGGCAGGTCGATGGCGGCGAGAGCCGCGACGAACTGCGCAGCACTAGAAACAGACTGACGGTCGGCGGTTGCCAGAGTCCCGAGGGCCATGCCCCGTATGTTCTCTTTGACCGGTGGTTCTAGTTTGACCCATTTCTGTTGGTTTTCCGCTAATCTAGCTATGTCTCGTCCAGAAAATTCATTTTTTAGGACAAGAGCCGCTGCCGCTCGGACGACAGGAGTATTCTGTTCGTTGGCGAGCTGCTGTGATAGGCCTTCGAGGTATGCTGGCTAAATTCATCAGAAAGAAAAGAAAGAAAAGAAAAGACGTTAGCATGAATGGGTATTTGACGTGATATGTAGGCGGAAGGGTGGGGAATAAGGGGAGAGGATGATATCGTACGTAGTTTTCCTGAGCTGCACTCTGGAGTCTCTGCTCAGCAGCCTGGCGAGTAGTGGCATCTAGAGAGAGAGAAAACAGAGATGTTAGCAAACACGATCATCTCGATGAGGCTTGAAAGGCATCAAGAGAGGCTTCGGTGATGACATGTGTGTGTGCATCTGATGCAGTTGAAGGTGGAGCGGGGTTGGGAGGGGAAGGGATGGCGGGGTGGGCAGACCAGCAGCGATAGTGTTTTCTAAGACTTGAGCAATCTCCATGATGGGTAAGACACAGCAAGTCAACAGGAAGAAGAGGGATCACAAAGACTGTATCCGGGAGAGTGGAGGCGAATAAGATAAAAACAAAAGAAAATGAAGTCTTAGACGGAAGTCCTCGTGATGAGTTGAGGAGGGAAAAGAAGTCGGGTTTGTGGAGGTGAGAGAGTGAGAGAGGAGATGTTGAGAGGAAGAAGGAAGTGTGGATGATAATTTGATATGGATGGTGGTGAGGATGAGGAGTAGTAGTGTAATAGTAGTAATAGTAGTAGAGTGAGTAGTGGGAAGAGAGGATTCTTCTCTGTTGTGGAGGGGCGGATGGTGTTAGAGATGTTTTGATTTTCCTACTAGAAAGAGGTCAGGTCAAATCTTAGCAACAGCGAGCACAGACCACAAGCAACAGAAGAGCAAAATGTGAAATCAAAGAAGCCGTTCGGAGCTGTTGAAAGAGACAGAGATATAATATGATATATCCCGTCTACGAGGTGTTCAGAGAGCACAAGTACCTATATACCAAGGCTGTCCGGTGGAGTGGTAGTGTATGCAGTCAAGATGGTAATGTAGGTACTAACCAGCAACCAGCAGAGAAACCCTTCACAAGCGAGAAAATTTGGTGCGAGCAACCGAACGACTACCCAACTCAGGCACAACGTGTGTAATAACAATAACAACAATAACAATTTATTGTATAGGAGTAGTTATAGTCTGCTTGTACCACAGGTTCCCAAGTATACCAAGCTGGACACTAAAACTGAAACTCAAAGACCTGCAGGCGGGGGGAAGGAAAAAAGAGGGGGTAGATGGACAGATATATAAGACGGCAGCTTACCTTCTATGTGAGCAAAGCCTTCAGGCCAAGCAGGATGAGTCTTTTCCGCGAGTACGATATGTATGTGTACTAAGTGTATATCGCGTTCCGATATAAAAAGGGCGAGGAGAAGAAATTTGATTTCTTTCTTCTTTCTCCTGTGCCCTCTCAAAAAGTTGTTTTCGCCGTCCTCTACCGATATCAGCTAGGCGGAATGGTCGCGTAAGCTGCTCCCGTCCAAGGGGAGCTCGGATGCAGGCACGAGACGGTCGACCTTGCGAGGAGAAAAAGCTGACTGACAATATAAACACAGAAAAGATTAGTCGGCAGCTGCGGAGGAAGAAGAAGCGCGCGGAGCCCTGTGCGATACAAAGGAGAAAAGAGACTGACCCCGAAATTTTAAATTTAATTAAAAAACGGTGCTGTATGTAACGAATTGAAGCCGGTGATGAGAAAGGGGAAAGTGATTCTCATCTAGCTTCTCACGATCGATCCTATTTATTATTATTATTTATTATTACTTATTAATTACAATTATCGTCCCTCGGAGGACGTGTAAAGTGCATGCGTGCTAGCTACCTAGCTTCTTAGTTACCCAGACGCCTCCAACCTATGGCAAGCTCCAGCTGTTCGGCTGCAACTATTGGCTAATTGTACGAGCTTGTCTTCCTGCACCCAAAAAGCAAGATGATTCAGAGCTGCAGCAGCATCACACAGCAAACCCCGAGATTCTTGGAGTTGCAGACCAGGGGTACAGCCTTTCTCTCTGATTCGTTCTCCACCGGCTTGCCCTTTGGCCCGAATGCAGACAGTGCAGGCGAACCGGATTCCAAACAAATCGTATATAATTATAATCACGAGGACAGAGGAGCTATATAGCTGAATCTGTTAAGTTTGCGTGTTATCACGATGTTTGACTTTTGAGATTCATTTTTCGGAAAGCTGTGCAAGCTGCAAGCTCTTGGAGGGGTTATGGCTTTTTTACCACTCTTCTTATCGATTGTGGCACCTGTATCTCATAGGGCTCTCGGGCGAGAAAAGCGCTTCAACTCCTGGGGAGGGACGACACGACATCCCAACGCGGGTATATAGCATATGTAAACTACTGATCTTCCACCATATCTCCTTCCGCATCCTCCTCATCATAAAAATCCTGATCCGAGCTATATTCGTCGGACTCCGGCTCCGGGGGCTCCTCCTCCGCGACTAACCCCAGATCAAAGATAATCCACCTCACCCTCTCCCTATCCAACACGCTCCCCAACCTCCTCCCCTTGTTCACGTTCACCGTCAAAGAAACCGGGGTGATATCGTTATGATTGAACGTCAGCACCCTCCTAACGTTGACAAGATTCCCAGCCTCCAACGTCATCGCGAACTGGAAGATTCCGTTTTGATCTGTGAGCTTCGTCGTAGGCGATGGCGGCAGCTCCCACCAGGTTTTCGGACACGTCGTGTAAGAGATATGCGGGACAGTGCATCGGAAGCTCAGGAGCTCGGTGGTATCTTGGTCGTAGAGTAGGGTCAGGAGAGTTTGATTATCTGTGAAACGCAAGTCCGAGACGACTTTAGTCACCGGCATCTTGATTTTGGCACACGAAACGTCGCTGACGGAGCTGAGCGTGCCGTTCTTAACAATCGCGATCCGCATCAGAATTACTATCATATGTTAGCAAGTTTCAATAGCCTCTTCTATTCAGGATTTTCAGGCATACATATCCCAATTGACCCTGGAACCTTCTTTCCGAATTCGTCGAGCTCGCTATCCGCCATGGCGATGTACCACACAGCTTCACCGCTAGCATTCCCATCATCGCAAAGCCTAAGATCCATTATCTTGAACGGCTCGCTGTGAATTACGATACTTTGACCCACGTGCACCTGCTGCCTCATGGCATTTGCCGGTTTTGCGAATACACTCTTGGCGACCTCGTTCATCCTGGCGTATACTTGATGAAAGCCCGGAAGCGATTTCGAGCCTTCATCCGCCGGAACCTGGCCTCCCGAAATTCCAGTAAAACTCCCAGAACTCTCCCGTTTCTTGACCCCAGACCCAGACCCACTGATCAGACTTGTCACTCCGTTGCCTCCATTCGCCGACTCTTTGCCATCCTCAACGTCCACTCTTGTGAATGCCGCAAATACATTCTCTCCATCCTTCCACGCCCACTCCGCCTTGTCAAAATACGCCGCAAGAATGCTGTTCTGCAGATGTTTCCCTATAAACTCTGCGACCTTGAGCGTATCGACTAGGAGCTCCCCTTCAACCTGCGGGTTCGGCTCGTTCCCTTCTGTCAAGTTATTAAATTCTTCGTAAGCGGTTTTGAGCCAGAGGATGAAAGCCAGGAAAAGATCAAGTTCGTAATTGACTTTGCCCATGAACTCATGACAGATAGCCATGAGGCCGGAGACCAAGTCAAGAAGTTTACTGTAATCCATGGGGTCTAGGCCAAGTGAACTATCCTTGTCTGTCCACCGCGCCAGTCCCCGTAGTTTGCTAAGAAGCACGATCAAGCGATCGCAAGCTGGTAGAAGATGTTCGTGAACGAGCCTTCGGAGCGTCTCATACCCGTTAACGTAGACCTTCTCCCACTTTTTATGACCTTTCTCACCCAGCGAGTCGACGAGCCATTCCTTCATATTGGCGCTCGCACATCCAGTAATGAGAAGTTCGAAGAACTCTAGTCCCGCTGCAGTGTCTTCGGATGCTTCTACGATCTCTTTTTGAGCTCGCATGTATGCGGTTTCAACGGTTTCCATGGCTTTCCATTCGGCTGCCATGGCAAGTATTGTTTCGTTAACATAACGGAGGAGATGTTGTACCTTCGTGATCGTGTACGTGACACGTCCGAGGTAAGGTCCATAGTTGGAAAGAAAGAGAATGTCGAGCGCATGGAGAACCGTGGGTCCCTGTCTTTTCTCTCTTCCCACGCGGTATTGAGATTGCAGTTTGGAGGTTGTCAGCAGCAGATGTGTTTTTAAAGACCTAGTGGCTTGGTGGTGTGTGATCTAGAAGCTACACATTAGAATGAATATAACTCGTTCGCAGAGATCAATCAATAACCTACCTTGTAAGCATATCTATCGTTCTTGCCTATGAGACTCGAGAGATCCATAGATCCGACAACGAAGGAATCAAACACGTTCATCGCAAAGCTTCCTTTAGACGTTCCCATTAACAAAACATCCATCGTATTCTCCTTTCGAATATACGGTACGTTAATCAGGGTGTCCAAACTCTGCTTCGATGAAAATGTGATATCTCTGGCAAGAAGATTATAAGTCACCATCGTCCATCGTGAGAATATAGGAGGACTTACGCGTTAGTAACCCCAGGTAGCACACTCAGCTTGGGAAGTACATTGCTAACATCGTAGTTAAAAAGGCCGAATAGATATCCTAGATTATCGTCCCTTAACGTCCCTCCTATGTTGATAAAGTCCGTTTTGGTCTTGGGTTCCAGGTGTTCGGCATCTTCAGTTGCAGGGTCACGGTTGTCAACCCAGCCAATAGCAGTAATACGGCCTTCCGCAACATCTTCCATTTCAACCTGATGGCCGAATCTTCCTGTTTGCACATCAATAATCCTTGTGATAAAGTTGTCATAGCTGACGGCGAGCAGTCTTCCTATATTATTAACATCGTATGAGCATACTACCGTCTCCTATCCTTAAAATCGACATGAAAAGCCCAACTAACCATCAGGTCTCCAGCACAACTGTGTAACATTGTGTTCTTTCTTCGCAGCTCGCTGTCCAGTCGTGTACTTCTGCGTCTGCCAGACCTTTTGACCATTCATACGGTATAAGGCGACGGTTTGGTCGGCCAGACCGTAAGCGATTAGATCCTTTGTTGGACACCATGCTGCAAGCTGCCGCTGTGCAGGCGAGACGAGCTTTCTCTCGCCTAAGATCTCAAAGGTTGACGGCATGCTTCTGCAGCTAGGGAGCTTGCATGTATGTGGTTGAGCGCTCTTGTGTTGGATGCTTACTGGTGCTCATACTAGGATGCAACAGCTGTGGTTTGGTGGTGAGATATCTGGCAGGCAGTTGTTAACATCACTGTATGCAAAAGACTTGGAGAAGTAGATTTGGAGATTGGGCGACTGGAAATTTTATAGCTTACAGCTTTCGGGTTCGAGCTATTCGAGCGACGTATTGGGAGATGGAAGTAGCTGCAGATGTTTCAATTGAACTTTCTGGCGGGCAGTTGCAGTTGAACGTCGTGCCAACACGCGACATAATTGTTTTGTCCAAGTAATAACACCGAGCAAATTGAAGAAATCAAATACGAACGCTAGAGGGCAATATGTTTTATATAATATAAAGAGCATATACCTGGGTTGGATATACACATCCTCGTTGTTTTCGAAGCACCCTCGAGGGCTGGCTATCTTTACGGAAAATCTCCGACATTCAGCGGCAGGTTTAAGCGGGGTATCCAAGGAACTCCCGCTAGTTCACCTTGAAATGAAGCTTGGTGGGATGGTCAGCAGTCTACCTTTTTTCATTGAGACGAACAGCTTGGTCGGATTTCTGGGCATGGACGGAGGACCATCGGCGTCGATAACTACCACAACTCTCTCCTCACACGGCCTCCGATAGAACTCCACCGTTTAGACAGCTTCGAGATGTTGTGACACAACAGGCGACCGTCGGTACTCGAGTCGAGTCGTATGTGAACTTGGGATTCGGTGTGGGGTGTTGGGCCGGACGTTCCTTGGATTCCTAATCACGATCTGATCTGTGTCTTCTTCTTCCTATATTTACTACTACTATCGCAACTATAAATCTATTTTAATTAAGATTCCATCGATCGCAACATGTTTCTGACCGCCTGTCCAACCTACCACTGTTCTTTCGAATCATCATCACCGTTATCCTTCCTTCGCTGCCTCTTCACGCCTCCGTTGGTATCGCCACTCTGAAGTGAACACCAATATCAAGGCTAGACCCGTCCTGTCTCGATATACACAGCCGTTCGGATCTGAGAAACGAAGGGACACAAGATCAACAAGGTCCCTCGACCACCACCCACCGTACCACAGACTAAAACCATCTATCCACTCGTATACGTATATCACTGCGCCGTGAAACCCAGACCACGAAAATTAAACCAACAAACAAAAGCTGCCGTCGACCGCGAACGGCCCTAGCTTGAAGGGCAAATGTCAAGTCTAAATCCAAGGGCTGTTGAAGGTCCATCTTCGCCGCCTCCGTTATACGCTGCCGTTTCTGGACTCAAGACCCCGCCGCCGAATGGCCGTGCAGCCCTATACAATGGCAACAGCGTGAGCCCGAGACGAGGAAAAGGCGGTATGTACTTTTGGTCCCTGTGCCACAAGCACCATCCACCCTTTCAAATCGTCTGGCAATCGGCTTTGTCTTGAAACTTTATCTCATCTTTTTTTCTTTCTTTCTTTCGACCTGCGTTATCAGTTGTTGGAAACAAATCTCTGGGATTATAGCGAGATGCTTACTAAAGTTCTATTAGACGCTGCGAACCAGACTCAATGTCGAAATATCGTTATCTATGGTTACTGTCGATATCAAGATAGAGGTACAATCGCCTCCCTCAATTTAGATACCTTTGTCTTACCAAATTTATCTGGCCTAAACTGACCTTCTTGACCAACATCAACAGGATGCATATTTAACCACGATACGAGTAACATATCTCCCTCCAAGAACCCAGCTTCTCCAGGACAACTTAACCACATTAACGCCGATATGTTCGTGCCCTCCCTGTTCAAAGCGGCTGTCGAATGGCGCCAAGGATATGGATGTTGATTGAGCGAGCTTTGGTCCAGGTCGAAAAGAAAGTTGAATGTCGAGTCGGCTTCCTTCACCCCGGGGCAGTCGCCATCCTTCGCGAACGCCGTGATGGCATCCCCTCCGCAGTCGAAACTTAGCACCAAGGCGCTTGAGGCAGCTGTATTCACTCCTAGGATGAGTGCTTTGAGTGAGTGTCCGGAAACTTTAACGAAAATACTGTTATATGCGAGTCGTTAACACTGCACGATGTAGCTGCTGCCACTCCGCCCATGGTCAACACCCCACTGCCTCAGATGAATTTAATGGATCCGATGATGCCAGGAGCAAAGTGCGTGTTCGAAACCCATCTTATCATCTCCATAGCTCCTTTCTAATTTTGAAATTCCAATCTTCATTAGTTATATGCAACAAGAGATACCACCGTTTCCAAATCTTTCGCAGACTTTCGATGGGATGGCACTAGATCAGGTGAGTACTTACCACAGTTCTCGTTATTGTATCTTTCCACTAACAGGTCCTTCCAGTCTGCCCTTGCTCAGAATCCCTATGAGTATAACCCGGTTGCCCCGCAACAGCATACACAAGTGAATCCGTATGCCCACCAAAGCAATCCGAGTGACGTCTACTATGCACAGCAGTCGTATCAGCAAC
Organism: Dactylellina cionopaga; assembly: GCA_036971295.1. Taxonomy (NCBI): domain Eukaryota; kingdom Fungi; phylum Ascomycota; class Orbiliomycetes; order Orbiliales; family Orbiliaceae; genus Dactylellina; species Dactylellina cionopaga. The sequence goes on along the minus strand of JAJTTY010000002.1, from coordinate 1,533,374 downwards.
CGGTGAGAAATAAATCAGACACCATACGGAAAATCGGAGCCACTAATATTTGTACGGGTATAGCTGCAATATCATCTTTACGCCCCGATTGGCCCTCATAAACAGAACCTCCTCTCGTATCAGAAAACGGTGCACGACCTCTTCCTGAAAGATAGTATCCGAGAAGATCTGCAGAGGAAGGCAGAAGCAACACTGCAGACCCTACCTAGTAAGATCTTTCAGGTTATTTGTCAAATTTCTGGTTCGTTTACTGACTATCACCAGACTCGACGCTGCCGAATGTTGATTCTTATCATACCTTGGTTCCTCTCGACTTGCATGTTGCCAAGCCCCAGAGCAAAAATGCTCAGCAGCCGCAACCTCAATCTACATTCGGATACACAAGTTGGGTGTACAAGGCGATAAATAGCAAGGATGGAATGCCTTATATCTTGCGTCGGTTAGAAGGTAGACCTCGGATACTATTGGTTCAGTATCGTTGCAGTCTCTAACATTAGGTTATACAGGTTTTCGGCTATCAAACGAGAAAGCAATCCGAGTGGTTGAGCATTGGAAGCGGGTGCTGAATGCAAATGTGGTCACGGTTCACGATGCATTCACTACCCGTGTTTTCGGAGATAACTGTATGTTCATTTTCTTACTTTTTTTTGGAAAGATTAGGCTAACAATTTTTAGCAATTGTGTTCGTCTACGACTACTTTCCACTTTCTCAGACACTCCAAGAAGTACACTTTGGACCAAATTCTCGCTACCAAAACCGACATCATGTAACTCACCAAAACCAAACGCAAAATGCTAACACTGAGCATATGCTATGGAGCTACATTGTCCAGATAGCTTCAGCACTGAAAACTGTACACGCCGCTGGTTTGGCTATCCGCACCATCCAACCAAGTAAAATACTACTAACAAACAAGAATCGGCTGCGGCTCAATTGCTGCTCGGTGTTTGATGTTCTACACTTCGATAGCGGAAGACCTCTGTTGGATCTTCAACAAGATGATTATATCGCTTTTGGAAAGCTTGTACTGTCTATCGCATGCAATAACCCTCATGCGATGCACAATGCCCAAAAGTCGATGGATTATATCGGAAGAACTTTCAGTCCGGAACTCAAAAACTTCCTGCTTTATGTCTTTAATGGGCCAGCATCGGGAGGGCCGAGAGCAATGGATGATCTACTTTCGATGATATCCTTCCAGCTCATCCAAAACTTTGATTCCTCGCAACATCAGAATGATGTGATCGAGTCGCATTTATCAAAAGAGTTAGAGAATGGAAGACTCGTCCGGTTGCTCTGCAAGTTTGGATTTATCAACGAACGACCTGAGTTTGCTCATGACCGGACGTGGAGCGAAACCGGTGACAGATATTTGATCATGTTGTTCCGAGATTATGTGTTCCACCAGGTCGATGAAGCTGGGAATCCCGTCCTAGATCTCGTTCATGTGCTGTCCTGTTTGAACAAGCTGGATGCAGGAACAGACGAACGGATCATGTTGGTTAGTAGGGACGAGCAGAATTGCCTAATTGTCAGCTTTAGAGAAGTATGTATTCTTCTAGCACTCGATGTAACCTACGCTAACTTGCGACACCTACAGCTGAAACGCGCAATTGAATCGTCCTTCTCTGAGCTTCAGAAGAGGGGATAGGACCCTTCCAACCCCGCTCCGAAACCAATACCTGCGCCCAGGTCGCTCAGGACTGTCCAGTATTCGCACATGCCCCAGAGACCACTGACACAAGTGCTGCAGCAACAAGCACCTACAATTCAATCGCCGCCGCCAACTTTATTTATACCACCACCTCCTCTCAATATTATGGGTCCAAACCACCCACGAATGATACATCCACATCAATCCGTATCCTTTCAACAACCTCCTTTGCCTGTTGTACAACCGCAACAGCCGCCATTCATATATCCTTCTTACCCCACGCCGCCACTACAAGCCCAGCATATCCTCCCTCCGTTGTACATGCCATCTCTATTCCCACCACTGATTAATCCGGCCTTCAAGGTACTACCTAGTGCACCTCTTCTTCCTCCGGTGTACAATATGCGGTCTCTGCCGAGATCCAACACGAGCTTGACATATCCTGAAAACAGGTCGTCTTCTAGAAGTAGACGGGATAGACGTCGGTCCAGATCCTATCTTTTCGTACCCCCACCTTCTAACATGATACCTCGTCCTCCTCTTACTATAACTATGCTTGTACCAGCTAGCTTTGATGAATCACATGATAGTTATGTGACTGCTGGAGAAGAGGTGAATGAAAAATGATAACTTGGATGTAGAGAATCTAAATTCAAACTTCGGCAGCAGGTGTTATTTTGTTTTTGATACCAAGTGCAGTAATTACAAGTGCCTGCTGACTACGAAGGGGTTTAACGTTGGCAAAAAATATCCTTTCTTCTTCTCTTTTTCTCTTCGAATGTTTTTATAGGCCGTTCACTACCTCTCTTTTCCCTTGGCTTTTTCCTTCTTTGATTTTTTTTTTCTTTTTCCATGTTTTTAAGCAGGAAGTGTTAAATACATACCCGCGAACTCGGGGGTGAGTCTCGTGTACTTTTAGCAGGTTCGTTTTTCGTTTATACAGATATGGAAGTTTTTATACTTTTACTTAGTTCCTGGTGTAGGTGTCTGTATAAGAAAGCTTAGCAATCTATAGCTGTCTCAGATCTAGGTAGCTGAGTTGCGAGATCCATAATTTCTCCACTCGATCTCAGGATCTAGGGAATTTAGGCTTCAGGTCTATTTGTAAAGAGCATTCGTAAAAGCTTTATCATTTATGATCAAATGTCGTAGTATCAGGTTCGCTTTTGATTTCTCAAGATTTATCATATAGAGGATAGTCATTATATGGTCAGATAGGCTTCTCCCTTTCAAACACCCCTCGTTAACTTTTGTTCTTTTTCTGGTGCGGTAAAACCTCGGAGCTGACATCGTTTTATAAATATGATGTCTGATGAATACATAAACCCGCACTTCTCTCGTTCAATCCGCCTGTTTCTTCGGAAAATAGGTCGTGAAAAAGAGATCCGTAAAAACGTACTTGTAGAAACCGTATTGCCGTAAAACAAAAAGCAATAATTCATATCCTGAGAAAGAAGAAATAGAGAGGATAGAAGATGGGTTATATCGTGGGCTGCTCTGTAGCCGCGAACGGATTATCGATCTGCTCTGTACCGTCGACTGGGGATATCAGGACTAGTAAAGGACCACGGGCGACGACGAGGCCTAGATCACGAGACTGTTCGTTGCCTTCTTCATCTGTTATGTGTGACACGCCCATGTTAATATTCGAATAAGTTGTAAGCTGGTAGATAGGTAGAAATCGGACCTTTCATAACCTCTTTGACTTCATCCAGTACCAGGTTCATCAACTGATCGTAGCCTTTTAACGCGCCAGTCACTATATTTATTAAACTCAGTCGTTAGTATAAGTAAATAATTGTCTTGGTTTGAAGGAAACGATAGCAGCGCCACTAGGAGAAAGTCACCTTCTCTGCCCCCGCTAAACTTGACAATAATCCTCTTGTCCATGTACTTTGCCAGATCCAAGATGGCCTCCTTTTTGGGCCTTTCATGCTGCTGTCCGCCGCTACCGCCATCTCTTCCTCCTCCTCGACTGTTCTCGCCGTCTCGTCCACCTTGATGGTTCGAGTCACGATTGTATCCTCTATCGTTGGAGTAGTTTCCTCTACCTCCACCGCCTCTACCGCCACGATCACCGCCACGAGACGAATTGCCGCGGTAATTGCCGCGTCGGTTTTCCATATCTTTGTCTTCTTTTTTTCGTTTACTTTTCGTTTTCGCTTTCGTTTTCGTGTCGGGATGGGAGTTTTAAAGAGGGAAGTTGCTGGTTGGAGATACCGAAGTCAGGTGGGTCTTTTTTTATTTGATGAATGGAATGCTGCCTTATTTTTTCCGAGGGTTGGATAGGTCAGGGAAGCTTTAAAAAGGAAGCGAAGGCCGTCTGTTTGTCTCATAGCATCCCCCCCAAAATTTAAAACTTAAAGCTAACTGAAGTAACTGACAAACACTCAACCACCGCCATGAAGACCAACCCTTCAACCCCCCACAGCTGCACGTCAAACTTGCATATCAAGCTGGAACTTGAATCCGATGCACAAATATTGGCTAGCAAATATCCAGGTAAAAATCCCTCTCGACATTAAAATCTATACCTTTTTTTTTTCTTGTAAAAAGGGAGATCAGAAGAAAGTTAACGTTTCCCAAGCCAAAAGCCATGCCCGTCGAATCGCCCAAGAGCTCGGAATCACTGAGGGTCTCATATACCTCGTGGGCGAAATCGCCCGAGACAACGAAGATAGTGACATGCCAGCCTTTTTCCGACAGAAGCGGTACTTCTACTACCTAACTGGCTACGAGTATCCGGATGCTCACGTCACGTACGATATCGAGACTGATATTCTTACGCTGTGGATTCTGAAGCCGGATCCCAGAGAAAAGCTATGGTACGAACCAAGATATACTTTATATATACCTTTTCTAACCGTGTATCCGGAACTTCTGCTAACAATATGATTATTTTTTTATTTGTAATATAGGTCCGGTCCATCACCGACTCCCAAATCCCTCGTCCTCACCCACGATGTGGACATGGCGAATTACACAGAGCACCTCCAATCCACGGTCGAAGCCTACGCCGTCGCCCACCCAACGGCCAAAATCCACATAATCCACAACCACTACCCACCGATCCCCACCCGTTTCCTGGACCCTCACTGCGACAATACCAAACTGCAATACGCCATGGACGTCTGCCGCATCACCAAGGACGCCTACGAAATCGCCCTGATCCGCCGAGCCAACGAGATCAGCGCCCACGGCCACATGAAGATAATGTCCAACATTGACACGTACACCACCGAGCGCGAGATCGAAGCCGATTTCATCTGCGAATCCATCAAACGCGGCGGCAAGCTCGCGTACGATACCATCGCGTGTTCTGGGCGCAACTGCTCCATCTTGCACTACGTAAAGAACGACCAGGAGTTGAAGGGGAAACAGCTGGTGTTACTCGATGCGGGCGCGGAGTACGGGCTTTACGCTAGCGATGTCACCAGGACATTTCCGATTAACGGAAGGTTTGGGAAGGAGGCGAAGGAGATATATGAGATTGTGAGTGAGATGCAAAATGTGGTTTTTGGGATGGTGAAACCCGGTGTGAAGTGGAGGAACTGTCATTTGGCGGCGGCGAATGTGGCTGTTGAAGGGTTGATCAAGCTGGGGGTGTTGGTCGGTGATAAGAAGGAGGTGGTTGAGAGTGGGGTTATCGGAAAGGTGTTTTTCCCGCATGGGTTAGGTATGTTCACCTTTTGAGAATCTTTTTCTCGTCTTGAAATTGTCATAGTTAACTTGTTTTTGTTTTAATAGGTCATGGCGTTGGGCTTGAGGTTCACGATACTCTGTATTACGAACTCATCTCTAACAGCGTGCGGTCGAGAAACAGACGCTCTCCGGTAATGCCTCTCGATGAATTCGAGAATTATATATCCCGTGAGGTGCATAATCATCTCAAACCCAACATGGTCGTCACAGTAGAACCTGGAGTGTACGTACCCGACCTTTCCGTTCCTCTTCCCTCAGGCCTTTGATCAAAAATTCGTGGAATAACAAAATCTCTAACCTAATTAATAAAAAACAGATATTTCAATCAACCCCTCTACGAGGATTTCATTGCTACCTTCCCAGAGAGGAAGAAATACATCGACGAAAAGGTGATAGCGAAATATTGGGACGTCGGCGGCGTTCGTATCGAAGACTGCATCCTCATAACCGAGGATGGGTTTGAGAACCTGTCGCATGCGCCTAAAGAGATTGCAGACATCGAGCGGATGCTTCCGATCGGGAGGATGAAGTAAATTGATTGCCATGTTTGTGGATTTGAATAAAGGGCGTGGAGTATACAATTGAGCATGTGAACGGGAGTATCGGGTATCATTTTTTCTCATCTTTTCTTGGAGCGTCTTTATCATTTCTTGGGTGATATATAACATATGTGGGAGTTCAAAGCTGAGAGATATCCTTCATGGTTCGTCTGTATCAGACATCTTTTGTTTTATGTGCTTTGTTACTATTACTCTTTCCTTCGAGAGGAGCGGGTTATCTATCAATATTTTAGAGCTTGAAAAGGCTAGAGCGAATCAGGACCCTGCACGGGACAAGTACATTGAGTCCCTTTGATTCATTTCTACATTTCTCATCAATGGTCCAATGTGAATCTAAGAAAAAACGCTGAGAAAATAGCCATTCAAAAAACCTCATTATTAAATTCGATTTAGATAGTCACCACATTCGAGTAGTGGCGTAGGATATACATCTACCTATGTACACAATATATTAATACACATATATACTGAAAGAGACGGCAATATAAAAATATAATTTAAAGGGGTATATAAAAATGATTTTGATTATATAAAGTAGTAATAGTAATCCCATTATTCATTATTCATCTCGTATACAAGGATCCAAAAACACGAATGACCCCTCCACAAGAAGAAAACTGAATAATAAAGAAACAATGGCCTAACACTAATGGCTATGAAAGAGCCTCGAAGAAAATGCCCATAATAAACCCACAAGAAAAGATAATCCGAAACACCTGGAAAAAGCGCCGATAATAAAACAATAACAATGCCGCTTTCTAGCAAGAAAAATAAATCAAAAACACTTTCAAGGGCGATCAATTGTCATAAATCGTCGTAATAATCAGGACACGACACCTATCTTCGGCGGGCGGGCTGTTCAGTCAGACCTCCGGAGCGAGAGCTGACGGGGGTAGGAGTCTGGCGAGAGACGGGGACCTGACGGATCGTAGGTTGACGAGAAGAGGTCGAGCTAGTAAGCTGGCGAGAAGTAGTGCTTGAGGATAGTCCTTGACGAGATGAGATAGTAGGTCCCTGACGGGTAGTTGTAGCAGCCGTAGCTACTCTGGAAGATGAAGCAGCACCGGCGTCACGTCGGAGCGCGAGGGAAGACTGGGGACGAACAGCTTGGCCGATCCTAGATTCCGGTCGAGTGGTTCGGGTCTTGAGAGACGACTGTGGGCGAGTCGTAGGAGAACGCCCAGATCGTGTAGAAGGCAAAGCAGCAGAAGCTTCGGCACGGGTAGAAGGTCCAGTAGCAGTCGAAGATCCGGACTGAGAAGCACCAGCAAGAGAAGACCTCGAGCGAGTAGTAGGCCCAGTGGTACTCGTACTGATGCTAACTTTCGTAGGCTGACTCTGGTTCTCTGCATCTGTTACAGCGACAGTAAGAATCGTCGGTCGACCAGTCCCGACAGAAGGCGCCGGAGGCGAAGGGGTTGCCGTAATTGTCAGAACTTTGGTCAGTTGAGCCTCGCTGACCTTTGGAGGGGAATTCCTAGCGGTCCGCTTTCTTAGATCCTCAAGATCTTCCTTGTAATGCCGGCTCTCAGTCTTCAGGTAAGCGCAAAGCTGTTCGCTCCTGATGCGAGCTTTTGTTTCGGCTTTCAACTGTCTCGAAGTCTGAACGACAAGATGCTTCAACGCGTTAACCGAATTCGGAAGGCTCTTATACGATGGTGAATCCAGAATCATTGCTTCTTCCTCGCTGATCTGTTCCAAGACGGCAGGCTTTTCTTCGTCAGCGTGAACGGAAACCTCATCGTTCAGCTTGACGGCATCATCATCAGAGGCCGGGTCGTCCGGCTTGATGGTATCGATAACGGGGGGTTCGCCGAGGCTCAAGGTGTTGGCGGTGACCTGTTCGTTCAGCTCAACGTCGTCAACGGCGACCTGTTTTTCCAGTTTGACAGTATCAACCGTGACCTGTGGTTGCTGCTGCTGCTGCTCCGGCTTGACGGCGTCTGTAACGACCTCTTCTTCCGCCTTGCCGATGTTGTGGTCCAAATCCTTCAGAGGAACTCTGGCATCGACGGACGAGATCCCTTCACTGCAACGGCGTTTCGCGGATCTATCAAGGATCCTTTGCGAGAACGGCTTCGAACGGCTCTTCGCATTGGAGAGGGGGACCATGTCGTCGCTGGTATCCTCCTCGTCGTCCTCCAATTGAAGAAGCCGCGGGTTGAGAGACTTCGTAACAGTGAGGCCGTTGAAGAGGCCGGCCGGGCCTTCGTTCTCCTCGTTCCCGTCCCAGTTGATGCCGTGGCCGGGCGTGGCGAAGAGAAAATCCGCCGCTGGTTGGACCTGGTGCAAGCGGGAGCCACCCCGCTTGACTGCTGCCGGCGTGGCAGCCACAAACCCCTTCTCCGGAGAGAAATTGAGGAATTGGCCGATGTCGAAGGTCGGCAGCTGTTTGAGGGGTGACATGTTCTCAAACAGTGTGCCCTCGGCATGAAGGCGGAGAGCGGACGGAGGGAGGAAGTTAGAGGGCGTGGAGGCGACGAGAGGACCCCTCAGGAGAGCCCCCTTGGTCTGAGATCTCTTGGATCTCCGAGGCCGGCTAGGCGTTTCCTCGTAGGGGTTGGGGGTTGGTTGTCCCCCGGTTACGAAGCGCATGGCGGCCGGAGTGGTGAAGACGAGTTGGGACTCGTCGCCGGCGAAGTGGTGGACGCCATTGGCGTCGTCGAAGTCCATGGCAAGGGAGAGGTTGCTATGAGTTATAAGAAAGGAGTTAGAATTGCATTCCTGACCATTGGGAGAAGACAGGAGAATAAGGAGAGGGAGGCCTTACAGTTGGTGACCGTTGATGGTCACGACACAGGTTGCCCTGTGGACGTTAGTAGCAGGAGGAGGAGGAAGAAGAGGAGGCGTAGGAGGAGCGACGGGAGCCGTGATGCGATGGATGTATGCGGTGAAGCTTGTTGGGAGGTTGACGATGGTTGTAGCAACCCTCGTTACACCCAATATATTATAAGTACTGGCTTAGTTATATTAGTTATTTGTGGGAATGGGGTGAAGTGGACGAAGTTTGTTTATTTTCTTTCTTTGTTGCGGTGCGTGCAGGGATGGCTGGGTTAATAACTCACGCCAACACTCCACCCAAAAAGTATTCGGCCATTTTGATTGGTGTTTAGTCTGGTTTGGGAAGCTGGAAAGGAGACTAGTTTCTAACAGGAAAGGTCTCTTTAAGGGAACAAGGGAGGGTTGCCCTTTTATCCCCTTCTCGTTGGCCCGTTCCGCTAATTTGAGTGGTTCCATTTATTGTCGAATTTCCTGATTCCGTAAATATGGGTTTTTTATTCAGATCTCTCGGTCTTCAAGACATTGTTGGTGTTGCTATGGCAACTTTACCACTTTTCCAACATTTCGACAACGCACCATACCGGAATATCAAGGACGATCCATCTCCCAACCAATACTGCCCAATCGAAGGACACAAGAGTAAATAGACAGATCACTCATCCATTTTAACAATGTTTAAGTATACATAAACAGATAGTGATGGCCGTTCGTTATTCATAAACACTACGTCGAAATCAAACACTAAACTCGAAGCAAGAAACTCCACGCAAATAAAACTCGGCGGATAGAAGACTCGAAAGGATAATAAGAAATCGCGAACAAAGTAAACAATATGCGAAAGAACTGAAAAAAGACAGTGAAAAAAAGGATTCTGATTCCATTTCTTCTTTTGTAGCCTTTTAGAAGGAGAAAAATTCGGATCGAGGCATAAAAAGTATGGCTTAAGGCCAACTCTGATGAAAGAGTATCTCGACCCTAATAATAATATAATAAAAGGACAGCACATGATATGAAAAAACTCGAGAAAGAAATTATAATCGATTCCTCCTCTTCCTGCCCGCTAATATATTGTCTTCAATGATGTGGGTAAGAAAGACAGAAAACACAGTAAGAGCACGGTGCATATTCGTTCATCGGAAGGGGAAGGGGAAGAAGAAACAAGTGAAAAAAGAAATAAGAGATAAAATCCCCCATAAACGCCATAACGCCATTCGAATGAAATGAGAAATGAGAAAAACCAGTTCCGATCTTCAGGTGATCATCGGCCCAGGCGGGCCTCAAAACTAGTACGGATCAGAAGGTGAAAAGAAAGGGTCAGTGATAGAAACTAGTAAAAGATTGATCCCTAGCGCAATTTTCTGTACGTAGGTCTACCTCTAATACCAATTTGGATCTTTCATCAGACGAGTAAGCGTACCTTCCTCCAACTTCCCATCCTAGTCGGGAAGATCGAAGTGCGTGTACTTCTTGATGAAGTCTCCATCGTTGTCACGGACGAACCAGTAGTCGTACAACGTCTTGACGTCGCGAGAAGTAGCATAATTGTAGCCTGGCCAGTTCTTCATCCCGTTCTCGAAGTGGTCCCAGATTTCGACAAAGTCGCCCCAGGAGGCTGTGTGGCCGATCCAATCCTTCGGAAGGATGTGAAAAGCGTACTTGCGTACCTTTTTGGTGGCGGCTGGGGGCATGATGTTTGGGTGGAGGGATTGAAGCTTGCCTTTCTTGACAGGTGCGTGACTGATGATGTTGTCTTGGTGGCCAGGTTGGAGGACGTTCCAGGTGGATGGATCGTTAATGTCGGAAACCATGGTGACCATTGTTGGTCCTTTCTTCTGTTGGGGTTTATGCGACTGTTTGAACGACTGTTTGACACGTCCGGCAAGCTTCTGCTGGGCAGCAAGCTTCTGTTGGCGAGCTGTTTCCATTGGACGAGGGCCACGGAGACGTTGAAGGCCTTGGGTCGGACGGATCATGTTGCGGTTGTAGACTGCAGGAAGAGTATTCTTACCGCCGCGGACAGAATGGCCGTTGTTCTTGGTGCGAGCAGCACCGGTCTGGGGACCACGAGTGAGGCCATTATTTGAAATATCAACCTTGACCAGTTCTGGAGCAACTCGATCCTCCAAGTCCAACTCGTTGATTCCGAGCATTAGCTCTTGCTCGGGAGTACGGGGAACGAAGAGAGTCTATTTAAATTACGTTAATCTGAGGGATACCTCGAAGACTAAGAGTGGAAAAAGAAGGAAGCAGAGGGTACTTACGTTGTAGAGCAAAGCATTCTCCTGTTCAGTGAGAGGGACTGTTTGAGTTTGACCAGCGCGCTCGCGAAGAATACGGATCATAAGTTGATCACGAGCGGCCGTTTCCTCGGGTGAAAGTTCGCGAAGAGGAACACGACGATGGATATCAGCCGTTCCGAGCGGTCTATTTGGCGGATGGCCTCCATCCTGATCTATAAATCATCCAAATTATCAGTTTGAAGAACCAACAAAATTTTAGAGGATATAAAAATCAAATGAAGGGGAGATACTTACCGTCCCAAGTTTCAACTGGAGCAAGGATGGCGGCCTTACGTTTCTTCATAGACATGTCATTGCTCGAAGCAACAGCATAATCGGTATCGACCTCCATTGGATCATCGTAATCAATCGGAAGCTGTTTTTGCGGAAGCTTCTCGCGAACACTGAACGTACGGTCGGACATGATTTCATCCGTGATGAGTTGCTTGAGCGGAGTCATGGGACCTCCGTCGTTGATGGCTTGCTCGCACTTGGCTTTGCCCAAAGTGCCTGGAGTTGGGAAACTCGGATGGAAAAAGCGCTTGATGCCCGCGTGGCCGAGGAAGTGGGAGAGATCGGGTTGGCCACTAGGTCCACGGGAGGAGCCTGCGAAGTGGCCGTAAACGCTGGTTCCAGCTTGAAAGGGGGTGTGAGGAGGAGTGTTCTGATCCATTGGGAATGGCATATTGATTTCCGGGGTATCTGGGCCGAAACTTGAAAGAGGAGAGGAGAGTGTTTTCAAAGTTCTGCGATGAAGGAATCAATCGTTGGAATCGTTCTTCAGAAGAAAGAAGAGAAAGAAGGATAGATCCTAGGTATGCAGAGGAAAATTGAAGATTATAGCAAGGGAGGGATGGTGGTAAGGATGAATGTTGACAAGGTTGAAATGATGATAGATGATGGTCGAAGGATACAAGCGACAATAATCAAAGAATCCACTAAACACGTAAAGGAAATATCTCTTCATGAATGAAGATGTATCTCTTCAATGAGATTTGAAGGAATTGTCTACAACAAGAAAGAATAGAAGGAAGGCAAGCAAAAAGCATACTACATACCGTTTTGATACTCTGTAGAGCGGTGTAAATGGTGTTTGCTAGCGTTGTTAGACTTGGTTGTGAATCTACAACGGGAGTCAGCAGGAGTTGACTTGCAGAAGAGAAGTTGAAGCAAAATATGTTAATGCAGAGATTGATACCAAAGAAGAAGAAGATAATGGAATTTACTGTGGTTTCGTTCGTCTTAAGATTCCAAGCGTAATGGGATCAGTCAGTAAAGTAAAGTTCAATAGGTTATACAGAGAGAACGTTAAAGTCGAAGTGTGGGGAAGTAAGAGAAGAGGAAGAGAGAAGAAAAGAAGAAAATCGGAAGTAGGAATAAATTGAGTACTTACTCCGTGGGGTATCAATTTGATGCGACGAGTCAAAAAAAAAAAAAAGAAATTCACTGTCGCCAACTCATCTTGTTAACACAGGCTTGTCTAGAATATTCGACGACGGGGGCAAACTTACCGAACAGAAAATATCTAAATAAAATTAATGTGAGCCTTGGGTGCCTTTATTGCTTCGAGGAGAGGTCGAGAGGTTGTGAGTTCGAATTCGGGTGGTGATGGGAAGGTGAAGATGTTTTTTGAAAGTTGAAATAAATTTTGAGCTGGAGTTTTATAGTCGAAAATTTATTGCGACGGAGCTTGAATGAAATATGTTGTTGTGTCTTTTTTGAAAGTTACACCAGATAGTATTTAGCTAGGCTTTTTTCTTCTTTTTCTCTTTTCTTTTTTCAAGTATTAGCATACATATAGCACTCTCTTCTCCACCCCTGTCTGCTGCAGTATTCACCACTTCGTAGTCATTTATTAATGTTTCCGGGAGTAAAAAACTCCCGTGAAATCCAATAAGCCCTCTCTTCATATCTTTCTTGACTTTATTCGCCGATTTCTCCGGGTTATCAAAACTGATAATTGGTAATTCAAAATTCTGAAATCCTACCACGCCCCAACTCTTTTGTGATTCGAAGATGGCGAGTGCAGCGCCAGAAAGTCCTTCAAAGGATTTAAATGGGACTTGTTCCTCTCCACTAATGCCTCTCCGCCACAGCCATGATCGTGAAAAAATCGGAACTTTCGCCTCTGAAATATAGCCTTTACGAAGTTTACAAAGAGCAAAGCCAATGCCGATGCTCCAATGCTTGGGGGTGGCAAGACCGATTTGCGGATCGATTGGGTGAAGTAGTCTCACGAGTTCTCCGAAGGGGACAATACCTTTTGTAGCCCAGTGCAGATTCTCACCTCTCGAGTTAAGAGGGCTGTTCGTTGATATAAGAGATAAATCGTGTTTATAGTTTGAGGGGAAAGGCTCTGTGGTTAATTCTGTATCCCAGGTTACCGATATTTGACCCTAGTTCTTAACGTCAATAACCTCCACGAAATGATCAGTTCTTCAATGTAAATATGCAATTTAGCTTACTTTTTCCTCACTCAAGCCGTATGTTACAGACCCCAGTTCGCCAACCTGGATTTGTCTGTTGTATAGCATGTCAAATAACCAGCGCATGCAGGAACGCTGTTCTAGAGATGCGAGGTGGGCGACATGCGTCGCCATCGTATCAAAAAGTTTCCCAGTGCTCTTTTCACGTATAGTCACTCCGACGGACGCATGTCCCACGGACCGAGTCGATTGCGGCCGGATCTCCTCTCCAACTCTGAAGCTCCCATGGGTTGGTTCAACACCACCGATCAAAAGGATTGCCCAATATCCTGCTATCTGGGACGGTATAGCCGTCCGGTTCTTCTCAAGCTCGCCTTTGCTTCTGAATAGCAATAGAACGGTGCCATCCACGAGAAAACAAAAAGTTTCCGCCCCGTATTGAGATAATACTTTGTCCACTTCTTGACTTTTTAAAAGCTCTTCCAACTGACAGTTCTGGAGAGGATCTTGACGGAAATTCCAGAGTGGAGCTAGTCTCCAATCTATCACGAGAACTGGTCGTTTTGCAATCTGCAATGGTATCGAACTGACATTCACGGGGATTTTCTCCAGTCTAATGAACCAAGTTTCCGTAGCTGCGAATTCAATGATTTTTCTTATCGACGCAGGGAGCAGTTTGATAATCTCTCTATAGTTTCTTTTAGTTGCAAGAACATCTGGGAGTAAAATGTCGGGCATTTCTTCGGCACGGGGGTAAGTTGGCGCCGCCCATTTATGGCCATCCAAGGCTGATTGTAGTAACGTCCGAGTCTCACGAGGTGAGCGGCAAAAGTTTTGTGCTGAGGTAGTTAAAATGTCGTTATATGTCAAAGATTTCGGTATAGATATGTTTATATATGAGCTGCCATCGTTTTTGGATTCCCCCGCCAGTTTGCTGGCCGGTAAAGGATGTTAACACAAGACAAGGGGAAATCCTAAGTCTGCTCAGGTCGCGATAGAGGTAAGTGGTTCAAGTAAGAAACTCCGAATAATAAGGTCAGAGAAATTTAAGCTAATAAACTCGCGCGCGATTATGCGGCGTTTCTCCCGAATTGGTCGCTGCTCCCGGACAACAGCTGGTTGCATATATCATTATTATTATTAGGTTTGGCGGACGATCTTGCGGGTCAGTCGAATTCTATTTTTGTCCGGCCATATTCTCTCATACATAATCACGACTTCTTCTATTAATTAGTTCTACTGGCAAAGAAGGTTGAAATCAAACGGTAGCCGCATTGTTAATGACGATACGCCTTTATAAACTAATACTCTTTTTACAGTTAATCATATTTATTTATATTATTGAGAGCTGAAATGAGCAATCATGGGAGTGTTCCAATAAGGATCATACGATGAGCTGCCTGGACGTAAAAATAGCCTCGCCCATGTTAACTTTTCTCTTTAATATTTTGTAAATCATGGGCTTCGATATCAAATTTTCCAGCTTGAAATTTTGGAGATTGGTGCATGTAAAATAAAACTCAAAGATAATTTAACGCATACCATCGTTTAACGGAAGTGAAATGACCTTGGAACGAGTTCCCTAAACTGTTTCCATCATATAGTATAATAACTGTATCATTTTCTTTGTTGTATTTGATAGATCCTATAAGAGCCCTCCAGCGTTCATAAATATTGCCTGGATGTCACTATAAATTTTGCGATTACATTAAACACGTCTAAATTACTATTAATTTTACAATACGGTAGCATTTCTCACCGTCGGAATGGTACAGAAATTCAATCGAACAGATTGCGGCATACTCATAATCCAATGAGATTCAACTTCAAAGAAGCGTAACTCTCATCAATTAAAGCCATCTTTAAAATTTAAAAAGATTTTTTCTCGCGGCAGCGTTGGAATCTCTGTGTTGCATTTGGTAAGATTTATTTTGTATTAATTTATAGGAAATCGTGTTAATGGAATTGCCGTTGCCCTGCATCAGATGATCGACTGGATACACAAAATTGTTGGAGAGAAGACAAAAGATGGTGTTCAGTTGGAAAATCCTGGTTGGCCGGCGGTCCGAGCCCATGATTTGCGTCTGGAGGAGCTAAGAAGACATGGCTGGTTTGCACCTTTGGTACCGGTATCACCTAGCTCATCTGCATGCAGGTGCCAAGGAAGCTATCATCGAAATCATGCCTGTTATCTGTCATATCGCGACCGGAAACTCTACTATGCGAGAAGAGTTCACGTGGTGCATCCCATGATGCGAGCGATACGATAAAAAAGGACTAAAAAACAAAGTCCCGACCCGACAAGCTAAAGAAAACGGCTCGAAAATCGAGGAATTAGATATGCAAGCAGCTCGCCATCCGGTTTTCTTTCTTTTGCATTTTCTTTTCTTTCTTGGAGTTGCGGTTGCACATGTAAAACGTTCAAGCAGGTGGCTTTTCCATAGTTACACATCTCCGCATTTGTCGTCGCTCGTGTTTGTTCCTAGCCAAGCTGGGTAGTCTTATCGATTATCGATAATAGGAGCTTTGGTAATGAAAAGCGATTCTGGGAGGTTCAAGGTTCTCCACTCTCGCATAAAGCTTCTGTTTGTAAACGAAGTTGTCGCCATTTCACAGCGACCAGGATGGTAGTGATATCGGAGCAGGTTTGGCTAGTGGTGGCTTTGGTCTGCAGTCGGCTAGCGGGGGGCCATTCTCATCCCTCACCTCATCTCATTGCATCGCTCGATTTCTCACAGGCTTAGGTTTCCTCGATCGAACAGCCTACCAATCACACACGCCAGCCAGGCAGAACCTACCGAATGATGACATGGGTGGCAGAAAATACAACCAAGATACACAACCTAGACATTGTTGGACACGGCTGTTAATTGGTATAGCCTCGAACACATTGTCAAGGGGAAGGAGGAGAAGTCCGATATACATGCCGCCTCACCTTGAAAGACGAAGCGAAAAGATGGTTTGGATGTATATCAGGAGCTTTGAGGCTATAGAGCTCGTCGTTGATCCCCGACCCACTTTGTCGAAGCCACTATCGAACCACAGCATGCGGTGCTAGTTTAGGGAATTGATAGAAAAAAAAATAAGAGTAGATGGACGGGCTCCACCGGCTAGAAGAAGAAGCTTAAGCAGCTTCTCATCCCATCTTGTCGCCCTTTTTAAAATCTCCTGCTTGTGTGTCGACTATCGAATGCGGTATCTCGAAGCAGACCGAGGCGCCGAAGTGTCAAAATGTTGAACTGAGAAAGCCCCATATCGATGCATACTATCCACCGCCCAGCCTGGCTGCAGCCCGAAACCTTGGATTCTGTGCTTAATATATTCTCGTGAAATATTATATGCAGGCGCACAAGGAAACTGGAACTAGCTATATCTGTCTATTACCAAGTACGATCGAGACTAGGGCTTTGAAGCACCAGAATAAGAGAAAGGAAGGCGCAGAACTCGCCACTTACCTTAAAGCCAAGTTGACGTATTTTTACTATTTCTCTGAGCAATCTTAGATTACTTTCTTGTCCTTCTCATCCCACGAAGTATTGTTATTTTAATAATATCCCTCCCGAACGTTTTCGTGGATCCGTGAACGCTCGCTACAAGCCTCCTCCACCACCTCGTAACTGCCCGTAGTAGCAATAGTACTCTTTTCTCCAGATTTACCCGACGGGTGGAGAGACGCTGCCCGTTTGCATACGTTTGCGTCGCCACGGTGCAGCGGTTGGTAGCCAGTCAAAGAGCTGGGAATCGTCTTAACAAGATGGACGCAACACACCCGCCAAAACTGTTCTCGCTGCTCGAACACCCGCCTTTCCACCGTCATTCCTCCCTCACCCTCGATCTCGCCCTCGGGACAACCGCTTCAGGCATGGATTTACCGCCAATTGCTGCTCTCTTCGTGATCCGGTTCGACATCAAGGCTGGGTATGCAATCTTCCCCTTGCACTTCTTGACTTCTTTTTCGCCTCAAACCGCGGCTGCGCGGGTCAGGAAAGGGTGGCTAATTCGCTATTGCGTCTTTGTTGATAGTTACTTGATCGAGTGGAAACAAGCGGCGACTGGAGGTTCGTTCGCCCTTTTGGTGTATATCGGAGAGTGTATATCATAATAGAAAGATACTAAACTTTCTTATCGCGGATAGTGAACCTCGATGGAGTGGAATACAAGTCGCTGCCGTCAGGCCTGCACAAGCTGAAGGAAGATTTGGTGTACGAGCATTCCTAACTCCCTATCCGAAGCCATACAGACCAGGTCGCTTACAATGTGACGGTGAATAAACAGGTACTTTGTACACCAACCCTTTGCTGGGGTCGCTGCCTTCATCAATGCCCCGGCCGATGAAACTAGTCGCAATTCGACCATGTTGTCTGTCGGAGTGTTGGTGCCCTTGACATATGGCAGACTCGGTCGCAGTTGGAGACATGCTCAAAACCTCAAGGATTTGGCAGCGTATGTACCCTCTAGATGATATATTTTCCTTATCGTTACCGCTTCGGTGCTGACGAGGGGAGGAAACAAGTATACTGGTGCAAGACCTTAAGGATCACTCTCCGCTCGAAAACTACTACAAATTGTATCGTGCCTCCGATGAGCTTATGGAACAGCATATCAACAACAAGAACACCTCTCATTCACCATCTATAACTCGTTCCGTCTCTTTCCAAGCCAAGACCCCTCCGAGAATGCACCTAAGGCACCGGTCGATATCAGACGCTACAGCTTTGCTTCTACCCGGACAATCTTTATCGCCTCACCACCCCGCTCTCTCGTTGCCGGACTACGTCTTGACCTTCGGTCCGCTCATATTCCCATTACACAGAGCTGCGCTTATGAGAAAGAGGATATTGATAGTTGCCGACGCCCCTGTTGAGAAGGCTTGTAATTTCGGTATGCTATGCTCACGTGCGCCCTTGTATATCGCAATTTACTAACTCCACATGTGCAGTCTATGATATATCCGTCCTCTCCAACATCCCCTTCGCTGTCGCAGATCTTACCACCTCTGACCTACCCCGTCTGAAGCCCCTCTTCAGCGTCGGTGTTCATGACATCCCAACACTTGAAATTGAAGCCGCCCAAATCAAGAATCGTGCATCAGGTCTTTCGTACACAACTAACGGTAGCGATTTGAACACTCCTGGAGAACTCGGAAGCTGGGTGGCAGCCACAACGGACAGCATATTGACAATGAAGAAAGATCTTTACGACGTCCTTGTCAAGCTCCCTCCCCCGGAAAGCGAAAATGCGGCCGAGAAAGTTTGGCCCACAATCGAAGACGCGGCCACAGGCGAACAAATCAAGGCCACCCAGAGAGATCTCCGACGGTATAGGGCGCTCAAGAGGAGTTTGAGTCGGTATGCCGGCAGCAGTCCTGAGAACCCGTTTCACGATGATGTTCCGGATACCCATGATGATGACGATGCGGGAAGCTCGATACACGAATACGACGAGAACGACGAAATAGTTCAACCTCTTCTAGAGCGCCGAACTTCGATCATCTCAGCCCGTTCGATACCA
Source organism: Dactylellina cionopaga (assembly GCA_036971295.1). Classification (NCBI taxonomy): domain Eukaryota; kingdom Fungi; phylum Ascomycota; class Orbiliomycetes; order Orbiliales; family Orbiliaceae; genus Dactylellina; species Dactylellina cionopaga. Next base: position 1,514,460 of record JAJTTY010000002.1, on the reverse strand, counting down.
CAATTTAAGGATATAGACTCGAACTCGGAACTGGAGGAAATTGTGTGCGAAAAACTTTCGTGGCCTCAACTTGCTTATGAAAGTTTCATCTGGTGGGCTTCGGCGGGTGAGCAGAGGATCGGTGGTCAAGACGGTGATTCTGAGGGACTTGAGGCAAGACCTGGGAGCGAAGATGAAAATACAGGTTACATTACGCCTCTCACATCTGGTGGGCAGAAGCCGGTGTTTTTGGCACGCCAGAGGAGAAGGAGTACCGGATTGAGTATATCGGGAATGGATGGCACTGGCCCCTTAGGAAACGCAGAGATGGATATCATTGCATATTTCCACAGGATGACTAGTCGGATTGTCGGTGGAATGGCGGATATCATTGATGCTAGTGGACTGGGCGAAGAGGAGGGAGAGACTGCGCCGCCTGATACTGAAGGGTTCGCTTATAGAGGTGACCCTGGCGGCGTGGACGAGGATAGGTGGGTGTTTGTGAGCCCCGAGGATATGCTAAGGTTGGGATTGGATCAGTGGAGCACGAACGATGAGAAGTTTTTGAGAGAAGTTACGAGAATGTGGTTTAGGAGGGATGCCGTGGTAGAGAGGAGTGGACTGATGATTTGTGGGATCAAGTTGTGCTGAAAGACGCCTTGGGGACGAAATAGTAATGTCGAGTCTTTTCTGATCGGGGTTTTCTACATATTTTTTCGGCATATCCTTTGCTCTGGTACACATTCATGTTGGGTTTTGTTTTGTTCCAGCGTCTCTCACCGCCGCATTAATGGCATTTTGGGGTCTAATGGATATGGGAGGAACTTTTGGCTTTGCATGAATATATGGACTTTTTTTCACATTTGTTTTCCATCTCATTTCGGCTTAGCGGGTATCGTATGATACCACTTGGATGTTTCTTGGATTCGCTTTCACTTTCTTTCTTTCTTTCTTTCTCATCTACGCATTTTCACCACTCTAGCTCTGGATGTTTGTATCTATTTCTTTGTACGAGCCGCGAATATTAAAGCAAAAGCCTTTTGAATGAAAGAGTCAAAGTTCATGACCATAATTCATTCGTTAGGTGTCAAAGCTACTATTTGATTACCACACTCTCAACACACTTTCATGAACAAGGTCCTCCTAGATGTCGTCCTCTGTGATAGCGTATAGATACGCAGATACCCGTTTTGTTGTATGGCCCCTTTCTAACTTGTGCTATTTACAGGGTCTAGAATAGGAGACTTGACCTCGAAACCTTTTCGAGAGCTCGCGATACCTTCCATTCCACGATCCAGACCGCTGGTGAACTTTATATCAAGAGACTTTCCTAGTCTTCTGAAAACAGTACTAGCTACGCGCCCAATCACTGGCTATCACTTGAAGCTTGTAATCTCCTGCCAGGAACTAAGTTTGCAAATTAAAATTTTTATAAAGCTTATATTACATTATTGGCGAAGGATGCGAACGCTAATCCAGTGAAATCGTTCCATGAATGTAGGAGGCTAGAATAAATCTGGCAGAGCGCATACATAAATAATCTGCTGTAGAGAACTTACTGTTGTTCTGGTGTCAATGTTTGATCATTTAGCGTAAGCAATATACCGCTAGTTTCCTTCGACGTCTATAGATATAATCCAACTTCAAAATGCACATCCCATTCACCGCCCTCCTAATGTTCCCCTTGCTGGCCTCAGCAGCAACCAATTCAACCAGTACCAGTGCCAATGCCAGTGCCAATCCTAGTACTAGTACTACGACTCGCAAGCCAGACCGATGCAATCTCCGTGGGATTAGCCGTTATGTTGCTATCATCCCCAAAGCGCAATCGTCTGACGTCAAATCATGGTGTGCCGCACAAACCACGACTGCAAACGCTACCGTCGATGTGACTTCTATTACCACCATCTTGAGTGTCGTTACTTTAGCACCTAAAACCGATAGGGTGGACTTGGACACAGACGAGGACTAGGACAAAGGGGACTAAAACTGTGACCGTTCATAGGAATAAAAGTATATATTTTTATTTCGCTCTCCGTCCTCGATCCTCAACCAATAAGACTTTGTAAGATTATAAGAGCTAATACTGTATTTTTTCACAACCAGCATCAACATCAACTGGCACCTTCAAACTCGCCGTTCGGAACACCGCACTTGCCGAACCTGTTGAGTTAACCGATGAATTCGCAACTGCAAACATAATAAAACGCTCCCTCCCATGGCCAATCGTCGAACCAGTAGAAAAAAGAGCAAATATGACAGGCCATAAACCAGGCAACTGGACCGACCTTCCGGACCAAGCTATCCAAGTCCTGTGCGCTTGCATGGATAGCCCGTGGAAGACACGAACCGCGAATGGAACTCATACACGCACGCATTGGAAGACTAAGACCAAGGTCACCACTACGACGGGTACGACGACCGAGACTATTACTTCGTTCAATGCTACGGTGACGGCGGGGACTGCTACTGTTGATGGAGAGGCTACGGTAAATGCTTAAATTATAGGGTTTATTGCTTGATTGCTTTTGAGGAAGAGCCCTAAATGCTGTATTGAAACATCTGTGCTAATATGTGACGTTGTTTGGTAGACTACTGTGGCGGTGGATTGAAATTAATCACCTTGTAATAGGCATAACAATGAATGTTTTGCAGAGAGTTATCTTCGATTTCTTTTGTTTTCGCGATAGAGTATTCTTCAATATTTTGTATTTGTAATCATTGCATAATTTTTCGTTTGTTACATGTATACAGACTTTGTGAAAACCAAGTATTTTCTTACAGATCCTAAGAAAGCTCTAATAATAATTTGGGATATTATTAATATTAATAACACCACAATATCCAATAATAATTTTTTTTTATCTATGCACAAAAGAAACCAATTGAATGAGAAAAGAGTTCATAAAATAAATAAAAAGCACGCATCAAAGGATGCTAAATACATCTCGAAAGACGCTATCTCCATGACCGCCAAAAAAGTTTACAGCTCATCGTGTTTATTTTGCTGGGCGGTTTCCTCTGTTTTCGCCTCTGCCTCCTCATTGCCACTCGGCTTCTCACTAGCCGCTTCCTTGGCCTTCCTTTCTTCTTCTTCCCTCCAGTTATCCAACATCTTCTCTAACTCCTCGTCACTCATACCTTCGATCATCCTATCCACGCTCTCTTCTAATCCTTCAACATCCATGACGGAGTCAAGCTTGAAATGAGCCTTGGCCTTTTCCATCTTTGCTTTCCTCTCTGGCGTGTGCTGTACCTTTGGCTTTCTAGGTGGAGGTGGGGGGATGTAGCTGTTTTTTGTTCTTTGGGAAAGCTTCTGGATGTTCTTTTCTAGCTTTTGGCTACGAGATTTGAGGTCCTTGGTGAGGAGCACCGGGTCCTCAAAGGCCTTCAACACCTTTTGTTCCTTAGACTTGTCCGCGAGCCATTTATCGCCTTCAACAACGACAGCATCGAGATCATCAACGTCCTGCTGCGTGTACAGCACCACAGGGGCGGGTGTGGGAGTCGGTTTCCTAGTCGACTTGGGCTTGGTCTTCGTGGTCTTCGTGGAAGTCGAGCTGCTTGATGAAGTATCTTCCAACTTATCAAGTGGATCTTTACTCTCGCTTGCAGCAGCAGCAGATGAAGCGCTAGCCTCGGCGGCAGCTGATGCTGCGGCTTCGGCGCTCTTACTGGACTCGGCCTCGGCGGAAGAAGAAGAAGCAGACGCGGCTGCCTCAGAGGAGCTGACGCTTGCGACAAAGCTGGTGGAATACTTTGACCAGCTTTCGGCATCTACGGTATGCTTGGCGATGGCGGACTTCATCTTATCTATGAGTTTCTTACCGTCCTTAAGGTTTGTCTCGAGGCGTGTGATCGCGTCAGGTCGCTTTTCTGCTTCCTGTCTGCGGCTGGTAATTGGCCCTTCGAGGTCTTTCAATTCCTTGAATCTGTCGAGAAGGGTCTGGCGATCCGCAATGTCGGCTTCATGAGTATAGATCCATTCAGAAAGCTCATTGATCTTGCCCTGCATTTGCCCCCGCTGTAACTCGGTGGAAACGGCGATAAATGCATCGGAAGTTAGAAGTTCGGTGGCGCGGTAGGTGAACGCTTCAAGATTGTTCCTGGCTTCTTCGCGCTGGGCTCTGGTGGTATCGTCGGTATCGAAGACCTTGAGTTTTTGCTTCGAATCTGCGAGTTCGTCGCTCGTGCGAGGGGCCAGACCGGCGCGTTCAATCGTGAAGGAAATTGGGATCCTTTCAATCGGTTTGCCGTTGGTACCAGTGGGGATGGGAGCAGCTGAGGTGGTCTTCGATTTCGACTTGGTGGTCTTAGTACTGGATGATGACTCTGCAGACTTTGAAGATTCCTCGTCCTTCAGAACCTTCTGGTCCTTATCCTTGCCTCCAAAGCCAAAGAATCCCTTCACATCATCGACGAGACCGGCCTTCTTCTCTTCGTATTCGCAGCTGACATCGCCAGATAGAACTTCTGGAAACCCGTACTTTTCTCCAAGTCTGATGTCGAAGGTTGTAACAATGGTGCTTTCGAGGCAGTCAAAGTCGGCCTTGAGCTTAGTAAGGGTGTCAGTCAAGTTGGTTGTTGTGATTTTATAGACTAATTCCTTAGGAGATTCGGGGACCAGAGGGTGGCCGAGGATTTGGTAGAGATCAAAGCTGAAATCATTGTTCATCTTGAGAGGAACGAATCGGCTGTGACCACGCCAAGCCGGGGCGGGGAATAAATCTTGGAGGAGCTCTGAGCATAGACGGTTAGCATGTGTCGGTAGACGTGTCGACACAGTGATGGTACGCACCTTTTCCAGTTGCTTCCGAGTTCCATTTCATTCCAACGGTGTAAGAGCTGACATCTTGTACCCTAATATCCTTAACCCTGAAAAGTTTGCTCAGGGAAGCACCTCTGAAGGTAGCACCCATAACCGCAGCTTCGTCTCCGTTGACATTCTTCGAAATCTTTTCGCTACCGATAAGGTCAGACAGAACCTTTTGGACGAATGGTGCTCTCACACCACCTCCAAAGAGAATGATACTATCGATCTCCTCAAGCCCGCCCTTCATCTTGTCAACTGCATCGATAATCGGCTTAGTTATCCTGACAACATATTCTTTGAGCAGCTCTTCGAATTCGCTTCTTTGGATCTTCCGGCTTCGGAAATCAACATCTGGGAAGAAGCTCTCGATCGAACTAGTGGCCTCGCTGTTTGCGCTGAGGATGTGTCTAACCCTGGTAGCCTCCTTCCAAAGCTTAGCCACTTGCTTTCCAGTCAAAAGCTCCTTGATGGGCTTTCCTTCCGCCTCTGCTAGTTTCTTTCCAGCCTTGCTTTCCACGAACTGATTGAGGAGGAGATCGAACATCTTCTGGTTGAAGGTGTCACCACCAAGGGACCTGTCGAACCCAACACCAAGAGCCGAGACATCGGTAATAGTCTTGTTGAATCTGCCATCCTTAATAGTCTTGGCTCGAACTTGCACTACCGTTGCCGTGGTGGATCCAGCCCCCATATCGTAGATGATGTGTATTTCGCCCTTGGCATCTGGAGTGAACGTCCTAGGGATGGCGTAATTCAATCCAACGGCTACACCGTCGCTGATAAGCTCCATAACATTCATCCCTGCCATCTCAGATGCAGTGATAATAGCATGCCGCTCCTCGGCGGTAAAGTACGCTGGAACAGTGATAACGCAGTCCGTGATCGTATTGCCGTCATTGGCAAGCGCCTCTCCAGATCTACGAACGGACGAAAGTTGCATGGCGATGAGCTCTTCGAGCGAGAACTTGCCTTCCGGGGCAGCGTCACTCACAAACTCGACTGTTGAACGGCCGGGGTTCGATGCTAGTATCAATTTCAAGCTGGGGAATCGCTCCATATGGTTCACCACTTTCTCGTCTGTAACTTCGTAGGCACCGAGGAGCTGTTTCAAGTTCGGGTAGACATCGTTGGGGAACCTGGCTGCGAAGTTGACGGCGTCACCGCCGTATAAACGTTCCGGGCTCGTGTTGGGAATGTGGGTGGAAGATTTGGGCTTGAATGCTACCGCTGCGACTTCTTTTCGTTTGGAGTCCTTGGTCAGGACGATTTCCATTGGGATACCCGGCTTGACCAAGGCGGCCTTGATGAATTCGGAGCCATAGTCGATACCGAGGATCGACGCTGACGCGGAAGCGAGGGAGCTACAGAGGAGGGTGAGGGCTGCGAAGGTGGCTGTGCGGTTCGTATAACGCATTTTGGGAGAGTGTAGGGCCTTTGCAGGCTTGGTATAATGAGGTCGATGCTCAGATCAGGAATGTATGTGATATGTTATAATAAACGGTTTCCGTGATTTTTTTAATAAAAAAAAGAAGATAGTGGACGAACAAATGGCTGAAAGGAAGGTCAACCCGATCCAATGAGAAACAATTGCGGCTGGGGGGGATTTTTCTTCGAGAGGCAACTAGGTCTAGATTCGAAGGCTGCACAAGTGGGATTCTATGCGGGATCCATGTGGCCAATTCGTCGTGTTCTTGTAGCTTCCCGAGCCTTTGGGATCTCTCGAGGTTAGGTCGGTCTGAACAGCCTGTCAATATCGCTACGACCTGGGTTGCAACGAATGACAGATGCTAGGAAAAGCGCACTTTTGGGGGAGTCAATTGACCTGCAATTTAGGGATATGAGTGTTTCTATTAAGTTGAGAGCAATATGGGCGGTTTGTCGCCACGGTGTCAGCAGGACTTTGAGGTTGTGTGAACAAGTGGCCTCTCCACAGACTCTCGAACTCCAGCTTGTCGTTTTGGTTGTTGTTGGTTTCGACGTCAGGTCCAACACAGCCAGGGCAGGGTAAAGTCCCCTCGTGCTGTTACCCGGCGTTCCGGAAAAACTACATTTGGAAAGTGGGGGCATGGCAAACATCTTGAATTTCATAAAGATGGGACGAAGTCAGTCCGGGCGTCCGTCGGTTGGTTACAGGCCTGGTAGATTATAGTTTGTAGTTTCGAGGTAAGATGTTTCTCTTTATTTGATACAGATTTTTGGACAGTGGTGGGTTGCCCCGTTAGATCCAGGACATATGTACAGTTATATGATCTTTTTATATACAAATTTACAATTGTATGACATCCGGTGTGGTCACACGATGCATCGTCTCGTATCTGGTGAACATCGTTAGCATGAGCGAAACTCTAGGATAATACTTGGGGTAATAACATACCGTTTCCCTCGGAACGCCCAAACACCCCAATTGCTTTGGCTCAATTGGCCACTCGGGTCACTCCTAAACGCCACAGTCAGCATTGATTAGTCTCATCCGCAGGTATATAGGCATTGAGCATACTCAAGTATGTTCCATCTTAAACTACTAAACCGATTCTCGCCAGGCTCCATCAATATATCAAATTCTCCTTTCGCTTTTTCATTTACCCATTCAACATCGGCTTCCATATCTTCCTTTGTGTACCCAGTCACAATGATCGGGCATTTGGTTTCCAACAGCATTGGGAGCGTCTCCTCCCAATCCGTCATGCTTGCGGGATGGCTGAACCCAGGATGGAACAACACAAAGACGTCAAAGTACGGATCGTAAGGAGCAAACGTGCCGGTTTTATGTAACGTGTGGAAGTATTCGTTCACGCTGGAGATTTTGATACGGGGCGCAGGGCGTTCGAAAAGCGTGCCGAAGGGGTTCCCGGGCGAGCGAGGTGGCGGCGGCCATTCCAAATGCCTGGGGCGTTGGAGATAAACTTCGGGTCCGACAAAGGCGATGTGGAAGTTCACCCTGGGAAACATGAACGGCAGCTGCGCCCAAACTTCACGCGGGAGAGAAGCTTCACCCCGAGCACCGACAACGAATATTCGCATTGGTGGTGGGATTTGCTTTTGATTTCTGAGAGTGCCGTCACCCCCGGCTAGGACGGGATGAAGAGAGTATCGTGTAGCTAGGAAAAGTATAAGTATAATGTTAAAGCTGGGAAAAAAAATTAAGTACCAAGCAAATACCTGCAAAACTCTTCAGTCCCTCATACGTCAATCGATTGGTTAGATTGTACGGACTGAGTTCGTGTATGATACTCCCGATGGTGACTGGATATGTTAGAAGTTTAGTCACCTGTCGTAGAGACCTCATATCATTGACGGCTTCAAACTCTCTGGTATACAAGAATGTATCCCAATTGGTGAAGTTGATTAAGCAATCATCCTCCTGCTCTAATAGCTGGTATTCGAACTCCGGGAACTCCCGTCCGGACCTCAGGTCGTGCTCGTCCTCATTGATCTCTCGCAACGTCTCACACACTAGGATGTGGTTTTGGTAATCGTCCATCCAGTGGTCTTCGCAGCAATATAGAGGTATCCCGCAATCGGGGCATTCGAATTTGACTTGGTGTTTCCCAACCTCGTGTGGCACGTCGACCGGGCACACGGCGCGTTCTTGTATCCTCTTCCCGAGTTCTCTCATGTCCGGTATGGGAGATTGTGATAACGGGTGGAATAGATTGTCCTGAGCGAGCAGAGCAACCTTGGGCGGTGTAGCAGGCGTTGGGTTCCTCCATTTTTCTTTTACCATCCTTACCCGTTCCTTCTTACGTTCCTCTTCAAGATTCTGCGGGAATCCTGGCTCCGGGACCTTGTTCGGGTCATCGCGACTTAGAAAGGAGAAGATTGATCGAAGAGGTCGTGAAGCGCTACTGTAGGGTCGAGATTGAACGACATGGCGGGGTAGTATGCGGGTGGCTCGAGCAGGCTCGGATAGAAGGGTACCTGCACAAGCGCAGCCTCTGAGAGACCTCGTAATCGATCGGGAGGGCTTCATTGGATTAAAGGGACCTCTGTTTATATCATAGTTCGGATCTTGATATCAGGTTGTCTTTGTCGCTTCTGGTTGTCTTTCAACAGCTAGCCCGACGTAGCTGCAATAGCGACGACGGATTGCTGGTCGGTTGTTCTGGTACAAATATGATTGGCTCTAATTTGAAGGTCGAAGCAAAACTGAGTGAGTGGTTGACAGGGATGGCAAGTTGTGGTATGGCGGCGGGATGGAGTGATACTGTAAGCGGTGCAGGCAGGGCAGGCCGGGGTCTGTCGCATTGGGTTCCTGCTGTTCCGTCATGGCCCAACTGACAGCGTGGTCACCAACATCCATCGATTCCAGCCGGAATCTCGACTCGACTCGACATCGGTCTCATCTCATACCAGAATACTCTTCCGCCTAGAATAAATATAGCAACAGGTGCCCGGTCGTCTAGCCGTTCACCGTGTCGATAGCGATCAACCAGCGAGGTGTTGAGATCGCCGGATTCGCACTACACTCACAACACAGTTGCCCGTTGCTCTTTCTGCGTGGTTCGGTTTATAAGCCCGTCGCCGAGAAGTAGGTCCTCTTGTACATGCCGCATTTACATTTCCATCTCTCGATCGATGGCCTTTCTGCTTACTTGCTCAATCGTATTACTTAATTCTTCTTTGTTAACATGCCGATGATAGGATATGCTTCAATCGTTCCCATCCAACTAGTCTACTAGGTTATACAATCTCCCATATTCCGTCACGTCTCGAAGATATACCTTAAACCAACCAACCACCCATCAGCCCTCTATAACCACCGTCTAGAACAAGGCCAACATCGATCGAAAATGGCTTCAGCTGCCTCCGGCGAGGCAGTGCCCTCGGAGGAAAGAATGGTATCGGTCAGGATTAAAGTCATGAACCCTGGGTCTCCGGAAGCACGGATGATCTCAGAGGATATTAGCCTTTCATCCACCGTTGGTGACCTCAAGCAGCGGATCAAGTCTTCTACATCGGCCAGCTCGGATCCCGACTCTCACCGACTACGATTGATTTACCAGGGGAAGCAGTTGGCAGACGACACTGTCTTGCAGGAAGCCTTCCAGAACAACTCGGTACGTTACGGGTCTCTATTTGGTCGCCATCTGGTGATTGATTGTGGCTGACAGACCTATTTCTCATTAGGGTGGCCCCGTTAATCTGCATCTTGTTGTACGACCGAATCCGGAGGGGAACACCACAACTACTATTCCTGCCCGTACTCTCCTCCAACCGCAGCCGGGTCCGTCGGCCAGTTCTTCAACTCCAGCAACTCTCAGTCGCACCCCTGCACCTCCACCACGATACACTGGTCTCTCAGATCGCCCAGCTTCAGTACCTGCCGCTGGCCCCACGCAACCTCCCAATCGCTCGGCTGCTCCTATCGCTCCCCCCGTTGGCCTTCCTCGAGGTAACATATTTTTAACCCTCCAGTTACCGCATTGTTGTGCTCATTATTTATGAATTTTTAGGAATCCCACCGAATGCCCATATTATAAGCTACAATCGACAGGTTACTATCACTACCACAGGGCATATATTCCGGCGGCCGCAGGCTGGGGCACTGGAGAACCAACCCCAGGCTGCAACTTCGAGTTCTTCAGAACCTGGAACTGCAAACGCTGTAAATACTGCGTTCGTGCACCCCGAAAATGGCCTTGCTGGCACTCAACCCACTCCTCAGGCAAGTCGAAACAATCAAATACCCGCCCCTTCAGAGCAAGCCTTCACCGTAGTCTTAAACCCCGATACCCACCCTTCTCCAGCTAGCGGAATGAGAACTAACCGGGTTCCCACACGGATTGTACATATGCAGACCCATACCCTTCGCTTCACCACTCAAAATCGTCCTGATATCCCCAGTCCAGGTGTTGGTCCAGGGATTCAAGGTGTATATTCCGCTCCTCATGCTTTTGGCCTACCTCAAACATCCAATTTTCCAGGCCTGACCTTTCCAGGGACTGCTCATACGCAGAACATGCAGCAGCAGTACTGGCTGTTGCAAGGTCCAAACGGCGCGAACTCGATTCTTCTTTCGCCTCAACCGCCTCCGAATTACAATAACCCATGGGCGTTTTCTCCCCCGAGAATACGATCACCATTGGCCCCTATAGGCTCCCATTTATCTCCACCGCCCGGACTCAATCTTAACGATCTTGCCTCAGCGGGAGCCTCTGAAGCCGAGCTTCGCCAACGTGAAGCTGCCTTAGATGCTGAAATCCAAGAAATTCATCAAAGGAACGTGCAAAGAATGGCTGCTATTGATGAACACCAACGCCAGATTCTACGCCTTACCGCTGAGACTCAAGCTCTTGTGGCGGCCGCCCAGGGTCCTGCTGCTCAACCTGCAGTTCCAGCTGTAGCACCACCAGTCGTCAATCAACGTCAACTTTTTAATCAAAACCCACTTAATAACGTCATGGATTTCTTGCTGTGGATTGTTGGAGGTGCTAACCCGAATATCGCCGGCCCCTCTCAGCAGATGATCGAAGACTGTTTGCGCTGGATTATGAACAATATCTGGCTGGCGGTACGGCTTGTAGTTGCAGTCTATCTCCTTGGTGGAGGTAGAGACTTCCGTCGTGATGCTGTTCTTTGGATCGCTGTTACGGTCATATTTAGTGAGTAGTGTGAACTCGCTCTTGAATTTTTTGGTATGTGGTGCTAATACTATTTGTTACCGTAGTTTGGCAATCCGGAATATTTGATACTTGGTTACGTCCTCTGATTGGTCGCCTGAATGATATGATCCCGGATCCCAACCGTCAAGTAAACCAACCTCAGCAACCTCAGGCTGAACCTGCGGCGGGTGCCCAGCCCGCAGCACGCAATCCCATTCCAGATGTGCAACAAATGGCACAGAGATTGCTCGAACAACATAATGATCGTCAAGCAGGCGGTGTTCTCAATGCTATCCAAACAAGTGTTGGTATCTTCCTAGCCAGCTTAATCCCTGGCCTTGGAGAACGCATTGGAAACGCTAGGGCAGCTGAAAGAGAGAGACGATTGCAGGTGTTGGAGGAGGCTCGAGCGGCGGCACTTGCCGCGCAAGCCGAACAAGACGGGACTGGTGAGGCTAACGCTGCTGCTGCACCAGCTCCTGATGAGAATGCAGCCAATCAGCCTCATGCCCAAGCTCCGGGACCACAAAACGCCGATGTTGTCAACGCAGCGAGGGATCACTTTGGTGATCAGCGAGCTGCAGAACTTTTTGGGCCGCAAGGCGAACAAAACGGAGCTGATGAAGATGTGCAGGCATTGTTTGGATTTTAAATATGCGGCAATTATTGGCACTCACTTTTAAATACGATTTTAATGGGTCTTTTGTGGTCTCCATTTGAATACTTTCGTCCTTGCTTTAGGGGTTCTTTCCCGATGTATACATTTTTGTTCCGTCTTGTTTTGGTCTCGAGAAAAATACTTGCGTTGGTCGACTAAAGCATTCGTGGAGTTACCGTTAACGTTTTTCAGTTTTTATGACTTTAAGCTTAGTAATTTTGTAAATAGCTTCATTTGGCGAATGTTCATCACCGCGACTAAGGCTCAATTATTCCAAGCCAGATACAAACAGGGAATATCTCATCTCACAGTGCAAACTCTAACTTCAATTCCAAGATCTAAAAAAGCCTGGTCCGAAGAGTATAACATCCAGTTTCTACTTCACTCTTGACGAGCATGAAACTTTCAGATGGTAAAAAGTCGTCTCCATTTACCGTACTCGGACATTATTACTGATGACGGATAATTGCTCTTTAAACTTGTAAATCATAATTTTATGCCTTTTTGCTCGGTATTCTTCCTTCTGTCTCCCACCTCTTCACAGCTTCTTTTGCGCATTGCTCGATCCATCTCCAGTTTCCCCATACCCCCCAACCAGCCATAAATCTCATCCAATCTACTACCGCTACATCCCATTGTTCCTTCAATACTTCATAGGTATACCCTGTTTCTTCGTGTAACTTCTTTCCCTCGTGACTGTTCATATAAGCTTCGCTCAACTCATTATAATAACTCCTCAGTAGCCCTTCGAGATCCCTTGTTAACTTCCGATCCACCGTCGTTCCTAAGAAATAAACCAAATCCACCGCCGACGTCGCGATCCCACAGTATTGAAAATCGTACAACGCAGCTTTAATTTCTTCGCCCATCGTCCTCGGATTCGAGCTGAGGAGGATATTTGCACCCTTCACGTCCCCGTGAACTAGCGTTTTCCATTCTTTCTTTTCATTCTCGATTCTAAGATCTACGTCTTCGATCCACGGGAGCAGCCAGTCGTATTCTCCGGAATCTAACAGATTGGAGAATTCTTCGCTTCTGGTGGCGAGATACCAGTAACCGCCTCGTTGCCAGATGCCGTTTGTGGTATCCGGCGAGGAAACGGATAAAGGTGCGGTGATTGGTGTGCCGATTTTCAACGTCTCCGATGATGACGACGATACCTCAGATGCCCAATATACGCCATGAAATCCGGCCAGCCATTTAATTACCGCTGCTGTGGCGGCGGTATCCGTTGATCCGTAGCAAGAAACGGGGTAAGAAACGGATAAATCTTCTAAAAGTAGTTCCCCGGCGGAGTCGTTGATTGATATTAGATCCGCTACTTTGGTCGCCGGGACGTGGGAAAGTAGAGGGGAGAGATGGGTGTAGAAGTAGCGTTCTACGCGGTAGGAGATTAGTTTGCGGAGGTGGGATTCATCTGCTGTGGTTTTCGTCGTTGAGGGTGGGAGTATGGATTTGAGGATTAAAGTCGTGGTGGGTGTTGTTGTTGTTGCATTCTGGTTATTGCTGTCGTTGGAGACGGTGAGACGGGAGATTGAGCCGTAGTTTGACCAGAGACTGCAGATGGTGGTGGAGGTTTTGAGGGTGTATGATGACGGGAGGACGGTGGTTCCGAGCATTGGTATGAATGAAATATGAGTATTATAGGCGTATGATATTGGTGGTTGATTTAATATGAGATAAGCCATGTACATTTAATGGATTGTACATGTATTGAGGGCGCTGTCGTTGGGAGAGCTTTTGATTTCTTGTTCTGGTTCTTGCTCTTCGTATCCAGCGTCCGGTTTACGAGACAATTCCTGTTCGGTTTCTCGTTCACTCTCTGTCGCTGTTGGTGGCGAAAACTCCATAAATGTTACAACACCCGAATCAAGTCCAAAGATAAAAGTATTGCTATACGCAGTTGAACTTACTCGTCGACAATCAGGAGGGAGCCAAAGCATTTCCTCCCTACTTCGAATCACCCAATTATTTTTCAAAATTAGATTTCGGGGGGGCTGTGGACGTAGTCTCGTTTTACGACGCCTAGGGCATGGTTGCACTGTACCCATAAAGAACCCCCCCTCGGTGTCTAGCTCTATGCATCGACCCTCTCCAGAGAAAGATAGCTTGCAGTTAAGGTAATTGTGGATCAAGATCGAAATGTCGATATTAAACTCCTGTAGTACGACTTCCGCTCCTAGGTCCCAGATTGTAATTTTTTGATCACCAGCTAAAGCAAGCAGCTCGCAGTCCGGTGAGAATGCAATAACAGGTCCTACTATTATGGGGAGGTGTTCCATTGTACTTGGGGGCGCCCTTAGCCTCCGCAGCAATACTCCTGTATATGAGTCCCAGAGTTTGATCTCCTTATGTGCGGCTGATACGATTAGCCTGCTGTCTGGTGAAAAGACAATCGTGCCACAGCTGCAATTTTCAAGATTATATCGCGGAATTTTTGTTCCCAAGACCCACAGCTTGATTAGGATTTCACCTCTGCTAAATGTTGATGCGATTAATTTACCATCTGGCGAGATTATGACTTGCAAAAAGGGTATCTTAGCATCAAAGCACAAATAGTAGTCAAGCTGCGCCTGCTCTAGCGAGCAGCATGCTTCCTCAATGGATATCTTAGGATCGCTATAGTAGATAGTCTGCACAATATTTCCTGTCTTTAAGCTCCAGACCATAATTATAGCACCGGATCTCGAGTCAGGGTAAGTCGTTGTTCCAGCAGCAAGCAGTGTGCTATCTGGCGAGAAGTATAGATAGTTGATAGAGCGAGTGGTCACGCTACTTTCGAAAATCTGTAAAAGTGTCCCTGTAGTTGGATTCCAGAGCTTGATAGGTCCGGTCCTTGCTGCTGATGCGGCTATTTTGCCATCCGGTGAGAAAATTACGATCCGAGCTGGAGTTAATTCATCAGACCAAGCCGTGGAGAGTCTCTCCAAGGTATCTGACGGATGCGCCCTAGCAGCACAATCCCACAGCCGTATGGCATTTTCTGATAATAAAGCCATTAGCTTTCCGTCAGAAGAAATACTCATGACACGAACCGATGTCAAATGCCCATCCATTATCTGTAGTGCTGCCCCAGTAAACGAATCCCAGATTTGGATGATTCCGTCATCGGCCACTGCCACCGTCTCTCCATCCGGTAAGAACGTTATATCTTCTAGTCCTAATTGATCATCTATGTTTTTCTTCGATCGTATCCACAGGGTTGTTCCCGTGGCTATACCCCACATAGAAACGCTCGGGGAAGCATAACAAATCGCAAGCGAGCAGCTTGCAATCCGGCGAGATGGCCACGCGCATAGGGTAGCCCAATAGCGTGAACTCAGCTGGATAGTTCCTCGTACGTGTAAATGTTTGTAAAAGGCCCCCCTTAGTCGAATCCCAAAGCTTAACAGAGTTATCGTTCATCGCGATTGTGACTAGTTTATCTTCAGGCAGGAAGGTTACCAATACGATTGGACCCCAATGACCTCTAATTGTCTGCAGTAATAGCCCCGTGGTGCAGTCCCAGAGCTCAACAGTTTTCCAGTCCGACTTAGCAATACGTTTTCCATCCAGTGAGAATGCCACAGTCATATCCCAAGTTGGAACCTCAATATTAGGAACTTCCATGTCTAGTGCCTCCTTTTCAAGTATCCGCAGCAGCGTTCCCGTATTTAAATCCCATATATTGAGAGCTCTAGTACTAACCACTGATGCCAACAGATCTTTCTTTGGCGAGATGGAAATAGCTTTAACCGAGACCGGATGCTTAAGTGTTCTCAGTTGCACTCCTGTGACTGAATTACAGAGTGTCACTATATCTTTCGATATGAAAACTACTAGCTCACCATCGGCTGAGATATCTCCTGTGAATTCACCGTCTGGTGGCGGATGCCAATCAAATAAATTGAGCTGTAATTTTGTAGTCAAGTTCCAAAAACTGACCATTTTTCTCGTCTTTTCTTCATCCAATGTAATTGCAACCAGCTCGCCATTTAGCAAGAATTTCATAGCAATGATAATACCCCAATCCCCCCTGATATTCTGGAGAATTAACCTTGTAGTTGGATCCCAGATTTGAACCGTCTCAAAAAATGCAGATCTGGCTATAGCTACTCTCTCATCGTAGGATATACAAGCAAATATTTGTTTCGTATATCCCACATCATCTGAGCCAATCGAGTTGGTACAAGGCAATGCTGCTGATTGTACTCCCGTAGTTAAATCCCATAACCCGTAGGAGTCAAGGCGCGGGACCGACGCAAACATCTTGCTATCTGAAGAGAATTTTATCGATTGAGCCAATGCCCAGTCCCCTTTGATGGTCTGCAAAAGCGTCCCGACAGCTGTATCCCAGTACCTTATCGTGCTGGAGTCTGCTGATATGAGCGTATCATTCGTTGGAAAGGCTATAGCCAAGACAGAGTCTTCGTGGCCACCAAATGTTTGTAATACATTTCCTGTAGTAGGGTCCCATAGCTTAACAGTTCTGTCACTTGAACCCGATGCAATGAGCTTGCTGTCTGGGGAGAACACTACAGCATCGACTGTGCTCTGATGCCCCTCGAGAGTTTGTAACGATGCTCCAGTAGACGAGTCCCAGATTCTGACAGTTTTATCCCATCCCCCTGACGCAACTAACTTGCTATTCAAGGAGAAATCTACAACACTAACCCATGTAGAATGGCCCTCCAGAGTCTGCAATGTTGCGTCCCAAGCTCGTCCCACTTTTGGTAACCGATATATCCTGTTCGGAATCCGATGCTGAAACATATTTCTAACTACACAAGTTTCCGGAGCGAACACGATTGCGGATGAGTATAATTGGAGTGGTGCAGCGTCAATTATCCAATGGTTTTTTAGAGTAAACCGGTTTGCGTCATGTAGGAACCTGGATAAACTTTTACTGCTTTCGGGGTTCTGGATATTCTCGCGTTAATATATACAAAAGCGAAAGAAAACAAAGACTCTCGAACTTACAATGAGAGACTGCAAGGTATGAATTAACAGAATACTTTTAGGCGTTTCTCCCATTAAACTTAGTACTTCCAGCCAATGAAGTAGCTGCTCCTGTAGGAAAATGTGAATTTGGTCCTGATCTTGGATGAACCTTTCGCCTTTCTCGAGATGATAAACCCAATGGCGGCAAGCATATCTAACATCAGCAGGTATACAATCATTTAATATATGGGCATCAATCTCGATTCGTGGCTCTCCAGGGCTCTCCAGGTTACAAATGTTTTCTCGAAGGCAATTCGACATTCGTATGAGGCACTAGATCGTTATATGCCTGTGCATTTCTTTCTCGTCTATCCAAAATGGAGTTTTCCCACGCTTTTCGGGGTTAACAAGAAAGTCGCGGAACGAAAGGTGCAGCAATTGTACAGGTGAATCTGGGGGATCTTGCTGGCTAGGAATACTTAGGACTGAGTGCAGCGAATCTAATCTATAATCCACAATGTGTTTTGGAATCCCAAGAAGGTTGGCGAGGGCGGCGGTGGAGAGCGAGTCAGCAAGAACAACAATCACACCCACAATATTTCGGAATTCTTCGATGAGAATATCTTTTTCAGAGTTAGTGACATCGTTAATTAACTGGTCCAGAACTGGTAAGTATGTTCGGTCGAATTTTGAGGCTTGGCTGACAGTCCGATATCGCAAGACGCCAGCGAGTCGTTCTTCAGGGTTCCATCTCGGATCCCCAATGAAGCGGCAAACCGTTGTTGCAAAAATGAATAGCGGAGTCGCCATCTCAATTAACGCTCGAATGTTTTCCTCGCCAGGCCAATCGGGTGGCAGCCAACGATTAGAAGGCAGCCGACGGTTATGCTTTTGTCGGATATTTGCGAGCTCATCCTCTAAGAATGCGGAGATATCATGCTTGATAATAGACTGAGGTATTTCATAGAGAATTAAATCTTGATATGCATTTAGAGACATTTCATCGAAACCAAGCAGGATTGGTAGCTCCGGTCTACTAGTCAAAAATATCCGTAGAGATGTAGATCTCAAATGTTGTATTTGTGACAAAAGGTGAAGGACCGTGTTTATGTCTTCTTCTCCACCTTCACATTCATCTAATGCATCGATTACTATAGCAAGTTTCAATACATTTGAAATATTGTTTTCCAACTCAGAAAGAGGCTCAAAAATAAGCTTCTTGAATTGTTCATCAATCCGCTTCTCAGATATAGCAGGGTCGGTGTCAACTGCTTTCGTAACATGGGGTATCAAGTCTGGTACCTTGACAACAAGTTGGGCAGCGATGGTCGTGAAGAATTTGCCGGCGTGAGAACGGTCGCCTTCGCCCCTTTTGAAAAAGAAGCTGGCCCCTAGCTGGCCTTTGTCGTCGAAAGAGCGGGCAATTGTTCGAGAAATCGTAGATTTGCCTGTACCAGCCATTCCATTCAGCCAAAAAATAATCGTCCCTTGCGGGTTTTCAAACCATTCTCTGATCTGGCGGAGTAAATCAATTTTTGTACCCGGATGGCATTCTGAGTCGGCATTTTTGAGATAAGAGTTGAAAGCGGCTCCTTTGACAGGGCATAATTTGGCTAGATCAAATTTTTGATCGATCCTCTGACTTGCATTCATAATTTGCGTACTATATTGTTCAAAATGTTGGTATATGTGCAGCTCAGTATAATGCGTGTAATATGTGGGCTAATATACGACCTACGTTTGATTATGCACTATGCAGAGGCTTGATTGTTTAGCAATGCGGTATCGAGATACTCTATGTGCAAGGTAAAGGACCTGACTAACCGGTATTCATGAGTTCGGCCGCAGTAGGTGACGGATCTATTTGGCTAGCTGGGATTATGCTGAGAAGCTCCTTCGTGTATGCAGCGGCGGTTGCAGCTGCATACCGTTGCCAACGATTGTTTTTGTGGGAGTCGGCGTAATCACATATCCCCCGTATAGCAAGACCTGGAAAATTGTCCATCAGTCCCGCAGCCTCCATTTCGAAGCAAATTACACCAGTCTCATCTCTAAGCTGATCTCTGATGACAGCATCCTTAATTACTTGATTGCCAGACGCGATGATGCCATAGTGGATAGCTGGATCAGTGGTGTTTCGGGCGGTGCGAAGGACCATGTTAGCAGGCTTACAAGTCAATTCACAGTTATTGCTATCGTCTTTGTGTCCGTAATCCGCTTTATATAAATTGTCGTTTGAAGTACCCTGGTATGAATATTCTGCTCGCATTTTACTATATTTGGTCAATCTTTCTAATTTCTAAGAGAATATCAGGAACTCTGCTTCCTTCTAGTTCATGCTCCGCTTGAAGATTTGCAACAGCGTTGAGAAATATTAGCGGAGGCTTGTTCAGTGAACTAGTGCGTTTAAATCCCCCTCCAGCTACTGTTTTTCCAAAATCATACTGTAACACTACCCTGGATCCATTTTCAGGCCTGCTAACCACAATATCGCCAAGCCGGATGTCATAATATTCTGCTCGGGATCCCACCACCAATCCCAACCATCAACCCGAATCTTATTGATTCGAAAGTAGTGAGCATCTGGGTAGCGACGATAGCTGCTGAGGTTGTGCCGTATACGCCAGCTGGAAGACAAGCGATAACAATATTGTGTTGTCCGATGCTGCCTAAGGAATAGGTTTTTGATCTGATCGGTGCTGTTCCAGCGGTTTTCCATGATTTTCGTCCAGCATAAGGCGTGCGGCTGCCATTTCTAACGGAAGTGCGCTGATCCACCCGACCGTGTATTCATGGTTTTTATAGGGAGGCATAGTTGCATTATCGTCGTCTTACTAGTCAGCGTTTGGATTGATTAGCTTGAAATGGCATATAAGATACCAACGAGCTACCCAAAGTAACCAATATCTATTATTTAAAGGATAAAGCATGGAGAGTAGCAGACAATGTATTTCAATGCTAAAGGGGGGAGTAAGCGGGGTAATATAATGTTAATCTTTCAATTGTTAGGTGTTTTCGACACGAGGCTCCGGGTTTTCATATGCGCCGTACACGCATTGTTTGAACAGGGCTCTCAGCCAATAACATCTCCACAAACGATAGAGGAGAGATAGAGATAGAATACAGTTAGACATCATTAGCTTTGCGTTGCATGTGGTATTTTGATACATCCTGGACCCTGACTCGGACCAGAGATGATGACACTGGTAATTTCGATAGGTGACGATTTGGACCCGAATGGCAACAACAGACTCCTAAATCAATCCAAATCCTTTGTCCCACGCCAGACGCTCCTCCCAACGTCACGATACTACCGAGTCCTCAACGAAAGCCTTGCCGCCTATATATATAAGCAGGAGGCTGCCCTGAACTATCAACTGAGACCGCCAAGTCGACCGGCCCTAACATCATCATTCGCCTTGGAGCCCAACGAACTACGGAACGTTCGCAAGCCACCGTAAATCTACCACGAAAGTCGCATGGGAAATAGAGTCTACGATCCCGAAATCATTCCCTGGCCTTACCATGTCGTCCTCCGGTAACGTCTCTAATCTCACGGAGGCCCAACAGGCGGCTCTTGCCCAGTACATCGCAGTTACGAATCAGGACAACGCTGCAGCGATAACTCTGTTGGGGAGATGTCAGTGGAACGTGGAGGTCCGTTCTTCGTAGATTCCTACTTCTGGTTGACAAAACAAAGTAACTAACATTCTCTAAGATCGCGATAGCCCGCTTTTTCGATGGAGAACCGACGGTAGACCCGGTAGCTGAAGCACAAGCCCAGGAAGCTGCGATGCGAGCCGCCCAGCGAGATAGACCACCAGCGCCTCCTATTGCCCAACGATACCCTACAAACCCACGCACCTCGACCTCCTCCTCTCGATCGCGATCAAGCGATATCATCCCGGCACCACGAATAGTACCCCAACCGAGCGTATCTTCTGGTCGTCCACCGAGTATTCTCGCCCTTTTCTTCCTGCCACTATCTGTCGCGTGGAGAGTCACACAAGGCTTTGCGTACCTGTTTTCGGCTCTGTTCCCATTTCTGCCTCGTCTCCTCTCGACCTTCTACTCCCCGTTAAACCGTCGAGGCGGCACTGCCGCTTCTAGCCGGCGAAGTCTGAGCCCACGCGACACTGCCAACCGGTTCATACGAGAATTCGAAGAGGATAACGGTGTGACAAATCTACCATGGTTCGAAGGAGGGTATGCGCAAGCGTTGGATCTCGCGAAGAAGGATTTGAAGTTTCTCTTGGTGGTGCTTGTGAGTCCCGAGCACGATGACACGGCAAGCTATACGAAAGAGACACTTGCGAATCCCGATTTCGTCAAGTTTATCAAGGATCGGGATATTTTATTATGGGGTGGGAGCGTGGCAGACTCAGAGGCTTATCAGGGTTCGTGAAGATTCATTGTCAAGCAAATTTCAGCTCTCTTTTTGAAGGATTCTAACCTAGTCACAATTGGCGAATAGTCTCGACAGCCCTGCAATGCACTAAGTTCCCATTCGCAGCACTAATTACGCATACCCCGCAAACCTCATCGACAGCCATGTCGGTCGTTACACGTGTCGTCGGCGTCGTTTCTCCGCAAAAGTTAATTTCTAAACTTACAGCTGCGATCGCAGCACATTCCGAGGCTTTGAATACGATACGGTCACGGAGGGCAGCAGAAGCAGCGGATAGGAATATCAGAGATGAGCAGAATCGGGCTTACGAAGTATCGCTAGCGAGGGATGCTGAGAGGGCACGGCAGAGGAGAGAGGAGGAAGCTGCTAGAGCCAAGGCAG
Source organism: Dactylellina cionopaga (assembly GCA_036971295.1). Lineage (NCBI taxonomy): Eukaryota > Fungi > Ascomycota > Orbiliomycetes > Orbiliales > Orbiliaceae > Dactylellina > Dactylellina cionopaga. Next base: position 1,492,699 of record JAJTTY010000002.1, on the reverse strand, counting down.
AGCAGGAGCAACGGGAACGAGAGGAGGCGATCGAATTAGAGGAGAGGAAGCTTCTGGCGTGGAGGCAATGGAGAGCGAGAAGTCTGAAACCAGAACCAGAAGCGGGGCCTTCGACATCCAGGATCGCTTTAACATTAGTGGATGGTCAGAGGGTGTTCAGGCGGTTTGGGCTTACCGATTTGGTTGAAGAGGTTTATGCGTTTGTGGAATGCGGTGGGATCGAGCCAGGAAATGAGTCGGTTCCACCTGAGAAATATACGCACGAGTACGGGTTTAAATTAGTTACGACTATGCCGAGGAAGGTGTACGAGCCATACAAAGGCCTAGCCGTTGGAGACTCTTTTGGGAAGTCGATGGTCTTGATCGTGGAGCCTTTTCACGAGGGCGATGAAGAAGAAGAAGATGATGATGACGAGTGATATTTTGGGAGGATTCTATGAGGCAATGTTTTTGTTTTCAATTCAGGGTATTGATCTATTTGGAGTGTGACCAGTGTTTAATGGGGCTAGGCTTTTTGTGGATACCTTTTGCGCCTTGGAAGCCGAAGTTTACATCATAGAGAATAAATTAAAAACAATCGAATTCCAAAAGCCTTCGTCGTTCAGGACGTAGCTAGTGCGGGGTGGAAACACCAGTCATATTTGGTTGTTCTGCCTTGCCCCTTTCGGTGCGGGATACATGATTCATCCTCAGTCATCCTTGCACGAGGACCAATTTGCTCCTTCAATATGGCAAAATAGTGGTACCCGGCACTTCAAATACTATCTACACAAATTGTGAATCTGTTCTAGCTCGATCTCTTGATGAATAATTATACAGATGGCTTGTAGCGGAGTCATCAAGGCCTCGAAATGGGCATCATTTCGCTAGTGCGAGTTGAGTAACTCGAATGCGCTGCCTGGCCCATTTGCTAGTTCAAGATCGCCACACGAAAACGAATATAAATTCGTGAAGGAAGACTCTCCAAGATTCTCTCCAAAAGTATCAGATTTCTTTAACTCTTTTTCGATTTAGATATTTTGTTTACCGCTATTTCGTCTATTTGGAAAAATAATAATAATATTTCATTTTATTTCATTTTATCGTAATCCTGCATCTCAATTCCTACATAAGATACCCAGATAGAAATTGCAACATGTCGCAACACTACACTCTTAGACGCAAACCCAACTTTCACTGCGAACGACACTATCGCCCTTCCACCCGCCCTTCTCCTATTCCAGAAGAGACCGCCTTAGAAAAATACGAGGCACCTAGCACAAATCTATACCTCCAGAGGAACCCGAGGCCAAGTGGAGCCACCCTACCAACCTTTAGCAACAAGCCATCAAACACAAACCCCAAGATGACACGAGAAAAGCAAACCAAGGTCGTAGTCGGCCGGAAGATGAAAGGCCGAAACCTAAAGGGTACAAGAATACGGCTAGAGGAGGATATGAACCTTTCCCAGGCACGGATGGAGAACTGGGACAGATATTATAACTTCGAAGCCGATGAAGCTCGGTATTTAGATTGGGATGATGAAACCGAGTTGGAGAACGGAGAATACCTGCGAACTATTTTCCCTTCGCTGAGGGACTTTGCTGAGGATAGAGCTTTGGGCGAGGTGCTTGGTGACGAGGTAGGCTACGATAACACAAACAATGCTTGATAAACGGGAATACTAAAAAACGTGGGTTGGTTATAGGAGCTGAGAGCCATGGGTTTGCTATATGACTCTGAAGACGAGCACGAACATGATGTCGAGACAGCCGATCAAGCTTTTACAGTCCCATCTACACCAATGGTAGCCCCGAGAGCGCCAGCGTCCGAGGCCGACTTCGATGAGCTATGGGAGCTCGTGGAGGGCCGAAGACTACCGACTGAGGAGAGGGGTGAATGGGATATAGTCAGCGAGTTCTAAGCCAATAGTGTTATAATATTGGGGGATACAAAGTGATTTGGAGTTACAAAAGTTCTTTAGGCGCATCGAGCACTGCTATGATAGAACTCGCTACAGGTGATTGTTTCTCGTTTATAGGCGATGAACTTAGGCATCTTGAAATTAGGCATCTTGAGCCTCAGGATTGCGAACAAATATTTATAAAAAAGAGGCGCAAGGTTCTACTGGCGTTGGGGATGGATGTTGTTAGTCTTGGTCTACGGCGTCTTAAGAAAGGCTGGGGTATTGTACCTGTACATATAGATATAGATGTCATCTTGGAGTCTTGATATAATTCAAAAAATATTGATACCCCCTTAAAAATAAAAATAAAAAAAAAGAAGTACCAAGAACTTCAGCCAAAATTTTTGCAACCCATTGTAGGTTTTGAAGCAGGTGCGATTTTATGCAGACGTATTACCGTAACTTAACAAAAGTCTCTTTACGTTTTCTCTCACCACAATGCTCATCGCGCTCGGTTCTATATTCCGACTACTCATAGCTTCGGAGTCTCACGCCCAATTGCCTTCCTTGGGAGCAGAGCTATATAAATTATCTCTACCTTGCCGACTTTACATCCCATCATCCTTACCACCAAATAATCTTACATTTGCATCTAAGAATCAGCTTATTCCAACCGTTAAAATCCCTTTCTTTCAAAGCTTTATTTCTCAAATATCTTCCAGAATAGCCAAGGCACCACCGGCCCTCTTTCTAAAATGGAACCTCCAACGATCCCTATCGCAATCACCAGCGTCAACAGCCCGTCCGGCACCAGCAATCCTTGCTCTTGCTCCGTTACCGACACCATCGATACCGTACAGAGTAATATGACCGGAAAGGGCGGTCCACCTCGTGGTCTCAGCTTGTACGGCTGTTTGATCATGTGAATATCTGTTTTCGATATACCTCTGGTTACTGCGAACTAGGTCTATACTTTATCAAAAACATGCAGAGTTTCCTCATATCTTCTAGTAAGGGATCCCCCGTGGATTCTCGAACACCGACTACAGGCTTCTAATATTTTTTCATGATAAAGGCAAATTTATTATCGATCCCGTCGTCTAACCTCATCTTCTCATCTATCATCAACGGGCGCCGTCCACGGATAGACAGATCTCCAGCCAGCACAGCAAACCTCATTCCTCGTCTTCACGAGTAACTCCGTCAAAAATTGTTTCTTATATTTTAAACGTCGAATATATTCTTTTAGCCGATTGAATTATTATGGTATTCTTATTTATTAGCTTTTTGCGTGTTTCGAAATCCTTTGCCTTCATAACTATCAACGTGTGTCTGGAAGATTAGCGACATATCTTTAGAGATTCTTTTACTTCACTCTTCTTTGTGGCTTTTGATGATATTTATTTATGGGTTTATTGCAGTAATCGTGTATTTTATAGTAATTACTCCATAGTCCTATGCATTTTTCTTGTCCTTACTTTTTGAATTTCAGCTTTAGTCATAGAAAATCAATCAACCAATCAATCATTTATGACTGAGTGTTGAAATTGTTGCAATATCACATTGACATTGGTGGATAGAGATGCTGGGTCTAGCGTAAGCACATATGATACAGATACTCAAATATAGTAGTCCGCTAAATACATAAGGTATGAGATATAGCCTAGAAGAAGGTTACCTCCTCCTTCCCTTGCTTGTCTTCTTCCCAACCTTACCCATCATCCCACTCGCCTTCATCTTTTTCTTCGACAGATTGCTAGGCTTTACACCTCTCTTGCTAGACTCGTCTCTTATCGCTTTCGTCTTCTTAAATATCCTGCCTCCGTCATCATTCATCTCATCCTTACTCGCCAGTTTCTTCTTCATCTTTCCACTAAGCTTCGTCTTCTTTTTCTTCCCGGCGTCAATGCCGTTAAGTTCCACATTCCCAGCTTCTTTTGCCTTCTTCTTATCCTTTTCAGTCTCGAACCATGTCCTTCGAGGCCGCGAGCCAATCTCTTCTTCGTACTTGATCATGTTTTCTCCCTTTCTGAGATGCATCTCAGCTTGCAGGAGCTGCTTCTCATCCTTTTCGTCTTCCAAGATGGCTTCTACATCATCATCCATCCCCTTTAGTTTTTCAGTCAACTCGTCCACTTTCGCCACATCCAGAGTTCTGGAGACTACTTTGCCATTCTCTTGGCCTGCCTTGATTGCTTTCTTGACAATCTTTCTATCCGCTTCAGCAGCAAGCGTGATAGCCCGACCGGATCGACCCGCTCTGGCGGTACGACCGACACGATGTGTGTAGATTTCGTGAGACTGTGGTAGCTCGAAATTGATGACATAGGACACATTTTTGATATCTAGACCACGAGAAGCCAGATCGGTAGCTAGTAAAAAATCGACGGCACCATCACGGAACTGCTCAACTGCTTTTATACGCTGCAAAACCCGGGTGGTTAGTTTTTATTCAAGACAAGAATTAATAGAAGATGGCATTACCTGCTCTTGACTCAGGCTACCGTGAAGTTCGGCAGCCTTCATTCCAAGGAGACCAAATATGATTCTCGCGCGGTGAGCATAGACCTTGCTTCTAAAAAACACAATACATCGCGACTTATAAAACTCAGTCGCGAGCATTACGAGCATAGCTAATCTGCCCCCTTCTCTACCAGGGCGGATACGAATAAACTCCTGCGTCAAAGTCGCAACGGTCGACTTTTTCGAGTCAACCAAAAGCCTAACAGGCTTCTGCATACCGACACGGACAAGTTTGTCAACGCTATCAGTCATCGTAGCGGAGAATAACATGGTTTGCCGGCTCTTTGGTAAAGTCTTCAAGATCTCATCGAGTTCATCTGCGAAACCATCTTCAAGCATTCGATCGGCTTCATCGAGAACCAAAATCTCAATGCCGTCCGTATGGAAGCTCGCCGAGTTTCGCATATGATCGATAAATCTACCAGGGGTAGCGATCACGATATCCGGCCTTTGTCTTAATTCCGCTTCTTGTGCCTTCAGAGACAAACCACCAACTGCCAAGGTAAACTTGATATCCGTGAACGCCGCCAGCTTCACAGCCACGGAATGTACCTGTATCGCCAGCTCACGAGTTGGCGTGAGGATGACAACACGTGTCTGTGCAACTTTTTTAGGGCGGTACAGCAAACGTTCGAGAATTGGCACCATGTAGGCAGCGGTTTTGCCGGAACCTGTAACAGCGCCACCCACAATGTCGCGAGCAAGGAGAGCGATGGGGATTGTCCTGGATTGAATTGCGGTTGGAGTTGTGAAATTTATGTGGGCTAAGCCTCGAAGGATAGGGCGAGAAAGGTTCATTTGTTGAAACGTTGTGGTGGAGGAGCTTGTTGGGTGGTCGGTTGCAGGGGCAAAGAAAGCGGCTTTGGCAGTGCGGGAGGCTTCCGTTTCAGGTTCGCTGTCGGAGTCAGAGGAGGCGGCGTCGTCTGGATGGGCGACTTCAGAGAGGACAGAGTCCGAGTCCGAGTTTGCGCCTTCTTCCTGGTCTTCGTCGGATTCAGAGTCAACTTCGCCAGCTACCTCTGCACTCTCCTCCTCTTCGTCCCCAGAAGCACCCGCCCCAAATTCTGTTTCCGAATCTTCATCGCCTTCTAACAGTTTCCCAACTAAATCTTCCTCTTCTGATTCCTCGTCAGCCTCATCGGCGCTGTCATCTTCCATATCCTCATCTTCGTCTTCCTCGTCAGACCTCCCAGCACCCGAGCCCTGCTCCCCGTTCGATTGGCCCTTCTTTGCCATTCGTTTGCTGATGAGTTCATCGATATCCACGCCCTTCTTTTGCTCATTCATGCTAGATTTCGCTCCGTCGAAACCCCACCCTTCAAACTCATCCCCTCCTTGATCATCTAGATCACCGATCTGGAAATCAAAGTCCGAATCAATATCGCCGTCTTTATTCTTTTGTAGCTTCTTCTGAGCGTGCCCGTTTGCACCATTGGTTTGATCTGTGTCGCGTTTACGCTTCTTCCCGCGCTGCTCTGCGCCCTGATCTTTCGATATCACAGGAAGTCGATCTGATTCGGGCGCAGGTACATCGTTATCGCTCGGCGCATCGATTTCCGATTCATCGTCGGGTATGTCGTCCGAGTCGGAGATTGTGAGAATAAAGTCGTCCTGCTGGCGAATCGCCTTCTTCGCAGGGGGTGGCGATGCCTTCCCCTTGATTATAACTTTAGAAGGCAGTTGTTTGGGGAGGCTGTCCCTCTTCTGCTTCGCCATTTGTCGTGCGATTGCTGCGGTATGGCGAGGGAAAAGTATGTTGTAGAGATTGCTGTTGAAGGTTTGCTGCGCATTGGCGAACGCAAAGATAAAAAAAAACTTTTGGTTTGGAAAGATTGTTTCCTAGCAAAAAAAGATTTTGCTTTTTTTCTTTCGTGTAACAACAGAATGTTATACAACACAACAACGCAACATCTCTCACATTCGTGCCACCTCCTTTGGAAAATGTCTGGCGGTTTACAAAACTGGAATTCTACAAAAGTAGTGTCATTGGTCATATGAGATGGTTTGTGTGTCCATTAAAGTAGATTGGCTTTAGCCACAAAGTAGTTAACGTAGAGGACCCAACAGAGGAACGACGAGTAGTGTATATTTCTACTGGCGGTGCGAATGGGCAAGCGATTTGCTGTTAACTTGTTGAGAGTAAACTTTCTTACAGTTTTGTATATCTTCACTGCAACATTATATTTGCCCACCGCGTTGCTAAGGCCACTATTCCTCCCTTTAGAACATAGTTTTAGAATTTATGTTGGCTTCAATTGATTTTTGAAGGGTTAAATATGAATACGAGAATTACTAGGAGTCTTGGTGATACCAAAACATTGTGGATATGTCGCGTCCCGGCCCACTACAGTCTTATATACTTGCAAACATACCTACGGCCCACACAAAATACTTGTGTCGTTTGGTTCATGAGACCACCTATGATTAAATATCAATACCGTAAAGACTGGCGAGTTATTTGGTACTATAAAGTTATTTGGTACCGTAAGTTATTCAATACAAATTACGTATAATACTACGGGATTTTACGCAAAACTTAAAATCACCATACAAAAGTCTTCGGGCTTTGCTGATGGTCCCGTGAGTTATTATATAATATATCGCCAGTCTTTACGGTAGCCTTCTTTATTCATTTATAGTAACAAGGTGTTGATTTCCTGGAATGTTGAAAACGTTTACTTACACCTAACCAATCTCTACAAGATTCGCGGTCTGAGTCGGATCCCAACACTATAAAAATAAACCGTCGACGCTCAATTATAGATTAACCGCCTGCAAGTAGCGAACATGACACCATATTCAAAGGGACCTAAAAATATATTCTTTTGACCCCGCATATCTAGGGCCCTCATATTGCACTTGATTCATACGTAACGTTTTGATTTTTCAATATTAGAAATACCTATATTCTTGCCCTCAGGTGTGACAGTAGAATTCATGATGTTCTATACGTCTAAGTAATGGACTTGTTTCGTTCAAAAAGCTACTTTACCGCTGCTACAGGGTATCTTTTAGTGCTCTGTGTCCTTCATCCTTTCTTTATAAGCCCACAATATGCTTTCGCACTAGGAAGTTCTACTCCAACGATCTCGAAAACGCAGTCGCTTAGCCGTGGTAGCAAGGCAGCTCTGAACAATATCGACCCGTCAACTCTTAAGTACTTGATAAAAAAACACAACATATCTCGGTCGGCAGAAAGGGAGGTACACCGAAACAATCAGGATAATAATCAACCGATTATTAGGAGGGACGGGTTGGATGAAATTAAAGACTCAGTTGTACCTGACAGCACAATAACGGAGACGATTCTCGAAATACACACTCCAATTAGCCCCCCTGTAGTATATACAACAGAATATCCGTGTCTCACGGTCCAATATACCTCGACATTCATGGTATTACCAGCCCAAACTCAGGTCTATTCTCCTCTCGTCAGTACTTTGATTGAACTCAAGGAACCGGAACTTGATTGCTTTCCTATAGCATTGGATACAGGAGGGGGACTCGTAACACAGGATGTGAAGGACTTTATGGCGAACAAGTTTTGCACCAACTTTCTCGCAGGGGTTCGGCCGGAAGCAGGACTAGCTCACTTTTTCCGCGATTTACGCCACACCGCAGCTACATCACATGAAATGAGCGTTAGCTGGACGCTGCCAATCCTGAAACCCTCGCCGGAAGACTGCCAGCAAGCTATGGTAAAAATTTGGAATGATTGTACGGTGGGCGAGAAACCTCAAGCTCCAAAGATAGCAGGGGGAAGGCTACTGATGCCGAGCGGTGTTTTTTATACGCTTCAGGCCGCCGACCCTACTCCGTTTGATTCTTCTGATTAGATCAGATGGATGCATTTCTTCTGTTCTGTAAATATATGGTTTTGTACCTATTGCGACTTATTATACCCTGCTACAAACAGGCTTAGATGATTTGTTCTTTGCATTTTAACGCCAATTTGCGGATTTATATCTCCATATCTATTTTTTTTTGGAACTTACCACCAAGCTGCACATGAGAGACTGTATAGTTTCAAAGATAAGAACAGCTGATTCGGGTGCCTTCTTTTCTTATTTACCACAATCATACGCTGAATTTTCTTAATTTCCTTAAACTCGCTCCCTCGGTTTACCTTAAGCTTAAATATAGATGGAATACGATGTTAAGCTGGATATCCAAAATAACGTTATTCTGGAGTAGCCGCCTAAAACGAGTATGAGAAGTTAAGTATTGCTCACCCGCCTCCGACGTACAAATGGGACATAAAGTGCAACGGTAAAGTCCTTTTAAATCCACAGGAGGAACTCCTAACATTAGTTTAGTCAGTATAACTAAACAGGAGTGTACATGAAACCCTGAAAAGGAAAAAGGAACGAGTTGAAAAAAAACACCCCCAACAAATAACGCAACGTTTTGAACTCTCGAAATCTAATGATTATATTACGGCAAGAATCTGTACTCAATTATGTCCCTGTGCACCCAAAGATAACTGTTTCGAAAATTTAAGTGAAGGTGAAAGTTCAGTTTTATAGTATTTATGGGCTAACTTGAAGAGATTCCACAATTGAGCAAATGCCTTCATAGGGATTTGGTTCTGGGATATGTATTGTTGGCTCGAGGCTGCGACCAACAGTAAGCTGAAACTGAGACTACAAGGTTGAGGGCGAGAGCACCATTTGTATTGGGGAAATTGTATTGGGGAAAATTTGGAGGGAGGTCTAAATTTTACTACATACATTTGATGACCTTTGGTTAATCAGCTTTGTTACTCCCAGACAATCGCAATATTCACTGTTATCGCATCCATTTCTGTTATCGTACCTCCTTGTTCGGACATTCACAATCTATTAGAATTCGAACGCAAAATTTTTTTATTTCTCTAACATGATCCAATCGAGTCCCTCAAAAGTCAAGCGGATCTTCTGGTAAAGGTATCAAAAAAATGAAATTTCCTTCTAGGTTGGGACGATTTATCCTCTCGTGGATACTTATCCATTCATATACCCGTCACGCTGGGGCCGAGGGTCTGGCGAACGAGAACGTAGCGCCGGGGGTTGTCAGTCCAGAGACCTTAATACAAGGCGCTCCTGAATTTATCTTGGATACCGAAAACTACCCGGCCGACGAAATATTCGAAGTCAAACACGATCGAAATAGGACAAAGGTCGAGCCTTATATTTTTATGCTCAGGCCGAAATCTAGGTGGAATTGGGAGATACAAAAATCACTAGTAGCCGATTTAGACCGCTTTACAAAGAAGAGTCCGATTGATTATGTACTACAAAGCCCAGCACTAGGGACATACTTTTATACCCGAAATACTACGTCTAAGAATGCTCAAACTTTTGTAGAGCGGAACAAAGATCATGTGCGTATATTCCTCGATATATATATGTAAGTTAGACTTAAGCCTAATCTGATGCCTGTAGATCTTAGTAACAGCAAAATACTCTCGGTTCGTCCGTGATATACGACGTAAAAAGAGCCACAAAGGCACTGTATCTTCTCCCGACCCAAAGCGATCGCATTCCACGAGCCACAGCACTCAAACCATACAATCGACAACTAGTATCATTCAAAAGCATAAAGGACTTTCAAAAAGAGATTCAAAATTCCAAGATACCGATCTTCTTGAAATGCGGATTCTTTGTCAAGCTCCCAATCAGACAATCCCTCAACACTATTGGTATGACTCCAGTGACGGCTCTGGGACTCGAATATATGTAATCAGCACTGGCGCCAACATTCACCATGAGGTAGTTCAAAGACATATAACCCTTGCATAACATATTTATTAATGGGAGTAAGTTGGTAGAGTTTAACGTTTTATCTATCTCTAGGCCTTTCAAGACGCCCTAAAGAATGGGCAATTTGGTAAACCGATTTATGCAGGGCCAGGTCCTGCTTACCATCGTTTAACTGATGGAGATACGGAAAACTACCTTGGGACTGCAGTTCTTGGTAAATTAGTTGGTGGAAAAACTGGCCTGGCAAGATGTGCCAATATAACAATTGTCAACCTTATTGATTCCGGCTTCCGGGAAGGCAAGCCCTTGGCGCTAAGCGCATTAGTTCAGCTTTACGACGAGCTTATAGCAAGCAATAATTCTGACCAACGGTCTATCATTAACATACCCATAGGACTCTACAATGTGTTTACGAACAATGTGCCGATCAGTGAGAGAACACTAAATTGGTGGTTACAAGAGGTAATGGGGTTATTCGGCAAACTGAGAAATGTGATAATAGTTACGGGAGCGGGTAATAAGGACTATGTGAGTTTTATCAGACCACATAGTGCATGACTCTTGAACCTCATTAGATGTTTAAATGACATTTAATATTTCTTGCTTTTTGGATTTATATAACTGACATAGCGGACATGCAGGATGACCCTTGGCCAGCCTCTGTGGATAACTTACCAAACCTCATTACGGTGGGAGGTATTGATAACGCCGGTTTCAGGACCTCATCCGCGAAGAATGTTTGGGTGTACGCTCCAGCAGAACAGATCTTCGTTCCAGTAGGTAGCTCTAAAGGAACACAAGGCTCATATTCTATGAAAGAAGGCACATCATTTGGTGAAGACCCCCCCCCTTCTTCCGGATTAGCATGCAGCTCGAAAATCTGCACGATTAAATTCGATAGCAATATTTTCAAAGCTAATATTATATTTAAAATCAGCCTCGGCAGCTGTTGCTGGTATTCTAGCAGGTTACATCTCCAAAAACCCAAAGCTTTCATCCCTAGACGCTATAGGATTGCTAAAGAATAATACTTATATTCGAGGCGAGAAAAACGGGGCTCCGGTTGCTTGGAATGGTGAGAAAGAGAGAAAGATATCGGCTTCTAATTCCAGCAACAGCAACAGCATAAAGTCAACCACTTTTTCCACTCAGATTGTTTCGTCTTTAACCTCTGAGAAATTTGGGAGAGGGGGGCCCAAACCAGGCTATGTGACGAGGACGATACCTATTGAGAAAGTAGATGTCAACCTAGGCGGCGTCACTACTGTCACGGAAGACTTTCCTACAATAGCTCGAATTACAGTCACAGAGGACTTGTCCACTATAGTCCCTACTACTGTCACAGCGAGCTTTTCCACGATGCTTTCTGCGACCGTCACCAAATTTCAAAAAGGAGTGCAAACGAGTATAGTTACGACCACCAGGATATCCGTTATGCCTGTGAAGGCACTAGAAACGGTAGCGACGACCCAAGTTGAAACTATGGCACGGTTTTTCAAACCACCTGATCCGTGGTCCCCGTATACCAAAACCTGCTACGGCCTAGAACGGGGGGCTTATTTCCAGCGAGATGATGTGCTTAAGTATATTGAAGACAACTTCTGCCAGGATCTCCAAAATAATGTTCCCGATACTCAGGATAACTGTACCGACTGGAGCTACTGGAAGACCAATGAGTACTGGAAAAAGAGTGAAAATTGGAACAGCGACGTTGCAAAAAAAACGAATTGTGCTTGGGTATACCCTGCTTTTCAAGGTCTCCTTGGCGAGGTTCAGGTCGGAGTTCGCTGGGATCGGCCTGGCCTCAGACCAACTAAGAACTCGTGCATCAGAATCTTCCGCGACATCTTAATCGAGGGGTGCGATAATGATGTGATAGCAAATCCGTTGAATTACAAAGGTGGGGGGACAGTGGATCACGGACCTGAAGTTCACTATTGGCTTGAACCTCAACGAGAACCTGGTCGACTACGGTTGCCCCATCCCCCAAAGACTAAAGAACTTTCATGCAAACTCGACAAATATGGAATTTGGCCACAACTATACAAATGGCACTGCGAGATATCAGGGTGGGGCGAAACTGACAAGGGCGGTGCGGTGTTAAAACGCCTGTTAATTTCTGGACATAAGTGCCTTTCAGTCCAGGTACATAAAGATAAGTATCGATGGGAACCTGCTGGAAGCCCTGCTCAGCCCTATGAGTTCTGGGCTGAACTCATAGGTGACCAAATTAAACCACAGGTAAAATGTGTGGCAGATTCTTTTCGTGGCGCCGCTCACGCCGATCAAGTCCCCTTAAATATCACCTTGCTTTATATATAAAGTATATAAAATTATGGGAGACTTTACGCGAGATGATAATACCGATTCTACAATACGTCCTTTACTATATATTATGAAAACAAATTGTCAGTTTGCTTATTATTTAGCAAGTTCTGGTTATCCAATACAGAAGTTCTATAGAAAAAACAACCAGTGTAGTACAATCTTGCATGTAAGTTCCACACGCTTTTAGAGACAAAAGTATGCTAGCCTCGAATCCATATACTAGCTATTAGGCTCATCTCGTATATATTCTGCAGTATTAGAACTCGTTAGTTTTATCTATGGTTTCCCTCACCACATACAAGATATCGTTCCATACTTATTGTTGTCACATTTTTAAATTCCTAGCGTCAAAAGATTGCTACCTCGCCAGTAACATATGGGCAGAGTCTTAATTTAACTTAGTTACAAATATCAAGCTAGCATTGCGCAGCCAACCAACCTGAGTTGCACAGCAAATCAAACATCAAGAATGAACTTGTATCTTCAGCATTTGGGGTTTGAGACTCAAGTTGTATATATGTATATAAAATAAAAAAGCGAGTCCAGTTTACAGCAAAGAAGGTTACAAACGTATAACACCAACTAAACAACCTGGTAAGGTGAGTAGGGAGCCCAATTATTAGTACCTGTGGCAGACTTAGGATCGCGCAACCCCATCATCATATTACCACACAGTCTAGAGACTGCAGCGCCGTCAAATTCAACATATGTTGGGTTTAGGTGACCAGCGGCAGTGCAATTGTAAAATCCAACAGCAACAACAACAGCACATTGATCCATATGGTTGCTTTGCTTCTATCTGATACACAAGTTGAACGTTATAACCACTAACCATAACCTTCTTGATGAAACGTGTGTGTAACAAGAATAGTAATCCATTTGTGGCAATACGCTAGTTCGTCAGGTTGATTTTAAGGTAAAATGTAAATGTATATATTCGGAAAACTTCGTATATACGCATTCCATTACCTACGACTGTAATGATCTTGTATGATTTACCGCTAACTTCCTTATACCAATATCAATAGAAACCAAGTAAATCTAATACTCACAAGATGCCGCGGCGTCATCAGTTACTATTCGTTTTTTTGCTTCTCTCTCTTAGAATATCGTTCACTTCGGCCGTGGTCACGCCTGAGGAAGCAAAGGAAGAGCCTCGAAATCCATGGATTCTCCTAATAAAAAAGGAAGAGACGCGTAACGAGGCGAAATTAAAGGCACTGGATGTTTCCATAGCCAAAGTAGACTCTAGAAGCCCGTACGGGTGGCGATTTGCCGACAAAAGCGAGTCACTCGGGACATTCTGCTTCACCGTCAATACTACTGAGGCAGAAAAAGATAAGCTTGTCAGAACCCATGATATTGTAAGTTCTGCATTTAGTGAAATAAGCGGCTATATGTGTTCTAGAGTCTTCATTTATTAGCACTTTCCAGCGGGCAGCTACCCCAAATCAAAACATATTTAATAGCTGATTATCTTGGTGTTTCTCAGATCCTGGCAGCCGAGAACTATGATAAAATGCGGCAACCACTCTATACAGCTTATGGATCTAGCGGCTACAGGGTAACAGATGGTAGTGAGGAGCAACGCCAGGAAAGAACTATGGTTGATTGGGCACCAGGGCAGGAAAGGCCCGACAAATATACCCACCATTCAAAAATGGGCGAAGGCGTCGTCGTCTATTTTATTGACACTGGTGTGAATATCAATCACCCGGTTAGTCTCATCAAGACCTACAATTCAAAGCTTTTTGTTTCACATTTTCATACTCTCCAAGGCACTGGCAAGACTAATGTTCATTATACTAACTTGACAGGAATTCGTTGATGCGAAGAAAGAAAACCGAATCGAATCTTTTTACGTAGGCCCAAGTAAGCCGCCAGAAAATCAAAGACATATAGATCTAGACGCAAGCCTAAGGTTTAGTCACGGTAGCAGTGTGATTGGCTTGGTTGTCGGGAAATTCACAGGAATTGCAAAAAATGCGCACACAGTCATGATCTCTGCGCTTCACAAAGATGGGACGACAGATGAAGTCCAATATTTACGCGCAATTATAAAATTAAAGGAACATATTATTTGGCGCCGTAAACATGATAGGGTGGTTGTTAACTTGTCAATGAGCGCTGGGTGGCTAAGTCAACCAGGGAAAGAAACCATCATCGATAAGTATTTCAGGGAAAATTTAAAAGAAATATGGAATGATATAATGGAAATGGAGAATGTAATTGTCACTGCCAGCACAATGCCGTCAGAATGGGTTCGTAGGGCACTCAAACTCTCCTAACTCCAATGCATTGTATGAACTAATGTCCAATTAGGATGATGCGAAAATAGACTTTGCATGGCCCATGAGGGAAGCTCCTAATTATGAGAAAAAGATGGTGGTTGTTGGGGGGTGCGATCCAGACGGTGAAGGGATTTACAAAACCGCCGATTTCATTAAAGTCTATGCTCCAGCGTGGCGAGTCAAGATTGCCTCTAATATTGGGTATCAGCTGAGTAATGGGCCTTCCTTCGGTGAGTGTTAGCAATCCTATAGCTCTATTTTGAGTCGTATATAGCTAGAAAGGCCGATCTTTGGGGCTGATTTCGAGCGAGCGTCGATTTAAAAATTTCTAACTATCGAATAGCATCTGCAATTACAGCCGGTATTCTAGCCAATTATATGTCTGAGGATAAAGATCTTACACCAATAGAGGCCAAAAAGAAACTTGAGGCCCTTGCTCATGCTCGGGTCGAGGGCGGACCAAATGTAGCTTGGACTGGTCTACAGCCAAGAGCAGCATCCGCACCCACCAGAGAAGAAAAAGGGAAAGGGAAACAACAATGTCTCCGCCGACGTGGAGCTGATGGAAAGGTCTCGTGCGTTCCACGAAGCCAAACACCATCAAAGACAACATCTATCAGCGACCCTGATGAGACTTCCGACGAGCCTACCGAAGAGACGGATCCGGAAGGGACTCCAGTTGACTCTGAAGATCCGGGAGACCCGGGAGACCCGGAACCAACCAACCTAGAAGACCCAGAGGATATCTGGGGCGACCCTGATAGTGAGGGCACACCTCAGAAATCTAGTAGACCTACTAGAAACCCTATCTCAGCAGATGTGACTATTACAAATACGGTGCTTCTACAAGTCAAACCAATAACTTATACTACAATCACGGTTCTACCGAGCATGTTGTCACCGAGTGTCGAAACTTGGGACGATGAGACGTTAGATCCCACATCAACAGAAGAAGAAACTACCATAATAAAGAATACGGCTCTTGAGAAACCACAGCCAAGCTCTGTCGAAGTCATAACTACACCCACTCTTCCGGAAACAACTTCGGCTCAAACTCCAAAGCCAATATCATCAGCGCCAAAGGCTGGCAAACAGGGAGTTAGAGTCCCAGAAGAAAGTAGCTCTGTCAGCCTTGAGGCCTCTAAATCAGACAAAAGTAGTTCGATTGAGCAGCCCGAGGAGACAGCCGCCGCACATGATAAGTCTAAACCGAATAAACATATTCGTTCCACTAAAGATTCTGGCAAGAAGGGAGATACCGATTCTCAAGATACCCCTGTCCAGGCACCACAGGCAGATTCTCTGAAATGTTACACTATTGAGACAAAGCCTAATCTGTATGTCGATCGCGGGTTCGCCGCAGGTATTGTGGAAACTTTCTGCAGTGAGTTCGCAGAAGGTATGAGCGATGCGGAATTTCAGGGAAGGGGCGCATGGGCGAAGGAGACTCCAAAAGGCAGCGGCAATGAAGCCATCGAGAATGTCATGGTTACCGGCCAAGATCTTAATATGATGCGAATTTCTATCAATTGGCCATCGGATAACTCACCCTACTCGCTCACAAGAGACGACTGCATATATAACCTACGAGATAGATTATTAGATTTGTGCGACACGGCTAATAATCCTTTAAACTTTAAGGCTGGTGGTATTTCGGAGTATAAAGGTGTCAAGTACGCTCTAGACCCATTGACCGTGCGGACACTCAAGAAGGATTCTCTTGGATTCAAATGTCGTTGGAAGCGAACGAGCCTTGTAAACATCGAGGATGAGCACATTTATAAAGTTTGGGGGTACGGGTGGGCCCCATCCAACGAAGCACAGACAATATTGGACCGGGTGTTCGAACCGAAGGGGAAATGTTCAAAGGTGATAAGAGTCGAGAACAACGGGTTTAATCGTCAACGAGCGGAACTAAAATATGACGCAGATGGTGACTATGATTTTGTGTTTAGATTTGGGATTCAGGAAAAATTTAACAACTGTGCGGGCATTGAGCTTGCCACTATCTTTGCCGGCCTAGATCACGACTCCTGCACTAACCCTCAGCCTGGCGAAGACGACGACCTTGGGATGTAGACTCAGGGAGGTTACACCAAATTATTTGTATTTTTGGAATAAGCATATATTATATCAGGTTTCTTGCCGTAAACGGTGGACTGTTTATGTGTCATTATTGTTATAGATTCAGTTATGTGTTCGAATTTGTGCACCTGCTCGCTCTCAATGGAACAGTCTCATTATCGGTGAAGCACAACTGCTTGTGAACTGCTTGTGATCGCGTCTTTGATACCAAAACCTAGTGAGACCATATGCACCTAATAGTCTCGCAAGAGAAGTTTAAGGCTAAAGGTATAAGTAATCCCGCAAGCCAAACAACAGTACTAAGGGAGGGCTAGTTCACTGAAACCACAAGTCTGTTAAATTAACTATTTTAACTACTATATTTTGTACAGACATTATTTGCGTTGCGTTGCGTGGTAGATGGCCAAGGTACCAAAATGCAAAGGATTCTCCAGCCAAAAAGCCAGTCGACGAGATGGTAAAGCGTAACTTCACATTAAACACGTATCAGCGGTAAAATCTAACGACTGTCTCAATAGCTCAAGATGTTGTCAATACTCCGAAAGGCGAGGTTGAAGGACAAGGAGATGAGGATTTTGATGTTGTAAGTAGTTGTAGTACTTGTGGGCCAGCTTCCTTGACCAGAATCCAGCTAATCGTATTCCTGTCGCAGAGGGCTTGACAATGCCGGCAAAACAACAATCGTGAAGCAGATTATGAAGGAAGATGTCAATACTGTCAGTCCCACGCTAGGATTCATCATCAAGACTATCGAATATCAGGGGTATGCAACGTAATATGGCCTATCTATTCGTCGAACCCAAGCAGCTAACGCAATATACTTTACTATGGAAAGCTACAAGCTCAATATATGTATGTTTGTATCGCTTCGAGAAACCTTCAACCATAGCCCGAGCTAATATCCGTCCCAGGGGATGTTGGCGGCCAAAAGACCCTACGATCGTACTGGCGGAATTACTTTGAGAAGACGGATGCCCTGATATGGGTTGTCGACGCGACCGATCGATTTCGACTCGAGGACTGCAAGGAAGAGCTACACGGCCTGTTACTAGAGGAGGCTAGTTCCTTTCCTTAGCCGCCATCTCCCTCTTGTTGTTTACACGAAACTGACGATGTCCGTGAGACTACAGAGGCTAATGGGAGCTTCCCTGCTTGTGTTTGCAAATAAAACGGATGTTCAGGGGTGTATGTTGACGGAGGAGATCAAAGAAGTGGGTTCCGATTCTTCCTGCTATGACATGAAAAGATCGATAGAGGAATCTAATAATAATAATAATGGCGTGGCATAGGGCCTCAACCTTGACGAGATCGTGACCCACAAGTGGACAATACTGAGATGCAGCGCGATGACCGGTGAGAATCTGGGCGAGGGACTGGACTGGGTAGTCACAGATGCAAAGGAGCGATTATTTCTGTACTGAATACAATGAGCCAAGCAGAAAATATTGAATATATGCTCAAGTGAGGAAGTTCATCGGGATTGCCGGTGATTGCGACTGTCAGCAGCGACATGGTAGTCCATCCCTTCAGCCTTATTCGCTAAGAATAGAAGGCCACATGGAGGACCTCAGTGACGGAGGGCACCGGGGTTGACTGATTTCCGCATGGCCGTGGGAAGATCTCCGGTTTCTATATACTTTTCGTTGTTTACCTTTTTGTCGTTTCTATTTTATTTTATTTTTTATATCGCTCGCCTGTAAGTCCGACAGCCTTTTTTTTTTTTTTTTTTGTTATGATTCTTATTCTGGACGGTCAGGTCACAATACAAGAATGCAATGGCAGCAGGGGTACCTCTTGTCCTGGCCCGCCATTGGGCAAACCCCCAAACAACTCTCATTCGCTCGTAATAAGAATGAAGTACTTATGTACAGCTGTGAATCTCCCCTCGGCATTGGGAATCGTCTCCAGCTCCTACTCAGGCCAGCTTCTCACTCTCGAGCGTAGCCGCTCCGGTGTCTTCCCATATACCTATTGCCCTTCACGATTAGCGCAGCGACCATATTTTGCCGTCTGTGCTTGAGGGCTTTGACTTAGCCCAGATAACCTACCTTCGGTCCCAGCATTCCTTCAGGATAGATTTTTTTTTCCCTCTCTTCTCTCTCCGATATCACCTCGCCTCTATCTTAGACACCTATCAATCGCCCTAACTTGACTACGACCCACCCTGCCGATGGCCTCTTTGCATTAGCCAATATCTGCTGTAATTCATCGATTCGTCCCGGCCCATCGGAAGCCTTCAACCATGGACCCGCCTTCGGAAGCCGATGACAACCAGGTGACCGAGTTTCTACAGCGTATCCGAGAGCTCGACGACAAGAGAGACCGGGAAGACGAAGAACGAACTCGCAAGCTAGAAGAAGATATTGTGGCCCGGAGAGAGGCCAGGCGGACACTGCGGGCAGGTTCGTAGTCCATTTCTTGGCCAGAGCGGGGCGTTATGTCAACGTCTGATAACATGTCAATACTAATTCCAAAAGGTTTAGAGAGGGCGAGGTCTCTTTCCCCAGAGAAATTGACGCCGGTTGGCACACCTCTGAGCTACAGACCTAAGGTGTTGGAGAGCAGTCCGATGGCGTTACCTGAAGAATCCCCGTTGGCATCCAGGTCTACAAAATCCGCCGCTTTCGCCGCCGCCTCAAGCAAGATTGATGCTAGAAACAATGCTCTCGAAAAATTAACATCTGAACCAAGACCTTTGCCAACACCGCCTTCCAAGCCTGCTACCATCTCAACCCCTTCGCTTGCGACAGCCAGTCATACATTTACCCCATCGCCCGGCTCCGTCTCAGGCTCCACTCGACGCCCCTTCAATCAAGCTGGGAAACCACTCTCTTGGCAGCGGAGACCTCAATCCGTCGCCTTTGGGGAGAGGGCAACGTTTTCATCAGCAACGTTTTCAAGAACGAGCAGCGTTGCAGGCGACGATAATGAAAGCGATGCAGGCTCGGAGATATCAAGGGAACAGATCGCGAAAAATCTTAGCTCGAAAGATCCCTCTTATTTCCGACAAACCGCAGACCGAGGATTCAAATCCGCGGCTTTAAGAAGAGATGCCGAAGATAGCTTCTCAGGTGGGGGGAGGATGGCTCTACCCGGAATGTTCGAGGTATGTCGTAGTGTCACCGAAGTTACAATGCGGATGCATTCTTGCTAACAGCGTTGAAGAGAACCCCTGAGCAACCAAGGCCTGTTTCGTCTATGTCCAATGCCAGCGCCTCAACGTCGTTCTCTACTCCCATATCCGAGTCTAGAGCCTTCCCAAAGTCAAATTCATTCCTTGACTCTCTCCCTGACGAAAAACCTCTTAGCGCTAGCGAAGTCCCTGGTTGGAAGACTCCTTCATCGGTATCGAAAACCCATCAGCTTGAACCATCATTCTCCGGATTATCAGTACAAGACGAAGAAAGCTCATCGATGCCATCGGCTTATAGCATATCAACCAGCGGCAGAACCTCTCCGGAAAAAACGGGTCGACCAGCAAGTCCCACCAAAGGCTTGGGTGGCTTTGTGCAGAGTGCAATGCTAAAACGAGAAGCATCAATGAGAAAGCCCGGTCCTCCAGGAAATCCAATGTCATCCCTGTCGAGATCAGGTAGTAATGTTTCTGACAAAGAATGGACAACTCCTATTCGACGAGAACGTGGGCTCTCTACTTTATCCAGAGGAAGTACTCCGGCTCCGGATGAGAAAGAAGGGGAGGAACGTAGAGGTAGAGAAATGTCGCCTGCAGAATCCGTGGTCTCAACCGTGACTACATCTACCGAAGGGTGGAGGGGTAGAACAGAAGCGACTCCACCGACTTCACCATCTAAAACCATGAATTCTCGTAGATGGAGCCCCACAAAATCTTCGTGGCTAGAATCTGCGTTACAGAAAGATATCACGCCTGTTATCGGGAACCAACCAACCATGTTCCCACCATCCAGAGAAGGTTCACAGAGATCACCAACCCGCGAGAAATCCATTAGATCAGCCAGAGATGCCGCAGCTATCCGTGAAGAACGAGCTCGCGCCAGGATGGCCGCTAGTGCAGTACCTCGAAAGATGTCGGTCGATTCTCAAGCTTCAGACCAGCCGCGATTCGATTCGAATTACTTCAGGCCAGCTATTCAACCAAAGTCCGCGATGCTATCAAAGAGACCGTTGAGCGAAATCTTCACTCCGCCACCACTAACCGACTTTACGATACCTTTCGAGCAAACGGTGATCGAAGAAAAGCTGGAGAAGCAAGAGCAACAAGAGAAGCAAGAGAAAGTAGAGAAATTAGAAGAACCAACCAAGACCGAGATGCCTTCTTCAATTCCTCGCCCCGTTGTTGCTGCGAAGCCATCCCTCCCAGACAAACCCGCCAATGGAAACGAAGCTAAGGATAAACCACCAGTCAAGACCAAGCCTGTGTTTGAGCGCGGGCCAGGTACAACTATGACGATCGACCCTCGTGCAGCGCGTGAGGCTAGTCTTCGAGAAAAGCAGCAAGCCAAGAAGGACGGCGTCCCCCTCTTAGATGCTCGAGCGAGGCTCAGCCCAACCAAGACGCAGAATTACAAGGCCCCGGATGAACTCAAGGAAACAATTGTAGCCGGGAAGTCGGCATTACAAGGTCGCGGTGGTCCTCAGAATTTCAAGCCTCCAAATGAGCTCAAGGAGAAGGTACTGGCTGCCAAAGCTGCCCTACAGGATAGGGGGGGTCCGCAGAATTTCAAGCCTCCGAATGAACTCAAGGAGAAGGTTCTTGCTGCTCGTGGCAATTTACTGCCGAGTGTAGGAGTCCAAAAGCAACAGGCACCCGATCCTTTGAAAGAGACAGTTTCCAGTGCTCGCTCGCAACTTCGCCCCTCTTCGCCTACTAAAAACTCTCCCAATGTTTCCCCGACGAAACTCTCATTTACACGTTCGGCGACTATTCCGGTCAATTTTGAGGAAAGAGACGATAGGCAGCCGCGCCGACCAGAAAGTGGCGACGGAATCTTTGAGGGACAGGAGAACTCAATGCCCGTTGTCTCTAAGCAAATTTCTGCTCCCGCTCGAATCGAAAAACCCGGAAGCAAATTGGCCGATCGCTTCAATCCAAGCCTTGCGAACTTATTATCGAAAGGCCCTCCTAAGATGGGTAGACCAGGTGGCTTTGGCGAAAGTTCTTCATCTCGCGCTCCAATTTCCGCAGCATCACAAGAACAAGCAGAGGGCCCGCAACTTACACACATGACTAAGAGTCGTGCTCGTGGACCAAAAAGGCGCGCTCCCGCCGCTGCGGAATCTTCGGTTACCGCTGAGCCGGAAAACCCAAAACCAACATCCTCACTTCAGCCAAGGTCGATCAACCCTGTTCGTAGGTCACTAGGGCAGAATGGATACGGCGGTGCATCATCGCCATCACCTGCCCCCTTCACACCGAGCAGACCATCGATGATATCAGTTCAGTCATACGAAGAGGAAGACTCGCAGGCTGCACAGGAGAGAAAAGAAAAACCTCCAACACCTGCCAAGTCTCCATTGTTAAGAGCGAAGAGCTCCAAACTGAGCATGCGTGAGAGCCTCCCTAGCCTCTCTTCGAATCCTTCGACGCCCGCTATTAAGCCAAAATCACCAATGAGTTCTCGCGGACCAGAAGGCGAGGGCCTACCCGCTGTCAAGCCGCTTTTTTTCGCAACCCCCCAAGAACGTAGTACACCAAGAAGGCTACCCACCCCACCATCTGCCAGTGTTACCCCTTCACCAAGCGGCCCTCGACCCCTCCCAAAACCTCCTATGAAATCGAAACCCACTTTTGAACAGGAAGAGTCAGAATCGGTTATTGCCCCATCTGTAAAAGGCTCCATTGCCCGATGGGGTTCTACTAACTCGACACCTGAAACAACGCCTCAGCGTAAGGGTGTGATCAAGTTACCAAGCTATCAGGATGAAGTTGCAGCTATGGAGAGTTCTAAAGCGTATAGATCACCTCAGGCATCCGGCAACGGAAGCTCTGCTCCTTCGCCACTCCGGCTCGGCCATCCAAGAGTCGTATCCGAAAACACTCTTGACGTTATCGGCGTAGATGCGGCGAGATACTTATCCCAATTCTTCAGTGGTCCGATTTCATCCCCTCCAAAAGGTGGAATCGACGTTACCCCGCTTTTAGAGTCGAAGCCAAAACAAAGTGCTGAACCAGTTCAAACGCTCAAGAAACAAGTTTGGGAGATCACCGGCATCAATGGAAAGAAGGATCCAGTTCCGGTCGGCCAGGAACACATCCTGTATGAAGATGGCCTGTACATGTGCTTACATTCATATATGGAGGGCAATGGCTTGATGGCGTCAGAGGTGTTCTTGTGGAGCGGGGATAGAGTATCACTCGGAACCGTCGAAGAGGCCCAACTTTCAGCACGACGACTTGCTAGGGAGTATGATGGTAGAATGGTATGTCCGCACCACAAGGTCCCCAAAAGACTCTCTGATCTAACTATGTATTTACAGATCGTTACCCAACAAGGCAAAGAGACTCCACGTTTCATAGAAGCTCTCGGCGGTGTTATCATAACTCGTCGTGGCTCTCGCGCTCGTATTCAACAAGACATTCCTTACATGCTCTGCTGCCGCAAAGTTTGGGGAGGCATCGCATTTGATGAGGTTGATATACACTTTACCAACTTGTATAGTGGCTACCCTTATATCATCTCGACACCAGACCGATTATACCTTTGGAAAGGCAAAGGCTCTTCTACAGAAGAGCTCAGGGCCGCTCGAGTCGCATCTTTCGACCTCGCAAATGGCAATGAGGTAAAACAGATTGATGAAGATAAAGAGCCTGAATTCTTTGTAGAGATGATGGGTGGTGAGCTTAGTGACCAGAAACAAGCACAATACTGGAGCCTCAAACCGCAGCATCCGCAGTATGCCACCAGAGTATTTTTAGTAGACCACGCGTCCCCAACTGCCGTGAGTACCTGTATCATTGTTCCCTTACTTTTCCCTTTGCTAATCGATCCACCATAGGCTATTGAAATCCATCCATTCGCTCAATCGGACCTTGACCCAACCAATATATACATCATTGATGCATTTTTCGAACTCTATATCATTGTTGGCGAGCAAGCGCAGGACAAACGGGTTGACTTCCAGTATGCCCTTCTTTTTACTCAAGAGTATAGCATAATGGCAGCATCGAACGAAGACCGTCCATTCGTTCCCCCGAGCAATGTTGTTTTAGGAGGCGCACCAAAGGAACTCAAGGCAGTGTTCAGACGGTGGGAAGATTCAAAAACCCCCACCGCCTGGCACCCTTCCCGGAGCCCAAGTGTCAAACTGACAATGGGATTGCGCGATGCGATGAGCATGATGGATTTCTAATTAATTAAAAGTCGACTTATTCTTCTATTCTTAACAGGTTGACTGACTGCATAGACAATTGAACTGTATACACCCTTCTTCCTCTTTCTCTCCTCTTTCCCCCTTCTTCTTCCTTCTATAGGCCTTTTTGTCTCGGTTAAATATACATCTTGGAAAACGAAATCATGATTATAAAGCGCTGTATTCGGTACATTGTATGTAGCGCTACGACACACAGACCACGAGAAGAGAGAAAACGAGAATTGCCTACAGTCTTCCAATGGTATCCCTTTCGCTCCCTTATGTACAAAGATATTATCCAAATCATCACGACCGGTCGATCGTTATAGACGATTTGGTCTTCCCTTCGCTTCGAATCTGCCCATGGTTTTCTCTATTATTCTCCACCATATGCATGGACTGGTTTTGGTCTATATCTTTATTTATTTATTTTTCATTTTGTTTACTAGACCGCTGTGGCGAGGTAGCGATTTAAAGTCATTCACACGACATGATTTCATGAGCGTCAAGAATACCGAATTTCATCATAACCCACGTTTAAGTCTGAGAGCCCCCGTAAATATTTCGGAAGGTGGAAAAGGGCCCCGTGTCTGAGATGAAATTAGTGGAGCTCGATTGTTCCCAGTCATGTAATACAGGTAAGACAATATAGAGAGAGAACTTACAAGGTATCCTCAAGAGAACCACAGATTATCATTAAGGCCGTATCAGCCGATAGGTAGCCAGCACCCTCGTAAACAGATATCTAAGACATTAATATATAATCACTATACATCCCGGAGGGTGTCGTAGAACCGTATGCCGTCCGGAATAAATGGGCAATGTACCCACAAATATAACAAGCAAAACGCCATTTTGCACGACAGGAGTTACACAATCAACTGACAGCTGCTCGAAGCATATATATGTATAGTAGAATAGTATTATTATTCTATGTTCCGCATTTGCGATGTGACAGCTTACATGTTCTTCGATTTGGCACATCCTTGGGGTTTTTCAGAGCTCAGACCCCTGGAGGGAGTGGGACAGCTTATCCACCATTCGCGGGTTTAAAATCCGGACCAAGCAAAAGTCTAGAGCTTAAAAAACAATAATCAGAGCTTACTCCACAGATGAGGGGCTGAAGGCGTGCCTGTTGATTTGGATTGCCGGTCATCGGAGTCCTGGGTTGAAATCTCTGAGTCTGGGAATTCAAACGCGCCCACACCTCGTATTGCATATTCAGATCAGGTCAGAAACCTGGTCTCGGGGCGACCGCTCTACTTTGAAAAACGTCCGATATTCTGACTGTCTAAGTCCACAATGTTTTACTTACTATCCCCGAGAAATGAAGCACACGGCAAATTCCATCACAGGGACCCCAGATGGTGATATATTCCCGGTTAACAGACCTTCTTTCGTCTTCAGGCGGGAAGCAAACTTGCAGAAAACCGCCAAAATGACTGATTAATTCTCCGAAATCAGCCAAATCAGTTACCGAGACCTATTGCCTGATTTCCCTATTGGGAACGAGAAACAGTGAACGAAACGCTCAGATGCTTACTGTGATGTTAGTCTGCATGCATGATGATGATGAGATTCTCTCCCACGAAATGTGGGGTCGCTCTTTGAGCGTTTAATTTCATTTCAATCGATCGCGATATCACGTTGGTCTATGCCAATTGCCTGCAGGGATATTCCAGTAACACAGCGGACATGTTCTAGCTCACGCATTGATATTGTCTTAACATATCAATATACATATTATAATCTTAGCTAAGTTAGCGCCATTTACGATAACCAAGAATATTGTTTCATCCCGTTTCCAAAAGATATGCTTAAAATATCGACATCAAGGAAACAAGATTTGGCCCCCAATTTTTCAGTAGAAAACGCCCCATGGTCTACGGTATAACAAGCACTATCGCCCGAGAAGCCCTAGGACCGAAACCAAGTACCGAGAGACCATCCGGTCTCGTTCCTAGAAAGGAAACATAATGCGAAGTGCTTTTATCAGTTAGCTTTTTACGAAGATCACGGAATCTTTTTGGCGGCAATACCCGCATCAGGTCTTTTGCTTCTTCCTACATTTACATCTGTGCAGAAGGAAAATCAAGGAGTTTAGCTGTGATCCCTGAAGCAGCCAACCCACCTTCAAAACTCGTGCCGTTAAGCGATGCACCAGCTTTGATTCACCCCACACTACTAGCTGCGGCCAAGGCCGCTGTTCGTTGACCATGCCTGCCCGGGTTCTCCAGTTATAATTACCCGTATGGGAAATTCTACGACTGTATTGAAAAACGGCCTTATTTCCGTTGGGATCAGAACGTTCGCCCGTGCGAGGACTTTCAGCTTGACCCTAGCAATATGGGCTGAGAGCAGATGACCTTTCCAGGGTTTTTTTCCAATGAAAAATCATTTTCAGGTTTTGAAGAAAGAAAACTTCACACGAGATTAGAAAGGAATCTCAAGCTTTTTTTGATATCCAGAGGTGGCCCCAGATTAGAAGTGATGTGATATTTCTCCAAAAGTCTGGATAGAGCCTGGATGCATAGTAATGCATTATCAATCCATGCAGCCAATAGCCTCGATCGATAGATTATATCATATATGTATATTAAAAACAACAGCATCTTAACATCTCCAAGGTGGACTGCTAAGCATGCTCCCTGTTCCTCTAGGTTAATTCGCTTCATCACCAGATCCACTAATTTTTTTACCGAGCATCCCGAAGATCTTTTCCCGAGTGGTGATATCGTTCGCAAAAGGTGGTGCCCGAGTGGCCTGATATCAAGACGCCAGAACGCCTCCCAGGAAACTTGCAATCTCATGGTTCGCACCCCGTTTCGCTGCGAACCAACAATGACGACCATGGAATCTTGCGTGTCGGGCCTTCTAACCTTTGTTTTGATTGAGGCTGAAAAAATAAAATATAATAAGCCGAAGCAGATCTTAGCTATTAAATCTCAGACACGGTTTCGAAGGCCTTTGCAGCCTCGCCAATCAGATCGTATCTGATATACATATTAAGCCACTCGATCGATTGGTACTGGCCTTAACCCGCCAATAACGCCACCAGCGCTGAGGTCTCTTCCTCGCGCTCACTAGAAGCAGGATTTAGCAGACGTGATTACAGGAAGTGAGCTAATAGCCTTTGGTGAATTTCACGAATCCCATGCTAATTAGCATGCTAGAATTTTTGTTCCCGAGGAAAAATCGAGAGCGAGAGGCTGATCGATAGCCACCATCGCCCCGTGACTGGAAAAAGACGCCGGCTTGGGAAATATTTGCAGACATATCAATCCGCGATCCCTAAACAAACAGCATTGTTTCTGCCTGCTGAACCAAAGATGAGATATTTGGCCAAAGCGTAATTCCGGGGAGTGCCCCGAAGATTCATAGTCATTCACGTGCTGGTGCCCCCGCACGTGAGTCGGGATCGATTTTCGGGCGTGTCCGGAACAGAATTCCTGTTTGTTCTTCGGCGATGATCGGGGGAAGATTGGATTTCGGGAACGTGACCAGACAGGCCCGCGAGCAAACGTAAGGATAACGAGGGACCTTCCCAGGTAGGCTATATTACCGGTAATATAGCCTATTTCAATTGTGATCAACACATGCAGCAGACGAAATTTAACAGGTTGAGGCCAGCAGTACTTTAACCACCAACGGATCCATGGCAAGGATGCACATTGCAGGATGATGCATATGCATACCTCACTCCTTAAGTTATACTAAGGATCGTAACCGCAAGGTATTCCGACTGAGATGTCTGTTATCGATTAGCAAATGCGCGCGAGAAATGGTTGGCTTGCACAGCTTCGGCGAGTAATTGTCGCCACTGCGTGTGTCAACCTATAGGCCGACATCTATATAGTTTGCTTCGTATTTTCATTAACCGGAATCGATCGAGACTTGCAGTGATGGAAACATTGAATATGGCTTATATTTCCGAACGGCAAATCATATCGACTGGAGGAGATATATTACGCTGGCGAGTTAAAATATATAACCCCGTTTAATATAGCGTGAAAAGGATGAGATTAAGAGACGTATCCAGACCAGGTGAGATTGGGGCTTCGGCAAGGATGAACCGGTTTCAAGGAGAATGTTTTCAATGAGGTGCTATTATTAAGCAATCAAGTACAGTTGAAAAGGCAGATGATATACTGGAAACACGTGTGAAGTGTAATTTCATAGTAAAAGAAACTGTTTATATCTAATCTAGAGCATGCTCATATGGATACATTTCTCAAGCAATAATAAAATTATATAAATATCCGCCGTTATAGCGTTTCCTCCGCACATCCGAAATAGAGAGAAACGTCACATGCATTAATGAAAACAAAGCATCATTATGAAGCACTATCCACACGGGTTGAGTGAAGTCAAGGAAGTCCACCCATAAACTCCGATTGAAATGAAAGATAACAAACTTGGCATCCACAGCTGACAGTCCTCCCTCTTAATCGCCGTCAATTAATGATGTGAACGTCAAGTTCTTGTGATGCAGGAGCCTGTCCTTTCTTAGGTCTTGCCGTTGTCGCTCCCGTCTTTGCCTTCTTGGCCCTCGGTTGCTCGGACTCAGGTTCGTCGTCGTCCGGAATGACGAATGTTACTTTCGGCTGTTTCGTCGGCACTGCCTTTGGCTTTTGTGCTGGCTTTTGCGCCCGCCCTGCATCATCCGGGAATTTGCGTTTCTTTCCTTTGTGGGGGGCGCCTTCGGTTTCCCTTTTCGCTAGGATATTTGTCGTATTTTTCAATACTATTTTCTGGGACTCGTCTTTTAGCTTGGTCTCCGGCCCCGCTTTTCCTTTCTTTGGTTTCGGTTCTGCTCTTGGCTTCTTTGCCTCCAGTTCTGATTCTGGCTTCTTTGGCTTTGGTTCTACTTTCAATTTCTTTGCCGGCGCAATCTTCTGGGGAGTTGCGTAATCCTCGTATTCTGCTTTTCTCTTCTTTCCCTTTGATTTCTCAACCACAGCAGTCGTCTCCGTTAGTCTATTGACATCAATAGCAGGCTTCTTTCTTCCACCTCTCCTAGGTTTCTCCACAGGCTCAACGATGGCGGTTTCAGAGGTACGTGATTCCGCCTCTCGCCCTTTCTTTTCACGTTCACGTTCTGCCTTCGTTTTCACCTTCCTCTGCTTCTTGACATGCGGTCCCTTTCGGCCCCAAACAGGAGGTTGGCTAATCCGAGCGCTAGCTTTATACATCTCGATTTTCTCCTTTTCAGTCAAACTATTGGCCCAATTTCGCCCTGCGATAGTACTCTCCTCGATATTCTTCCACAAGAGCACACAGCCGTCGTCGTCAAAATTTCCCGGGGCTGGATTGCAATTGTCTTTGGAGCAGAAAATTGGGAAGAGGTCTGTGATGACATCGCGTTGATGAGGAGGGCAGATTTTGCCGGAGTTTTGAAATTGCTTGCAGCGTCTGATCACGCGTGCCGTTGGGGTGGTGGCCGTGCATTCCATATAAATTTCTGAAGCATTGGGAGCATCGACTCTGGCTGGCTCACATTTATGCCCGCAGGCATACCAAATGTCGTAGTCTGTGCACATCTTAGGTCTAAATGGAGAGTTCAATCGATGTCGGGGTGGTGCTGAAAAGTTTCTAAAAAATAGTCACAACAGGTAGATAGATTCTGAAATATTTGTGGCAATATGCTGTTTCTTTGAGCTTAGGGCAAACTTCGCTTTGTGCGTCCATTTTGAATTTAGGGCAGACGCATTTTCTTTGTTTGATTGTTGGTTCAAGATATAGCATATAGTTGCGCTGATAGATGAGCAGCTGGGCTATGATGCGTCTATACCAGGTAGGTTCACTGGCTGACTAAATACATATCAACGGAACGATTTCCCTAGAATCTCTATCCAGCAAATCAAACGCAGCATAGAAGTACAGAATTTTACCAGCTTCTCTCGTTAGTGGTGGTTCACACAAAAATTTGCTTCAAGCAACCCGCTTCTAATCAATCTACCATACAACTACTACTCAGTTGTAATTAATCGCCTTTCCACTTATAGTACGATTTAGAAGGGAACCTTTGTAACTATTCCAAATGATTATATCTTAAATCGAAAGCCAGAGTTTTTTTATCGGTAAGCAGGTGGTAGAAACGCGTCAAATATTCGTGCATAACAGGTATAGAGACCTTGGCTAAGCGCAATAGCCGCAATTTGCTTCATATTGGCTTCAACGGATATATGGCTCCGAATACACATTATAGCATTTACTGTTGCTAATTTGTAGGTATTCACTGATGAAATGTCGCCACAAGGTATCGACGATCTTGCGTGTTTATCCTAAACGGAAGATTGATTTTGTGTTGTCGATGTTGCATTTTGAAGCGTAACAATCTGATGATGTACCCTTTCCGTATAAGGGCGGTAATTCGTTCGGCGTTGACATCAATCGGTCAGCAAAAAGTAATATGAGATTCTGGTCCAATTTTGAATCCTATTGCGGACGGCTTTAGTGACGAAACGCTAGGATACCAGCAGCAACTTGCATTGCATCTTGTACGAGAATCACCGCAGCAATTATATTGATGCGCGGCCTGAATATCTAGGCTTTTCGAAGTTGTTCTTCGTCTCACCAGTTAATCCTGGCCATGCATTGGAAATTGAGGTTTCACAGAGCCAAATGCCGTACTAAATGTGAGGTATCAAATTAAAACGGTCAGCCAAATCAGCAATAGCTGCTTGATCATGAGTTTCGCCAGTCTTTCCGAACGCAATCGATGTACGCCTAAGAAACAATCCTCCATGGTATCTCGAATATTGGCAATTTCTATCCCAATGAGGCTAATTTATGGCCCCGGAAGAGCGTTCAGCATCTGTGCTTCGATATGAGTCAAATGAAGCGACACGAATAATTGTTGGTAGATGGCAGCGACCCGTCGTTTCAGCCTCGCGTAGAAAACAAGATCCAAAAGTCGGGTCGGCTATCTACCCTCTAGCGCAAGTCTAATTGGTCAAGCGACCGTCCTAAGTAATACTCGCAGTATCAATCGGAAAGGTTCAGCATTAGATTTCATGATATATCACATAATCGAGTCCCTGCATACTTCGTAACATCTAAATATTTCCGTAGATCTCCATAATATCTCCAGATCTTGGAGGTCGGTGTGTTGGTGAAGGTTGGAGATTTAGGCCCGGACCCGTTGCTCATGCTCACAAACAGACGGACCCCTGTAACACCACCACACAGGGAAGATCGGCTGGAAGGGTGGTGTCTGGGGGTTTTTTGCAAAAGAATGTGATATCTCGTTTTTATTGGCTTCTGGTGGTACAAACACCTGCAGCGATAAATCACACACGGTCGACAGGACAGGCCGTGGGTCCCACAGGCTTTTTTCATTTCAACAGCCTGTCAGAATGAGGAAGTTGCAAACGATGTTGCCCGTTGGGCAAAATTTGCTAGATGGCGTTTTCTGTTATTCTCCTAATAGTTAAAAGAAGAGAAGAGGCGTCTTTGCATTCTTCCTGTCTCTGATATCATTGATATGACTGGTTCGACGGTCGCAGCAACAACGGTTTTATGTCCAATTCCCTGTCGATCTGGTGCTGTCGGATTAATCGAGCCCGTGGTTGATTCAAAGGCAAGCGGCTCAGGTTTGCTTCATTCCATTTCCAACAACCCGCACACCACAGGCCGCTTGCATGAGCTCTAAGTGTATCTTTTTTCGCAGGGATCCTCTGATGACGCTCATTCGCTAGCCTCGAAGATGCTACTTCGTACTTTTAATCATTTGCGCCTATTGATTTTAACCGGTTGTCGTTGTTGAATTTTCTTCGGCTTAGTGTTTCTTACACGTGGGAGTGCAACTCTCTGCTTGCGGACGTTTCATATCTGCTTGATTACTGTGAATAGACGTCTGTGTCTCTGAGGCATAAATACCATCAAACCAACATGGATGGCCCCCACGCGATGGGGTCAAAACGAACTTATGGAATCTCAGGGCTATGGCAGCGGCCTTTCATCAGCGAATGTCGCGAAAGAGATGCTTGTCAACCCGGAAAAACTTCTGATTCCGGTTTCAATCTCAATTACTAAGGAAAATCAGATGCAAAGAGAATGTCGGAGCGGAAGAGATGGTTCCACTTTTTCTTACATTCTCATTTTAAATGTCCATGATTGAACGAGCGAATAGATCAGACGTTTTGCCGACGTCGAGTTTGAGCTGCGCGATGGTTGATATTGAGATCTGTGCAGCACCGGGCGCGGTTCCGACCCTTGTCGCTGGCATAAAAAGTAGGCACACAAACACAAAACCCCTCATCATGGCATATAAACATCACCGCGACTTCCAGAATTAATTGCACCTTCGAAAGAAAGAAAGAAAGAATTGATGGACGGAGAAACCCCACGGTTTCTGATTCCATTCTGCCTAGAGTATCCGAGCTGAAGCTACTCCATTCTCTCAGAAGATCGTTCGACCGGACAGGTTAGAACCTTGTTGGCTTACTTTGCAAACTCATGCCTTCATGCATGGTTCCGAGGTTGATACTGCTGTCGTACGGAGTGTTCGTTTCTAGACGATAATTTGAGGTTTCTAGCATTACTCCTGAGCCGGGAGCTACCCTAGATTGACAGGCGTCTGTGGGTCACATTCATACGGTATTATCCGTCCTCGGAAAGAGAATGCCTTTTCCTTCTCAATGTCAGCTTCGTCCTTGTTTTCCGGATTCTATTTGTTGCTACGAAGCCATCGTGGTAGAAAGCACTAAATATTCAAGCCAGAGTTTGTTTTATATTCACCATATTATGATAATCTCTTTGTTTGATAATTTCTTACCAAAAATGGGCCGAGTCCACGTGTGCGATCTCTCTATATCGTACCATCTTATGAACGTGCTCCTCTCTCTTTATTCGCAGACCGGCCCCTATCATTACCCTCTAATGACTTCGCTTCCCAAGGTAAAACCGTGGCGGAAACGCCATATATATATATAGCGTTTGATCAGTAATCTTTAAATCCGTCGCTAGATTCAAACCCAATCGGACTTGCAAGCACTCCATAAGTTTATCGTACGACCATGAGAACCATACTGCTCTAGAGCGACAAACAACAGAGTCTCAAAATCTCAAAATCTTAAAATCTTTAAAATTAGCAACGCAGACAAACAAGCTTAGACTTATAATCGAAGCTATAACTGACTTCACGGTTCACACCCCGTATAGCAGGGTCCACCCTTCATTTCCTCCTTCTTTTGGATAATTCCTCGCATCTATAAGGTAGTTTCCCCTTTCTTCTTTTTCTACTGATGCGCAGTCCTGGCGGCTTAAGATCCGAATATGCCAAGCCTTTCGCATTGCAGGCGAACGAAAGCTTGTCTCTTGTCCGGCCATGGATTCTCACAGAGTGGGTGACCTTCGATAGACTCTGATTCGAGAACGCACAGACGCCTCCCTCGTTAGTGCCTTTCATGGATGGACGCGTAATTGAGCCAGTGAAAATAATGTGCTGAACGTATCCCAAGATCTGATACGAAGCTGACAAAAGACTTCCACGGGAGTTTTTTAGATTGCTGACAATGGAATGTGCTGTGGGCTCGTCTTTTTGTTACTTACAATTCTATGAACCGGGCAAACCAGGAAGCCTAGTTATTACATATATCACTGAGAAACAAAGACAATGACGGCCCCTCATCCCGCCCGCAAGCCGTGCGAGAGACATTGAATGCCCACATTTCGTCTCTCACATCCTGCGTGGGAGTTCGTTGGTGTTAATGCCATAAAGAAAGTAGTCTTTCCTAAATCAGGTTAGAAGACCGGGCAAGGTCTTCCCGTGAGCAATAACAGCAGACTTGCAGGTGCACTGAAAGAAATTAATACCTGCCCGCTTCCCCACGGGCTGACGTTAGGTTAATATTGCCAGGGAACATTGGCCAACGTTTGCAATTTTTTCTAGGCCGTCCTGCCCGGCAATAAAACCTGAAATTGGAATCCATAAGCCGAGGGGATAAAAAAAACGAGCTGCACTTGTCAACCGAGTCATGGAAAGCCCTCTCGCATCAAATGATATCTTCGTACGGCATACAATGCACCAGTTTCGATCGCGTTTCTAGTGGTTAATTTTCTTGAAAATACGGAGTACTTGATATATATGTGCATTCTTTATTTATCCTCAAACCAGAAGAGGTGTGCTGAGAGATAGTATTAAGTAATTGATCGTATGAATACTTCGTATTAGGAAAATATTCGAAATAATGAACACTAAAAAAAAAAATTTATTTTAATTTTTCG
Organism: Dactylellina cionopaga; assembly: GCA_036971295.1. Taxonomy (NCBI): domain Eukaryota; kingdom Fungi; phylum Ascomycota; class Orbiliomycetes; order Orbiliales; family Orbiliaceae; genus Dactylellina; species Dactylellina cionopaga. Next base: position 1,458,287 of record JAJTTY010000002.1, on the reverse strand, counting down.
TCTGATATTAATATCGCCCTGCTGACAAACTAGACCAGCCAGCTCTGTCGGCAGGTTTGTCCTCAGCCTCCAATTAAGCAGGAGCCTCACCTGCCACTCGGCCAGCCTACCGAGCTCAACTGCCAGGCAAGTCCAAAGACCGGCCGCACAGCTTGCTAGCCAAACCTGTCGTTCTGCGTTGGCTTGGACCCTCTCCGCAACCTGTTTTTCTGCCCACGAACCTTCCCTTTTGTGCCATCATCGCCGTCGTTTGCACCAGTCCGAACGTGGTATTATTGGCTCCGCTGTGATGATTTGATTGATACCGACGGCCATCATCCATGACACTTTTTCTCGGAACCTTAAGCCCTTAGCTTCCCACCACGGAGCACTGACATCTTGAGCTTCCAATCACCAACCGTTCACCCCACACACCCACTCTCCTCGCCGAAGGGCCTCCCTCTGAGAGCTAGTTTGCTTCGACCTTTCCTTCCAGGTGGATCTCAAAACGCTTAAATGGTATCAGAAAGGTGGGAAAGGCCAACTCAGAAAACCTATGGAAAACAGAACCGACCAATAGGCATGATGCCATAGCGAACAAAAAAAAATAAAAAAATAAAATAACCGGAACCTCTGTCCTGGTTCATGGGTTCTTCGCATTTTTCATTTTTCTTTCAGTTCGGACAAGTAACAACCTTGTCGAAGTGACCCGCAGTCGAGGGTCGTCACCAACGCATAAGCCAATCGCGGCAGCGTGGAAGATCCCAAAGAAACTTCTTTTTTAAAGGACAATTGATCAGGGATTCGTGTAGTTCTCTGTACTTTGCAACAAAAGTATGATTTGGGTGTACCCTGAGAGACAATTAACCAAGAAAGATTGATTAATACTGGAAATAGAGATATATATTTTTCGTATACCACCAGAAAGAATTTACAAACAATACCGTGGGAAACGGAGAAGGAGGAAAATGACTATTCAAATAGGATAGGAAGAGGTATAGGAAAAGAACTAGCAGACACAGGAAAAGGTAAAGAAAATACAAATAGGTAGATACAGATTTCTTCCTTCACAAATTAGCATGTTTTTGTCAAAGTCCGTAGAACAGTTGACTACCCAGAATTCCCTAAGCCCATTCCCTCTTGTTTGCTCCGGCCGAAACGTTTCCCCAGTCCATCATCCGTACCCATTAAGTCGTTGAGAACGTATATGTATAAATTCCATCGCAATGAACTCCATTAAATCAATCCAAAGAGAAAAGCACAAATTGCTCAGAACATGCAAAAAGCAAAACTGTCAAAACTCGCACAAATAACAGGAAAGAGCAGCGAACAACAGAAAGTACTTTTGAGGGCGAATAGTTTCCAAAAGAAAGATGAAAAATGAAATGAAATGAAAAGAAGAGAAAGAAAGAAAGATGAAAAGAAGAAAGAGAAGAGGTAGAAGCCAAATAAGAAAACCCTTCCTTTCCAGCATTCCATTTTTGCTCCTGTAATCGCAAAATATCAGGTAGCTTGAAAAAAGGCAAGAGGAGATGTAGGATTGGTAGTGACAAGGCGGCTTTCTCGAGATAAATATTCAAGTAGAAACTTCTGCAAGAAGATTTGTACGAGTTTCGTGAGAATAGAACCATTATATGGCAGGCTCTTGAGAAATATTCGAAATCGAACAATGTTGTATGAGAAATATGTCGTGATCATGCGTGTGAAGCTATGCTGCAGAAATCTATCCCACTCCATGTGTAAGAACTTAATAGAAAAAAGAAAAAAAAGCCCTCAATGTGCAAGGTGAAGGTCAAATTTAAAACGTGTAGGTGGACCGTGGTGTAAGATGCCGGTGTTATTGACATCGCGAACAAAGATGTGTATAAGGAAGTAGACAGTGTAGGATCGACCAGTCCCTAATCGATGCGATCAGAATATATGGCCTCAGCCATAGTACAGGCCAGCCATTGGCTGAGATTTTCGTTTACGAGGTAAACCTCAGGCCAGGCGCGCTTCCAGTTGATTTGTCATTCCAGTGTATTCTATTCCTATTCCAGGAGCTACGGCTCGTCAACATCGAAATTTAGGAGGTGAATTCATTGTTGCTCAATCTCCCACTTAGGATAACCCTGTCCCCGGTTGACTTCCAGTGCGATGGCGTTGCGCAGTGTACGGTCACTGGTCACATACACGCGGCCGTAAGGGCCATCATAACACAGTCTACGACTATGAGGGTTGAAGCCCAAATCCTCTCGGAGCATGTTGGTAAGGCTATGCCAGGAATAATTACCGTTAGGCATAAAATCCTCAGCGGTAGCAGTACATCTCTGGTCCGAAAAGGTGTCCATAATTGTCAAAACAACAGTTGTCGGAGTGAGAGGGCCATTGCTGGGGTACAAAATGGGATAGGGCGTTGGAGGAGCGGGTGGCTGGCTGGAAGCCAGCTGAGGTGCAATGGCCTGTGCTGGTGAGGCGCTTCCGATAGTGTTTATTGGACCTGTTCCAGGAATTGTTCTCTGTTCAGGAGGGAACATTGGGATCGTAGCAGTGGGTGGTACAGATGTTTGCATTGGAGCCGGTGCCTCCTGTGGAACTCCACTCAGAGCACGCTGTGTTGGTATCTGTTCGGGAGAATTTGTGCCGGGTTCTTCTTTTGTTTCTAAAAATGTATCACCTTGCAGGTCAGTACAAATCAGTTTCTTGAGTGAAAATTTGAATGAAAGAGCCTTACCTTCAGGTTCATCACCTGTTCCGTTCGCCTCGTTCGCACGTTGTGTTCTCTTGCTCCGCTGATTCTGGGTGCGGCGGATATCTGCCATACCGCACTTTAGTCGATCCATGGCATATATTTTGCGATATCTGTCGTTTGGTTCGTTCATCCACTCGGGACAATTACGAATCCATTCGTCAACGGCTGCCTCACGAGCGGCCAAGTTTGTCGGGATGACTTTTTGACCTGCGAGACCTTGGCGATCAATCACTTTTGTGAGCTCAGTCCTGAGTTTCTGGTCCCAAACGGTAGTCGATATTCCCAACTGCTTGCAAATGGTTTCGATATTATAAGGATCTCTACCCTTGCCATCCGTTCGTATTCTTGGATTTGGAGGAAGATCTTGGCCTGATGTTCCCGGCGTTTGCTTCTGTTGGGGTGTAGCAGGTGGCGGTTGTATGGGCGTCGATGGATATGGCGAGTGCATGGTACCGTTCATTGTAGTAGTTTGCATGTTGGTAGTAGGCGCAACTGGAGCGGCCGCGTAGGACTGTGAAGCGTAACGAGTCTGCTGCACCGGAGTCTGAGTGTGATATGCGAAGTTGTTGGGAGGCTGAGGTTCCAAAGATCCCATACCGCCGCCTGAAGCTACAGCCTGGGTGTGGTCACCATATATATTTGCGGATGCTGCGTGACCAGCAGCGTAGTGTTGAGCATGGTGGTACTGCTGAGGAGGGGGAAGTTGGTGCCCCTGTTGTGCATTGTGAAGATGAGCTTGCTGCGATTGATCCGGAGTCCTACTCTGGTCACTCTCGGTCTTCAGTCTCTTCTGGCCAGGGGGGGCCGGGTTCGTGGTGCCGGTACCGCCAGCGCCTCTCTTTCGAGGAGGCATTGCTGAAGGCAACACTGGAGACTGTATTGTAGTTGGTAGAATGAGTATGGATGATTTGCTCATCGGCCACTATGAGTTGATGTGAAACCTATCGCGCATGCTATGGTAGCAGATTTCAGTATTATTGTCGATAGACGCTTTCGAGCAGCAGTATGCAGATGCAGCATGCGATCTATCGAAGTTGGGGAATTGGTTTTATTTATGTCTTGGGCGGACCTAAACGGGTCCAACCACCCACACCCACACCAACGCTAATACTTGCCACACCCAGCAAAGCAGGACGGACCAGAGCACTGGAGCTGAATGGGAAGGGGAAAGAAGGGAAACAACCCGTTGGTCATCCAAGAACAAAACTGCCCAAGATTATGACGAGGGAGAGAAGGGGGGGGGGAAAGGGTCTTGAAAGTCGAGGCAGAACCTTTGGGACCGACAGAAGAAATGGACGAACGGGCGGGAAATAAGACCAAGGCAAGTACTCAAATAAAAATAAAAGGAAAAAAGATGAAGAAGTGGAAAGATGAAAAACGCCCGGCAGCAGCACGAGCGAGATATCACAGAAATAAAGAAAACAGAAGAGATATGATATTTGGGGAGGAAAAGGAAGAGCCAGGAAGAAGAAAAGAGAGGAGCGAGAAGAGGCCGAGGGATGACTGGGTCTTTTTTTGGGTGGACCAGCCAACTTGGACTGGGGATGTGCTCGTGGTGGGAGGGGAACCAGGCCGCTGCAGGGAGAGAGTAGGAGCAGGGGGGACGACGTCCTTTTCACTTGTTAGCGCAGGTGTGACCGACCACGATCAGATTACCTTCGTCGAAGGGTCAGAAACGTGTGTGTAGGTGATGTCGTACCCCAGAATGTACAGATGTACGAAGTACTGTCTGTAGGTGGGCGAAGAGAAACGACTTGTGTCTGTCGAACAGCAGGAAATTATAACTCCTCTCACTCTCCTGGTTTGACCAGTCATAATAACTCATTTCTCTTTCCTCGCACCTGCAGGTTTGTATATCAAAAAACAGGGAGAGCGAGATTATTGACAACTGCTCGGGTTGTTGGTGTCGTGCATGCCCACCGTCCACAGGTAGACAAATAACATAAACATCCCGGCGCAGGATGCGCCTAAGGGGGACATTCGGACTGCAACCAGCAGCCCCCAAAACGCCGTGAAGCATGGGGCTACTCTCTAGGCTCGGTTTGATCGTATGCAGCCATCTGTACGGAGTACAAACTTTGTACAGACCACACGGTAAAGTAGCTGAACGAGATCACCTAGGTCATGCCAGCTCACCGTCCACCAGACGAATCAGTCGAAACAAAAAGAAGCAGATGAAAAAGAAGAAAAAAGGGACGGCTGGAAAAAGGAAGCAAGCAAAAGAGATGACCAAGGGCGCATAAACGGGAACACACACACACACCTAAGGTTGCAAGCCGAAATACGATACCGGGATCCCGGTCTAGTGTGCCTGACACGGTCAAGAACACTGCAAGCAGATCGTTAAGAATCAAAGACGCCTTGCTGTAGCACACCGGTGGTAAGAGAGGACTCTTGGTGCGTTTTTTCTTTCTTTTTTCTTTTTTCTTTCTCTTCACGAATCCGCCTCTCCGACAGCAGGGGATTAGAACGCGATTGGTAGGTAGCGGAAGGGTTGGCGATGGGAATGTACGAGGACGTGGAGGACGTGGAGGACGAGGAAGATGAGGAAGAAGAGGACGAAGAGGAAGATGAGGAAGAAGGATCGCGGAGAAAGACCAAATTATGAGAAAATGTTGTTGTTGTGCGAACAAGGCATGTTTATCCGGGGGGGGCTATTCCCCGAAGAGCTCCGATGTCCCGGGAACTTCCAGTATCTATTACCTGCATCCTCCCGAACTCGTCGGCATGTTCTCGGTGACCCTGGTGAACGACCCCGGTAACGGCCCCACTTGCGAAACTGCAGCAATCAAATTATGCAAGAACAACCACAACCCGCAATACGCACTGCACATTCTTGTGTAATCATATTTGGGGTTTTTTTAGAAACTCGAAAACCGATTATGATACAGCTTTGGCAGCCGAAGTCCCAACTACAGCATTTATACTCCTCTACTCGGACAACCTTCTGAGAACCGCAGGAACATGCATGCACCTACTGTTATCGTCAAAGGGTCGCCTTGGGTTACTTGGCAGGCTTGGAGATTCGGGTGTCAAAACTTCCACACGGGCTAATCGCGCCCGACTCGCTAGCTCGCGAAAACCGCTCTGGAATCAGTATACCTTCAGAATTAACACCGAGTGTTCGGGAAAAGGGAGGCTGGGCGGGCGGGGCATTTTTTTGCTGAAGCCTAGTTGCTGCAATGCATTTGGGGGACGTCTGGCTGGCTGGCATCAACCAATTGTGGACAAGTCTTCTTTGCAAAAAAAAAATCATAGTATCACCTTATATTGCCTGCACATGCTCTGCTGGTTGAAACGGTTAGACTAATTTTTTGTCGGCGCTGTTCGCGGGGCCTATCTGAATAAACTTGCTTGGTCGGAAAGCAATCGGCTCAAATTCCAAGCAGGCGGATTCAGTTCTCAGTATCGAGAGATTGCGATATTATTCTATTGTGGTACTTGCCAAGGCAAATCTTGAAAGTGCAACGTATAATGTTATCGAGCAGAGGCACCTGCGGATATACTGTCCATATAGTTCAGACGAAAAGGCCGAATTGACAATACAAAGCATAGAAATGTCGAGAATATGAGGACCGGCTGGGACACGGATTTGACGTCCCACGGCGGCTAGCAGGCATTTATGGTTTAGTCAAGCTAGTGTCATAATGTCGACATAACAAGGAACAAGCCCCTTTAGGTTCCTTTGTCGCAATCACCACCACAATCCGAAGTCGAGCTCGAAAAAATTCATGGAAGGAAGACCAGGATATTAGCAGCAAAACCAGGCGTTCAGAATATAATATAACCTCATGTTCCAACGAAACCCGTGTATCGCTAGTTCCGAACATCTGCCTCCAAGCGACGAGGCTCCATTCACCTGCAAGTCACTTATGAAACGTCGAAACGATATCCGTTGAGCAACTTGGCTAAATATGGTAAAAGATAGGCGAAGAACGATTTCAGAATGCAGTTGGACTTTGTTTGACCAGGCTCTAGCTTGGCCGGAATTCGGGAAATATTGACGGGGCGCCTGTAGGTCAAATCTAGCAAAGCAAAAAGGAAAGGAGACAACAGAGGCGCAGAAGATCCGCTGGTCGTAGGAGAATGTTACACCTGGGAAACCTGCTTTTATGTAACCTGCAGATAAACCTTGGCCGGTTCCTCCTGGCCCCCGACCTTTTTTTGGGAATTTTGTTAAACGTGAGTATATATCCTACGTATGTTGCACGAACTTTGGAGTTCTCAACGAGGAGAACATACATTTCCAATTGCACTATCCTGATAGGTAGCATATCCCGTACGTCGTTTTCAAGTATCTTGGATTATTGAGGAGAGCGTACTGTGGGTTTGTACGTTGCGAAATCGAATATCCCACTTGGAATCGAATTTCGCTCGTGTTCCCAGGGGGGCTACATGCGGCGCACTGTTAACGAAACTAGCGGGCCGTGTCGGTTGAGAATCGAGACTTTTATAGCCCAAACCCTCTTTTCATTTCCAACTGTGCATAAGCGTAAAGTATCAATGGCCTGACGACTGGGGCGATCGAAGAGTCGAGGTCTCAATGTCGCCTTTGTGGCTCGGGAGGTTTTCTCCACTGTGCACCGGATTTTATTTTTTGAGATTTCCTGCCCGAGGATCAAGGCCGGCATCAAGGCCAACTAGCTTTAGTTTACCTAAGTGATTATATATTAGCTCGATGGAGTTAAAATTGATAGCTATCCTATCTTATCGGCAGAACTAGCAAAGGGGAGGAACGGGGCATTTCACCAAGCCTAATAATACTCACCCGTCGCAAAACAGCGAGACATCTCGTGCGAAGGGCATCGCTGCACGGCGAGGCACAGGCACATGCACCAGCTGCCCGTCTGCACAGATCCGGGCAACATGCAACAAAAACAACTAACCAAGTCCTCAACTAACCACAGCTCCTGTGAAAAGATTAAATATATAATTTCATCGCAGACCTGAATATCAACTTCACCAAAAGTTGCATTCTCCGACCAATCACGCATATCGTGATTCGCTTATTCCCGCGTTTTGCCACCATTTCCTTTGCTTATCTCCTTTTCATACGCTCGAGCTGCAACTCTTCAGGAGGACCCTGACAACTACCGCCCATAAAGCCGCGGAGCAATGGGGCTCACTTATACCTCGCACGCGCATGACGCCTCATCCTTTCTGAGAGAGATATATATATATAACTCCGGGTGTGCATAATGTGCCGCTGAGATGTTTTCTTTTCTTTTCTTTTGAACTAAACGACACTATGACACTCCTAGAATAATGCTTTATTGTGGACTGCAGTCAAGCCTTTCCCTCACTCGACCACTGAGACTTGGATCGCTAAGTGGCACATTTCAACCAGTGAACTGGTATCGAGTCGGGCCGAATCTAAAAATTTGAACCTGCATTTCTCTACTGATTCATGGCCCCCACCTCGACCCTCGCCCCAAAATCTGGAATCTTGTTCGGCCCTTCCTTTGCTAGACGTTGGCCGAGAGGCTCTCTATAATTTCCTTGCGGATCTACTCTGATTCCATGGTACGACCGGCTGCATGCATGTCTTAGATGCAATGAATCGCTCTGATTGGATGTTCGAGACATCTGGGAAATCGTCAAGATCTCAGGCACTCGATCCAGATCTTGCATGCATCGAGCTGCTTTGGATCATGGGAAAAACTGAAATTGCTACTTCGAATAGACTTTCGATCGAGATGGAAGATTGTCAGACGGGGTTACTCGGCTGGGGATCTCTCTTTCGCTCTGTTCGGAAACCAGTGGCTTGACGCCCCACATATTCGATCGTGATCGACCAGGGTCCGGTTGGCCAGAACGTGTCTCGAACTGTCCCGAACGGGTGGGAAGAAGCCCTAATAAGGGCTCAACGTGGAATATACCGAAAGTCATCCACGTCATAATCACGATTGGTTGGCCCATTTATTAGATACACCTCTCAAAGGACCAATTTCTGATCTCCGCCTCAAAAACTTAAATCTTGTAATCTTGCAAGACGGTGCTCCTTTATAGCACCCATGAAAGAAACAGGTATCTATTCAGCACTTTGTCCGCTGTGAGAAGTTTACGGCACTCATGGCAGGTCACATAAATTGTCTTGGCATGCGAGATGACTGGATGCGTATACGGCATCGATCCGAATCTCCATTCTTGTGCAACATGAATATATATTTTCCACCAAATACTGAATAAAATTCAAGGCAACGTGTATCTTCCTGCATGAAAGGGTGAGGACGTGCATGGCTTGGCCGCCGCGATCATGAATCTAGATGAAACTTCCCCTTGAGAGAGATGATGCCAAACATCTCGTGGCATCAAGCCACCAAGAATTCACAAAGAAAGCATATCTATTTCCGGTACCTCTTACTCTAAACAAAACTTCTGGATGTTCGTGATCTTGCTTCCGGGGATTCGGATAATCAGGGACTCATCCGAAGTGAGACGCCTCGGTTCCTCGACCTCTAGGATGTCAAGATACTCCCGAGAAACCTTTTTTTGCTCTCAACCAGCCAATAGTGGGGCTCCTTGAAACTAAGCACGGACGACCCCTCTCTCGCCGAGAAAACCGAAAAGGCGACAGGATATCCGGCAAACCTACAAGCACCTTGCTCCAATAGCAGATTAACAACGGAGACGATTTCATGCATGAGCTGTTGGAGAGACGGAATAACTCGCATCAAGTCGCCTTTTTCGCTAGCATCGAATCAGCGGCCCAGCAGGATCGCGGAATTTGCTGTTTGTACTTCTTTTGAGCAACCAACCCCCCGCATGTCTCCATGAAGCTAGAGCTACACGCCCCACGATGAAGAAGTGTTCAAGCAACATCCTTGCGAGCAACGGGACTCCACAAAGAGACTGACATCTCAGGCGCGATCTTCGGGCTCCCAAGAAATTTCTTAAGATCGATGCGGTGCCAACGCCCTGGGACTCTGCTTGATGGTCGAGTGTCAGCCTCATCTTCTGACACTAGCTTAGAAAGCTTACCAATCTTAACATCTTATCAGGCAACTAGAAAATACTTTATACTCTGGGAGTTACCGCTCTAATATTCACGAAAAGTACATTCACACGTAAGCACAAGCCATTCAAGGTCACCCCGGAAATGTTCGGTTCGGTAAATCGCAATGTGCCACACCGTCATGTAGCGTGGGTTTTTTTGCTGGCACGAAATGGTATTTTGAATCCTCGATCTATTTCCTTTTCCAAACTTGCAAAAATAAATACCTCCTCCTTGCGTACCCATATCCGAGGAGAAACCACCAAAAAATGAGTGAGATCTCTAATTAAAGACCCCACAAGCAACGTGGAGTCTGCTTCTCCAACGGCTACCTTGCAGATGGTCGGTCCTCGGACGTCCCAGAGTAGCCTTGATCTGCCAAACAGGTGGTTTTTGGGGCTCGAGAAGTTCCATCGGTAAACAGCGAGACGGAATAAGGTTCCTGTCCTGGCACGTTGTGATGATTGGTCAACTTCGGGGGCTTGACTCGTTTCCGTTGTCTTCCGCACGCCTTCCCGCAAGACCCAAGGTCTCCACTAGCCCCGCCCCGGATCACAAGATTTCTTATTGTTGCTGCTGGGCTATGTCCGTTCTTATCCATCCCTGGGCCTCACCCAGAAAGCTTCTACGCGATGTGAAGATTCTGGATGGAATATCTGCAATTAAACGTAAAAAAGGCCCAGCTCCTTATTACATAGCCCACTTCAAATTACTGTTCATTTTTAGGGGTCTAGTCTTCGTAAAGGTGCATAAGCATCCAAAAGTGGTACCAAACCCTCACTCCAAGCGAGTCCAGGCCAGGTTCTTCTGGCGAGCTGACCTGCATATTTCGAACCTCATCCCGACATCCTCGAAAGCGGTCCGCTGAATCTTGGATATCCGATGGCGAGCAGCCGGGGTTATTATTTTGAAGCCGCATACGCGGGAGGCAAATCGACATGGTTTTTGCGAAAGACCCCACATCTGCATCTACCAAGGTTGTAGATGCTATTGCGATTCGGGGTCCCTTTTCCCTCTCAGCTGGACATGGATATGATAGGGTAGGAAGGGTATAGAAAACTTGATTTTCGAGACATCGCTGGTGGGTTCTATGGTTCAGCTTTCGGTTTTCTTTTAAGAAATCTGGGGGCCCATTTAGCCTCCCCTGTCGAGAAATACAAATTACTATAGGCCTGATACTGTCTACGCATCTTTGCAGATAGCTATATCCGGCCAGCATATCCCCGACCGTCCTACCTCTTTTTTTTTGGTCAGAGGTCCGTCTGCAATGTGAGAGATAGAGCCACATCCATTGCTCACCGCTAGCCCCAAGTAATCCTTGTGGGTATAACACATCCTGACTATTGCATACTGCATGCTGTATATCGCCTCTTTGGCCCTAACCTCATAAGCGAATAACACTTCCTGTCCAATCAATCTTTCATCTATAGATTATCGGAAACAATGAGCTTGCATCCGCTTAGTTTCATCAGATGACCTCGAGTAACGTATAATGCATCTGCTTAATAATTTTTTTTGGCCATTTTAATCCCAATCAAAGACTACGGCGTACCCTCCAGTCCTGGAGAATTTTCTCTGCCCTTGTGGGGACCCTCCGGGGATAAGGAAAGAAAGGATGGCTGCATTCGGCCGTTGGGGCTTTTCACGCCCCTTCCATGTCGCTATCTTTATCGTCTGGCAAGGTGATTCGACGAGTAACACCACTCCCAATAATCGCTGCCCTGCTATTACTGGCATTTTTCGTCCCATTCTTATCCCACTCTTCCAAAATCTCTTCGACATCAACGTGGACACGTAGCTCCTTTTCCTGCATGACACTGTATACTTTTCTCATTTCCCCAAAGTCTAGTACTGAACGTAGCCATCTAAATCCTGATAGGATAACATCTGTCATGTATAATTTCCAAGTTAGCTTCACGTTTCAGCCTCCGAGATCAACCATTTGCCTCCAATACGTCAGGGGAATCCGGGGTGTGTGGGCAAGAAATTTATAACTTTACCTTTGGACCAAGGACAGGCGCGAACGGCGCGGAAAAACACGTCCCTAGCCCGTCCTGGTTGGGCCTGCCGAAGCTCGAACTGTAGATAGAGAAGCCAGAGTTGGATGCTGGACTTCGTCCTGCACACGAACAAATCTCGTTAGCTCGCTGGTCTTATCAACGTTTCCTTGCATCTCTTAAGTTATCTCCCTTGGGAATGGAATGTAGTCTAATGCAATACGAATCGAAAGATTTTGTTTCAGTAAAAGCACTTACCTTTCGGATTTTACCGCCTTCTCAAAGAGGTTCCTGACTGCATTTGTATTCATCCTGCGTCCAGCGCTCATTTCCATCTCTGCCCAGATCGAAAATATCCATTTTACCACAGAGTCGACCCTTTCCTCAGAGGTTGTAGCAGGTATAAGCAGTTGCCTAATTCTGGATTCAATATTTGAGCGTGATTCGTTCCATACAAACATGCTCAAAAACGCCGTATTATTGGGGAACCTTTCAAATGCGGTTTCAAGAAATACTCTGAATACTGCTGCTTTATATGGTCGGGCGGTTAGGGCGTGGTGGTAGAAAACCCGTGCCTTGCTCATATACAATCGTTCAAGATTGACACTACCTGAGTTCTCCTGAACATCAATAACGAGGTCGTCAAGAGGCCTCAAAAAGACGGCGAGGTCTTTTTCTTTCGTGGAAAGAAACAGAAACAGTGATTGTAATTCTGCATACGCTATTGTCGCTTCGATTTCCCGCTGTGAGTACATTCGATGCTGTTGTTCTTCTAGGAACTAAACGCATTTGTTGGTAGGCAATCAGCTTCCTTTCAGTCCTTGGATTATTGACTAACTTACCCTTCGAGTCTTCAATAATGCTGCAGCACCAAGTTCAACTTTCTTCCCGATCGCAGCGTGGCCATCAGGGATAGCTAACAAAAGATCCAGAGCGTCGGCATCGCGACTTTCGTCCACCTCGTTCCATATCCACGATCGCCACAACTCGATCGTAAATATTTGTTGGTCGCTTGGGAAGCCTGAACTCATCTTCAAAGCAGTCTTGTAGACACTTATCGCTGAATCCTTGTTCCCCTTTACCGCCTCGCTCATCGCGTACGCGTTCCAAAGCCTCACGCTGCTAGAATACTTTTTCAACAACTGCTTTGCGGATTTCTTGTTGTTATCCGGATTCAATTTGAAGTCAATAGCAAAGTACATTAATGCTAGCCTTTCATCTAAGACGCGTAGGACATATTCCTTTAGCATAGCAATACAAAAGCGGACCCGTTCGCTCGCCCGGTCTGGTACTTCGATAGAACTAAACCACCAAGACGAGGGGAATAGCGTTTCTGGGATCATAGGAACACAGCCGCTGTGGAAGAGAAACGGATTCCTTGTAACTCGCGTCCGCTTTGCTGATTCCATTGGAACGCCATTAACCCAGGTGATGAGTTTCACATCTATGCTGCTGGTATCATGCCAGAACCACTTGGCTAGACTTCCTTCGCTGGCCTTGATAAGGTCTGTCCGGAAGAAGGCATCATTCTGGTAGTCTGCTGGGACAACGATTCCAGTGAATGCGAGGAAGGCATCCCCGAGTTTTGCCTTCGCAGCTGGAGACTGGAACCCCCAAAGGAACGACCGGATATCCGTGAAGAGGATTACTCTGAAGGGATCATCCTCTTCGATTTCGTCGGTCGTTCGAGCAGGGAGCTTTCCTAAGAGTGCGCTTTCCTTGTCTAACCACGCCCCGAAGAAGTCTGGGTCACTAACTTGTAAATCATCGACCGTAGAAGAGTCTTCTGGAAGATCTTTAGGGTCTGCAAAGTCCCCAATGTCCTCGTCTGTATACGTCGCCCACCCACGAGCTTTCGGCTCGCCGATTCGCAGGACTTCGCTGTCCCAAAACGAGCCGAACGAATCCAACATTTGCTCGTGGTCGGTGAGCGAAGTCGGACCGGACAGGAAGGCTTTTGGCGGGGAACTATTCAGTTCAAGCATACCTTGCCAGATGGCCAAAGATAACTCTGAGAATCCAGCCTGCTCCATATAGGTGGTGGCTCTCGTAAGAATATAAAGCAATATTTCTGCTAGCTTTACCTTCTCTTCATCCTTGGTGCCAAAGCGAAGGATTCTCCCTCGTAATTTCTCAATGCAGTCCTCATAAACCTTCAAACACTCCTTGTATTTAAAAGAGACAAAGTCAGCTTGTCGGAAATTGATATATCCTTGCCACAGTTCGATGAGGGTAGAGTTCTTCGAAAGCATATCCTCCCATTTCGACCTAATTTTTGGTGGTTCCCAAATCCCGCTAGCGATTTTCATGTACGCCAGTAGGAGTCGAGGGTTTCCCTCGTTTTTAGCCATCGCTTTCTCTAGAACCCCAAGTTTAACTTCCTCGAGGCCCTGTCTTTCGCCCTGTCGAACCTTTCGTTTCCTCCTTTCTTTGTTGCCGTAAACAATCGTTTCTTGGTGTTCCATCAACGAGAACCAGGCTTCGATGTTCTGTGGCTCCGCATTGACTAGTCGCGACAACTTTATCGTTTGCTCCTTAACTTCAGCATCAAAAGCCGCGATCTCGTCGTCAGAAGATCCGATCTCTTCAACATCTTCTTCCAGCTCTGTCCCTGCCACCTTCTGCATTCCCTCAATCGACTTGTAGTCTTGTTCTCCCCCAAAAATATCGTCGACAATTCTCTTCCTCTTTTTGGTATTTCCTGGAAGTTCTACAAAGTTCCATCCTTCCACGAAACCTTTGTTCTCTCCTTCCGCTACCTTGATTCGAAATTGCCGGCTCTGATCAGCTGCGTATTCCCAACCTCTTAGCCTCCCGCCTCCCTTCCCTCCACCAACTCGTCCAGTAACAACTCCTTTCCCATCCCCTTTATCAGACTCTATCTTCACATTCCTTCCTAAGCCGATCACTCTATCCTTCCCATATCGCCAGTATTTGGGTATGTTGTATCGATGGATTGTGCCGTATGTGATGTTATGCGGATCTCCCTTGGTGTCGACCTGGTACGGTAGGTTCGGCGTGTCCCAGGGAATAATGTTCGGGTCTTGAGCTGTCGAGTGTAGCGTCACTACGTCATCCCTTCTGTGTACTGGGGATTTCGAGCGTGATTTCGAGCGATGATGTCGTCGTTTATGACCGTGGCGTTCAGACGATCTCTCCCTGCGGTCTTTATCCTTGCGACCATCACGTTCGCGTGACCGGTGTTTCCTATGTCGGTCTTCATTATCGTGTCGATGTCGTCGATCAGAGGATCTATCGCGTTGCGTTCGCTTCTTATCTTCGTCGCCGTGTCTTCGTGATCTATGCTCGCGATCGGCAGATGCTTCGGATTTAATGTTCGAAGCAGAAGTAGGCGCTTTGAAACTGCTGAACTGTGGGACAGGTGTTTTCTTCGTTGTTGGAGTCACGAAGCTGCTGAATTGCGGTACTTTTTTGGCCTGCGCTGGCTAGATTGGGTATTAGTAACTGCGATAGCTACGCGAAGAAGATTGGTCGACTAGAGCTTCTTACTTTGTCATTGCCTTCTCCGGGATCTAAGGGCGATGCCATGCCGTAAGTCTTGACAGTTGTTTCTCGTAGCTATGTAGAGAACGCGGAGGGCAAAGACCAGAAAGATTGTCGCGAGAGGGAGTTAAGCGAGAAGACAGTACGAGCGGGAAACTCATGTGTGCCATCTCAGCTGCATCACCATTGCATCGGCAAATGTTCAATTTAATCTCGGACGCTGCTCGAAGAGTAGATGAGGGCTTAATAAATTGGATCAAAGAATGAGCTTAACAAGATGCCGACAGGCACCGTCAGAGCTTCTGCCAGAAATCTTGCCGCTAATATGCTTTTGGATATGGTCACTCGTTCCTATCGTTTGGCTAATTGTCCAAGTAATGTCTCTAAATCACTAAGGCAGGCAAACTTTGGCCGTCGGTCGTCTTTACTCGAACTTGAAGCAACGGCTAGTTTGTTTGAGTTTTGATATCTATCGTTTTCAACTGTAAAGTTGATCAATGTTATAATTTTTGCTCGTGATTCATCATCTCGTTATGTGTACGCAAAATACCTTATCCTTATCCTACACTTTCATTCTCATGCCATATCTCAAAAATAATCGTAACGCCATGGTCTTCTACAGGACGATCTAAACTAAAGGGAAGAAAAGTATGCATGCAACCTAATTGTACTCTCAAAACAAAAAAAGAACCGATAATGACGATAGTATTATTATAATACCTTTCCCTTACCCATCATTATCTAAAAGCTTCTGATACATCAGTGCCTCGGTAGGATAATTCCCCAACTCTGACTCCCCACTCGGTCTCCTGGGATCCTCCTTCTCGCTGGCAGCCAAGCTCAACCTCTTCATATCGTCCTCCACACCAGCTTTTGGCGTCATCACCTCCTCGTCATTTGGCCCTTCATCAGCAACTTCTGTATCCGGATTATGCTGTGCTGAATATGTACTCCTCCGCCTTGGATTCATTCTAGGGACCGCTGGCGGCGACTGTGAACCGTCCGAATCCAGCTCTTTGACTTGCTTCGCGTCATCACTATCTTCAGAATCGTCCCCGCCATCTCTGGTAATTTCCGGCACGATCACGTCGTTGTAGCTCGTAGGCATCTCAACAGGTACCGGTCCATAATGCGTCGCTGTCATGCTGTATGTCCCACCAGACGCTTGCGGTAAGGGCATGAAATCTGTTGGACTCATTGGCTCAGGATGCTGAGTATCGGCTTCGACTGGCGAACGCATTTGTGACATCTCTGCTACTGTTGACTCTGGCGGTGTTTTCTCTTCTACGTGCGGCGGTAGTATCCCATCTGTAGTTGTCGTTGTTGGTTCCACAGGTGGAGTTCCCTCAGCGGATGCCGGCTGCTGCGTCGGCAGGGTAGAAGCGTGCTCCGTGGTGCCGAAATCGCGGATACCGAATTGTGCGATTGTGCGCCTAGAAAATAAAGTAACCATGTTAGCATCCGAATAGTGTCTGTCAACGAAGCCAGGGGGTCTCATACAACTTCCTCGTAACCCAATTAGCCAAAATCTTGCCTCTCTGCTTCTCCCCCAACCTCGACCTCGGGAAATCTCCCTGGCCGACGAAAGCCACAATATCCACGACAAGCTGGTGCTCATGCAATATCGCATTCACGATAACTGGAACGATACTTGCCAAAAACGATTTCCGGTACACCTCAATCAGCACCACAACCAACCCACCAGCTTGGAAAACCGCACTCCCACCGGGAACGATGTTCCTATGACATCTCTCCACACTGGCCTCAATATCCATCGGGAAATGGCTCAACCCGTTAACCTCAAACGTCTCTCCCAAGCTCCCCAATACGAACAGCACCTGCATCTCTGCTATCTGCCCTTGCGGCCCCACCGGCCGACTAACCGTATGCAAGAACCCCAAATCCCCAGTTCTCACATAACTAATCCTCGGATCCCCATCCGCCGTTTTGGCATTGAACCTCTCCGCATCAAACGCATCGCTGCTCCCGTAAAAGCTATCCGCGTTCGCCTCGGAGCTCACCCAGATCTCTCCGTACTCGCCAACATGGCACAACCGACACGTTTCCGGGTTCACGATCGCAATCTGCGTGGAGACGGGGACCATGCCGGAGTCTTGTACCAAGAGACTTGTAGGATCAGTGTCCGGCTCTACGGGGTATATGAGTCCGCGCCGTAACGCCCTAGTGTCGAGGTTTAATTCTACCGGTTCTATCGTCATATAAGATCTCGACGCCGCCATGGGATTAAGAACGTGAGAATAAACCGTGTTGATGGAGAAGCGATCGAGGTAGGTGTTTGCAAAGTGCAGCTGCACCTTGCGATCTGTTTCATAAACCGTCACAGTTAGCTGTGTGCAACAGCGGCTATAGCGAAAGCTGTTGAACGGATGCCAGAACTTACACAAATCCTGCCGAGGCCGCGACTCAAACGAAATCATAAGATTCTTCAACTCGTTAAGATTGAACCCCCCTTTCGTAAGTGCCGACGCAACCGCGTGGTCCAACATCTGAGGCGTAGCATAGGTATCCTTGACCTTATACCTCGAAAGCGTCTGAAACAGCAGCGCAGGATTCGCTCCGAAATCCAACGGAGAAACCAGATATGTAGAGGCGCCTAAGATTTACGCATTAGTCTCACCGTAGCAAGGCGAATGGACACCAATTGGTAACTCACCCACAAATACCCCCATCAGGCACGTATGTATAAACCCAAGTCCGTTAGTGCTCCTAACACATCCAAACACCGGTCGGCTACTCGTCATCTGGCAAGTCTCCTTCTGCACCTTACACACACCCATGATCGTCTTGTGACTCAAGCTCACCGCCACGCTCCTCTGATCCGGCGTCCAATAAGCCCATACCATCGCCGGGTGCGCGTTTTGAACCCATGCTGGCTTCATAGTGAACCCGAGATCGCGACAGCCGTTGTTCTGTTTTGGCGGTTTAGCAGTATTGTGTATCGGCGGCATGGTAATCTTTAGCACGCTGGCAGACTGCTTGATATGCTGCGCCATCGTCTTCTGTTTCAACAGGGAGTCAACATCATTGTTGACCAGTATTGCCCGAACCTTGTAGTCCTGTATGATGTGCAACAATGCAGGCACATCTTCAGGTAGCCTGTTCTGATCCAGCGGCGCCATCGGTATAGCGACGATGCCCATACAGAAGCAGGCGTGAACCGCATATACAAACTCCTCTGAGTGAGTATAGATAAGAATCAAATGATCACCAGCCTTATACCCTTTCCGCTTTAGGTACGCCGATACAGCTGCAATCTTTAAGTCTAGCTTCTTCCACGTCACACCTTTGCCTTCCTTCCCTTTCGCGTCAATAGTGCAGAAGCTTAATTCTTCTCCTTGCCTCAAAACACGCCATTGAAGTAAATCGACAATGCTCGAGAAACTATTCAGAGGTGTCGACGTCCGGTCATCAATCACCACTTCCCGGTAATCGAATCCAGAGTACTGTTTCTCATTGCTTGCCAACGCCGTCTGTCGCTGATCGGACGCTTCCACCGACCAAATGCCCCCAACTGGATCAGCGCCCAGCGGAAGGTTCAGCACTGCCCTCTCTACTCCAAACTTGACGTACACGCAAGGCAGCCCACCGACATCGAATTCCTTTCTACAGAGCATATTACCAATCTCTCGCCTTCCGTTCTTCCAAGTTCGGGGTAGTGTATTCGGGGCCGTTATCATAACGCAATAGACTCTGACCTGATGCTGCTCAAGTAAGACCTCAATGCACTTCTCCGCTATTGATTCCAATAGAGGGGTATCTAGCTGTCTCGGAGGTCCGCCAGCGGACGAAGGGGACGTGGAGGCCGCTGGTGATTCGAGAAGAATAATAGGGAGGTGCTCTTCGTTGACGTAGACATCAAAGGCCGAACTGCGAAAAAGTATCAGTAAACAAAAAGTTCCCACGTCTTTCGCCTTTGCTATCTTTGGGGTATACTAGTTGTGACCTTACCTATCATATATCTTTGGGACGTTCTTTATTATGCTCACAATGATATGCTGCACGAAAAAGTAACGGTACTCCGCCATCGCTCGTCCCATGCCCATATCCGCAGCTCCTTCGCTCCACTCAACCTTCTGCCTCAACCGATCCTCGTATAGGCCGAGAATAAAAACTTTGCCTTCGATAACGCACCCCAGCAGACCCGTTCTTAGAAACTCCATGTCCAGCATGACAGGTAACGGATTCTCCGGCTCGAATTTATATGGTCTAGCGTGGAATATCGTTTCTGTATGTTTTGGCAACGCCCAAAATCCACCAGACAGCGACGGCGAATCGACCCAAATTTCACCAATGGTGTTCGGCCCGCAGAGCACTGAATTCTCAGGATCAACGATCGCAAGCGTAGCATCCGGTAACGGATACCCGAACGCCATCAACCGAACAGCATTCTCGTTGGATCTCTTTCTCGCCTCCGCCCCTACGGCAACGATAACCACGTCATTGGTTTTCAAAGCTTCTTTATCGAGCAGCGCCTCAAGCAGATCGCTTTGCTTATGCCCACCATCATCCGGTTTCATGATATCCGGAATCAAGCTACCATACCCTCCAGGCGAGGACTCCTTCGGCTTCTCCAATTCCATAGGATTCAACGTTTCTGCGACAAGACTGCACCCCATCCTCTCCTCACCACCCAGCCAGTCTCTGATCGAAATCACCATACCCCCATGCTCCGGCAAACACAGCATGGGCGCAACCACATCCCGCGCCTTCGTGTTCCCCAGCGGCCGCAACCACCTATCCGCCAATATCTCATGAAACTCCGAATCCACCGTCAAACAATCGATCAAACACAGCGTCATCGGCGAGAAATCCACCGTCTGCTTTTTCGAAAAGTTTCGCGTGGTGTACGGATCCTGCTGGTAATTATACGCCACCTGCTTCAATCCCGGATAATCCGCCAGTATCAACGTAGCCTTGTACCTCGTGATGATGTTTGCGTAGAGCCCCGGCGTCGAAATGCAGGAATGCGTGCAATAAACCGTCGTGTGGCCGCCGTAAACCGCTAGTAGAACTCCCATGATCAGCCCTATCGATTGCCTCGGATCCAGATACGTCACTAGCGTCTCGCCATGGTTGTTTGAAGCTATCCGTCTGCCAGATTTATCTCTTAGGTTCGACGAAAAGGTATCTTTCGAACTCTGTTGCGTCCCCGCGGTCGATATTATGGCCGAGAGGTTGCTCATTTGATGCATAATTGTTCTATGGTCCATAACCACACCTCTGAGATCTCCAGTTGGCGCCCTCGAAAACTCGATATAAGCTAGATCGGGCACCTGCAGCGCCGGAACCTCCCCCTTCGCGTGAAAGCTCTTGAATTCGTTCGTCTTCCACCATTCGACTCCTCTTGGCCAGGCCAATTTCTGATTCGTAAGATCCCTCTGGAACGCTTTCAGATTGTTATCCGTCGTCAAAGCTAGATGCGCCTGCGTCTGCTGCAGTATCAAGTTCAACTTGGCGTGGTCTTCCGGGTTATTCACAGGCACAGCCACCACACCCGCGATAAAACATCCCAACAGCGCGATGGCAAAATCGATCACTTCGATGTCCCGGTAGATCAACGCTACCCTGTCCCCGCGGTACAAATTCGACTTTTCGCGAATCACCTGCGCGACCTTCTCGGCTCGCGATCCTAGCTTGTCCCAGGTACAAGTTGCTATCTCCTTCCCCTTGCCGTCTAGAACCATGTAGGCGGCCTGCTTGCCGTTGGTTCGCATTCGATGGCGCAGGACAGCAGCGATATTGTCGAATTTGGACATGGGGATGTTGACGTTGTGCGGGTCGTACGAATCGAATGGGACATCTCGGGGCTCCAGCGGCATCATGTGGTTAGTAACCACCGCAGGCGGCAGATCCGATGTCGTTAGCAGCGGCGGGGCCATATTTGCAGCCGGAGAGTAAGGAGGGTCGGCTGTAGTACCGGAGTACCGATGAACGTAGGGTTGATGATTGCCTTGGTAGCTGTCAGGTCTTAACTGCTGACCACCGGTCGAGGGATCGTAGGTCTGTTGCGAGAAATCCGCAAAATACGCGGTCGTCGTCATGGTGTTCGTGCCTTCGTATTCCTGCATCGTCTGCGACCGTGAATCGCCGTAGCCGTAAGGACCGGATGGCTGCTGCTGTTGCTGCTGCGGTCCGCCTCCGTAGTACTGATCGTACTGTCCTTGAGCGCCATTGTTGTAGTTTCCATACTCCGCAATGGGAGCTTGGTAGGTCGGCTGCACGTAGGCCTGTTGAGAAGATGTCGAGCCCTGCGATTGATGTCCGTACGAATACGACGCCTGTCTCGCCTGAGCGGCCGGCGCGCTGCCAGACTGCGTCCTCTGATGCCACTGATGGTGCGATTGTAACGGCTGCGAAACGCTTCTCATCCCCGAACCGGCAGAGAACCCGCTCACGGCCGATACAAACGTATCATTTCTCGCTGACACGAAGGTATCATTTCTGCTATCAAACGTGCCACCGGACGTCGACGTCGCCTGACCGGGCTGCAAGCTGTACCTGTTGAGTCGCGGGGAATCCGACCGCTGGTAAGGGGCAGGAGAAGGTGCAGAAGAGCGATTCTGCGATTGTAACGGTTGATGAGGGTTATAAGCGGCGACGTGAGGCTGCGATTGTATGGAAGCTCGCGGGGAGGAAGTGGCGCTGCTGTTGGTGGTGACAGGTTGGAATTGGTTCAGGAGGAGAGTGCGGCGTTTTTCGTAGCCCTTTCGCGTGATCTCGCCTTCCTGTCGTTTTTGTTAGCATTAAAGATACGAGCAATCTCCAGGTTATAGAGGTATATATATGTGTGTAAAGGGCTGCGTACCTCGAGCTCATGATCTAGCTCTGCGAGCTTCTGATGTAAATCTGCTGATTGTTCCATTTTGGGTAGAGGAAGTATACCCAGCAGAATCTAAGGGGAAAGGAAGACAGAGAGAAAGAGAGAGAGAGAGAGAGAGAGAGAGAGAGAGAGAGAGAGAGAGTCTAGGATGTCGTCAACCTCCAATGCAGCTTGTTACGATGCATGAGGCAGAAAGGATCTAAGGAGCGAGTGGTTCCTTTTTGTGATCGGGTAATATATGTACCCGAGCTTGAGGCCGAAAAATGACAGAAGTGGCTGGGGGTGATATAAATGATATAAATGTCCGGGACTCAGTGCCGTTCGTTCGATCATGAACTCGCAAGCAAACTCCTCTGCGAAACCCGCTTCGATATATAAAAGTATAAAAGTATATACGATATATGCGTATAAAGATGTATACTCTAGCAGAACAAAGGAGAGGCGAGGAGAATACAAAAAGCAAGAACGATGGTAGCGATGAACGATCGAGCGAGCGAGAGATCGAAGAGGGGGCCGTGTGTCCAGCTAGTTCCCCAGGTTGGGAAAAGGTGGGTGATACAAACTTGATTGAAGGTACATATGTCGATATTGGCATCAACCCCGGACTGATCCCCTCTCAGCTCTCCTGTTAAGGATATCGTACGGGAATAATAGTAATAGTAATAATAACATAAAATATGACGGAGACGCAAGTAAAAAAATATCTGCGTGTTTAAGTTTGGCTGTCTCAGCGTAGAGAGCGAGCCATCGCACTTTCCCCCCCCGTTTGCGCGCCCCGCACCAAGCCAAAAATATATATAGAATGGACAGGTTACATCATCCGGCCCGGGACTCAACTTTCGGGCAGGTCGCTGCATCAGCATCGCCTGCCCGGTGTAACCCCGAACTGCAGCATGGTATTTGATTTCATGAATGGGATTTCACATCTTTGTCGTTCATATCGGCATCTCCCCTGGCATCCATTCATTCATTCATGCAACCACCAGAAAAAAAGGCCTGTTTTAAAGACAATTAAAAGGAAGAAAATGTCCATTCAAATAAGAAAGATAAAATAAAAGTCTTGTCTGTAAACCAGTCTCGCAAAAAGTTTCAGCTTATAAAAGTACAAATAATATACTAGCAATAATAAAATAAAATAAAATTGTGCCGTAGAGTACAACGACCAGTGCTTGTGTAGTCATATCAATAATCATGCTATTCATCATATTCACCCCCTCAAGAAAAAGCCCCACCCCTCTGTTTCTGCTGCATATATCATGAGTAAAATCCCTCGAGAAAAACCAGCGTCCCGTGGTCTAGTATCTTAGCATCTCGTTTGTTCAATTCTAGTATCTATACGGTTGGTATCCATGCGGCACCTAGAGCAATTTCCATTAGCATATTATGACATAAACATAGTAAAATTTAATAGAGAATTCAAAGCTTACCTGTGATGGTGGTGCAACCGGCGAAACATCTGCCATCGGGTGCCTCTCCCGGCCCAAAGCCGGTGCCGATTGATCAACAGGACTGGGCGTGTACCTGCCTCCGTAAGGCTGTTCCTGTTTCCAAGGCTCAGGATCGCTGAACGGATTCTCGGCAGTATGCTGATGCTGCACGGGTGGAGGTGGTTGGTACGGCCTGGCTGGTTCCCCTGGAGGTGGGGAGGGGCTCGCTCTGAACCCGCTGAACCCATAGCTCGGCACAGGCCCGCTCGTGACCGGTTCAGGAATTGGACTAACACCAGTCGGCGCAGTCATCACGAGTCCCTCTGGTTGAGGTGACGGCGAGCCTAGCTGAGGAACTTGGTTGCTGCTGTTCGTTCGCGATCCGTCCTGTTTTAGCTGTTGCTTAGCCGAGAATACCGCCAACTGGTGTCGCGAGAGCGAAGTCGCAAGCTGCTCGTTGGTTTCGAACAATGTAAGCATCGTCGATTCGTCCGGTGACGGGCTGTCAGCTTCGATGAACGCTTGTATCGACCTGGAGGCAGCAGAGCATCTATCCGCGAATTCCTATTATCACGTTTCTCCGTTAGCTCGTCGTCCAAAAAAAAAAAAAATTTCCAAGTAAAAAGGGATTATTCATACTGTGATCAACTGGTTCGCTAGGATCTCATTAGTGGGTGTGCTCTGTAGAATCTGCATCAAGAGCTTCGCAGACGTCTGCGCCTCCGATATCCTCGCGGCAAGCTCTTCAGGTGTGGGTAGGGTATTCTTCGGTCGTCGATGATGGTGATGTCCCTGGTGTGGTGCTGGGGCCGACACGCCAGAGTATATTCCCATAGCTCCTCTTGATCCTGGCGATACTTGTGACTATTCCACCAAAATTTTTCCATTAGCATGAAATTCTCCTCCATATTCTGAGCGAAATGGAATATACTAAAGGACTGACATAAACTTTCATCGAAGTCTCCTTTTCCTTAGCATACCACTCCTTTACCGGCTGCAAACCCGGATCATCCTTCCTGACAAAATATTCCAAATTCTCCACCAACAGCTGTCGCACGCTTGGATCTCGACTGTTCCGATAAAGCCCCTTGAGCGCATCTACAAACTTGCTGTCGATGTTTTTCGTAAACGTAGCGCCGGGGTTATCCACCAGGATGCGAAGCAACATGAGAGCATTGTATTGTTGGTAACCTTGCTTTGAGCTCTTGTATTCGAGGTGCTTGCGAAGTGTGACGAGAGCTTCTTTGGAGGCTGTCGGGGAGGATTCGGTGCATTCGACGATGGTGGGGAGAAAGGTTACTTCGTCGACCTAATACTCAGGTGAGATATGTCCGCCGTTAGTTCGGAGACACAGATTAAATATATGTTGGTGGGTCTAACCTGCGAGGTAGCATCGACGCCTTCGGGTCCAGGCGCAGTCGGTTTCCCCTTCCCAGCTTCGCAGAAAGCTCTCTGCATTACCAGAGGAATTAGCATAGAGTTCAAAAACAGCACTTAAAAAAGTGAACCGGAAGGGAAGAGAAGAAGAAAACATACGATAGCCCTTGCAACGTTCGCCTCCGGTGTATCCGCGCCCGTATCATGCGAATCTACAGAAATCTCTAGTCAGCCTGCTGTTTCTCGTCGACGGATACCCGCAGCCGCAGTAGTAGCGCCGGGCCCGCAAATGAAGAAAGAAAGAAAAAGAAGAAGAAGAAAAAGACCGCGAAAGAGAAGGAGGGAAAGTCAAGCATACCACTTCTACTAGCCTTAGGCCGTATTAATTCCGAAAATTTCTTCATACTGGCTGTGTTTATTCTTTGTTTTCTTTCTTTTGAAGTTTAAATAAGTTAGAATGTTGGTGCCCGATGTTCGAGTTTCGCGGGGTTCCGTCGAGGTGGAATATCGGTGGTATTTCTAGCCTAGTCAGATGGGACCGAGCTCTGCTTGTCTTTTTAAAAGGTGGAAAGAACGTTTAAAATCGGCAGCCTCTCCTTTCGTTTTCTCCGTTTTAATAAGAGCAAACTTAAGTAGCAATGCTTCCGGGCACGCAGATCGGCTAAAATCGACAGGTACCAGTTTCAGGGACAGTACATGAATACGGAGTGGTGTACAGGGAACACGAGTATTAGTCGCAGGGGAATGGAAAAAAAACTGTGAGCAATCGCGACGGGTGATTGATGCGCAAATGAATGGGTCGCGAGTCCAAGTCGGTGAGCCTAGTCGTGAGTCAAGAGAAGCTCAAAGATTGTGCTCCCTCTCAGGTGATCTGGTGTGTGCGTAGGATATAATATAACAATATGATATCAATTGGTGAGTCTAGCGTGTGGTTTGGGCAGGTAGTCAAAGTTGGAAGCAATCTCGGAAGCTCTGAATATGGGATAAATAGATCGGATGAGAGATCGATAATAAAATGTACGAGAATGTAAGAACGAAAAGCTAATCCAAAGAGGCACAGAAGGTGGGGACGCCAGTCATATATACTTATAAAATATGTAGATATACGGTTATATGTCAGATACAAAGACACCTTGCCTCATATCGCACTTCGTTCCGTCAAATGTAGCTTAAATTAATTCAGTCGTCTGATTTGAATTGTCGCTGACCGCAAACTTTGGCCGGAGGCGGTGCTTGCTGAGGGGTCAAGCTTCCCCATTCGCACCCCCTCCTCATTCATAATTCTGTTTCGCAAATTCAAACTTTTTGACTATTTTATTTCGATTTTTTCTTGTTGCGGGCTATTTTAGCTAGCAAGCTAAGTGCTTCGTTAGCTGGCCGGGTGCTACCTGTTCCAAACCAAAACACCGCCCTGCTAGCTGAAACATATGGCTTGCCATTGCGCAAACCCCTTCTGACCTCGAAATCGACGTCACAAATCATATTCAATGTCGAACTCAGATGCATGGCATTCTATGTCCATAAGATATAGACATGTTTGCATCTCGTTGCGATAACTAATGCAAACATACCCCGCCGACGGAAATAAACTCTCGATGGAGGAAGCAAAAAAGAAGGCAGTGGCGGAGCACCCGTAGCTTACGCAAACCACCCCATGAGCTAACCCGACCAGCGATCTCCAAAGGAAATGGTCTTGGCAGGTTGGTCAGTGGACTCGTCAACCAGTGCGGGCACGGTACCTAGGGTCTGAGATGTCGTCGCTGTTTCGGATCTTTTTCATTTTTCTTTCCTTCCTTCTATCAGATCTTTCGGATGAGCACTATGGAAGAAAAACTGTTTCGTAAACCAGATTCTGGACACAAAAGATAGAGATTAATATATCCGTGATAACTCGTCATATGCACTTTCACAAAGCGCATTACGATGATGGTCAACGTGTAGCTTGTAGGCTTTCTCAGGTTACGTCCTCCCGGCTGCCTACTCGCAGATTACATCTTGTATAAGGATTTTTTGGATTCAGTATATCAGTAATTAACGATTATGATATTATATATTAAACTTGTAATTCTCAAGAGGGCGACGGTATTTCAGGGTTGCCAAAGTCCCCCCAAAATATAGTTTTTATATATCATACAATATCTCGATCCCTCGAAAAAAAAAAGACAAGAAATACAAGAGCCTATAACTATAGCCGCCCTTAGTTTTGTGAATGAAGCTCATCAAAAAAGCAAGTAGAAAGGAAAAGAGAAATGAGATGTAAAATATAGGAAAAAATATACATAAGAAAAGCTGCTTAGGGACAATAATTAGAACATAAGAAAAATAAAACAAAAGAGATATCTATACGGGAAAAGGCCATCAAACAGCAAAGGAAAAGTAAAGTGCGTATATACAGCCCCGAGGGCTACGGAAGGAGGAAGAGTAAGAGGAGGCCTGTACATCAATATCTCGAATCCCCTGTCACGCGTATCTTCTCTTTCGCCCTGCCGTCCAGCTATTCTAGCCATTCGAGCCGCGTAAATGTCTCTTTTTTTGGCCACCCAAAATCATTTCTCGCCGTTACTCTGCCGCCGAACAAAAGAAACACCAGAGAAGAGAAATACCCGAGCCGCAGGAAACCCGAAGATTGTGCTGCTTTTGTTTTGAGAATACCAAAAATCCAGGTAAATAATAAAAGAGAAGAAGAACAAAGATATTTTTCACCCATACCAGTACCCATTCCCGTTCCAAATTAAGAAGAAAGAAAAAAAAAGGAAATAAAATATTCATATAACCCCCACAAATATCATCCTGTCAATCACAGGGTTTCCCAATTTTTCTCGGCGGCATTCCCTTTCTCAGCGAAATCCCGGACTCCTGGGCATCCCGCTATTCCTTCTCGGCGAAATCATCCCCCTCTCCTCGTCGCCATCGTCGCTGTCTTCCGTCAAATCTGTCAATCCCACCATACCCTCCTCATATCCTGCTCCGCCCATCATATCATCTCTGCTCGTTCTCCTAAAACTGCTGCCGCTCAAACGGTTCGGGTCCAAGCTTCTCCTCGCTTGCATACTCCTCCTCGTCTGGAATCCAGATATCGGATCCGTAGGTGCGCCATCCTGGTCCGCGTGGCCGTTCATCATACCCTTTGGGTTCAATCTCGCGAGATTGAGGAGGTACACGCCGGCAAAGATTATTAAAAAGCCGCAGAGTAATGAGATGATGTTGACGGCGCTGGAGGTGTTGAAGCCCTGGAAGAGGATGAAGGAGGCGCAGAGCGTCGCAGTTGTGAAGGTTACGTAGTACAGTGGGTTTACTCTGTCCCGTGCACACGCATGGTTAGCCAATCATCTCCATTTCCCATGTCTCATTCATAGATTTTTTTCCTGTATAGGATAGAAAATTGCGCACTAGCAGCACGATCCCTGGGGGAACACCTACATCGAGCTAGAAAACTGGCTCAGGGCCTTGTTGAAATAGTTCATCTGCGTGAGAATGCACACAACCGTGACGATTATGAAAACATATGTCGATGGATGGGTGAATTGGTTGTTCCCGCCAAGTGTGAGTTTCAGTGCGATGCCGAAAGCCTTAACCGACATGACGGAAACCGAGCCAACGGTCGAGCATACCGAGAGATAGACCAGTGGGTTCTTTTTCCCGTATCGGGGCGAGATTCGATAGATCATGACGGCGGCGAATATGGAGACGAATAGACAATATATGAGGAAGCCTGTTTATTGCGATCCCTGTTAGCTTCGACTCTCTTTACGAATCCGATCTCACGTCTCAAAATTGGGAATATTCATACCTGGTTGGATAGCATAGTGCAGTAACAGCTCAATTTCGTTCACTTCTTCATCCGCTGGCGCGTGCAGCACGATAACGACCGAACCTATCAAACAAATCGCACATCCGAGCTTCCCCAATGCCCCCAAATCTTCGTGTAAAAAGTAGGAACTCAGCACTGCCCTGTAAAAAACGACCATTAGCTGCTCAAATTCGCCTATCAAGCTTTCCTCGATTACTCATGATGCGAGCTGACGTACCCCACCAGCACACTAAGTGCTCCCAACGGCGTTACTAATATAGCTGGTGCAAACGCATATGCTGCAAAGTTTGCAACTTCACCAATACCCACTAGATTATCGCCAAAAGGCAAACTCGTCAGTAAAAACCAAAATCAGATGTATAACGTGGGTTCGTCGATTCCACGAAAATCGATAGGGAAAAGTTCATCGTACTTGTTAGCGTGCCTATCCACCATAGCGAATTTTTCAGATATGAGAATCCTTCGCCTGAGTATCCTTGCATCGCTTCAGCCGCCATTAAGCCCTACATCAAGCCAACCCGTATGTGAGCGTCCGGAGTTTCGTCAATCGCTAGTTAGAATCGGTGTTCGCAATCGGCATACCTTTTTCGTTATCACGAAACTCGAGCCTAAGTTCCAAAATTGTCAGCAAAAAGAGTCCCGGACGTAATAAAGAGCTTCGCACGGATCGTATCTCAATCATACCTATCAGCAAGCTGGAGGAGACGGCCAGCGCCAGTCCAATATACCTATTTTGTCGCAAAATGTTAGCTTGTCTAGCTCTGATGTACACCTGTCGCCTTCATCTGATCATTTATCGCCGAAAGAAGCTGCATCTTCCTCGTCTGAAAGCTCTCTTTCGCCCCATTTTGCGACTTCTGCGCCTCTGAAGCCCTAACTGCTGCTTTCTGTCTCCCATCACACAAATCAAGTAGAATCGGATAATAAGGGGAGACTAACTTATCCTCCACCATTGTGAGAAAGACCCGAGAACCTCAGGTATCCCCGGCCGGTTCTCCAAAGAGAGAAAAAAGAGAGAGTTGAAATAAAGTAGGAAAGAGAGGTGTTGTGGCTTATGCTCCCTCGGTCTTTTAGTCCCGTTCAGCCTCAAACTCTATTATGCGTCGTGCGTCGAGCGTTGTTAGTTTATCGCGTGCTGGTGGTTTCTTCGTAGCCGTAGCGAGCGGAGAGCTGAAAAAAGCTGAAAACTTGGGGTTCTACTGCTGTTGACGGGCGTTCAAAGGAAGTTGAGAGAGATGGGCCGGTATTGATATTTCTTTGTCCTTTCTTTCGGGGAATGTGAGAATAGTATGAGAACGAGAATGTTCAGTCGTGAGAATAAAAAAACTCTCGTTCCAATCCAATTGTCCGTCGCCCTCGGAATCACTGAGAAAACAAAGGGAGAGGAGAGAATAGCGATAGTAGACCAGCAGGTATCGGCTATTCGACCTGGTACTAGTGAGTCGTTAGAGATCGAAATTTTGAGAAAGGAGTGTCGGGAGCGAAGTCCTGCAGGGTCAGGCGGTGACTGTTACTCGCAGAGGAGGAAGTGACGACGGGTGGATGAATGGGTGACGGAAGGGAGGGAATGAAGGAGGTCGTTAAGAGTTGATGGATGACGGACGATGGTGGTAGCGGTGGTGATGATGGGACGAGGTTGTGTTCGTTTCGTTCGTTCGTTCGTTCGTTTCGTTCTCCTTTACACTGCGTCGTAGTGCACAGCTGTAATGTAACTGCTGCTGTTCTGGTCTTCAGCTATTCCCTGTTCGTTAACCTTCCGCCGGAAAACTCAAAAATAAAGACCACTTTAACCTGTTCTTCTATGCTCATACACTCCTATACATGCTCCTATACATACTAGGCGTGCATCTACATAGAAAATCAAGGCACGGAACTCCACATACCTATTACGCCTGTGTCTTAGCTTTTGGGTCGGGTTTCTGTTGCTCGGATTGATGTTACGAACGAATACGAACGAATCCACGTAGCAGGCCCGCGCTACTAGATACAATCAATATACAAGTCCCTTAGGATTGAGATAGGATAACAAAGAAAGAATAACAAGAAAACAAACGTCTACGAAAGGTCGATGAGGTTAAGAAAGAGGGAGAAGAGGAGTAATAAGAATACGAGGAGGTGTTAGGAGAGATAAACGTTTATGGAGCATATCACTCTCTTACTTTCACAGTCGACTGTTTAGTTTTTAATATGAAACACCAATGCAGAAGGAAGGCAGTCTGATTTCGGGCTTGTGTCCGGCTGAGATTTGTCGCCCTTGTGAAAAAAAGGGTGCTTCCCTGATGCCTAGATCGAAAACCGCCAGGCCAGGACGGCAGGTCTTTCGGGGAATCAGGGCGCAGGGACGAGTTACTGGCTGAACTGCCTCCCACATGCACAATAGAGTAGTTCTGGGCTCAGGCTGTCGATGGTAGACCTCCTCAACATGTGCCTGTTCTTGTTACCCCTGCTTGGCCGACTGGTTGCCAATCATTCGTCGCAGCCAGGCGTTTTGACAGAAACCCGCGATGAGATCCGGGGTGGCGGTGCACCACAACAATTAACAGCTGCAAGGTAAAATAAAATATTAATACTAAGCTGGCCTTAATAAGCACCCGGGCCATCAAACCCTTCCCGGAATGCTCGATGGTCTTAAAATAGAATCATATATGTATAGCTTACATATTTAATACAACGTCCTGCTTACTGCGATACTACTGGAATTAAAATATTTAAATTGCAATTTGCATATCAATTACCTCCCGTCTCTCATCGACGTTTATACACGTCCAATGTGGAGCCAAGATGTGGAGATTCTGTAGCACCTTGTATCATTACTAAAATTGCAATTGCAATCCGTTCCGGGTTTTTTCTTAACATGATGGATATATTATTAATATTATCAAAGATAATGAGATGATGCGTTGAGGTACGTAAATTGAGTCAAGTTAAATTAGCCTTGCAATACACCCGCTACACTCTTCCAATTTTGCAAATCTCAAGTTCTAGAAACCAATTTTATGGCGGTACCGAATATCCGCTCTATATCCCACGAGTTATATGATATCATTATCGTCTTGTCACTTCAATGCTAAGAGATTATATTCCGAGTTGATCTTTAAGGGTGTGCACGGCCGCCCGCCAGGAACAAACCTGTGACGAAACGTGGTTTGTTATGTCGCAAAAAATGTAGAAGCGGCAAATCCAACCCATCTGAAGCTAGGTCTCAGGTTCCCCAACGACGTTTCTCACTGATAGCTTACCTGTGCCTGGATCGTCCGTCGGTAGTCCCGAGAGAGAGCAGGTTTAGCCTAGCCGCTTGGGAGAGCATCTGAAACCGTACCTTACGTGGTCTTTGGTATCATATTTTCAGGGCCATGTCACACGCATTATCTACATCTTTGGAAACACTTTCGACGTTGAAATTCTTTCTGCGTCGCTAGCCACATAAAGGAATTTGTACTTTTCCATTCGTCCAAAGCTACATTACAACTAAGTAAAGAATTAACACAAACCGCCACACCCAAAAAATGTGTCCTAGCTTTTATCCAGTCTAACTGATGACGTATCTCTCGGACTTGCACTCGACCGTCTTCAGGTAGTCGACTGCTTCTCCCATCTCTATCAGCGATACGTTGGTGACCTAGTCCCGATTTGTTAGTTATTAGACCCACCACATAATAATAGAGAAGCCGAGGCAAGAATCAAACTTACATCGACTTTGATAAATGGTGTTGCTTTCGAAAATGAGACAGCCATCGGGAAGAAATCGCTGTCAGCATCGGCAGTCGCCTCGAACTCGAAGCTTCCGCTAGAAGAATCCGAACCCACGGTTCCAACGTTCCAAATTACCTCACTGGGGTTTACGGAGAAATCGGCATCGAAACTGCTAACTTGCGGCTCCGATCCAGCGTAAGGTATCGTAACAACGACATCATTGAGCTCTTCCGAGGATTGCAACTCATATTCCACAGTGATAGTGTAGTTGTCTCCTGACCCCTGATTGACCCAGATGTTGAAAGTTAGCGGTAACAAATGATCGTCGCCGGGCTTTGCTGCCAGACGCCAACGAAGAACCGGTAGAGACTGGCCGTTTGATGGGAAGGGCTTGGTGGGATCTTTGAGTTGCAGAGTGTTCGATGAGGTAAACAGATTCTTGTCAACATTGGGATGTGTTCTAAACTGCGTTCCGTCTGATGCGTCGGCAACAGTGTCGATTTTGATCTTGGCTAGGGATTTGTCGGTGACGGAGAGCATCATGTCGCCCTTGACTTCGTAGGATTTTAGAACACCTTCCCGGGAAAGCTCTGCCGACAGGGATTCTTTAATGGTTATGGAAATGCCGTCGTGGCTCAGAGAGGCTCTGGGCGAGGCTTCTACGGGGGCGGGAGCTTGGTGGGATATTAAGGATGCGCTTTCGCCCGCCGCATCAGGTCCCAGGTCCGCCTTTACGCGGTCAAACATAGACGATGTATTGGACTTGCGGCCGAGCTGCATGCCTTTGCCTTTCGGTTGGGCGGCCCTGTGTTGAATATATTAGTGGCCAATTTAATAATATTTTGGTACCAAGGTGGTCAGCATACTTCATGGTCTTGTTCTTCTCAGCTTCATAAGAGTCGTACGTGCTGGTAGCAGCTGGGGAAGCTTGGGTGACAGGCTGGTACGTGGGATAGCCGGACGAACGCGGGGTGCTTCCGAGACCGGTGGGACGACCGCTCTTCGCCATCTCCTTTCGCTGTAACTCCAATTGCTTTGCTTTCCGCTTCCTCTCCTCGCTGGCCTCGAATTCTTTGTTCTGTTGCGCATATATGAATTAGTTATAATGTATCGTGGCAACGTGAATAAAAGAGAGATGTACTCTCGCAATGATCTCCTGGATTCTCTCTTCGTGGGACTCCATCTCTAGGAAGGTCTTAATCTGGCCTAAGCTCAAATTCTCCCTGTATCCCAAGCTGACCACTTCGTCGAAAGCGCTCATCAACTCGAACACGTTTCTTAAGATCTCCCTCTCGTCCAAGCTTTTGCAAACGTTGCCGACAACTTGAGAGAAGAGATGTAACGAGTCGATATCCTGCAAGATGTTACTTTGCTTGTTGGTAATGAGAACCATATAGAATGACTCCTCAAGTGGTTGGTAGACATATCGGACGGTGTCGCCTTCGACAGTGGTATGCTGAGTACCGGCGTCAGTGAGCTTGGGGAAGGCGGCCAGGAGAGCCTCTATTCTCGACCGTGGCAGTTCTCTGAATTGGCGAGAGAAGACTGGTTTACCACTCCTGGTGGTGATGCTGGCGGCGAGAACGACCATTGTGGATGTGAATTATGGGTAGGATGGGTTATGATGGAATTGCAATGTTATGCCAGACTAGTCGTCGTCGTCGTCGTTATCGAGGTCGTGGAGCTTCCAAGTTGGACGAGCTGTGCTGCGAAGGTGCCAGTTCGCCTGTTTGGTTAATCACATGATGAATAGAGCGTTTGTCGTGAAGTATTTGTGTTGCTGTGTTGGGGATGATGGTGCCCCTCATTTGTTCAAATGCAAATTTGGCCCATTCAGGCTTAAGCCGCCCTCCTTCATTTTAACTATCATCAGACCATCACTCACACAATACAATAGAATACCCACACCAATTAATATTCGTACTGCAGCTAATAATCATCTCCCCTCCATCTGCATTCTTCTTCTTCTCATTCCTCGCTCGCCTCCTCACCGCGACTAAATTTTTTTTCTTTCTTTCTCGACGACTACCATAATAGCCGACCTTCACCAGGAAGAATAAAGCAAGGAATACCACCTACAGAAGAACAAGAAGAACAGCATCCTTAAGACCTGCCTTCAACCTCCGCGCCAGTTGCTGTTGGGTGTGACTCCCAAGCAAGCAATCAACCAACCGCCTTCGACTCACGTCCCGCACGTCCACAACAGACCGAAAATAAAATAAAATAAAATAAAAGACGGAAACAGAAGAATATTTAATAGAATATATTATATTTATTCTCTGTTCTTCTACTCGGCATCCGACTGAGAACCCCTTTCTCACTTCACCGACATAATTCCTATCAACAGATTTAAAGACAAGGCTATCTACAGCCGTCCAACCAAACATCCATCTAACTAACCAACTACAACCATCGTTTTGACCACATTTCTAGGTCAAAGCAGCCACTCCAACAAAATTATTTCCATCATAACAATATCACTACTAACGACAAAACCATTATTATCCCTCTAACATGCAAAGCAACCTTTCCTACTAACTAATATTTTAGCTAACCTCTCTTTCTACTCATTTTTTCTTTCTAACATTTTCACACGTACACGATGAGTGTCGCGTATCCAAATCAAAACCCCACCGGCCCTAACGCCGAATCCTTCTCGGCGAGTGCCGCCTTCTCCTTCGACCAGCATAACCCTACCCAGATATTCAGCGGTATGAACACCGACCCACAAACACAGATACAGGCTCAGATGCCTGCTCAGTCCCTCTCGGTCCCCATGGTTCAGGTCAGCCATGTCGAGTTCCCGAGCGATTATGACATGGGTAATGCCCCACGCGACGAAGACTTCGACATTGATCTCGACGAATACGACGATGATGGCGACATGAATTTAGATGACCTCGCCACTCCGATGGCAACCGCCGACGATGACATGATGGATGAAGCGGCTAATGGCCCTCAACATACGCTCTTCGGCCAACCTGGTCCCTCCGTTAATCCGTCACAAAACATGAACGTCGAGCAGACACCCGACGAAGAGATGGTCGATGACACGCTTGGGCAGACCGTTAATGAAGTCATGCTCGATGCCGACCACCCCGTATCAGCGCCGACAGCAGCGTATACCTTTCCACCTATCCAACAAATCCAACAAGCCCAGGCTCAGACCCAACCTCAGCAGCTCGATCAGATAGCAGAGCAGCCACAAGAGCGGCCATCGA
The DNA here is from genome assembly GCA_036971295.1 of Dactylellina cionopaga. Classification (NCBI taxonomy): domain Eukaryota; kingdom Fungi; phylum Ascomycota; class Orbiliomycetes; order Orbiliales; family Orbiliaceae; genus Dactylellina; species Dactylellina cionopaga. The sequence continues at coordinate 1,422,712 of JAJTTY010000002.1, read as the reverse complement.
CATCTTTAGGTCTCCCGGCGGAAGTCGAAGCAGGGTTTTCTAGCAACGTGGAAAATCAAGTCGATTCAGCTGTAAATACCGCTCCTGCTCAAGACTATACGCAACCAGCAGTAGAACAGCAAGGGAATCCTTCAGAGTACACTCCTGTGCTTGAGTCCGCTCAACAGGAACCCCCTCAAGCCTCGACACAACAAGTGGAAGAAGAACCTCGCACAGAAGCGACGCCCCCGGCTGAAGTATCACAGGCAGCAGAAGCCCCAACCGAACCCGCAACCCCACCATCCCGATATTCCCCTAACATTGAAGCATCGAAGACCCCGCAGCCCAAAAACCTTGATGTTCCTAAACACCAGACCCCCCCTTCTTCTGCTGATGCTCTGCGAATAAGCCAGGCAGATACCGTCCCTCTTGAAAATCCCACACCGGAGGTCAATCAAAGGGAGTGGTTTATTGCTGGCACTCCACAACTAGAAGACCAGGAAGCATCTACAAATCCCCCAATCCCTGCTTATTCAGCTCATCAGGAAATTCCAACCTCTCCGCTTCAGGGTGTTTCGGTCAGTGGTTCTTCTAGACCTTCCTTCCACTCAGAGAACGAAGGCCAATCTCCCAAACCTTCGTCGTATTCGGATCATGAATCTCAACAAGAGGAAACCTCTCAGCCCTCTCAACACCCGGAAGAATCTAACCCTGAACCGACGACCCAATCCGCTAAAGAAGAAGAACAGAATGATACTTCAAGCGAGGATTCATTACTTACTCATCCCGTTGTCATTGTTTACCGAGGCCTTGAGTTCTCCCTGTTCCCGGTTTTGGAGAAACAGCCAAAGCTTCCCGAGACCTCCTTCCTTCCTGATCGAGTTCTTGTTGGTTCTCCCTTGAGCAAACTTGTTGCGTCCTTACGCGATGTTCTCGGCGAGGAATTTACGGCATCCGAAGAAATTGTGCTTAGCTTCACCGCCCTTGGTGTAGAATTTGAAGAGGTATGTGATAATCTCAGAATTCTAAAATTGATGACCGAACCATTTACTAACAAGTTTTGCCTCAACAGGAAAACATACAGATGAATCAATTTACATTGTACGACCTTATCGGCCTCTTCTCTAAATTAGTTTCTCAGGATGGCATTGATGAAGTCCAACCACTATGCATTTCTTTGACTTCGAGGAAGAAGTATATCCCGAAATTAGAGTTAATCCATAGTCATATTCTCGGTGGCGGCGGTCTCAATTCTTGGAAACATGCCCTCGTCGGACTTGGAAACAATCAGCCGCTCTCTTCGGAGCCCCACAATGAAGAAGGTCGGTCTCAACATGCCAACCTCCTTGGAAATATCGAAAAAGAGACACACGACGATGTACATACCGTCAAGTCACCGGAACCATCTGGGGTTGATCATTCGGAGCTTGACCACGATGAAGAGCTTGAACTCGAGGAGTTTGAAAAAGATTTCGAGGGTGAAAATGCATATTATGCGTTGGAAGCCCATCAAGCGGAGCCACAGCTAGAAGCAAAAAATAATGTATCTAGCATTGACGTTCCAAAGAGCCCGTCTCAGGCAAGTATCGAAAGATCAAAACCCTCTCTCGCCCATGAAAACTCCAATACAGAAGGGTCCAACGTTCCAGAAACCCAATACTCACAGGATATCGAGCACGCAACCCCGACAAACGAACAACATCTCGCCATCTCAGGCCAAACAATTGATAACAGTTTGAGCAAGGATGATGAGGCAAGCTTTGTTACCGCACAGGAGAAGCAAAATGACACATCTGTTGTTCAATCATATACCGTTTCAAGGAGCTATGGACTCCCAGAGACCCCAGGGACAAACGAGGAACAAGAAATTGAAAACGAAGAACCTGGTAAAGGTATTGAAAACCATGCCCACGACAATAAGAATGTATTAGACGCCGAAAATCATAAAAACCCAGATGCTCACCATTATCAACTGCTCACCTCTATAGATGACGATTTTCTTGATTTTGATGATCCCGACCACGACGCTCCCGAAGATGAGAACGACGCTCTTCCAGAAGAAGAAACAAAATCATCTAGCACTCTTCACGAAGGCTCCGAGAGCGACGTGGGCGATCATACCGCACCGCAAGATCAGGAAGACAATGAAAACGCTGCCAACCCAACTAACTGGAATGATTGGACCTATGAGGGCGACGAGGCGGCCAATGAGCAACGCAGTCTTGAAGATGAAAACGAGGAGCACTCGGTCACATACTTAGAAAATACCCACGAAGGAGCTGCAAACCAGATCGGGCAACCTGAATTAACAAGTGAAGATCTTGATCTGGACCCCAACGAGTTCGCATACTACCCACTGGCATTTAGTCCCTACAGCAAACAGAATAAATCCGACGAACAGGATGACGAGTCGCTTTTTGGACTCGACCAACACGAAACCCACTCAACAACAACCTCAACGGCGAAGCGAGGCCGAGAAGATGACGATGAAGAGGAGGAAGTTTCGGAGGGCGAGGATTCTCGAAGCTCGCCGACACCTGCCTCGAAAAAGCACAAAGTAGTTTGAAAAAATCGGTTACCGCTTTCTTTACCCGTACTATTTTCATTGCGTATACCTTTTTCTTGGTTCGCCTCGACAGATTATTTCGACATTTCGGTATTAAACGGCATCATGAAGGCGTTACGGCGTTTATGATTTTTTTTTTTTACACTTTTTTCATTTTCTTATCGCAGAGTACTCAACCCTCTTACACAAAGTTCCGGCATCCACATTATCAGCTACATATTACCGACTTCCGATTCACTTTTAAAGGTGTCTGAAATGTTAATCACCGCATTTCAGCTGGGTAAGTATGGTAATCGTTTCATAGCATCTTCATGGACCTTCCTGTATTAGCCTCTCTTATGGAGAGTGTTGTTGTTGTTACCACTACCAATGTTTCATTTGTTCTTACTCGTGTCTGCCTGTATTTATAACCCTCCTGTTGTCCTTCAAAAAATTCCACCCTTTCAATATAGCCGTCTGGTGAACTTCCCCATGTCGCGTTGCTTTCAGTCTCTCCCCTGCGTTTGCTTTTGATATCTTCCTTCTATTTGATTTCAGATTCTCCCCTTCAGTTTACGGTAAGCGCCAGTATTCTCAGATGAACAGGCTAGATCACTCCCCGCCCCCACGTATATTGCCTATGCCGGCGGTGAAGTAGAGTTTGATGGAGGTATGCCTATCATTTGGTCTTACCGGAACAAACTTCTTACCACTCAAGTATATGCGGCGTGCACATTGATCTCTTACAGTAAATCATTACTCTTTATTTTCTAGGACGCGAAATTCGGATTTGCTGGACAGGACCTGGTCGAATTTTTCTCCCTCGGAAAGGTTAGATATAAGTTGCATTCATGTTTATTACTGCCATTGCTTTTATTAGTACTGTAGTGAGGGCTGTTGGACTTCGGAATAGAAATATGTGAATTTTTGATTTATTTTAGAGCTGGACCATAAATATCCTCCGTGGCATCAGAAGTAGACAGGGGCTTGAAGGCCCGATGAGATCCGTGGATATCTGTTCTCCGTGGACACTGCCACCCAAATTGCTACAGTTACTGTAGTAGTTGAAAAACTTTTATACAGACTAGCCAGGATCGCCGATGTACTATTGTCGTCTAGAATCACACCGTTCTGACGTTTGCGTCCCCATCGCCCTAAATCCTGCAGGGCCTCTTATCTATGAAACAGGAAAGAGGCGTTGTCGATTCAAAAGTTCCTAAACCGGCCATTTCCTTTTTTCGCGTGTTAACCGTTTCCTCGCTAGTCTGGTTATTTTTAGGTTCTCACTTGTTTTCTCTCTGTTGCGGCTTCGCCTGGGCAAACAGGGTTTCCCTTGAATTGCTATCGAACCTTTCGGCTGTCGATCCAAGAAAGGTAACCTTTCGACCGAATACGTCAATTGTTGGCTGGGCTCTAGCACCCCTGTGTCAGAAACGTGAAGAGTTCTAGAACAAAAAGCTTATATTTGGTTTTCTGGTTCTGGAGCTTATGTTGAGATAGATAACCTGTGGAATCCTTTGGGAGTATATATTAGGGGGCTTCACTGACCCTTTTGCTAAAGAGCACTTTTGTTCCTTAACTTCAAACCGTTTTATTTTCCAGCTCTGTGAGCAAGTCCCAATTTTGGAAATTTTGGATAACACCTGCGAATATTATATCATCCTGAGGCAAAAAAACCCTGTATCAACAAATACCTCTTCTACATTACCTACGTCATAGGTCTCTCGTCGTGTATATAAAGACGACCCTCGACAACTTAAACAACCCTTCTAATATCTACGATTAAATACACAAAACTCTAAAATCAAAATGTCACTTACTCTCCGCAAACTCCAACTCCGCGCCGCTGCTGCCGCAGATGAGTTCGAACATCGAGCATCCCACATCCCTCTTCCAGCGTCTCCTGCACTTCCCATGCCGGACGTTTCCACCCGTATCCACAAGATAGAAAACGAGCTCGCACATCTACCGTTCGATAGTCCCTTTCGAAAGAATTACCAGGCTATCTTGAGGGATTACCGAGAAAAGGGTGGTGCGGATATGATGTACCAGAATGGAAGAGCTTTGGATGTTGTCAATGTTGATCTGAGGAGAGGTCCCTTGTATGTTGAGGTAGGTTTCTTTCTCTTTTTCCTCTGAACTATTTATCGATAATTTTGATATTTGAATCTGTTGACTAACTTGTGGTTATTTACAGCGTTGCTCGATATCTATTGTGAGCGATGATGAAGACGATGCTTGAAGACGATGACAGTTATAAAAGCGAGGCGTTAATGTTTGGCAATCGATATATTTTTTGCTTGGAGTTTTTGAAACTTAGCTTAGTTAGAGTATGATATTTTTGTGGAGTTTTGTTTTTTTGGATTGGTTTATCTTTGGACTTAGATGTTACAAGACTGCAGACTAATCTGTTCCTTTTTTTGTGGACTTTGGTTATTTTCCTTTTTAAAAGAATTCGCTAATTCTTTTTTATACTAATATTAATATTTTGACTTCTACTTTCACTCTTGATGGGGTCCAGTGTACGAGACTGATTGTGTAGACTGTAAATTCAGATTTAGAAAGAGACGCCTCAATCCTTCTTAGGAACCCAACTCCTTAAAATCAAAGGCACATCAAAGAAATCGATCGATCGAAACAGAAATAGAAATAATTGCATAAAGCTACTTTTACTTGAGCCAATCCCAAAACTTTACCAACCAATGCTTGCTCACAATCTCGACGTCTTGTTTCAGTCTCGCGCCCGCAAAGTCCATAGAAGCGATGGGCACAAACTCGGATTTGGTGATAAGTTTTCTACCAAAATATAGACCGATGAAGCCGACGAACTGTTTAAAAAAGAATTTTAAACAAATTTATTATTAGCTATTTGGCAAAGCTTGGAACAAATGAGTTTTAGTAAAAATTAACTTACGGCCAAGTAAGAAAAGATGAAACCTTTTGCTCGAGCGCTGCCTTCGCCTACGAATTCGGAGGTGCAGAATTCCCAGCCGTTGAACACAACGACTAAAGTTGAGCCGATAAGGCCGTACCATGCTCTTGCTGGTTGAAACCTAGAGCGGTATGGGTACCGTGGATCACGGCGTGAGAATGTGTTTCGGTGTCGTAAGCTATGCACGAACCATTAGTACCAAATACCCGATATAAAAGTTATCCATCAGTCGATTAATCCGCTATTCCCAAACCTACCCTTCGAAGAAACGTATGTACGAGGCCGAAATACAAGCGTAAACTATCAAACAAGAAATAGTCCCGAGTTTGACAAGATACCCTAGAACCTCTTGCGCATTATTACCGCTCTGGAGGAATGCGAGGAATCCAATGGACCAAGAAAGAACCATGGCGTTAACGGGTACGCCGAATCGGTTGACTTCTTTCATTTTCGGCCAGGGGAAATGACCGGCTAGCGCCATAGCGTGCATAGTTCGCGAAGAGACGAAGAGGGCGGATACACCAGCACTCCAGGCTGCGAATAGGAATAAAGCGTTGAGGAAGCTGGGGAGGCCGATGATGCCGGCTTCAACGGCGGCAATGATGAATGGAGATACTTTACCTTGGATCTCGCTGTTATCCGGACGGAGGGATAGGAGGTTAGGGTGGGTGTAGGGAACGTTGAGAGAGCCAACAAACTTAACAGGTATACAATCAGCTTGGATTTCTGGTAGATAGCTTAATCTAGACAAGAGATGGTACCATTCCAATGCAGTAGAGGGTAGCAAGACGCCAGAACATCTTTCTGGTCGACGTCTTGATCGTTATAGCTGGAGCTCGTGACTCAGCCGCAGTAACTGAGATAATCTCCATGCCTAGGTAGGCATAGAAGGCGAGTGTAAGTGTAGTCCATACCGACTTGAGCCTTCCCAAGTCGCCATCTTGTTCTAAGTATTCAGCCCTGATTGGATCTGATTCGTTCTCCCAGATCTTCTGTTTGCCAGCGTCGAACGCTTGTGAGAAGAACCCCCATTGTGGATGCTGTGTGCAGTTTGTGGTGTACTGTTGGGTGCTCGCTGATGTGCATTTACTCCAGTCTATTATAGAGAATGAATTAGTTTCATTCTTTTGTATAATGCATCTATACATATGTTATATTACGGAGGTCGTACAGCGAAATCCTATTGCTCCATCTCTTCCGTATCGATCTGTTGCTGCCAAGAGTTGTTAGCCTTTAGAGATCAAGTTTAAAGCCTAATATAAATAAAATTCGGTGAAATACTCCTTAAATTTAGGACAAGCATTAGGAATATTAACCCGATGATGCAGGTGAGCTTGATCCAAGCAAAAACATATCTACCAGAGACGAATTAGAACCCTGAAGATAGAAGTAGAATCATGTAACAGACATACTCGAATTCGCCGTAGATTCGAACCGGTAGTAGATTGACTAGAAGAATTAAAATTAAAAATATCGCAATCCATACTGCATCTGATGCGAAAACCTTTTGTGGCCAATCAAATTCTGGAGTTGAGATTGTCGTAACGCTGGTATTTTTGTAAACAAAGTTCATGAGAATAGCGGCAGCTGTAGTTTCTGATGCCAGGCCGATTGCATGAGTAAACCTACATAATTCAAAGGTTTCATATGTGAGCAAGTGTATCTACCAACACACTTTAGTGTTGCATTTTTAGAAGGCTTTACCAGAGCATCCAACCAACAGCGAACCCCAAAGAATCGTCCACAAATCTGCTGGCGAATTCTGACATCGGGCCGGGGATTGATATTAACGCGGTCATTTCGCCGAGGCACGCCATAACTGCATTTGCCACGGTGCCCATCAGAAAATAAGCTAAAACGGCACCTCCCGGGCCTGCAATTTTCAACACACGGCCTGATGTGAGAAAAAGGCCGATTCCGATAGCTCTATTATGGTGTCAGGCTACATTCTTGGATGAAACGTTGCTAACTTTGGGATTGTCGATTTTCGACTTACCCAGTCAATGCTATCATCCCAACGTGACGTTCGTGTAGTTGTCGCCTATCGGATCAGATCGTAAAGTTAAACCTTACGAGTTTTGCTAAATTATATCGGAAGGGCCAGAATACCTCAAATCTTGTCTAACAATCATATCGCCGTCATCTCCACTGGTAGCTATACTCCTTTCGTCAGTTGCACCTTCTTTGATAATATTATTGTCGGGTGCATGATTTGGATAAGGATATGAGTGCCCGGTCGTAGTATGATCTACCGGTTGCGACCCGTCCACTTCATATGCTACCGGTTCTCCATTCGTGATAGTGGGGCTCCTAACAGATGCAGCTCCGTTTCTGTGCGACTGTAGCGAACGCCGTGACACCGCTGTTGTATCGATAGAAGATGCATGGTTTTGCGGCATGATTGCATCTTCTTGGCTATGATATGTATAGTGTAAAGATGTATTGGAAGTTCGAGGCATTGGTATTAGACCTTGCGGGTTTGGGCTGGGCATTGCTGTACTGTATACCTCTCCTTGCTCACTACTGCTACGGCCTGGTGGGCCGGTGGATCTCCCCCCTGAGCTCCGACGGCTATGGTGGCCATTATATACGTTTAGATTTGTGGAATAGCCTACTGTTTCCTCGTTATCGAAGGATGCAGCTCTTCTTGCAGCTCTGGGTGGCTCGTAGACCCCTTTGTAGCCTGGTTGGCCTTGATGCCAAGAGCTAGCGTAGTGTCCCGGTCGATTGGTAGGTTGAGCTGTTGAAGGAGGGTATTCTGAAGACGCCATACGGTGCTGATGTTGGTCGACCACGGACTGGTTGACCTGGCTCTGGCTCTGGCTCTGGTGGTTGGAATATACTCTATTTCGGCCGCTCATTTCTTGGTACTGTTGGCTGACCTCGCTATGTAGAGATTGCATAGACGAAGTCAAGGCATTAGGAATGCCATACGGGTTGAGACTGTTTTCACGATATTGGAGAGGGCGCGGGGATATATGATATTGATGAGGGTCTTCGTCGGGGTTTCCCTCGTTCCACTCCGGATATCGTTGTGCCATAGCTGCTGTTGAAATGGAAATGGTTGGATTCTGAGTCGTCAACGTGGACAAAAGCTTATGTAAGTATTCCGATTCGCGGTGCTTATTTAATGATATATATACCCGGAACAATGCTCTTTTAGTAGTTTTAAGATATCAATTGAGCGGAGGGTTTTAAGTTCGTCCATCTTCCGGCGAATGGCTTCATAATCGACTGAATCAAGGCTGTCAGAGCCATATTGCCAATAATGTATTTTGTACCACTGTAAGCAACTATAACGAGATTGAGCTTCTGGAATATTGTGAGTTTCAAAACTAGGCAGCAATAATCCAAGGGCAGGCTCATCTATCAACGCCGTCTGTCACGTCAAAGAGGCAGGATATTTTGCGGCAGCGCACGGCTCGCTCGCTATCAGTGATATAGCATAGACGTACGTATAATGTTAGTTTTGTGTTACCCCAGTTCTACGATCGACGAAATTGTACTACCATGCTGTCTAGAAACGAAACAAGGATTACTTCTCGCCAATGCAATGTTGGAGATCCACCACTTCTATTTGCCCCCGATTTCCAAATCCCCACGTGGGAATGTCTAATATAGTGTTGTTTCTAGACCGGGGATTTGCTGTTTGACGTAGAATCGATAGGTAAACATTTTCCTCATATTGATTGACATAATCAATTAGTCGCCGGTTATCCTATGATTCAATTGAAAGGCAGCCGGGGACTGCATTCAAGGCAACTATAAAGACTTTCCGTAACTGAAAGTCTCATAGTGATACAACCAATAGATATATGCTAGGATAGCTCTGTGGGATCTCCTCTATTAATATCCTTCTAGGTGGCTATTGATGTCTTCGTACCTATTTTCGTGTTAAAATATATTCAATTATAAATTCAATATATTAACAAATACCTGAGTCCTGCAGCCCGTGGAGACCTGGGACGAAGTAGCTTGGGTCCCATCGAATCCAAAATAATTTCAAAGGCAGGCAGGCCGCATGTATATGTTTTCTTCCCCCAAGTTTGTTTATAGAAAACTTCGCCTGTTCAATTGCTGTAAAAGTAAATTAGAATGTTCGAAGAAGTAACTATTAATTAATGTCATGTTGCTACTTTAACTTACTTAGGTTCGCCGGTTTAATAATAAATATATCAAGATATCTCCATGACATCCTAGAAACTTAGGACCACTTCCAAATCAATCTTTCCTAATCTTCTGAGGCTGTTGGACCAAGTCGCTATGATAAAATTCTTGAACATCTCCCCATAAGTTCTGAATTCGCAATCCAGTGCAACCCCAGTCTCACAACACTACTAAATCTAGCAACGTTGGATTAAGTCCGGTGAAGACGATCTAGCATGTTGACAGCCCCTAGAAAGCAAAATATTCCCTCCTCTGTGCAGCGGTGAGCTGGCCGAGGAGTTCGTGTGACCACACCACTATATTCAACGCACAAAATACCACACTAGCATGACATGAGCGGAGATTATGAACCACTTGAGCGATCGAGGAGGGTGGCTGAAGGGTCTGGACAAGTGAAATGAGGTCTTCGTGGAACGGAACCTTTATTCGTCCTGAAAAGTTGATATAGTAGGCATTCAGTGGCATTTCCCATGTAGCACAAAGCTTTCGGATTGCTACATATCGTAAAGGAGGGTTACTGGTTCGTCTGCTATTGAAACCATCTCCGTACTACCCAAACGATTATCTGTATCCAGCTTATCTCTCCTTCGGAAGTTTCGTAAGTAACGTAGCAAGCTAGAAGTAGGAGGAGCTTGAGTCCTCAAAGCCATTCGAAGAACCGCGCATCCTATCAGACCAGACTCCAAGCGAGGTTGTTCAAATGAAGAACCTAGGGTCCCTTTCCCACCTTGAGAAAACACCTCCATTATATAGAGGACCTCTGCTATAGTGTGACTGCATATCCAAGAAGCTACCTTCCATTACTTAGGTTTCATAGTAGAATCCGGATCATATTGTTGCCAGGGTCAATAGCATGATTTTCGCAGCTTGGCCGGTGGCACCGTATTCAACGCCCTGAAAACGATTTCACAGCCGCTCCGGATTCCCTATCTTAGCTCCCTTGTCCACATCTGTAGGTGAAGAGTTTCCTTCACATGCAAAACATATCCGTAGCTGTATAGCTAATTTGGGTGAGCCTGCTAAGCCTATGGTCTAGGCCTTGAAGACAACAGATATTTCTATAAGTCTGGGTGGATTCATTCATTATCGACATGTCTAGGCGTATGCAACTTTAGCTAGGGAAGAAGTTTCGGTCTGAATCTACCTTTGAAATACTAGAGCTGGCCTTTAATTTGGATCTGGCAATTTTGTGAGACTTATCGAATCCAATTGGGTTGATAGCATGAGATAAGCCTATTCAAAGGAGATTGAATACGACACTTAAATCCCTATACACGTAACTCCATTTAAAGGTAATGCATGTCGAACTGAGGCTCCTGGTAAACCCGATATTGTACTATCAGAAGGCTTATTCGTCGTCTTGGCATGTATGCCAGCAGCGTGTGTCCAAAAGGGCACAAATGACGAAGCAGTCCTCCCTTCGGATTAGCAGTAGCGAGGACCTGCTTACGCAAGGTCTTAAAAGGTTTATTGATGGGCGTTAATGTGCCCTTGCAGCCGTTTTTTGAAGGCCAAACTCTTTTCTAGTCCAGGCAGCTGTGAATGCCATTAGGCTTCCATGGGCGACCAGGTTACTACCAACTGAAAACCTGCACAATTTTATGTAAAAGCGATTCGACCTTCCAGTAACGCCGGCAGTCTTCTGTCAGATTTGAGGATGAGAGCCTTCGGCCTGTATGTAACGGCGAGGGGAGATCTAGATGGGTCGGACGTAGGTACCGGGAGCAGTTCGTCAACTTCATCATCGCAGACACTGCCTAGCATTTCCGATTCCGCTGTTACTCCTCCGGATGACGCCGACGCAAGAGGTTCGTGCAAACATATTGCCTCCTTAGATATCTTGGAGTTAGCCAATGAACTCTGTAGGTAGCCTCAACTGACCTATTCGAATTTCTTTGATGGCAATTGGACTTAGTTACAGCTCCTGAGGCTGAGGTTTGGCCATTCAATGGCCAATTTAATCGCTGGGAAGATGGGAATTTTAGCAGTTGTCCGAAATATTGTTATGTTCCGAAATTTGAGGATAAAACGAACCTTTCGAAGTATCACCAGATTTTATCTAAACAGCAAAGATCTGAGCTTGAAACCCAATTTCAAAAGCGTCCTAGCCCTAGATCAAATGGGCCACCTGTAATGCCCAGCATGCAACATGATGGCTATGGGGCTGCTGCTTCCTTCTTCGCCTCGTCGTCTTCGACTCAAACAGGGGTTTCGTACAGCCAACCAGCACGATATAGGCCTCCCGGTCAACACCAACAGCTTACCGCTCCCAAAACTGATGGAGATCATCTTTATAAGTACTTCGAGCACGGTCCTAGCGAGACGGTGAATATCAAAGAAAGAAGCCTCCCTTCAAACATCAAGTCATCAACATCTCCTACAAAGGGGGAAAGAAGAAAAGTACGCTTTGACTTACAAACCGTCGACGAAGATACCCCCATACCATGTAATCCAGTGGACTGTCCTGAGTCGCGGCTCGCTCTTGAAAATGCGCGTCTGCCGCATGCTCTACTCCCCGAAGATTCGCCTGAGGCTGTTTACCAACGTCACTTTAAAACTGGATCATCGCATTCCGGCGTCTCCTCCCAAAATCCACTAGCTTTGAGCCACAACTCAAATTTTACAGCCGCATCACGATATTTCAATCCTACAGATGGAAGCAACAGTAGAACTCCTTGTTCCGGCTCTGCAGGTATCAGAGCCCCCTCAACGGGTAACCCTAGAAGACCTGCACCGGGAATTTCTCCGGTGGCGCAATCCCAGCAATCGAGGCCAGCCCCGTATATTGCAGAAGTCGAAGGCGATAACACTTTTCTGGTTCAGCATAACGATCTAGGAAGTCTAATACCATCGGTGGCCGGCCTTGGGATCTCAACTTCGATTCCATCGCCAAGTTCACAGTCGCGCGCGCACCCAAATCAAATGTTCGATAGCGAACAGAACTGGTTTGGCTATGATAGAGCGAGGCAGAAGGAGTTAGTCCCAGACGCTCCTGAGTGTATACCAGAGTCTGCATCTAAAAGGCCCAAAGAAATATTCAAAAGGCTCTTGGGGAGCCGTGCATCGCGGTTGCCGGATACAGGAATATCTCCCTTCAGCCAAAAGTTTGAATACAATCAATCGGTTCGATACGCTAACCTCGACCAAAGAAAAGAGTGGGCCTTTGTTGCAATTTCTCCTGATTCAAAAACCATTGTAGGAGTCTGCGATCGAGATTATTTTATGACTTACTTGATGGAATATTCGGGAACTAGAATGCTAGTCTGTAGTGAGTTTGATGGAGAGCCATTAGCTATTGCGGTGTCAAATAATCACCTGGCAATATTGACTTTAACAAAGGTTTGTCTGTATATATATATGTTGTTGTTCTATTGCGCTCTTGAAGGTTAAGACTAATTGTTGATCAATACCTAATCCGAACAGTTACAAGTCTTCGATCATCACAACGGCAAAAGGATATACGAATCAACATCCGATAAATCTATAGCTACCGAGAACTTCACAAGCATCGTATTTTCTAGCAGTGGGATAGAGCTTTGCGCCGCTCTAACAAATGGGACCATACAGTTCCACTACATTCCTGTAGAGGACCAAGACTTCGACCCCGAGGATGTGACTTTCCAGCGCGGAGATCAGGGAATGGATATTACTCTCAGCAGCAGTAGCGATTATGCATTCACAATGTCGTTCTCGGACGACGATATGAAGTTTGCCTGCGGTACCCAGAAGAGGATGCTCATGGTGTACGAATTTCGAGGGCCTGCTGGGTGGGAGTTGCAAAACAAATTCAAATTCAACGACTGGGTAAGTGAATTTACACTAGCTGCGAGGTGTATATACTTAGATTGAATATAGTAGTTTTGATCTAACTGTTTTCGCTATAATAGGAGCCAGGCACTCATAGAAGAATATCCGGTGCCATATTCTGTCCTGGTGGCCGCTTCTTATTTGCAACCACAACGTCAGGAAGATCGTCCGCTTATATGCGCTGTATCGACAATAATAAACAGCCAAATTGCTCCCAATCGGTTTCATATTCGCTCCCCATCACAAAGAAGGGAGTGACAAGGTCCGCCATGTCACCCAGCGGGAAAGTAATTGCTCTCATTGACGGAGATGGTACGGTTTTCAAATGCGACTTTGAGACAGGGTCCGTGCTCAGCGACAAGCAAGAGTTCGCCAAACTTCCAGGCACTTTGATACCTGCTCGCGCGTGTTGGGTCTCTTGGACGAATTTGGGAGACTTGATTCTTTTGGATAAGAAGGGCCACCTAAGAATCTACGAATTAGTAGCCGCTGGAAGATCTCCTCGATGATATAGGCTGGAATTTCAGTGGCATTTTCCAAAAAAAGCTTTAGTTACGACACTACCAATATAGAAGAACTACCAGGATGATGCAACGGCTCTCAACATCTAAAGAAATTTCAAGCCCCAAGATTTAAGCTCATACTACTACCATCCGGAACCTTCAAACTCTGGTCCATCGTTGATCTCATCGCGACGTGTCCTATGTTTTTTTGAATCCAGTAGTCTTCTCGAATCCAACCTATAGGAATTAAATTCCTCCACCAGCCGTTTCATGCCCTGCATGCACGATGATAACACCCACCAGGCCATTTTGGCAGGGATCTCATGGTGACGTCACCCGACACCAAGTTGAACAGCCTCAACCACTCTAAAAGAGCCACCTTGGATCCCTGACCTAGCTACATCATGAAGAGCGAAAAGCCACTCTGCTTGTGTCTAGATTGAATAGCGTTCTTTTTAAGTTCTCGAAATGTGTGGAAAAATAACCTTGCTACATCTCCTACTATTCAAACGCAAAAGGATATGGTATTTTAAGGATGGATGACGATATCTGGTTAGCTCGCTTTTGTTCGCTACGTCATTTGTGGAAGAGAAGTAGCATTTTATTGTTTTAATGCCTTGCAACAATAAAGAACTTGTATTTCTACCTCCTTACAAGACACTGGCGTTCATGTGGCCCACTTTAAAAAACTTTTGGAGGTCCCGCAAACCTTTTCGAGTCACCAGTTCCAAGCCTGCAGGCTGACCCGGAACATCAGGATCACCTTGCTCGATTCTTCTATGAGTGCCAGTGAAAGAAAATGCCCGACACCCATCAAGCGCTGTGAGACTCCCAAGATTTTTTTTGTCCGCAGCGATTACACCTATTCTCCCACACAATACCGACTGATCCATATATTTACCTCATCTTCCCCTCTTCATCTTCAAAAGATTCTGTTTCGCCAACTTTTAGATTCTCTTTCTTCCATCGTATATCTGCATCAACTCTGTGCGACCCAACCACCTATATATTCTATGCGCTAAAAGGATTAGAGGCACAGCTTTAGAGGCACAGCTTTTTTTACCCCACCACCAAATATCCCAAGATACTCCTGTTAAAATACAAGGAAAGTAAGAGGATAAGAAGAAAGGCTCCCGCAACCTTTTACCTTCTAACAACCAACAAAGCACCATTTATCTAAATACAACAAAGGTTTGCAAAACTGAATGCCGGTCATAGAAGAGCTCGACGAGACAGCTTACAGACGACGCTCTCCCTCGTCGCCTCCTGGTACCCATTTCCATTATCATTCCGTAGCACATCCGCTCTCGCATTCAGATAATATGTCTTCTATCGGGCGCCCGATGTATGCCGAGTCCCAGATCTCACCGAGGCTACACGATCCTTTTTTCGAGGATCGGATGCGTCGGTACCGGGGCCAGGACTACGTGCTATCTCCCTCCCGGTCGGCAGGTGTATCGTATCGCTATAGAGAAGAAGGGACTCCAAGATTCCGCCAGCTCACAAAGTACGTCCCTCCCGGCCATGGCGGTCGGGCTTCGACGGGTTCTCTTGACCACTACCACGACTATGACGACGAGTCGTTTCACGCAGATCGGGAACGTGAAAGGGAGTTTGAACGGGAGAAGGTCCTGGCGCGCAATCGAGAAGTTGGCTTTCCAAGAGGAAGACATGAACATGTTTATGAGAAGGATACTCTTGTTCTCGCACGGCCACCATCGCCGCCCCCTCCCAGAATCATCGAGCGGGACACCATAATTATCGCCCCTCCCCAGCCACAGCCCGCCCCGGAAATCGACATGGGGAGGCAGAGGAATCACCGACAGAGGTCTTACTATCACCACCATCGAAGTCATCACCGTGCTAATAGCATGTCATCCGGATCGAGCCGCTCCAGTAGACGTCATGCAAGACTTGAATTTGAACTCCAGGAGGAAAGAGAACGAAATCTTGAGATCCAAATTCAAAGAGAGCGCAATAGGCGCTTCAGTCTTTCGGCCGGGGATGGAGCCTTTGACACAAGACTTTCTGGTCCTCACGTTGGCGACGTCGCAATAGCTTATAGTGGCAGACGTCATTCACGCTCTCCATCTCCTCATCGGTTAGGTCTAGTCGCAGTTGGGAGGCGCCATAGCAGCAACACCGCCTACTCTGATGAAAATCACCACCACCACGGTCGCAAAGCTGCAGCCGTTCTCGGAGCCGCAGGCCTCGGAGCCGTCGCTTTACATAACCGCAGGAAGCGCCACTCAAGGTCGCGATCAAGAAGCAGCTCTAGATCGTCTTCTGAACGAAGACATCGATCTAGGTCTAGACTAGGCAAGGCGGCGGCCGGCGCTGCTGCTGCTGGTTATATGATTCACGAGCATAACAAGCATAAGAAGGATCGAGAGCGGGGTAGAACTAGATCACGTTCGCAAAGCAGACTTCGGAAAGCGGCTGCAGCTACTGGTATTGGCGCTGTGGCTGTCCATGAGATCCGCAAACACCGAAGAAAATCCGAAGGTGGCTACCGTTCGAGCTCGTCCTCTTCTCGGTCCCGCTCTCGCAGTCGGTCTCGGTCGCACTCTCGAGCTAAGAAGGCAGCTATTGCTGCCGCCGCCATTGGTGTTACCGCTGCTGCTCTTCATCACCACCGGAAACAAAGCAAGGCGAACGAGACCACCGTCACAACTATCGATCATTACAGCTCCTCGGATGGCAGCGATACCGAAGGTGTTCGCAGACGTCGCAAGTCTCATAGCGCAAGAAATGCTGCTGCGATTGCTGCTGCGGCTGGCCTTGCTCACCATGAATTGAAGAAGAGAAAAGAATCAAGATCTCGAAGTCGTTCCTCATCATCGTCACGGTCTCCAGAGAGAAAGAGTCACAAGCTTAGAAATACCGCTTTAGCTGCAGGTGTAGCTGGTCTAGCTCTACATCAGAAGCACAAACGCGACCAAAAAAAGGGCCGTCGTGATTCATCCGTGAGCAGCGACGATACTAACCGTTCTCGTTCTCGTTCTCGAGCTCGAAGGATTGCTGAAGCTGCTGGTCTTGGTGGTGTCGCTGCTGCTATCGATCGGCGCCGAGGACGGTCCCAGTCGCCATCTTCTCGAACAAGCTCAAGATCTAGCTCTACATCCTCTTCGGATCGCGAAGGTAAAGAAAAGAAGCATACAGGCAGAAAGGTTGCTGCGGCCGCCGGACTAGCAGTTGCCGGTCTTGCCGCAAAGCACCAGTTTGACAAACGTCGAGCGCGATCTAGGAGCAGTTCCCGTGGAAGAAGTTCCGACTCTTCGGGCTATTCATCATCATCAGATTCTGAGGCCGCTCGCCGACACTCCCGTCACAAGAAGGAGGCACTAGCGGCCGGTGCCGTCGCTGCGGCCCTTGCTGCGAAGGTCGCTCATGATAACAAAAAGGCCAAGGACCGTGAGCTACCCGACGACAACACGAGCACTGGCAGCCCACCCGGGAAAAATGTTCGAATCCAGAGCGCTCCCACAACACCAGCAAACGAAAATGCCCCGAACCGCCCGGTTTATGGTGGCCCGATGCTCAACCCACAAGCACCTAGGATGGCCCCACAATTTAGCACAGGCTCTGGCATTACCGAAGAAATACACCGAACGGAAATCCCAATGCCCATGCCACCTGGCGGGTATGGCCCCAGTGCCCCGATGAATAACAGCGCCCCAGTAAACCGTTATCCTCCATCTTCAGGATACGTTCCTCCATCTTCAGGATACGTTCCACCACCTCAACCTCAGTACGTTCCCGCACCTAAATCTATTCTTAAGAATGGTTCTATCAGTTAGAATTATTTCTCTTTTTTTCTTCCCCTCCCTTTTTTTCTTTAGAAAAAAATCGAATACCCTGTATCCTATAATTTTTATGATATCCTGTGTAATCATGTTTGGAAATGTCGAAATTTATTCTTCGCATACCCAAGCACAGACAGTTGTTGACCAACCCATCTCTGTGTAGGTATAACCCTCACGCTTGAGAGCATACTAGACTCCTCAGTGTTTGAAATGAATCAACATCACGACTACGAATTAACGACGCTTTTTGCATTCTGTTAAACGTTTGGATTGTTATTTGAACTTTTATCTATAGCTTCTTTCCTTTTACAAATTTACGGATTGCAATTTTCCAATGTAAAAAACGAAACCATGTATCTCGATTTTTATTTTTTATTTTTTATTTATTTTTATCTTTACGGATGCTATGATGAACGAATTTCCTTTTCAACAAATATTCCGTCGGAAATAGTTACAAGTTACCAGTTAATACCAAATATTCTTATATTCTGCCCAAACGAGTGATGTGTCCAAGACTGAGTGCCTGCCAGTATATGATGCTTAGAGCTTAGTCACCACTGGCAGACGCAAATCATTAGCCATTGATAGAATTTTGAATTAGCAAGACTCATAAGACGGCATGCTTCCGAGATTCCGAAGATCTGCTGCGTATCCGCCCGTCCTGCATATGCAAGCTTCCTGCAAGGCTGAATTCCTGGTAACTGGTCGCACAGCTCCGAATTTGAGAAGCAAGCCACCAGTTAATACCTTATTTTATCAATTCAAGATCTACATTTTGCAGGGCAAGCCAGAATGAGGATTGAGACTCTGTAGACATTTAAACTTTAATAGGATATGAGAACGTAAAAGTATCTTTTCCAGAATCCTTGGCGACGTCTAGGACCAAGTCCTTCAGTCTGAAGTTATACTGATCATCGTGTCCTCCCTCTATCTTTGAGTCAAAAGAGACAAAGACAGTACAGTCATCAGACCCATGAGGTGCCCCAACTACGATTTTCCCTTTTTCCACCACCTCTTTCTCACTCGAATTTACAGCGGCACGTATATACCCAGCAAATTCCTCCGCGCGTGTTTCATCCACTGATATTCGAACCTCGCGGATGCCGGTAGCATCGCAGGGGTGTTCGGTTGCTCCGTTAACGCGGTTCTGTCTTGGTGTTATATCGTGACAGAAGAAGGGGAGATTTGGCGGTCGTGTGATGGGATCGCTATCATTTTCTAGATACGTGGGAAACGTGACCGCCCATTCAAGTCGCACACCGTCCGGCCGGATCCGACCTCCAGTTTGTGGAGGTGCGTAGGAGTACCTTCCGTTGCGTTCTGAGGGCTGCTTTTGATCTTGTAAATGATCTAGACGGGAAACAACGGCAGTATGGTGGGCGTTATAGTCTGTTCGTGTAGTGAAGGCCCAGTCTACGATACCGTAAGGCTTTCTGCCCCACCAGTGGCCTTCGCGGTTCTCGGGTAGATCATCAATGAAAGATATCAGTTCGATGTATGTGCCATCTTGGAAAATCTTGTGATTTTGATACAAGTCATAAAGTCAGTTGTATATATAATTATTATGTTATAATTATCCTGAAATACATGTGAAAATCAAGAGTTTTTAACATACGATTAATTTGTTTTCAGTCTTCCCGTCCGCATGTTTCCCACCGTTCGTGACATTGAAATTGTCAGTCAACCATTTCGGTAGGTCCAGGAGTTTGCTGTGCGGTAGGAGAACGATAATGTGGTCAAGTAATGCGACGCCGACGTCAGATGCCATCCTGTGGGGAAGAAAGTTGCGCCTGGACTGGAAGGGCTGATAATCTGAGCCTCGATAGAAGCCAGCAGTTTAACCAGATATACAAGTTGGAATAGTATCTAATGTTGACTCATTTTTTCGGCGCAACCGGAGCTCTGAATAGCAAATCTAAAGAAGGTTCAAGGGTCGTTCTGGTACAGCTCTTGGCGCAGACCTGTTGTTATGTAAATGTAGGTGTACAAATACCAAAAATCTTAGGTTGCATCCACTATCAGCATGGAAAATAATACCAAAAGGGATTTTAATGGCGGGATGAACCCCTTGTGATCATGTCATCCGTCGGAAAGCAGTCTAGCCATAGACGTCTACCATTGTGTTGCAGTGTCGTCTGTTTGCCTTGTCAAACCTTCCGCAAACGGCAAACAGCAACGTCGTCGTTTGAACATCTGTTGTTGTTTTGATTTTTTGCGTGTTGTTGTTTACATTGCGCCCAATGAAAAGCGTGCATAAACATCCACTGAACAACTCACCTTACATATCACACTTGCCCGACTCGATCGATATCATCGAAAAGACTATCGCCAGTATTCCTGCACAGCATTCGCATTGCAGATTCAGCTCGCCAATTGAACATCCCGACTGGCTGCGACAGGACCAAAGACGTCAAACCCCGCCGACTATTAGCTTTCGGAGCTGCTCGAAGCTCTTCGCTCATCCCTCAGGTAAGGAACGGTTCGGGTGGCTTGTCTACATGCAGCAACATTCGCGTATAGGAGACATCTCTGGGTCGCTCCCTACGGGTGGAATAAACTTTGTCTAATAATACGGCCTCGTTTTTTTAGTCCACCTCCTTCCATATTTCTCCATTGCAGTCACAAAATGGCAGAACCTTTAGCAGATATTTCACCCAACAAGGGCTACGGATCATCTCAAATTCCAGCCTCCCAGCCACCGATAGACGACTCCATTAACTTACTGTCAGAAGATTCTGAGTACTCCATAATTGACTACAACCTCCCCCAAACTTTTTCCTCCTCTGGAATCGGAGAAAAACATCCATTATCCGTACACAGTTCGCCAATGAAAACAATGAAGAAGCCGAAATATGATAGACACGACGAGTCGATGAAAGAAAACCATGATGTCAACTTTGCAGACGACGAGGACTTTCTTCGGCGCCTTTCGAGCAAATTAGGGAAAGATGAGGATCTCACGACTGGCTTTAACGAGGATCTAAGCGGCTTCTCAGAAGCCTTAGACGGCGGAGTTGGGGTTAGCAGAGAGGCTGAGGAGCAGATGACCGAGAGATCAGTTGATAGACAAATACTGAGAGAAAGCTTTAGAAGAGAACGAAGCACCGAAAGGGTAAGCTTGGTGATCCGTTGGATAATAGAAGACTACCTTTCGCTAACATGATAAATACAGAGCTCGGCTATGAACACACCCACAAAGTCCAACTTCACCATCTCGACTCCGAACCGACCTTCCTGGAGCAGTCCTAAGTCAGAACCTGTAACGCCCGGAACGGTCACACCCAGAGCTAATTGTCAACCGTCCCGTCTCGCCCACCTTTCTCAATATTCGAAATCACCAGAATCCACACCCGGCAGTAACGAGAGAACACAAAATCTTTTGTTGGATTTCACGGCGCAATTTAATTCCATCAAATCTCACCCCCCTCCTCAAACTCCTACGCGATCGAGAAGGCGATCGCAATCGGCATCGCCAACAAAGAAGCACCGAGATGGAACCGAATCGGCTAGCAAAAGACCTTTACCCGCGCCTACACCCATGGAACGCAGATTCTTACTCGACTTTGACATTCCGCCTCCCCCAACCCCCCGATCTATCCCCTCTATTACTCCAAAAGAAGTTGAGAATATTAAGGGTCAATTTCTGGCTCAGTTGGCTCAGTTGAAGGCCGAACTCGCTGGCAAAGATGCCCAGATCCAGACCCTCAAGGATTCGGTGTCTGATGCCGAACGAAGAGCGTCAAACGGGATAGTCGAACTACGGCAAGTACGAGAAGAAATGGAGGACATGTCTGCTAGAAGCTTGCTCATAGAATCAAAACTCACGGAAGCTGGCCATATGGTACACGAGATGCAAAATCAAATCCAAGAAGGGAATAATCTGTTGGACGAGGCTCGGAACGAGAGGGACTCTTATAAGAAGGAGATTGACGAATTGAGGCGAGAAAACGGGCAGGTCTCTGACGCCTTGTTGAAGACGAAGCAGGAACTCGCATCCGCCAAGAAGAATCTGATAGTTGAGCAACAGAAGAGATCATCGGCACCGAACTCCCCGGCTAAAGGACAAGGAAATAATGCTCTTGATGTGGAGGCTGCGGTTGAAAAAGCGGTTGCGGCTGCAAATGCTACCAAGGATATGGAAATCAGTCAAGCCGTCGAAAAGGTTGCAAAAGAGCTGCATACTCTCTACAAGTCCAAGCACGAACAAAAGGTTGGAGCACTTAAACAATCTTATACCAAGCGATGGGAGAAGCGTGTCAGCGATCTTGAAGCCAAGAACTCCGACCTTACAAATGCCAATAACGAACTTGCGAACAAGATCATGAGAATAGAAGAGGAGAACGAAGAACATCTGAACCTTAGTGGACCAGTCATTTCTTCGCGAGATTTGGAGGATCAAAATGTGGAAATTGAGAAGTTGGAGTCGAAAATCGCAAAGACCCAAGAGCAAATCAAGGTCTTAGAAGAAGAGCTGGCTCTCGAGCGACAGGAGAAGGGAGAGCTCGTCTTGGCTGTTGACGAGTTGTTGGCTTTGGGAGGTGCCCCTGGTGTCGGCGAGAACGGGATGGGAAGCTTGAGAAAAAGCATCAGCCGTGCGTCTGGGCTTGGAATTGCAAGAGGGTTAAGTCCTGTCAAACAAGAGAAGGAGACGAAGAGTAGCAGCGGCTTAAGAGGGGGGATCGAAAGGATGGGTGGCGGAGCAAATAATTCGAAGGGGCGATTTGGCTTCCCATCCTGATCTGCTCTCTTATAATTGCGACAAATATACCATGCCTCGCATATGTTGGAAAGCAGCTGATACCCACCACCTGCTCCCTTATCACAAAATCTCGTTCTTTTATGCATCTGTAACTGCTACTTTTCATTGCTATCACGTTGGGCTTCTGGTGTTTTGAAAAATTATACGCTGGGCTTGTTCTGGTGTCCCGTTTCTTGGAACTGTTATTTGGAGTTCTTATGTTTGTACATTATGCATTGATGTCTTTGGTTTAAAAATTCAAACTGCTGGTGCCATTAAAGGCTTATATTTATATGATAGGAGATGGCAAGAAACCCGATATGGTTGTAATCTTTAATACTCGTGCAAACTAACAGCTGCAGCCGCTGCCGTGTGTGGAATCAAAAACCAACATTCCTCCCAGCCCTGCATATGCATATCTATACACAGTATGGGATCGTAATTCGCTTAATAACCATGTAGATGATAAATAGGAGTTCTAAATAAACGTTTAAATTCCCGGTTTTAGCGAAGCCGATAGCAAAAAAGGGCGGCTGGATCGAAATTCAACATGCAACAATATAGTCGACGATTGATCTCGCCTGGTGGGTGTCCAACGTTATCGTACTGGCACCATTGTATAATTTTGTCAACTTATATCTTTTGACCACCTGCGTTTTCGTACCGTTTTGAAGTTGGAAGAGAGCTCGGGAATTGCTTTTCCAACAGTCCTAAACCTTAAGGTCTACCAGGTTGTGTGAGAAGCAATAGTAGACTACAGAGTATTGCCTTCCCGCCTAATCCTGGTCCTCGATGCTCTAAAGTCGTCCCGCTTTTTAAGATCTTTCTTAACAGGAGGACTATACATTGCGCGGCTGTTGTAGTCGGCTGCTACCATTATGTATCCAGCTTCACAAAAATTTGTATCCGTGAGAGCTTGATTCTCAGCTGACTGGGTTCGTGCAATCTAGGACCAGCGACTCCCTAAAACCATGGTTGCAGGTGGAGAAAATTCAGTGCCCACTGGGAAGTAAAGGCATATAAAGCCCTTCTCATGCCCGCTTTCCATGAGACCACTCCATATTCAAAAAGATTATTCTACCTTCATCAGCAAAGCCCAGGACCGTAAACCTCAGACAACCATAAAGCCATCGTAGTCCAACAATTCAACAATTACTCGTAGCATTATGAGAGCTACCAGCCTTCTCGTCACCGCAGCCTCTGCGCTATTATTGTTTCTCTGAGCTCCTCCTGCTTTTGCTCAGACTCCTGCTATACCCACTCCATCCACAACATTGGCTCCAGGCATTGCTCAATCTCGTATACACCTCGTCGAGAGATTGACCGTCCACACTTCACGAAATGTGACGACAGTGAAAGCTAGAATCCAGCAACAATTGGGAAACCTTACGCAGGCCTCTCTCCTCACTGCAGCGACCGATAGCAGAGCGAATTACACCGCAGTCGTCAATCACTACAAGGGCCCTGCTGGGTACATCTGGTTCCTCAACATCCTTCACGGTCGTTGGTTCCGCTTGTGGGGGTTCGCGAATCTGAGTACTTATATTCCTCAGGATATTACCCAGTATACGTTCGGAAATCCTCTCGTACTGTTGGTATGTGGCTTATGTTCTGTCTGCATGTTAATTTAGCTTCGAAATATTTTATGAGTGAAGTTTCAAGCAGTGATTTGATGTTGGGATTGTGCTTAATTGTTGACATCTCCCTAGACATTCGCTCAGTACACCATTGATGCCTTCCTCGATGCACCTATCAGGATGCTCGTGTATGATACTGCCGATGGAGGCACGAATATCGTCTGGGAACGCCCGTGTACGCAGCTCGTTCTCAACCGACAGCCGTTCGTTGCATATAACGCCTGCAAGCCCCTTGATGACCAAGTAAGTTTGGATAGTTTGATAGCGGATGTGAGGTACGAGTTGCGCTGATGGATTGTCATAGGTTTCCTCTCTTGTTAACTTAATCGCCTTTAGCTGATCAGGGTGACACAGTGAGCTTGTTTATCAGGAGAGAGGGAAAAGAACCAACGTCCACTATGCACCTCACATTTGTATACTTGTATTGCTGGGAATATCTCAACAGCTTTCACTCTTCGTTACGCAGTGGAAATTACTATATTAACTCTTAGTCACTACTACGTTTTTCAATTGGTTCCGAAGAAAAAATTTTTTTTATTGGTTTTATCTATTTGGGAAAAAAAACTAAACTAAATGAATGTCCTCTTTAAAAGGGTTTCCTCCACATTCCGTGATCCTTATGCCTGTTCGGTTTGAAGCCCATACGGTGTATGCTGTTGCATCCCATGGAATTCGCACACGAGTTTCAAACTGGCATTCCGTATGTCTTCTTACTCAATGTTGATCTTCTTCTTCTCTGGCTCGTCTCCCTTCCTCAACTTTGGGACCGTAACCTCCAACAATCCGTTCTCAAGCTTGGCGGTGATAGCATCGGCATCGACTGCCACGTGCTTGCCGTTACTCTCGAGCTTGATCTTGCGATCGAAAGCACCCACGCGGCGTTCACCATCGACGAGGTGCTTTTGGAACTCCTCGTCGCCAGGGCGGTGAACCACGCCGGAAACTTGGAGTTCAGAGTTGTCGAAATCGTAGTTTATGCCGATATCTTCCTTGAGGGCGCCGGGGAGGGCGAGGTGGATGACGAAACTATCGGTTGTATCGAAGAGGTCCATTGGGGGGGTGAATTCCTGATCGTTATTGGACTTGTGGTGGCAGCTGGCACGGTTTCCCCAGCGACCACGGTGGGAACCCCAGCCCCATGGGCCGTTATAACCTCCTCGGCCTCCAAAGCCTCCACGACCACGGCAGCCGCCACGGCCTGGACCGAAGAATGCGCCGGGGTGGGGAGGGCCGTGAGGGCCGTGAGGGCCGGGGCCGAAGCCTTCACCAAACATGCTGGCCATAGCTGCCCATGGGTTTTGGCCTTGGCCACGCCAGTTGCCACCGAATGGACCCCACTGTGGGCGTTCAGCACCTTCACCGCGATGAGCGTGAGTGCTGGACTCGCCGGCTTTTTCGCCTTGTTCGTAGTCAGGTGGGTTGCCCTGAGCTTGTGCCTCTTTCTCAGAGGGCTGGTTTTCGCCTTTCTCAGTGGTAGAAGAGGCGGTAGAGAAGGCTTCCTCCATGTGTTCACCAAGGTTGCTGATGAACTCCATGACTTGGTCTTGAGGGGATTGTGGGTTTGAGGGTGCCATCTTTTCTGATTCTGATTCTTGGTAGTCCTTTGTCATAGGGATGTTTTTTTGTATTTGTTCTTGAAAGTAGGTCGATTTAATATACTCTTTGGTATAAAACTCTGATAATAATATAATATGTCTCTTTGATAATAATGATAATAATAATAAACTCTTTTCTCTCTGTACTCTTTAGACTCTCTAGACTCTCTGTACTCTTTGAACTCTTTGATGGAGAATAAAAAAAAGGTGATATACAGGTTCCCCATCATTAGCCTTTTATACTCGTCTACTCTGGTGGCCAGGATCCAACGAGGGAAACATTTGAGTGTAGAATGTGTTGCCTTTGTGGTATTCGACGCGCGTCTTGAACTTTGTCATCAGGTTGGAGCTTAATAAACCCCGACCAGATCCTTTTCCCCGACATTCGAACAACTTCGATACTTGTTATTACCAGGACGGTTATTCTGTGCTAAAAACGTTTTAGAAGGTTAAATGCGATCTTGATTCGGTTGTCTCGCGTTTTGAGTCGGCATAGTCGGTAGCTCAGAGCCCGACAGGCAAGGTTGTGGCAAATCTGGCGAAGAGAATCGAATCACAACGAAAAAGAGGCGCCTTTCTCGCCACTGATGGTTCACGAAGCCGCGAAGGCTATTGCATACGTAATCCGGTGGTTACGCGGCGACCTGGCAAGTAGTCTGAAGCATGAGTAGCCATTTTGCAAAAAAATATTTATCTTTCCTTTGTATTCCATTGTTTCTAATCGCAGGCAACACCATGAAACTATAACAGCAACAGGTGGTAAATGTTGAGGGAAAAAGAAAAAACACGCAATATATGCCTGATACGTATTGCTCGCTTGCCGCTTGGTAGATCTGGCACTCTTAACTCAAGAGGTGCCCATACCAGCAGCCTTGCTCTTTCTTCGTTTCTTTGCTGTTGGGCTGGTAGGAGATACTGTCTTACCCTTATCCTTAGCAGCAGCAGCAATCGCGGCAGCTGTACTAACTGACGGCAAGGCCTCTCTTGCAGCCGCCTTTTCCTTGCTAAGGTTTGACTGACTTTGGGATTGGCTGTGCGAGTGATTCGAACTTTGACTGCTCCCCATCATTAGTTGTTGTGGATCGGTTATCGGATTGTCGTCGAGGTATCCACCTGGAGCGCTTGCAAATCGTAGACTGGCACTCAGGGATGATTGCATGTTAAGCGACTCCCTGGTAATCGTAAGATCTACGGACGACGGCGGAACATTGCTTAGTGTTGAAGGTGGTGGAGGCGGTACTGAAGATTGAGCAGATGACGCCGGGACACTGCTAGTTTGTGAGAATGAGGTCGTAGCGGAGGTGGTCGTTTGGGAGGACTGAGAAGGCTGAGGGGGGAAATAGGTGTAGCCAGACTCTGGAGAAAAATGAGCAAGCGATGATGATAGCTCTTGGGCCTTCGATATGGCTGATGTAGCTGATAACTATGGTTGTAGCGGTTGTTAGCCAGGCCGGCTCATCGGCTCCAAGCCGCTATTCAAGCCTAAATCTAGTTTTCTTTTGGGGGAAGCTCACTAGTCGGCTCGTCATCACCCCATGAATTGTTGGCGCCATATATATATTCTCTCCGATGACAAAGTATACATCCAGCACTTGCGCATCAGTCGGTGATCTTCGCATCTGTTTCTTGATAACCCATATCGAATTTGCCGGATCCTCAGCAGCAACCACAAACTCCACTCCAACCATAGACTTCAATCTTCCTTCAAACTGCACGCGATTATGTATGAGATGTTGAAGGGAGTAGTTTGTTTGAGCTTGCATGTACAAAGACGAGTTGTTACTAGAGCGATCGAAGAATGGTGAATTGAAGAAGTATGTGAGGACTATTAGAAAGTCAGCTAATCATTCGAGCTATAACGTCTGGTAGACGACATACCGTTGTTGCTATGCAATGTCCCAAAGGCTTGTATGAATCCCGGAGATCTCCATTGGATTTCGTCCAACGGTGGATCGCCCGCAGCTTGTGCCATTGCTAGTTCGTGATATCTTTCAGACGTTCACCCTCACAGGCAGCTTTCGAAGTCTTGCAACTGAATATATCCTCTCGAGGTAGAAGGTGTGCTTGGACCGACGGAGTTTTGGCCGGCTTAGCCCAACGTCGAAAGGCTAAAGACCTACGGATAATGCCGACGGACACGGCTGTACCGAAGTACTTGCTGGTGCTTAGGCTATGCTCTTAGCGATCGATAG
Organism: Dactylellina cionopaga; assembly: GCA_036971295.1. Taxonomy (NCBI): domain Eukaryota; kingdom Fungi; phylum Ascomycota; class Orbiliomycetes; order Orbiliales; family Orbiliaceae; genus Dactylellina; species Dactylellina cionopaga. Next base: position 1,394,811 of record JAJTTY010000002.1, on the reverse strand, counting down.
GTGGATTTACGAAGTTGGTAGTTCGGTGGGACGTGATATAGACGTTGATAGATTGCGTGAATTGGAGCTCGAAGCGCGATCTTTTAGTTGTCGTCACGCCAAGGTACCGGGGGAGGGTTGTTCTGGTTCGGGAGAGTGCATGGGGGTAATTCCCAGGGTCCTCGTGCATCCGGGAAACATATTCAAGTTCGGGTGACACAACACAGTTGCAGATCAGATCAACCTCCAACGCCAATACCCTGTTTGGACGGCCGGCATCATATAATAATAATAAAAACTTGGGATCCATAATATCAAAAAACGGCCTAAAAGGAACACCAACTCAGCCAGTGGCACCTCCTGAGAATCGTCACGGGCCCGAGCTGAAGCGAACATAGCTGCTGGGAAATAGCCTGCCTCTAAATCAGCCCCCCAAAATTCAAATCGAGTTTCACTGAAGGCGGTCGCGTTTCGCATGAGCACGCACGCAAGCAATCAGCGTGAACAGATCGTTGGAAATCTCGGAACGCAAACGATGCCCGGCCGGATGTACATGTAAAGAGTGGGCACAAGACGCATTCGCTTAACAAAAAGTTTAAACTGACGGAACACACATTCGATTTCACATTTCGTACTTCTGTCCAAAGATCTTTCAGGGTTCTTCGAGATCGGTATCATCATTAACAAGCAAGTCCACTCGAAAAGAATTACCATACAGGCTAGTAAGATCTGACACTGAGCCGAGCCGTTCTCCGGCTCTCAACGGTCTCTTCCGTGGTTCCATTTGAAGTCGTACATCACACGGTATCCCTTTTTAGCAAATCATATTATGAATAGAATACGAATATGCACGTCAAGAAACAAATTCAATGCGGGGAAAAGCTCGTTTCCTTGTTTGAATGTTGGAATACGAGCATCGAGAGCAGAAATCAGAAGGAAAGAAAAGGTGTGGGAATTAGATATCAGGTGTCCCGGTTTATACGCTTCAATGGCTGGCAGGGGATATGCTAAAAATCATCGATGGGAGCCCGGATTAACAGTTTTTGCGAAAACCGCGGAATAATACATCCGAGAAGACAAGCTGGCCACGGTTTTTCCAGTCCGTCTATACCGGAGGCAAATATTCGAGCATGGGGTTTAACGTTTTTGCTGAAGTCGAACCTCGCTTCTGAGGCTGTAAACCGAAAAAAAAAAAAAGATAAAATGGTATATTTGGTTTGTTGGAACGCATTGCGCGGTACCTAGCAGGCGGTTTTTGAGCTTTGATCTTCTGCATTTAGCCTAGGAAGCGTGTTTGCATATCTCTGTTGGTGGAAGCTGGGGTGCATATTTGTTACATAGTACTTGATACCAAGGCCTTAAGGACGAGCGCTCCGTCTTAGTGTTGCAGGTCGAAAGAGGGAAGGCAATATGTGTGGGCATTTTGGAGGTTTATGGTCTTGGAATAGTCGCTACAGTGGGGTGGAATCGTTCTGGATCGGTCATGCGCAAGATGCATTCCGACCAAAAACGCGGCCAAGATTGTAGCTCTAAAGGTAGACTTCAATTCTACCCATTTAAGCTTTCCTTGTCCGTCAACTCCAAGAATCGGAAAATGAGCTCGCGAGAGGAGCACATGTCAGGTTCGACGGACTTCTCACCAAAAAGAAAATATCAAAATCAAGAAGAAAACTATCCGGAGAGCTCGGAAGATGGCTAGCTCGGTTGCAATCCGGATAGAAGATGCGAGAGTCAAAAGTCAAGTGGTGGGAGTAAACGACGGCCTTGTTGGTTCGACCAATCGGGAGGTCTGGTTCGTTGCGGAATGGGGTCAAAAGATGCCACGAGTGCAGCGAAGGTTGGTTTAGGGCTCAGATCCGAAAGATGGAGTAAGGCAAGTCCTGACGCAGGCCAAAGAAAAAAAAAATGACAGCATCTCCTACGGGTTGACTTAGAACGAAGATACGTTTTTCTGGATGCCGGATGTCATCTGGTTTCGGGCACAGAGTGGGTACCTTATGCAGTGATGCAAGAGCTAAGAAGGATCGATGGGGCTGTGCAACAACCTTGCCCAACAAGAAACCCCATTCGAGCTATTTGCAAATTCACAAGTGGGAGAAAAAAGGAAGCAAGAAATTAAATGCCTTGGATCCGCCAAGTGGTGATTTCAATCGCTTGGGTTTTGATAGTGCGAATATGTATCAGAATTTCGGAGATATACATCAAAAGAAACGCCTTAGCCAACTGTATATTTAATGTAAATGTTAAACGCAAAATCCAACTAATCGAACATGAAACCATGATATGTAACATAGAAATGAAGCAAGTTCAAAATATTCAAACCAGCTGACTAAATGAGAAGGCAGGTCGCCCTCAAAGGCCATCACGGCAGGTGTCTGATGCACATGCGCCATTCGTTCGGGCCAAGGCTCAGATAACGAGGGTGGTACAAACACTCAACAAAAGGACAACCTTGAGACCAGCACTTACCCCAATTAATCACTAGGATCAAAGTATCCTTTAGCTCGAAACTCCAAGCCATCAGGAACAAAGCAAAAGTCTTGATATGAGTAAGGTAGGAAGCTGATTTACAGAAAACATGCTAAAGGTGGTGAAAGACAGTAGTTGAGATCGAGAGTGCGGGGCCAAGATCGAGGGAATACAGAGGGGCGAAAAAAAAAACTACACCAATGGTCATTCCCGGTTAAATGTGTTTCAAAGAAAATAACTGAAAAAATTTAGCAAAAGTGGTTGATTGACATCAGAAAGCGCCCTGATATATGCAAAGTGGAGAATGCTTCTTTTGGTCTTCCTCGGCTACTTGGTGCCGAAAGGACAGCCAGTACCCCGTGACACGGGCAATCCAGAAAGTGAAAAAGAAACCAATTGTCGCTAAGGATTTTGTAAACCGCAGTAGAAAATCTCTAAATCTCGATAGTTTATATTATATTTGCAATGGTCATCCTGGAGGTGGCGTGGCTCTGATTTGTCGGTGTGGTGTTGTTGCTACTAGGGCCAGGAGAAGCATCCGAAGTTGGTGCACGCCGGACGATGGTAGAGCCGAGGCTTTGGAGATCTCGAGCCGCTTGCTCATGTTGGTCTCTAGCATCTTGGTCGGTTTTCAATTGTAGAATAATTTGCTCGACCTGACTCCAACCACCCCAGTCGTCGAGGTTCTCTTCGCTATCTCCCTGTGGGATTGGTGGTCGTTGATTGTCCCGTTCTCGTTCCTTCTCCATTGGGGAATTCAGAGCAAGTCCGGTCTCGCTGCCGGCCCATACCCAAGACGATTCTGTGCTTCCCTGAGCATCTGCTGAAACCAGTGCCAACAACCCCTCATCCCTTTCCACGCTCTCTAAACCACTCTGAAGTATTTTCTCACCGAGGATTTGCAGAAACCCGTATATGTACCGCCCGGTTCGCTGGTTCACTATCCTGGCCTCTCCGATTGCCGAACAGGCTTTCACACACACCAATGCATCGTTGTAGTGTCCTCTGAAACACAATAAAAGAATGCAACGCCAGATATGCAGACAAATATGGGTCGTAGCTGCAGCCGCGAGGCTATGGGACCAAGCATGTGAGTGAGGCTGCATCGCCCTTGAGAGAAAACGGACTGTGTCCTTTGCAATATCCACACAAGCAGATACTGCTGTGAAGCGCACATCTGGTGGTTGAAGCGATGAGAGATTGTGTCGATGCAGGACGAGACGGGCGGTTTGCAAATAGGTTATTGGAGAAAGGGACCGTGCATCGAGCGGTTGTGAGCTTTGTAATTGGCAATGAGCTGGGAATGTATTCAAGCAAGTAGAAAAATGAATATCGAAAGCTGCTAGAGTTTGGGGTGAAAGGGCTGGCGATTGTAGTGTTTTTAGCAACGCTGGAACCATCCTGACAACATGGATGATAGTGAGAAGATAATTTGCTGGTTCTGGCGCCCCATTCGGAACCATGAAGCCTTCGTCGTATATAAAATGATCATCGACGGGGCAAGGTAAACCAACATCGCAGTCCCCATCCACAATCATCAACGGTCTTCCCATTTCAACAGATAACAGCCTGTATAATGAATATTAGTTTCCTTTTACTCGAGCCGATAAAGGGGGCCAGCAACGTACCGATCCCAAACATAAACCCCCCACCAGACTCGTCTTCGCATTTCGCCTTCAATTACAGGCCATGGCCCGGTTTCTCGGTGGATTCCGATGTCTTGAGCAATTCGTACAGTTGATCCAAGCCATGTCCAAGCGGCACTCTTACAATTAATTTCAGTAAGATAAACTGCCATTAATAGAGCCGCTCTAACATGGTCGATAACAAACTCGTCGTTGAAAAGGTCTGTAAGCTGACGCGATATCACACTGAAATTCTTACCACGATCCGGGTACATCGCCAAGATATTGGCGTCAGCGGTGAAGAGAATGCCACACGAAAGGACAGCAAAGAATGTTGACAACCAGGGAGGCGAGACTTTTGACAAATCCCCGTGCTGATAAAGGGATTCACAAGCTGAGACAAAAGTTGGCCAGTGTAATATCGGAACGACATTATGAACGGTTGCATTGAATTGGGTCAATAAATGGTCTGCAACGGCCCTAGGAGGCAGTTCAGGGATCGGAGGGTCAAAGTGCTTCTGCTGTCCATTTACACGATATGGCGGAGGCGGCCTGAATACACCACGGCAATAGTCTCTTAAGTGTGATCTTATGCTTGATAAGTTAGGATTTGCTGGCGCAGGTGTTCGTTTTGGTGGATCGGCTCCAAGTTCCGGTATATTAAGATTGATTTCAGAAGTAGAATCAGTAGAGCTATTCCTGGATATTGATTTCAAGTACTGAATTTGGGCTTTGGCCTGAGCCAATTGTTTTTCTAAATCTTGGACTTGTCTTTGGACACATTCAGAGTCTTAGCTAAGGGTTATTCTCGCATGTATACGAAGATTAAAACCTACTTTATGGACGACATCCGTCGATTTGTCTCTTTTGTGAACTGGCATTTCACACTTCGAGAGGAGCATTCTGAACAGCTAGTCGTGTCGGTTGCATCACACTTTCCGAAGAAATATTAGTGTCTAGTTTGAATTACAAAACTATCAAGTAGGCCTAACTTGAAGGCACGTATAGAGCGAAAGGATACAACATACTTTAACTTTCCTTTCTCGGCATGCATCGCAGGAGGGATCCTTTCTCCTCTGACGATAGGCTCGCTTCGGACCGAATGCTGCCGGATGCGCATATGAGAGGTTCGGACTCTCACGGTGCGTTACCGGGGATGCAGAATTGGAGTGTATGGAGGCTCCATATCCACCAGGATTTGGAACATTGTTCAATTGTCCAGCATTTGAATGATGACCAGAGCTAGAACCTGATAGATGACTCCGAGGAGAGCCGGAGTCGAACGAGTGCATACTCGAATGTGATCCAGAGGCGGAATGAGATATACTGGCAGGAGGCGGAAGCGTTGGAGGTGCTAGACTGTTCACAAACGAACTGGGGACTTCTCGCATAGTGACCATTGGATGGTTAGTTGAGAAGAGCGCACACGTCCGGATGTGTTCTAAGAGATGCGGACCCCGCTCAGACAGCAATTATCTCGTCGTTCCCTATTCCGATCTTCCTTTAAATCTTCAGCTACTTGACTGCCGTTTCTCGAATCGATTTCTTCCTTCTATAGCCTTCCACGCAACACAAAGTACAAATACGCCTGTCTACCTTGCAAGGGACTAGTCAAAAGCTAGTTTTGACAGAGACTCCCTTGGATTTCCGTTCGCTAAGGGCATTCATCGAGATGCGTAAGCGAAGCAGCCCGCCAGCAAAACGAACCAACTGAGGCTGATTTGCGATTTCCCGGTTTTTTACAAGAGAAGTCCGTGAAGATATCTGCCGGAGTGCAGATATCGTTTGTAGCAAGGCAATCCAGCTTTTGGGTTCCGGTTTGCCGAGTATAAAGATTTATCGTGACCCGCAGCCGAAAATCTTATTTATACGGAAAATCGCACTCTCGTACCACACACTAAAGTCAAGAGAGAGAGAGAGAGAGAGAGAAAGAAGGTTGACAGACGAGTGGTGTGACCTTGGGCTGTTCAAAGTTGTCGGAGTGGTCTAGCGTTATGTCGTGAGGAGGATATCCTAAGGTCTGGTGGATCTTATACGTTGGAGTGAGGGGGAAGTTGGAGATCAATGGAGGGGAGGTGTGTATATGTATGTTATGGGTATTCGGAGCAGTCTGGGAGTTTTGTTGGGTGACGTCGAGTTGAAGCTGCTGGGTATTCGTAAGAGGTGTTTTGCATCTCTGTCGTCATCCACAGGGACAGATGTGACCTATGAATATGATCGCTACTGGCGAAAGGGTTCGAACAAGTTGCAGTCGGGGACGATTTGGTGATATGTGAACTTTCGTGGTGCTTCGAGGTTGATTTGGTCTTGCGGGCAGTTGGGAAGAAAAATGTCTGGCGCAAGTGCGGTTGTGCGGTAAATGGAGTTGGGGCGAAGGATGGCCGTCGGCCGGGTTAAAAGGGCAGGGCCGGTCTCTTCTTGTTTCTGCTTCATGTCGTTCGCAAGAACGAGGGAACGAACTGGGTGTGGAGGCTAACGACTTTCTTTCTCGCACAGCAGAAGCAATACTAAGTAAGTACTTAGTAGCAGCAAGCAGCACATGGAGCAGCAGCTAGCAGCAAGGAAAAGAAAACAACAGGTGCTAGGAAGTAGAACAGTAATTTGACAATCCAATCGCCCGAGTGGGAAGATGGTGCATCCAGGGCCGACAAGCCAAACGGTACATTGCATACCACATTAACCTGTACTTTTTTTTACAGCAAGATGGGACGAGGGCAGGTCTCCACCAAACGAGTAAATAATGCGAAGAGGCAAAAGCAAATATACGGCGGAAGGCAGTCGAAGGACGGCCATGTCCTTTGGTGTTCGGCACTATCGTCATGGCAAAATTACTTTAAAGAAACTACTAAGAAGGCTCACTAAGAAAGCACCGTGGCCATTTTGGGCAATCGTCGTGCAGCCTCCACATAATTCTAGAAAACTGCTCGATCGTGATGAGTTCCTAGATGTTTTCATTAGGCGATGGAAGAAAACTGAGAGAAGAGAGAAAAAAGACCCTCCAATTATCATACAATGACACTCCCGTCTACTTGGTAACCACGAGAGAACGCTCGGTCTATCTCTTCATCTGGGGATCACCAAGGCGAGGTCAAGGCGCCCAGATAAAAGATGGGGTTCCAGCCGAGCTTGTTTCTGGAACTGGCAATTCCTGCAGCTCTGGGCGCTTGAAGGCTGTACCCGATTTCTGGACAGATGATTGTGAGAGAGAAAACAAGTCTAGTAGACCTAGTCAGTGACACCTAGCTCTATCAAGCTACATTTCGAGATGCTCCTCCAGAATGAAAGTCTTAAAAATGCCACGGTTCGGAAGAAAACATCAATTCGTCTCTCTTGTCTAGCTCTCGATTGAGGCGAGCTTCGCACTATCTCAGGAGCTAAGAAACACTAGAGCTCGCCATAATGCTGCGGTCGGCGCATTCGTCTACTTCCACGTACCTCAAAAGCCGTACCATCCGTGAAATTCTTACATGATATTGCCAAAAAGAAAATTTTACCATGCGAGTCCATTGTAATCAACCACTAACCACAAAACACCAGTTTGCTTGCTCTGGCGTGAGTCGGAAAGTGCCTGAAGCGAGTGTGGACTCAACTTTCGCACGCTAGAAGGAAGCACGCGCGCAATGTCCCTGCAAAAACCACAGACAAGGGCTTATTTCAAGGCAACGTAATAATGATCGTATGTCTATGTACAGATACTTCGTCCGGAACCCGTCCTCACACAGGGGTCAGTTCTTGGGAGAGCTGGAACAGGGCTGATAGTCAAACAAAAATATCATAAGATATTTGATTATCGATAATCATCATGCATCCACCAAAACTAAATGGCCAAACATGCTTTGTAAGTACTTACCTAAGTGTGTAGATTTACTCGCATATGACTGGGTCATTGAAAAACAGTTACACAGACGTCAATATGCAGAAGGACAATAGAGCATGCAGCGGCAACTTGAGGACTTTGTCGTCTTCACAACTTCCAAAACCAATGACCCAGCTCGAGACGCCTAACCTGGGTATCCAGGCTGTGAGGCGCAGGTTCGTCTACAGTTCTGGGAATTCAAACACTACGTGGAGCTTCCTGTTCTGTGATCCTGGAATCGAGTAGCGATAAGTCTCGCTCATAAAACTAATCTTTGCACATCTGGTTTTAAAATTTTAATATCATGGTTGGTGTTTGTTGAGATCTGGGCATCCAATCTCACTAGACTGGGGAGCATCCCAAAGGAGCTCGGAGATACGAACCAAGCATCTCAATTTTACAGGAACTCGTCTGCAGTCCGTCGACCCTCTCTTATGAACCAAACCTGATACATATAACGGCTTTCATTGAAGGCCTGGATCTATATTACAGCGTTTTATAGCACGTTTACATCGATGGAAGGCGCGGTACGACCGTGCTCAAAACGCTGACCAAAGAAACATTCCACAGAGGGTCAAAGAGCAGAACTAGGTGGAGAAACTCGATGTTAATAGAAATGAAAACAATCACGCGGAACGATGGTTGTGGAGAAACCCGGAAGAAACGAGAAATATGGAGATCACAGGATGTGACCAGCGAATGAGAACGACTTTTATTCAAAACGATAATCTTCTGGAGACGCTCTCTTTTAAGCCACGGCAGCTTCCGAAGCACATAAACGATTCATTCATGAAACGAAACCCCACCGGCCGGACTTAAATGCGGGGACCAAATTATTTCGCCACTTGTAAAACTCTCCCACCGTTTCAAACATTTTAATTTGAATTGAATTTCGAGATGTTGAATTGATGTTTTCGACAACCGCTGTTAGGCATGAGTCTCAGAAACCATATTCTTTTGTTTGATCGATCTTTTCAAGATCGCTTATTTGCTCCATCTTGGGCCACAGGCGAAATGTTGGCCCCCACATTTACCTTGGAACTGGAACCAAACGGTAATGGCGTTATGCAGACATTACGGTCTGCGACCAACGAGGACCCTGTGAGGCCCCGGCGGAGACGGCAACAGCCCTAGCAATTGGCTTTGCTTTCTGCCGGATAAGCACCTGGGTACCTCTACCTGCACTATATTTTCGGTCGAGAATTCCGACAATTAAAACTTATGACACTCTTATTCACCGAAAAACTCATGTACAGTCCCCTTGTCGAGTATATACATAGTACTCCGTTATAATTTGGTCTCCGATCCATTGCATCATTTCTATAACTACAAGCCGGGTTTGTGCCCTCAAGATCTGCTCTTAAGCTTAGAGTTTCTGGAAGGCGGTAGCACGGTAGTTAGTTGCTTTCGCAGGCCAGGTACTCTATTTCAACTGTTAACTTCCGTCACCATACGCGGAGCTTTGGCCTCTTAGCTTACTTAATTTGTCCGGCTAGAGGTCCGTCCGTCATCAATTGGCCTCGGGGGGCAGTGCAGCCCAAAAACTGGTTGTCTTTCCGGCGCCGGCCGAACCACAGGTCAGACCTCTCAGTTCGCGCTGGGCCCGGTGTCACCCGCCATTTTTGTTCAACAACGCACTTCTCGGTTGCTCTATCCGATGGGGCTTGCAAATTGCGTTGGTTTTTGGCCCAAAATGCTCGCCTGTCGACAACATTTAATATAACTGGCAAAGGGGGAAAAAGCCTCTCCTTCTTTTTTACCATAGTGCCATTGTTAGCTAGTGCTCTCGTCTTCTTCCGTAAAGCCGAGCTGGTTCTAAAAGGGGGGATATACTCAGTGAACCGTTAAGAAAGTTGTTTGATACAGAATAGTACCCTCTCGGAATAAAGGACTACTTTGCGTCGTCCTACGGAAAGGATGCATGCAGCTGCATCGGCCGGACTTGAAATCCAAATGCGATATCAGACATATCGTAACCTCACAGACAACCATTTTACAAGTACTGATACATATTAAAAAACAGCTGACCCGAATACTATGCGCACTACTGCATCTGCAACAAGGGGCATCACAAAAGCGCCTTTTGTGGGTCCTATTAATTAATTGCGCGTTGGCCGTCTTTACAACAGACCCTACTTTATTCCCATTCGGGGACTTATTGGCTTTGACAATAAGACCTCTTCGGAAATACGAAGTAGCGATGAACTTTCAAGATCTTAGTTGGAAAGTACGATCAATCTCGTATTCTCCACATTTCTTCCGACCCACTGGACGGAATTCAAAAATTCAACACCCTTTTTGCTCCCAGCGCTGGCAGCGGGTTATCAGCCACAGCAACTGGACTTTGGATCAAGATGTTATTAATTAGTTATCCCCATTCGGTCTATCGTACTCAACCGATGTTATCCTTGCAACCTGGGTTCGCCAGATAAAGTGGATTGTCTAACGGTCCGAGACCCCGGATGTTTTCGTGACTCTCGGGAAACATTCATGGGTATACTCGTATACGGATATATCAATATATTGAACTATTAGCAACCAACTTGAGAAAGATATATATATAGAAAAACATTAGGTTTTCCTTCATTATCGCGATCAGTTATTTGGGATATTATAATTTAGTTAACTCTTTTGATTAATTGTTTTCATAAGGGTATATTACTATGGGCAGCTCTCGGCATGTTATCGGCTAAACTTGTTACCTTGCACTCTTTTCGAATGTTCTCTCTGCCTTCTACATATACAAATTGACATTAATCCTCCCCTCCCGCTCAAAAGGATATTCTATAGTGGTCCATTTCTCCCGTCTCTGGAAAGTTCTAGTGCGGAGGAGCTGCAGCCGAATCTGTGGGTCCGGAAGGGAAAGCTAGAATAGCCGGCTGCTATTTGTCCATAGGTATCTATATTAATATATTTTGCTTTGGATTTCTTCTAGAAGATAAATTCTTCTGTTTATGAGGCTTGTGCGTAATGCATGTGAGTTCGGAACATGTTCCAGTACGGGCTGAATTCGACTTCTCCGCCACATACTTGGAAAGGAGAGATATATCAAATGACAACATCAAACCTACGGGCTACGAATAGCAACTTGCAATTATGATTTACATATATTGATCACTTAATACTTAGGTACTTATAATATAACTGTTTCTAAAATTAACCTGGCGAATGATCACCTTTCATCTTGGACTGGAAGCTCGATTTGAAACGTTGTTTCGTTTCGTTGATATTGATTCCCCCGTCGGCCACGTTCTCCGCTTAACCCAATCTATGAGATTGATCAATTGATAAACCTTCCCGAGAAAGCCATGATCGGTCGACCTTTTGCGTATCAATCTAAATATGTGAGACATCACGGAACCAGGCCGAGCCTTCCAACGAAATAAAAAGTTGTCACTTTAACACTTCGGACTGTACAATTCGAAAGGAATATATATCGGAATAGAGTGCGTGAACACCCATCCAATGCTCACAAATTAAGTAGAAATTGAGAGATTAAGAGCCTTCATCCTGACCCGGTAATGATTTTATCCGTAGTTTGGTTCACTGATCGACGCACCAAGTACAGTCGACCTCACTCCCCTGGCTCACCCGGAGCTTCCATGCACAGAACAATTAAGCAAATCGATTTATGCCTCGAGCCTCGTATTCGATTTACGCATATGCGGACCCCATGCAGCGGTAGAGAACATTCGAAAATACTTTCCATCGGCGAGAATAAGCCGGATTCCTGCAGACCAGGATGTTGCGGGGTATAGCTAAGGGTCCGTGGCCAGCTAGCCACCTCTCCGAAATTTAGAACCTGGTAGCTCGAGTTGGAAGGCGGCTCAAGCTCTTGGAAGCTGGCTGGTGGAGAAATCTTTTGCCCTCGGATTGTTCCCTTTGATATGGCTAAAGTCCGAATACTTGCTGCGAAGGGTCTACCGGTATATCCTAATTAGTCCCAGCATGGACATGGGGACATGGGCACTTGGACAAATGTACAAGTACATACGAATGGTTGGATGCGCAGTGTTTATATCTTGTGGTAGATCATGCATAAATGTGCAGGGTTGCATTAGCTACCCCACCCCCAACTCCGAAGGAGCAGATAGCACGACAGCACGAGCCACCACTCATCTTTCCCGATAGGTATCGCCGTTAACTCTTCCGGTTGGCAACATGTAGCGACGGCACATAGCGCCATCCAATCCGGTATCACGAATTTTACCTGATATATTAATATTCTTGATGATGTCTCATTATAGATGCTAAGCCACCGAGGTTGTCTCGCAAAATCAGTCACTCGACAGGAAAGCCGAAAGGTATTACGCATCAGCACGGTTTGATTGGGTGCTTGGCCGAGACTGAATATTGGGGGATATCCGGAACGATCTCGGAACCCATTGATGTGTAACCCTACGGACTAAACCGAGTCAGCAACGACGAAAGCCTTTTCTGCCTTAAGATACCATGTCCTTTACTTGCAAGGTCAAAGCGTTAGCTGTCGTTAAGTACCTATACTTTATAATATCTAACTGTCGTCTTTCACCTTCTCACCGACTTTAAAGCTTTCCCCTTAAGTTAAAGGGGTATTCACTTTGAAACCTTCGACCGGCTTGTGAGTCGAGTCTATACATCGGAATCTAAGCTTCTCAACCCCATCTAGAAAATACTTAGTCATTCGATCGGATACCCCGACGAGAACACTAAGTCAATGAGATAAATTAATAGCCAATTTTATACGCTTAATGAACCGCCAATGGGTAAATTTAATCTACATCTGGAATTTCGGTAGCTCACTTCCGAACGGAACGCCATGAAAATACAACAAACTGACTCGGTGCTAAAACCACCACCTGGGCAGAACAAAAGAAAATAGCTAGAGTAATAGGTCTTAACTTTGCCCTGTATGATGTTGTAACTTTTTGAACACCATGTGCGTCTATTGATTTAACCAGAATGTTGAAGCACTTAAGAGCCCCATTTGGGTTTTGTTAGATGCTTTAACTAGAGCCTCACAGAAAGAGACACATATGACACACTACTTTAGCTTATCTTATAGGCTGAGCACGAATCATATACTCTGAATTCAAAAGGGCTAGATTTCCGCTACCGCTCGCAGTTTTCATCCTATTACGAACTACAAGGATGAAGAGATTCTCATACTCAGGTCAAAAAGAACCACAATATACCCGCCGTTGTATACGTTTAATATATTACATATTATCCAATCTTTAGATAACTATGGAGCAAGTTACCCAGCCGTCCGCCGACTTATTTCCCCTATTGAAGCCTCTTAACTAAAAACTACACATTTCCGTTTAACAGTTCTGTTAAAAGGACGTACGGATGTGTGTATATTCCCGTAAATTTTCATCAATGCCAAATTGTACATCTAAGTCCCCAAATATATATATATACAATAACGCCATCTATTGAAACAGACTACCCGTTAATATAATCAATGCAATGTGAACATATAGGATAAATAGCAAAAACCGGGGTTGATCCACAATTGAATGTCCTTAAAATCGTATGATATATCTCCAAAGTAGATACAGCCTATATTCTAATGAAGAAGAAAAAGATTAATACATTTGACACAGGACCAAATACCACATACTATTCACCACCCATAACGTTACCCGATTTCCTATTCCGTTTCGTGATACCATTCGTGCATCCTCGGGTATGCAATTGGGCGCGGGGAAAGTTATCAACACAACACATTTCTCTTTGTCAAAATACCACACTTGACGTCATTTAAAAATGTGTTGTGCCTTCTAAGGTCACACGGAGACGTCACCGACGATCGTCCTTTTTGGGCATTCGGCATATACGTAGCGGTTGCCAGTTGCCAGATCCAGTCGGTTGCATGAAATCTCGGAAACTCCCATATCCGGGGCAGGCTTTCCTACGTCTGTGCTTAGCGGACAGGCCGACTAACCCATGCTTGAAAATCTTTATTTTTTTTGACATGTAAGGCCATAAGGCAGATGCAGATTCGAGATGTAAAGTCCCCGCTTTTTTTCTCATCTCAAGTTGGAGAAGAATCAAATTACGTAACGTGGCGAACGAGAATTTTGGGGACTTTGTTTTCTAAGATCCTCTGGTCCGAACTCTAAGGTTTATACACAGGAGAAAGAGTATTTGTGGGGAATACAGTAGTGAATTGGAATAGGCCGGAGTGATCATTCAGGCCACCCGAGGCTTAAATTAAATCAAGATATGTAAAAAAAAATAGTGTAAATTTTTAAAATATCGTATCGTATCAAAAAATAAATCGAACATCGTCGATATAGAGGTATATGTCGTATCATCTCACGTCCACATGCAAGACAATCATCGCAGGAACTGGACTCGACAAAGGCAAAAAGCACACGCGAAAAACCCAGACAAGAGCAGTTGGGATTCCATCTGACTTGCAGTTTACAAAGTGTATCTGAACTCTTCCTCCGAGCCCTCCAACTTCTTCTCTCCACGATCAGCCTTGCCGTTTTGGATCTTGAAGTAGGTGCTGAGCCCAAGGATGATAAGAATAGTCAAAGAAGCTGCGGTAAGACAAGCGTAGAGGCCTGGCTTGTAGGCTGGAGCGTCTTGTGGGCTAGAAATATAAGTCAGTAAATGACGTATGTGACAGAATGACTTGTTGAAGAAACTTACCGGAAAACCAAGCCACCAATGATACCACCAACACCTCCAAGACCGACCAAAGTGGCGGAGCAGAAAGCACGCTTCCATTGGCCACGGATGTTATTGGCCTGGTAGGTAAGAGCCAAAGGGACATTGCAGTTGGCACCGGCGCAAGCGAAGAAGACACCGAGATATTTGACTCCGTTGCTTGTGCCCCACCCCATGAGCGTGACTCCTAAGATTTCGAGAAGACAGTTGACAATGATGATTGGTCCTCTGAACCTGTACTTGTCACCAGCCCATCCACAAGCGAACATCCAGATACCGGCAAAGGCGTACGGTGGGGCAACGAGACATTGAGAAGCGCCAATCGAGAATCCCATACCACCGTGGAGAATGATGGGCAAGAAGTACGCGAGCGAGTAAGTGACAGTGGTGCTGAAACCGAAGATCAAACCAAAGCACCAGATCTTGAAATCCAAACCTCCACCGAGGAAGCGCTGGATGGTAAATGGTTCAAGTTGGACATCGCCACGGTCTGCGTTAACTTTGCGAATAATGTAACCGACCTCGGATTTGTTAAGGAAGCCCCATGCTTTGTGTGCGTCGGCATCCGGGAAGGGAACGAGGAAGATGTATGCGATAATGGCAATGATGCAAGTGATGAGACCTTGCATGATGAAAATCCATCTCCATCCACTGAGTCCTTCGAGACCATTCATCTGCATCAAACCGTAGGCGAGAATACCCTACAATACACACAATTTATGTTAGTCTCCGCTATAGAAACGGCGAATCGGCCCAATTTTTTGGTATAAGAATACTTACAGCGAAAGCAGATGCGACACATCCAAGAATATAAAATGCGGCATAACGCTTTCCCATCTCATCTAGTAATCAGATAATGTTAGAAACCTTCTCTCGCCTAGAATAGAATCGGAGCTATTGGACTTACATCGAGTGTACCAAGTACTCAACAGGTAAACGGCGCCAGGGAAGTAACCGGCCTCGAAGACACCAAGAACAAGACGAAGTCCCATGAGCTGTTCCCATCCCTTGACAAAGCCCATTCCGATCATAGTGGCACCCCATAGTAAAGCGATAGTGCTCAGGAAGACTCGTGGACCGATTTTTCGGGTTGCGACTGTGGCTGGCGGCTGAAATAGGACGTATGTGACGAAGAAGACGAGGGTGGTGATCGAATAGCCGTTATTGGCGACATTCATTTTCAATTCAACATTCATACTAGATTTAATTGTTAGAAACAAAGAATACGAGTTTGGGATGTTTTAGACAGCGTCTACTCACCCAGCAAGAGAGGCGGCCGATAAATTGGTTCTGTCCATCAGCGACACGCAGTATGTAAGACCGCAGATGAGAACCAATCTTATGTCGACTCTACGAGTAATCTTTCTCTGCTCAACTTCGTCGTATTCGACATAGTCGGAGCTGTTATCGGAGTGATGCTCTACGTGCTCCATGTTTCCCTTCTCCAGGGCGGAGGATGGCTTCTCGTCCGACGACATTTTGGGAATATTTTCACAAAGAGTCAAGTACGTAAAAACTGGTGACTTTTTGGAAGTTGTGAGAAAAGTTAAGTCGTTATCGACAATGGATTAAAGTGCGTCGCCTGTCTCCTAGGCTGTCGAGGCTTGTCGAGCAACAATCGGTTGAGGAGAGAAAAAGGCAGGAGATATCGAGCAAAAGGGGAATGATTGAGCTTCCCACCTGCCATTGATATAGAGATCGCCATGAGATTCAAGGTTTTTTGTTTTGACATCGATTTTGCGACTCGTGCTCTGGGATGCTCCATCGAACTAGCGACTGCAATAAGCAAGAACAAGGTTTCGCCCCCATTACCGAGGTGAGAAGTTCGCCGCGGTTGATAAACCTGCAGGATACAGCCTTCAGCTCTAGCAAAGACCCAAACCTGGACTGGGGATGGACGACGAAGTTGTCTTGGCCCTCTGTATCTCAAGTATCTGTGGGTCACATCAGTCTGGGGATTTGCAACTCCCAAGACACGCGATAAGGCTTGGCCCGACGCAAAGGTTAAGATTTGTCCGGCTGATGATTGGTCTATCAGTGTGGATACCGCCCCGGATCCAGCTAGGATGGGGCACCCCAAACTTTCAGTACTTTGATTTGCGGAGACGACGCGGGGTTCGAGGCGTGTGTGCGTTCCTGTCTTGAAACCCGACCTCGGTAATTGATGTAGGCAGTTGCAGGATTGCAGCAACTTTAGCCATCCAAAGAACTCCATCACCACGCGAACAGAGAATCTTGCTGCACACCATCTTTGTCTGCATGGGGCAGCGTGGAATCAAGGAACGAACTAAGCGCGAGAGATGCAGCTAGCGGACAGACCAGCCAATCTAGCTTTGGTTGGAGGCCCATGACTTCGGAATCGAAGCGATCTGCATTCCAACCAACGTCTTTTTGGGTGTCGGCCGAAGAGTTTGACGGAAATCTTTTTTCCACTTCGATGAGAAACTCAAACCTATAATGTGTAGATGTATACTTTCCAGATGACCAGCTATATGTCTTTCTCGATATTTCCCTCCTTCCCTCTCTACGGCAATGGCACTCTATCGGTGTTGTCCGTATGTTTCCAGAGATCTGGATGAATTTAGCCGTCTGTCGACTGCTTGAAATGTCAGAGATATATGCCAGTATGCTGGTTCGATATCGAAGACAATAATATTATACGATGATAATGGTAACACGTAGAGTAGCTAGGTTGATGATGTTGTGCGTTGCCAAGCGACAGAGCACCCTGCACTGTTCATGCTCACAAGAACCAATAAAGCGTCCAATTGCTCACTTGGTTGATTACTTGGTTACCTGCTAGGCTGGCTCAGTCGAAACATTTGAGACCCAAGTGCCATCGGTGCTAAGTACCGAAACCTTCCAGACTCTTGGGACCTCACTGTGTCTTAGTAGATATTCTACTCGAGATACTTGGATGCTTGGTCGTTCACCTCCCTCTCCAGATCTAGTTGGCTATTCCGTTGAAGTACCTATCGCTAAACAGAAGGCCCCGCTGAGAACTCGATTACGGTTCCCGTCGAAGCGGGAAAAAAGTTATATTCATCGGATGAAGGAGCTTCGAGTCTTCCATCCACGCTGGCAGACTCCTCGCCGTCATCTCGACCCAAATTGGCCAAATCAACATCCCATGTGATGTTTAGCAGGTGAGCTTTGTCTCCCGCCTTCAGTCTTGGCTGCAGCGTGCTAAATCCTCGGTTTGTGACTCTTCCGTAGTGAAATATGAAGTTATAATGCTGCTAACCTTCAAGACCTCGTATAATCTCCAATGCAGTTTAAGAAATTGCGCTACTGAAACCTCCTTTGCTTTTTGTCTTTCCTTCCGCACCACCACTCTGTACAACTACCTTGACAGGGTCTTCAGGCAAGCAACGATGCAGCTGCAGTGCCACCCATTTTCGTGGAATTCGACAAATGGGGCAACATCCGAGGTTAGTTTCCAAAATAAGCCGCAATGGGTCTGAGCGTCGCTGCAGCATCCCAGCATCCCAGGCATCTCTCGGCCCCAGTCGATCTGTCTCACGAAAACGAAAACACCACGAACCTCGCTTCAACTGTAATATACTCCTGCGAGGTATACGATTATCTACCCATTTGTGCCTGAATATCAAAACGTTTTATTTTGATCTGTTGGAGAACCCGAACAGTGCCAAATTGGAGTTTGAATACCCAACCCGTTCATTTCCTTTGGATACTTTTGCTTGGGTTTTATTCCGATCCCTGTCAGAGTTCAATATTACAACGAATAGATCTAATATAGTCAATATATTTCGCGAGATCTCGACCTCGGGTTCTGGATCTTTGACAGGTATGCTGTCACTGATGTTGAACGTTTTTTAAGCCGTGAAGCATGAAGGATCGTAAATTTTTGACCTTGGTAAACGTTGTTTATCCTATTTGTAAAAATTTTGAGGTATATGGTTGTTAGAATATAGAAGCCTTGGAATGAGTGCATTAATTCTTGTATCAATATCAATTCGAGCACATGAGGAAGTAGTGACATACGTGTTATGTGGACATGGATGGATCTATCTCACATCTGAGGTCCAGAACTTCAACCTCGTATCTATAACCTCTCTATCAAAAAAATACATCCCATCTGGTCTCATGACCTTTAATTCCCCAACATTCGCTTCGATGCCATGATCCATCCCCCAATCCCGCATTGCCCCCGCATTACCTTCAAAATAAAAATAAAATATCCCCGCAAACGGTTGAGAAATAACTTTGACCACGATTAATCGCGGACTCATGACCACCAGGGGGTATGATTACCCTCCCCATAAATCACCGTCAGTCCCAAAACATCATTTTGTCGAAAAGCCATTTTCTCGGAGAAACTACCCTGTCAGACTAGATCTCAGACCACTAATGAATCCTTCTTCCTCTCCACGTTATTTTTCTCCACTTTCTTGCGTTTGATCTTTCTTTTTTTCCTTCGTTTGCCGCTGGATACTAACATTAATCTGGATATTGGCCGAGACAGGAACTCTTGCTTCCCCCACAGTTGGCCTCAGCTTACACTGTATAATGGTAAGTTTTGTACCCTAGGAGGGTGGCTGGATGTATCTCTCGCTTTAAATTTGTGCGGCACTGCGAAGCTGTGCGGTGGTGGTACTTGTTGGGCACCCAGAGGTACCTGCGCATTGATGCCAGGGATACAAAAATTTTGCCCGACACTATGTATTCTGTTGGAATTATCATCGAATGGACAGACAATTAGGTTCTAGTTTCGAGAGCCTGGCCTCATCGTCACGTTTCTTGCTGCCCAATCAAGGTCAGGCCCTTGAGCAAGAATGAAGATCCTAAACTTTTGGGGAAACTTTTTGATTTTTTCTGTTACCAAGTACCAGGCTAGTGGCAATGTTACGCCCTAGAAATTCGGCAAGAAATTCGGGAACAGATTTACAGTTATGAAGTCTGTAAGCCATGTACCTACGGTACCCAGAAACTTTAAAGTTGGCCATGGCTTTCAGTTAGATATATGCTATACGCATCCGGGATTAGCTTCGGGAACCCCGAGCCAGTCCATCTTTGATAGCGGCTATCAGATTATGCAGCATACCTTCTAGAGCCCAACCGGTTCCCTTCCAAATAGGAAAGTTTATATCTCCAGAGCTTCGGCTCTCTACGGAAAGCTGGGGAGTTTTTCATAGGGTTCTTCTTCTCAAGCTCCATGGATCCATAAATGACATCAAAGTCACCCAAAGATCGACCGGAATCATGTTCTCCACATTTACGAATCGACTATAAAGATAGCGGATTGGGCATACTTTTTGCTTCCTTTGATAGGCTTCCGTCGGAAACGTTGCGGACTTGGCTACATTGCCAGACCAACCAGACCAAACTCGGCTTTAACTCACGGTGATTCAAAAGTGTCGCTTTCATGTTTTCTTCCTAACGCTAGCGCTCCACAATTTAGATGTCAACGAATCTAAAAAGGAATGTGGCTTGGCACGAGTCAGGTCATCTATGCTGATTCTCAAGAAGAGTCACTGTTTCAAGCTTCGAGCTAAGGCGAGCTAGACACGAAAATTATATTAAGCTAAGATGAAGGCGTAAGCCCATCGGAGAGAAAGAACGACACTAGATAACGCGGATAGCTTCCTGGGCTCTAATGAGTAACATTACACTGTGCAAATCATAGGCCCAATGCCGAAGAGGCGATTTCCCCACAAGTCTCAAGCGTAAGCTCAAACTAGCGACTTTGAGATATAGACGATGGTTCCAACTTCAATCGTTGCATCTTTTTGTTCACGTCTTGTTACCGTTGTCGAATATTCAGTCTGATCGTATGTCGATATTCGAACCTATTTGCACCCAGCGGCCCAAACCGGCTGAAGAAATGCCAGTCGTTTGGCCGACCATCCGAATGGTTGCACAAGCGAATCCCGCATTTGGACAGGGGTACCGAACAACCTCCAACAACCGAGCACGCATGGAGGTGGTCCCGATATCGGACCTGAGCCAGACCAACGTCAACACAATCCCGGCGTCCTTCATGTCGAACTTCTCGGACAATCCATTAATCCCTTAGCTCGAAATTCGCCGAAACTTCTGCCAAAATTTAGTGTACAAAAATTTGTTAGGAAACAACCCCTCCAAATCCTCGATACTCCACTATCAGAAAAAAAGGCTATCGTCATGGGTGCTTTCAAGATCGTTGTCCTAGCTGGTGACCATTGTGGTCCCGAGGTGAGTTTAATTCCCATTGACGTCAGTTCCCTCGGGATTTCGTGAGAATCTTGCGAAGCTAACAAAAACTGCGGGGTTGACAGGTTACCACAGAAGCTATCAAAGTCCTAAAAGCCGTCTCGGAGGCACGACCGTCTATTCAATTTGACTTCCAGAACAATTTAATAGGTGGCGTACGTAGCTACTTTTTGTCGGCAAAAGCCCGCACGTGCTACAGCAGAGGGGCAACATTTTCTAACATTATACGTTTAAAATATCAGGCTTCGATCGATGCCAACGGCGAACCGCTCACTGAAGAAGTCCTCAACGCTTGCAAAGCCGCAGACGCAGTTTTCCTAGGCGCCGTCGGTGGTCCTGTACGTCTAACCCCTCCACACCCCGCATATCTCCAACTTCCCCTCCATTACCCCCATGTGCACAACCTCACTAACATGATGAAAACTTTCAGGAATGGGGCACCGGCACCGTCCGTCCCGAACAAGGCCTCCTCAAACTCCGCAAAGAACTCGCCACCTTTGGCAACCTTCGCCCGTGCAACTTTGCAGCCCCTTCCCTCCTTGCCAATTCCCCGCTAAAACCCGAAATCGCCCGAGACGTTGACTTCTGCGTCGTCCGCGAGCTCACCGGCGGCATCTACTTTGGCGATAGAAAAGAAGATACCGGAGACGGCTACGCTTATGATATCGAGCCTTACTCCAGAGCCGAAATCGAAAGAATCGCGAGATTAGCCGGCCATTTGGCTTTACAGCACGATCCACCGCTGCCTGTTTGGTCGCTGGATAAGGCGAACGTGCTCGCTACCTCGCGGTTATGGCGGAAAACGGTGACGGAGGTGATGGCCAATGAATTTCCCAAGGTTAAACTCGGTCACCACTTGATTGATTCAGCAGCAATGCTGATGTTGAAGAACCCGAGATCGTTGAACGGTATCGTGGTGACGAGCAATCTGTTCGGTGATATCATCAGTGATGAGGCGAGTGTTATTCCTGGCAGTTTAGGCTTGTTGCCATCGGCCAGTCTTTCTGGCGTGCCTGAAGTGGGAAAGAACATCAACGGTGTCTATGAGCCGATTCATGGTGAGCATACGTTATTCTTTATCTTAGCTAAGATTGAATCATGTTGAGATGCTAATATATTCTTTTTTTTCTCAGGGTCTGCTCCAGATATCTCCGGGAAGGGAATCGTAAACCCAGTCGCGGCAATACTCAGCGTTGCCATGTTGCTGAAATACTCCTTAAACCTGCACGAGGAAGCCAAAGCCATTGAGACCGCGGTCCGAAATACGATCGAGGCTGGAACCAAGACCGGTGACATAGGTGGCAAAAACTCGACGAGCCAGGTGGGCGATGCAGTTGTTGAAGAGTTGAAGAAGGTATTAAGCCAGACTGCGTGAAAAGAACATTAAAGTTTTAATGGTCATTTTTTATTTGTGAGACGCGAACTGTTACGGATTTCTGTCTATCTCGTAACACTTTCGCATCTGGTTTTCAACATATATTCTTAGGATAGAGGAGAATACAGAAAACTTGTCCGCATACGATCTCGGTTATCCATTAATCGTAAGAAAAAAAGCTTTCTGAGTAATCGAGCCCAATGTATAATGGCTTAATCTGTGAGCTGGTATAATTATGAAAAAAGAAATGAAAAAAAAGGCTAAAGAAATGGATCATGAAGGAAAGAAAGCTCCGAATGCCATCAACGCCTTGATGCTCGCCTGAAGATCCAAGATAACAGAGAATAAAAGGAGACTGTACAAGAGAGCTTATATATAATGCTGGAATAGAACACTGCTTAACCGAACAGGAGAGCAATTAACGCCTTGACAAATGCACTATGGGGGAAACAAATAAAATAATAATAGGTTGAATTTAACGAATATCCATCATAGCAGGGTCGAAATCGACCCAATCAACCACATCAGTGGTCTTAGGTCGTTTGCGAGGTCGAGGTCGTGGGACCTCGGGATTGAGCAATTCAACTCGACGAAGGGCCCTCCCTTCCTTATCAAGCCTGTGGATGAACGTGTCGTCTTCGAGTGAAGGTTCACCTCTCAATCGCCGCTCGGCATTAACTCTGACCTCTTCAATCCTACTCCATACCGCCTCCTGTTCGTCTTCATTGTATCTTTCAGCAGCCTTCCGACGCATCCTTCGGAGCATGGCGGATCTCTAACGTAGCTCGAGCTCGGAAAGCATCTTAACCGTGTTGAAAGGAATGTCTTTGGAATCTTTGAGAAACCAGGATGGAGAGAGAGCGCTTATATCGCCAGTGTTTATTTGATCGAGGCCCGGAGTGATACTAGTGGGTTGTGATTCGAGGTATCGAAGAGGGGAGTAGATTTGGAGACCGCGGACGTGGGTGTCTTTGCCATTTTGATGATTTGAGAGGATGCAGACTTGGATTAGAAAAGTTCGGAGGATGCCACTATATATTGGCCATTAGCTATTTGGTTTGATCTCGAAACTAGAATCTCGAAGGAAATACATACTCTGCATGAACGCCCTCCAAAGGAGCTTCCTGCCACCCAACCGGTTGAGTGAACTCGAGAACACAGACTTCCTGGAGGTCATGGTAGCCTGTGCCGGCGTAGATGGCAATCTTGGTTGGAGTATACGATTCATCCTGTGTGTAGTCGAGGAAAACGCGGATCCTTTTGACGAAGACACGCTTAGCGAAGTGGATGTTGATTAGGTGAGGTTGTGGGCCATCAGATCTAGACTGAATGTTAGCTCTTACACCGCCCGGGTTATATCTTTGACGATTCGGATAGTCGAACTTACTGCCAGAAGAGGTTTGTATCCTCGGATCGGAGCTCCGCAACCCCACAACCAGGTTTCGAGGTAGAGACGGTCCAGGAGGCCAAATGGCCGATTTCTTTGAGTCCAGCTAGAGACGGTGAGGCTGATGAAGGCATGGCAAGGTAAGCTTCAATGTTATCGACATTTGCAGGTGTAAATGTGAAGAGATAGGTGGGGTGTTGGAGCTATCATAAAGCTAGAGAGTGGGAATGAAAGAAGATTGGGGAAGACAGCTGAGATGAGCTTCAAGTATAACGACAGAAATACCATACCTCGTTGGACGCCTGATGTAGGTTCACCGTCGGCATCTTCGTCTTCGACATCTTCGTCTTCATCTTCTAGTTCTTCACCTTCGTCATCTTCTTCCTCTTCCTCCTCACCATCCTCAAGTTCATCCTCATCACCGTATTGTAACTCATCGTCGGTTTCATCATTGTCCAAAGGCACTAGCTCATCCTCGCTATCATCATACTCATCTTCTTCGCCATCGTCCTCCTCCTCTTCATTCTCCTCGTTCGCATTGTCAGAACCGTCCGACTCATCCTCATCCGTATCGTCGTCTTGGTTGGCAGCTTCGAGGCCACCGATTGGGCGAAACCCAGCAGCGCCCTGCCGCGCGAGTATCTGACTGAAATTCGCGACTACGCGATTTCGACCAGGAGCAGGCAGTGTAGAAGCAGACGGCCCCGTTTGTGGTGGTGCTTGTGGCGGAGGGGCACCACCGCGCGTTGTGGACCGACGAGGTTGTGGCATCGCGAACGAGGTTCCGCCTCACGAGGAAGCGCGCATTGGCTGGTGGAAGTTCGTTAGACTCGGAGCGGACGAATGGGGACTAATGGCCAGTAGGTCCTGGTTTAATGTGATTCGATGACGATGACGACGGCGATGGCGATGTTGTTGCTATCGAAGGTGGATGTTTTGCATGGGTTGGTTGTGCGGCTTAGCGAAAACAACATGGTCGGCATATCGACAAGCTCAAGCTTGAGCTCAACCACTTTTCCGTGCGCGCTGCAGGTCCGCCACATCGGGTAGCGATCATGCGAATTCGCTTCTCAGGCGCACACCGCGCATGCATATCGCATTGACCTGAAGCCATGGCTATAGCCACAACCATGTAGTCAGTGTACTCGAGCTTGCTGCTTTCGTTGGGTGGGTCTGTCAGCATTCGAGCTGACACTTCGCGAATCGAATCTCAACAGCCGGGCGTGAAAGAAGGCGTGCTCCCCGGAATATATAAGATACGGCCCATTCCACATGAAAAACTCGAGATTACTCAAATCCTCCCCGAGTTTTGCTCACCACTTGTCTCTATAATTATAAGCATATCACGACATCACGAGTTTAATTTGCTTTGAACTAGAAATTGTGGCAAAAAGGATGGTTGAACATGTCATGCCCACGATTCCGTGGTTCGTATTTGGCATTCTGGAGCCCCTCGCGTTGTAAGTTTAAGCTACTCGGGTATTCTTCCATGATTAGACGATAATAATAGACTACTATGGATACAATCGGCGGTGTCTGACATCTTCTTGCGTTTCTAGAATCTGGGCGTTTTTCACCATCCTCCCGGATCCACATTCGTACCTCCAAGCTCTCGGCCCGACTGCCTCAGCCTACCACCCCGACGACGCTTCCGCCTCCGCCATTCTCTCTCTCGCCAATGTATTCCTACTTCTTGCCGGGGCACAATTTCTCTGCTGTCACGTCTCCAGCGAGCCCCGAATCGCAAGAGCCTATATCCTCATCGTGACATTTGCGGATTACGGCCACATCTGGGCGGCATACAAGGGAATTGGGTACGATCTTTTGGTAAATCCAAAAGAGTGGAATGATGTTACATTTGGAAATATCGGAATATCTGTGATATTGAACGTGATGAGAATCGCATATCTTGCGGGGTTGTTCGGGAAGGATAATGCGAATGTCGGGAGGAATAACGGGGAGGGGTTAAAGAAGAAGCTGTAGAATACGAAAGAGATAGAGAGAGAGAGAGAATTTACTACTCCCAAAATTTTTACCGTATATATCCTGCCCCTTCAATAATTTCGGTAGAGATATAATTTAGAAGGCCAGAGATGTGATAGCCGGAAGAACTGACCGCGAACCGACAAAGCTCCGAGCTAATTCAAGGAAGCAATTGGAATTTCATGGTGGAAGAATGTATCCGAAACAAAGTGCTTTGATGTGAAGTTTCGGCAGATGTTAGGAAGAATATAATAAGATTATATTGTTTTCATTTCTTATGTTTTAATATAAGTCTGTCGTATTAGCTAATACTAGCGTGGAACTCGTCAAAAAATATCTGTCATCGGAGAGAGAGAGAGAGGGAGTGGAAGTGGTCCGAGGATGGTGGTGTTGTTGATTCCAAATCTGATTATACGGGCGCTAAAGAAAAGAGGGGAATCGTTTGTCGGAACTTTGTGCTGTGCCTGCCAAGTACCGATGATCGATGGGCTTTACAGCCACCATCACAAGAAGTTTGAAGAGGAAGCACTTAAAAAAGACCTTTGTTTTCGATACGGCTTTATCATGTATCTCAAATTATAAAAAAAGAGTCCCGTACAGGCGCTAAAGATGGTGAAAGAGGGGGGTTTTTTTTTTGGTTGCTGACATCTCCGGAGACTTTTTGTTGCCGCCTGTTATAGTCTTGGAGATGATGCTCAAGGGCTTCAAGAATTTGACATTCGAGCCCATGCGATCAATGCGCATGGACTCCACATGTACCCTGTGCGGTGAATTACCTGCTGCCAGCCTACCAGCTAGCTAGCTGCCTAAGCCTGAGCTATGGAAACATGGCAATGGCATGGCATGGTATAGCCCATCCTTGGAAAAGGATGCTCGATGCAAGATTCTCCCATAGAACCCAAGAACCAAACATCTCAACCGACTCGTCTCCGCTTATTCCGCCTAGTCGAGGCAGCTGCGTCGTTCTTGCTGATCAGTTTTGTCATGCTTCTTGTTACCCGCTTTTCCAACACGGCTGCGGATATCTGTTGTGTTGTTGCTCTTTTTATTCTCGTTGACGACCTTGTTGACCTCGCCGTATTCGAGGATCTAGGCTTGGACCTTTTCTTGGTTTCAAGCTTCGGCGAGGTGGCTAGCTCTTCTGTTTTGTGAGGATCGCGTTCATTATTGGACGTTTGGGCTGTACTTGCTCCCGCATGTTCCTGTGCCTCTTCCTCTGAAGATTGTGCATTGCTTTCCACGCTCGCCAAGTCGTTGCCGTCCCGTTTCCTCTTGTTACTACTCGAAGTTGGAGCGATGATGGTGGATGAGCCTTCGGGACTACTTGTGCCGGTCTGGGCATTGTCATTATCTAGAAATAGATCAAGGAAGAGAGTATGAGTTACTATTATTGTTTAAATCACATTTGCGTATTCCAAAAGAAATTCAAAGAATAAAATAAATAAAAATAAAAATAAATAAAAAGACTAAAGCATGCACGAACAATCACAAGCGGGGACGCCGATTTCCTATGCCAACTGGTATTGGGGGTATTGCAAAATAGAAAGAAAGAAAAAGCGCTGACACGGCAAATTGATATCGAAACGATACAAATAAAAATAAAAACAACAAAAACTTAGGGGGTATAATAAAAAAAAATGTTGGTTCAACTAAAAAGGGAGAATTTGTCAAATACCATTCTTATCAAAATGTCTAACTACCTGGGACAGCTTGACCCATCCTTTGGCCGACATGTTGTCCACCAGATGATTTTGATTCAGCGGAACCGCCCGTCGGGTCCGTGACGATTGCTGAGCAGGGAAGTGCAGTTGTCCGTCCGCTGCTGCTATCCTAATGAAGAATTCGATGGGGCTAGCGCTGTCGAGGGACCTCGATTCGAAATTAACAGCGTTGATGAAATGACTTTGGGCGCTCATGAGCTTTGCGAGTTTGCTCCAGGTACCAGTGTCTCCGGAAATGTAAACTTGGTCAAGGTCTCCTCGTATCACTGCTGCTGGCATCGTGGAGACTGCAGCGATAGCCCGACCAACATCCCATGATGATGTGAATGAGATGGAAGGCTCGGTGCCATTGTCAGGAGAAACGATGTCAACCCTCCTCCTTGCCGAGAAATCAACGCCTGTGTGGGGTCCCGAGATGATGTTTTCCATGATCATCCCGCAGAAGATTTGTACTGTGCGAACACCAGAAGCTCGTGCCATTTCCGTCTGGCGTCGCTTGTCATCAACAATGGACCCCATGGGTATCCTTCGAGGGTCCCATTGTGTATGGTCAAAGGAGCTACACAAGGGAAAGTATCAGCTGATGCTCCACTCTCTCATGGCGAAGTTATGTGTCTCGGGCGAGAGAAGATAATGGTGAAAGGTGAGATTATAACTTACAACTCTGGAGGAATGTAAAGTTGAGGCTTAACCTTACAAACGGCTCTTGTGATGACTTCCCAGGCGTCAGGATTGTCTATACGAGAATAAGCCACACATTTGTCAGTGAAAATGTTTCATAAAATCTTCGAACCTCATTCAAAGGATACTAGCTGCGAAGAAACAAACGTTATAATCACTTACAACCGAGAAGGTTGACAACGACGCTTACGCCGCGAAGGTATTTTGTGACGTATTCTTCAACATTGTCATCATCCCAGTCCACTCGAAGGAACGTAGCCTATTCACACATATATATACGTCAGTCTTGCACTTTCTTCATGGATATTTTCTCCCCATCTTCAACTTATCAAAGCTAAGGGGTAACTTACGTTCTCAGGGAGTTGCTGCTCAATGTTCCTCGTCAAAACTCTGATTGGCTTTGCAAAGTAATCCGAGAATTCAGGAGATAGAAAAGCAGTCAAAGTAGCGTCACCAAGCAACCCTCCACTACCTATCAAAGCAATCTTGGGCTTATAATAGTTAGAAGAGTTGGAGGAGAGCGAAGAGAGCGAAGATGTAGACGACGACGAAGACATTTCGGCTGGTAGCTATGCAAGAGAGAGAGAGAGAGAGAGAGAGAGAGAGAGAGAGAGAGAGAGAGAAAAAGACTAATGCAAGGGGTTGCAAATATGAAAATGAAAATGAAAAATGATGGATGGGTATATGCTCTGAAGAGGAATAAGAGAGACGAGGAGAATCGTTACGTTCAACCGTATAATCGTTATGGTCTTTGTAATAAAGAAGCTGGAAGCTAGAGACAAGAAGCTAAAGGGTGTCGACGAGGGTCCGTATGCCCAAGATATATATATGAATGGTAGATATGAAGTCACCATGAAAATTGTATATATCCTAGCATGCCATTCATGCAAGTCATTCGACTGGACAAGGGAGGGGGGGGGGACCGTTGCTCAATAACAGGAAACGGTTGCTTGTCATAGACTCATATGCATACGAAGCCGGGTTACTTGCAAAAAAAGGAAGAAGGGGTGATGGTTTATCAGAAACAAACGGTTACCGACGTTATACAATAGGAGAATTAAATTTGAAAAGGGATTGATTGACAGGATCCGAGAAGATGCATGCGATGTTCGTCTGATCAGGGAATAATATAGGTTTTGACAGATGTTCTTTGTGCTAGGATTGTGGTTGCCGCCTTGAATCGATAAGGCATCCGCAAAATAGGGTACATTTGCCTAGAAAGATAGGATGGAAAGCAACAGCGAGGCTTTGGAATAATTTGCAGAAATTCGAATTATAGCAGCTGTCACTATAATAGAAAAAGGTGGGAAAAAAGAACAAAAAAAGAACTCTTGAAGTTCACTGTCAAGATGAAGCTTCTTTTGGTTGATTAGGATATATGTGCCGTTGAAACTTTGTTTTTTCTCTTCTCGTTCCTTGTAGTGCCTCAAATTAAAAATGAGACTAAACTGGGGATACGAATTTATGTAAGGTATCAAATGGGGAAGTGTGAATGGGTTGGAAAACGAGACGGTTAAAGAACAGACAGAGGGTATTTGTAAAAAGCGAGTTGGAGTTGTCTGGGGCGTTCCCGTTTCATGCTACTAGTGCCTCATGGACCGAGAGTCATGCGAACACCCAACGATATATATATAAAAAAAAGCGGTGTTCCGAAATAGGATCCAGTCATCAATATAATCTGCCAGTAATAGAGCCACAATGCATGCATCTTTTTAGTTCTTATTTCGTATCAATCGACAATATCGAATAGTTGTTCGGGTGGAAATAAGAAAAGAAGAGAAGGGCAAACGGGCGGCCTTGCTGAGGCTGCTCCAATAGAATAGCAACGCTATATCGCAACAGCTTTTCGGCCCTCAAAGTTGCTCTCCATCCCATCTTTTACTCCTCTTTCGTTCACATTTTATTTTATATTTTTATTTTTTTCGCGGCGGCCAACCCTATGTGAGAGTCGCCAGCTTTGAAAGCTTTCATGGTTCCGAATATGTGGGCCCCCCGATATGTTGACAGGGAGCATGATGCTGGTCCTAGCCATGCACGAGCGCTCGAGCGACGTGTGAGTGAGGGACAATATGTAAGCTCCGAAAAATCACTGCGCTGCATGCTCTGTCAGTTTCGCGCAGCGATATCGTACCTTTTTCTTTTTCTTTTTCTTTTTCTTTTTTTTTCTTTTGCTCAAATACCAAAGAGGGTGTGGTGGGAAGCATAGCTAAAAAATTCCATGTGCCTCGAGATTGAACGAAAGGGCATTGCTTTTGTGAAGCCGTTTTGCTTTCTGACCTAATATACACACATATCATCTCACCGACCAACATAAGAATAGTATATCAGAGC
The DNA here is from genome assembly GCA_036971295.1 of Dactylellina cionopaga. NCBI lineage: Eukaryota > Fungi > Ascomycota > Orbiliomycetes > Orbiliales > Orbiliaceae > Dactylellina > Dactylellina cionopaga. Next base: position 1,364,528 of record JAJTTY010000002.1, on the reverse strand, counting down.
CGAAATATAGGTGTGTCTACGCCTTGCACCGACCCACGTCCAGAGCTATGGACAGGCAGGGCCAGAATTCGGGCTGGTGGCTGCATGGCATATGGGGCAACACCGGTTAGTGCGCGCAGGGCAAGGAAATGCGAAATGGTGATGCCTGGGCCAACGCTAGGTTAGCTCGAGATCTTGTCCACCCCTCTTTTTTTTCTTTGTTTCGAAGCTTCGATAATCCATATTGGCAGGGATTTATAAATATCCCAGAATGGCTCATCGTGAAGGCTTGCTCGTTCGGGGCGGCCCCCGGTCGCCTTCCTCAGTGATATTCTCGATGGGAGGGGAAGGACGATTATCGATAGCCTCCCATTTACGATACTGCTCCTCCTTCATCGACGGCAGTGTTCGTTTCACGAGCACAGCTTGTTTTAGTGCATGGTGCCACTACATCAGAATCAGATGGGGAGTCGCATGCTGTTTTCTATTCTGCCTGGTCGCATATTCTATCATATTATTTTGCGAGTGCGCGCCTACCCCGAATTTGTTTCATTGAGGGTGCACTGTGTTTGCCTGAACGCAAAAATGGTGAATGAAACCCGCACACAATCTAATTGTCGATACCGCCTGGCCTCAATGCATCGGCGCCGACGATGATTTTCTCTATTGTCAGCAAGCGTATAGACACAGGGTGCCTTTGCCCTATATGCGAGTGTCCTTTCTCTTAGGATGTCACAGGTTTTGAATGCCCGAGCTTCTTGGTGGCAGCTGGTCACCTGCTTGTTGTGTTGCTGTGTCATGTTGCTGTCATCGAAGTATGAGTCTGCCTTGCGCCAGCATCGTTTTCTTGCTGCAGCACAAGTATAGAAACACAAGCAGAACAGTGGCGGATTACAAGGAAAACCCGTCCAGGCCTCAACATTATTGCATCTAGATACACACAATTGTGATTGCATGAAGGATTCAAAGCGTTCGCTTTCTATTTCGTTCAAATGTTTTGTTTGCAAATTACTATACTGGGCAAAGTTGGCTTTTTTTTTACTTTGAAGCAAAAACTCCGTGAATTTGAAACCAGTGGATATATCCTCCAGTATTCCAAATCACTCGCTAGGCTTCAATCATCTAACCGGATACTCGCAGCGTGAGGCAGCAAGAAATCGCGAACCAGAACATGATATCACTCTAAGGGTTGAAGACGGCTAGCTACGTTTAGGATTATAACCCAGGCCACTTCGCATTGATATCATCATTCCAACTATTGAAAATATTTGAGTCCTTCGCGCGCCAAATTTTACACATTAATGCGTTCATTTCATCCCACTCGGACGGAGCCGGTAAGTAATCGAAAAGCACCCTAAAAAATAAATAAATATAATTATATCGTCACCGGAAGATAAGCAACCAAGACCTCGTTTGCAAATATCACCAGCTTTGACGTAGGATCATAACCATAAAAGATAATATCCTGCCTGACTCACCAGCTGATCAAGATGAAATTATCGCCAACGTTCTGGTCTAAAGACGGTGCCTCCGTTATGTCTACGTGGACAATAACTAAGAAGCTCTAAGTAAGCCTTGTAAAAAAATAACTAATCGATAGAAACTTACGAAAATAAATTTAAAACGCGAGCGTCGAGTTGGATCTAATATTGGGAGGGGGGGAGCTTTCGTTAACGTCGAAGATGTGTTTTGTCGGCATCTACGACGATTCGCGGGGACACCGACATTCCAGACGAGTATTCGATTCGTAACCCAGCTTTTCTCGTCCCCCTCTTACGATATCGACCCTCCCGGGGAGCCGACCACCTGAGCTAGAACGAGAGACTAGTCGACTCCTCGGCTTTCGGGGTGGTTTTTCGCACGTGCTGGTTCGCTTACCAGGCGAATTATTGGTTCCTGTTCTGAACTCGAACTGGTTCCTGACGGGCTGGTCCCTGCTTGCCTGGCCTGAGCCGACCAAACGTGCGACCAAACATGCAACCCAACACAGATCCTAGCTATTGCATTTTGAGCCTCGCGGAAGCCAACGGGCTGACGACAATATTACCACAAACCACCTACCTGTCCGTAGGTCATAATAGAAAGAACGAGAATAACCAGGCCCGGCCTCTCCTTACCTCTAAGACATGGCCAGGGTAAACCGCCCAATAGGCTCTCCCACCGACCGTTCATCGCATTCTCGCGTCGTAATATCCTTTTTGGCTTAAGTTTAGAGGAAAGAATCCCGGTATGACAGATATGTCTAAGATCAAATTTCGCCCCGTATGAATCCTTTCCATTTCGTCAATAACATAACTCTCGTGTTTTGAATCCGAACCTAGGAATACGATTACAATAAATTACATGGATAGCTAGGCATTACAACTGAGCCCAACCATTCCAGCCAGTGATATTGAAAGAACTGGCTAGTTCGTTCATATGTTCAACGTCATGCGGCTGATTCGCTGTGGATACATATATATTTTACCAAAGCCGCGAACCGATAACGTTTATGTAACAAAAAACTTCATGACCCTGCATACATAGGTACCTTTTAGCTTACTGATCGCGAGAAATTCTTCACGATCGGCTGATCTACTGGTTCTCGTTCAACCTTGAGATTTGTGGAGACGGGAAAAGAGACAACAGCAGCCTGGACTTTTAAAAAAATTTAGCCTCAGGGGGGGAAGCAAAGGTTCCGACATCACGGTAAGGTTGTTCCGCCGTAGGCATCCATGTTTATTTTTTGCCCTTTAAGACCCGTTATTGTCGAGATGCATCTTGTTCATCTTACTGGATGATCTTCTGGTTAGCCTATCGAGGGGCTTTATTCAGCTGATACCAATCACTCACGGCCCGAAGACGGGACTGAACTCTGACAAGAATAACGGGCTGCTAATGAGGAAAGGGAGAGTTTTGGCTCGCAGAAGTTTGACTCGCGGGACAGGTTTGCTAATCTTCCGTGTAAATATATCAAGAATTAAAAAACTGGAAATGAGCTAGATTTCTGTGGTCATGAGCTTTCCTCCTGCAGAATAAGTTCGTTTCTCTATTGTTCGAGGTGATGCATGATGTAGGTACTGATTGGCATACCCCGAATAGGCCAAAATTTGGCTCGCGAGACTTGTGTATCCCAAAAAGGAGCCTTTGTCCACGAGGCTTCGTTGATGCACCGACATGGCACAGCTAGTTGCTCTTCACCATTCGCCGATTGTCTGAGCCTTGTGGTGCAAACAAAACATTGTCTGCACGTTCCCCTGCAAAACCTACCACCTGCCTTCTATCTTATACGAGGCAGATACATTGTTTGACCTCTCCCAACCTATTGTTCTCTCGTACTTTACTTAGAGAACTGACGTGGAGAGTACTTTGATCTAATTTACTTTAATGCAAACCATACCGCGGGGAGAGAGAATGGGAGAGTTGGCAATCATTAAATCGTTTCACATATCGGCGTTTTACCTTTAGCCTGAAGAAACTTGAAGATTGGTAGTAAATAATTTTTTTGTAAATGTACCAGTCGATCGATCGCTCCATTCACATATGTTGATAGATGCATAGCACGATCCGTGCGTGAATCAAACAAATAACACAGGTCCTAGTACAAGGCCTCAAATATTCCTTTCCCCTTTTTCCTTTCATATCAAATTTCCATCACAAAAAAGATCACAAACCCAAGTGTTCCCGTCCGCGTAGATCCTCCGATATACCACACCTCCCTCCCCCTAAAACTTCACCCGCGTGCACAAACCAACTTGCAGGCACCCTCCTTCATCCCCCTCTTACAGGCCATCGTAATCCCCGGACTGAATCCTCGACAAATTAAACGCCGCCGAAATCATCGCAAGATGCGAGAACGCCTGCGGCGTGTTCCCCAACTGCTCTCCAGACCTCGCGATCTCCTCTGAGAACATGTTGAGATGGTTCGAAAACGACAGCATGTTTTCAAATATCGTGATGGCGCGCACGAGATATTTCTTATCGTACCGGCCAGCCTATATATCACAGGATCGTACTCTGTTAGACGATAGTTCTTCGTTTCCAAAGGAAATGGGTGGGAGTTGTTTACCCTCGTCAAGGCTTCAACGAGCCAGAAGGTACACATGCTGAAACTACCCTCGCGACCACCGACGCCTATGCCACCGCCCAAGGATGCATGAAATTAGCTGGGAGTATATACTTTAAGAAAAGCAAAATGAAGAATTCTTACCATCTTCGGCCAGTTCGGTGTCGTAGCGGTAGACTAGGCCAGTAGATGTGAGTCCTCCCTTCTCTGGCGGCTTGAGAATTTGATCAATAGTAGACAAGAAGCGTGGGTCGTTGGGGGCAATGAAGAAAACGAGTGGAGCTGTAGGTTAGATTAACGATATTAGTGAACAATCTATAGGACACGCAATCCCGTATAAGAAAATACAACATACCGATAAGGATGGCAGAATCCAACACGTTCTTCGACTCGAACGACTGGCAGAAGAATCCTTTCTCCTCGTTCCATCCCTTCACCATGATGGTTTCGTATATTTCGTCTCTGGTCTTTAGCCAGTGGTCACGATTGGGGCATGGAAGGCATCGCTTCTCAGCCAGCCGGAGACCTCGATCGACGGCAACCCAGAGCATGATCTTCGAGTAGACATAGTCTTGCTTCTTGGAGCGAACCTCCCAGATTGACATGTCCTTGGCCTGCCAGACCATGCAGACGTAGTCGACCTGGTTTCAAGCAGGAGTGTTAGTGTTCTCCGTTACCAAAAAGTAGATTGGATGATTCTTACCAAGGAGCGGACGGAGACCCATAAATCCCATGATATCTAGATAGTAATAGCGGTATATATAAGCAAATATTGCTAGAGTTAGGGCGGCGTAATATATCCTACCGGCTTTCCAAATTTGTTATAAAGATAGATGCCGTCCATCAACTCTCCGTAAATGTCCAACTGAAGATGATCCGATGCTCCATTCCCGATACGAACGGGCTTGCTTCCCCTGTAACCTTCAAGGTGGTTGAGCTCGAGTTCTTCGAGATCTGTAAAGGAAACCACATGTGTGAGTTCGGGCCGATCTAGCCAAACCTTCTATAGCAAAATGAAGACTTACCGGTATCGCCACGGATAGAAAACATGATTGGTAGCCCGGCGTCCTTATTTCTGGAGTACTTTAGACGGCTCGAGATAAAGCTCCTGCTACTAGTTAGCATTTCTATATGTCTTGTATGGTCCAGGTAGTAGAACTCACATATAAGCTTCGGCCTCTGCCTTGAACCCCATCCGAAGGAGAATATAGATGGTGAAAGCTAAGATTGAATTAGAAATAATATATCTTCAAGTATCAAGTCCCAATCCGCCTAAGTCTTGGACCTACAAGAATCTCGAACCCAACAGAATCGATAATCCTAGTTATTATTAGCACATATCATGACCTCAAGTTCAACCCAGATGTACATACCCAATTTCTCCCACCACCGACATCCTCAGGCAGCGAGAAAGTGGCAGCGGCAACAATCGCCCCAGTGGGCTCATACGTCAACAGCTTCAAGATCATCAGACTCCTCTGCACGGCCTCTCGGTACAACCCTTTGTATTTAGATTGAGAAATCCAATTGTACCAATAAGTCGACGTTTCCTTTTGAAGGCCGTCTAATAGTTGGGTGTTGACGGGCGTTGGATCGGCCTGGGCGTCATTGGCACATCTCAAAACGAAAGAGATCGATTGTCCTTCACGGAGCTTGACCTTACAGGTCACACCGGGGCCTAGATGGGGCTCTCTGTCTTCGATTTTGAAGTCAATGACCGGGCAGTCACCACCGTCCTCGCAGTCGATTGTAGCTTCGAGTTGCATAGTTGTTTCTTCTATAGCACACGTTTAATGTCAGTGACCTCGCCGGCGCAAAAGGAAAAGCCAAAGAAAATTACTAACTCTTCTCTGTCTTGAACAGGATTTTGGTGACACAACCGCCCACGGGTCCCGGCAGAATCTCTGTCGTATGCGCCAGCCGAGCGTAATCAAACGCCGGGAAGCACTCGACGTCCAACTCCATCTCTCCACGGATACACTCAGCTCTTCTGATCAACCATTTCCTCAACCCGTTTCCTTCTCCCTTCTGCAGAACTCTATCCTTAATAGGTCTATGGAAGAAGTCCAGGAGACTGACGACGCCGTCTTCGTGGAGGAAACGGGTCTGTAGGATGTTGTTGGATGGGAGGTATGCCTGTTTGGTGCTCGGGGAGGAGTAGTTCTCTTGAGCGGCCTTTTCGGCATCGTAGGATGGGGAAATGGAGAAGTGGCCGCCTTTGTTACAGTCTAGCGTGCGAGCGAATATACTTGGAGAGTCGAATTCCGGCCTGTGATATTTTCATGATTGGAGGTTAGTTAGGATGTCTCTAGCCATGGGGTTTTAGGCCGTGTTGTTTGTGTGGTTACTTACCAGCAGAGCTGGTCGATGCCCCCGTCGATGCCTATTATTTCAACAATTTAGCCAGAAAACCATTAAAGATACTATTGGGACCTTGCAAGAGGATCGTACCGACGAGGGCACAGGTGTGCATGTTCCCAATGAGCCCTGTTGAGTGTTTACCATCAGCATCCCGACCCAAGCAGCATGTTTCGCGCGTATATCTCGGGTTAATATTAATTACCATAGGCCTCAATCTACATGGACAATATTTCATCAGATATTATGATCCATTGGAATATTGAAAAGAGCAAAAACTAGAGTCTGCGGTACTCACAGGCAGATATCCCGTCTGGGATCTCAATCCCAGAGCGTTGCTCCTGTCCTTTGACATGATGCCTTCGACTTTTGCCATTTCAAAGTATATTCAGGTGTTTGTTCTTGTGCTGTCAGAACACCCCACTATCCGGTGACGTTTTGGATAAATAAGGCTGTTTTTTATAATTACCCCGCGATTCGAACGGATGTAAAGAACCAAACGGTAACAAGCTAAGTCGTAAGTTAAGGGTCCCCAGACGAACGGTTTAAATACTGCTGAGATTAAATATTCCGCGAAAATTACCCTGAGAATCCAGATCCCCAAACCCTGATTGTGAACAAATTCCTTCGATTTCAGGGGCCTTCTACCCGAAAGGACATTCAACGCGGTTTAAGTACAAAAGCACGTACACCCATTTTTGTGCCGTGTCAGTGGTGCTCCATTGTCCATGTCCGTCGACGACGACGACAAGCCCAAGTTACAGGTCCGGATCAAGATGGGAGCTGGTCACCAAAAGAGCTGCATAAGCTCAGAATTTGACGATCCTAGCCGGCTATTGGCGACAAGGCCTCAAGCTCACCAATCGGCCAATTGGACGAGGCCAAAACTCTAAAAGAAGATGGAGATGTGAGAGCTTAAGAGCTTGGGAATGATCAGTAAACATCAGTAAACATGTCGGCGGGGAAGTGAGTAAGCTTTGTCAGGCACCAGACCGCGAGAGAGCTCTACTAGCTCCGGCTCCTCGCTCGAGATGCTGTTTTGGGTGAGGAACGCTTTACATAATTTCGAAGGGTGTCCGTCTCGAGCTATCTCGCGAACTAGCCGAAAGAAAGCCATACCCCAACTCCTATTACCTGTACCTTACCAAAACGGCCAACCAAAAGAAAACTCTATTGATTCTGGAATAGTCTTATACCCAATCACAAATTTCAAGATTTATTGATCTGTTCAGCTTTTAGAAATACCCAGGTCTCTTGCAGTGATTTTGAAAGGTCTATAACGTTATCATCTAATAAAATTATCTAATGGTGGTTGGAATCTCAATATTCAACAATAAGCATAACGAACGTCATGTCGTATATTTATTTCATTATCTATTTAACATAAGTATTCATATATGGCCCTCTTTTAAATCTAATATAAAAGATAGTACCAAAATCTAATGAAAGGATAATAAAAACATAAATGCGCCTGGACACCCTCTAAGAGCCTCGTAATCCAAATCGCTAAAAGAAGAAACAAAAACTCCAATCTACTTTTTTTTTTTAACCACTCCCTCCTCTTCAACGACCACCGATTCAAACATCAGGCCCCACTGGTGCCTCCGTATCCGCCAAATTGCACTGCCTGAACATCCTCACCTCGTCCGGCGCGAAAGCACCGCAAACAGTATGCAACACCCCGCGATTATGAAACAACACCATATCGCCTTCCTCCCAGTCGTGCGCGTACACCAACTCCGGTGAGATCCCGGGCCTCAAAAGACCGTATACGATCTCCCGGACCTTGGCAACATCGTCAATCACCGTTCCGTCCTTCAAATGCAACTTGCGCACGGCGCTAGGATGGATCTGGAGCGCTAGGTTACCCGTGAGCGGGTTCTTCCAGCACATCGGATGCGTTTGGATATCTGACGGCGTCACCTTGGGTAGTTCGCTTTCCGGGAGCTCGAGACCGTCGGAGAAGAGGCCGAGGCCCGTGGGGAGGGATTTGGCTTTGGACATCCAGATATAAGGGTGTGGAGCGTACTCGACCTTGGTGGTTCGAGCGAACTCCTTATCTTCGTCGCCGAGGACGTCGAAGCTCTTCTCGCCGGAGACGAAGGCGGTGGTTCCCAGCGATACGTTGAGGTTATCGTCTGTGCCGTCGTCGTAGCGGAGGGTTTGGCGTCTGCCACCGGGGACCTTGACGGCCATGAGAGTGGTTACCTTTGGTGGTTGCATGTTTGCGCCGTAGAGGGCGGCGTCGATGTGCCATCTGTAGAAGCGGGTGAAGTCGAGGTCTTCCTCAGCTGGGATTGCGGTCTTGTGGAAGGTCTTGTGGTGGGGGTGTTTGAGCTGGGCGTTTTGGAGACCCTCATATTCTGGGACGAAGCCGTTGCCGATGAGTTGAACTTGAGGTTGGTTCGGGAGGGTCTTAAGGTCAGGGTGGAGGATGGAAGCAGTCTTTTTAGTATTGTTAGAGTGGCCGTAGACCTCGCTGTATGGGGAGAATCGATGGTTGAGCTGGTATTGGTGGTATGGAGAGAGGGATTGTTGGTTCTTGAAGAGAACTACTTGGTGCTCATAGAGAGCCTTCTCGATCGTCTTGAAGTCGTCATCTGAAATACTTACAATTAGCCACTGATATAATTATATAATATGTTTCACAAAGAAAAAGAGAGGAAGATTGTTAGTTACCTGAGAGATTTGCGAGATCGAGGCCTCTAACTTCAACTCCAAACTGGCTGGCAGTTGGAGCTGGGATTGGGACAAGCTCGACAGCGGTTTCGACGGTCATGGTAATTATATTGTTGTGTTATAGGCGTATTTGCAATTTGATAAATTCGATTATTCGGTTCGATTTGAGTTATTATGATTGTTAGCAGTGCTGGATATGAAGAGGAGTTGTAAGAAGCTCTAAGTGGGATTCCTGGCATCTTTATACATCTTGATATGAAGTCTCGGAATGCTATCCATCTTCATAGATATCATCCACCATCCCTGCTTGCACCAAGGTGTGGCGACGGCGGACGCGCAACACAAACCGAGACCGGGTGCAGCATGCCGTCCACAGTTGGGAGAGTGTCGGGCCCTACCACTGTCGGGAACGGCCGCTCCCCCACGTCCTCAATGCCAACCATTCCGGCTCGTCGCTTCCAACATGCATTTTCCGCGGCGAAAAAAATTACTATCTTATCAATTGGGCAGAAACGAACAAAAAAGAACTTGGATCTGACATAAAGCATCGGCTAGATTGCCAACGTGGAGCTCTGCTCAAGAAAACTTTTATCAAATACGTAAATCTAACCTTCACCAGCTGTAGCTTCTATCAGATATGGAAATATACTTTACATACGGAGATCGGAAAGATAACGAAAAACGGGTCTAGATGAAATGCACCCTGCAATTGCTTCCAGAAAGAGATAAAATATACTGTTTATTATAGCATCGGCATTTATATTCCACGGTTGAACTCTAATACCTTAACACCTCGTTTCGCCGCCGTTTCTTGAATATCCTCCTCTAAACTGCTAACATCTATAGACTGCCTTTGTGGGAAAGCCGCGAGTGCCAATGGTAGCGCGAATATCGATGTCGCAAAGATTAACCCTAGACGTACCGATTAACTTTACTTCGTAGTATCATATTGACAATGTGAGTGATAGAAACATACCCAAATTCACCGGAATGGTCCAACCGGGCCTCTTTTTCAACCACCCGTTCTGCAACCTCACCAATATCAACGGCGGTATCACCATAATCGGCGTCGCATTCATCACTCTGCTGAACGCCGTCTCTCCGACCGCCAACACCGCTGCCTTCTTACTCTTCCCAATGCTCTCCGGCTCGCCCGTCCCGCTCTTATCCTTCGGAATGTAAACGTCGATGCCCTTCCTGATCTCCCCGCCTCGCATGAGGAACACGTTGACCACACCTGCCGATGCGACCGCAGCGAAGGGGATCAGGCGGCTAAGGATCAATCGGGTGGATGGGGAAACTCGTTTTAAGCGTGGCACGATGGCGTTTAAGCCGAGTGCTACACCGCAAGAGGCGGTGACCGCCATGCCGTAGGAAGTTAGGAGGTCGGATGTCGAGAGCGGAGAGGATTTGTTCGCGTTGGAGGTATTGATTGCGACGTTTAGGGACTGATTGGTGATCTGCCAAAGGAGGGTGCCGGTTGTCTATTATTTCTTCCACATTTCTCTGTTAGAAAAAAATTGTGTGCTTGAATTCGTGATTATAAAGAGAGCGATATTACCCCTAGACCTGGTTGGAGCATTCCAGCCGTAACGATCAAATTGGATAGGACGAAGCAGCTCATTCGAAATGGTAAGAAGACAGGTTCGCCAGTGTCTGTTCAAGAACACGTCTTAGCATTTGATTCCATAAAACCGTATTATTAAGTCTTTTCAATCGCATAATATCACTATACCGGGATGTATTGTCGAGTCGACAATCTTCTTCGCGGCCCAGACGTCATCCATCGAAGGACCATCGGGCTTGTTAACGGTAACATCGCCAGATTTGTAACCCTTGACCAGGTGTATCGCTTGATGTAGTTGCGCGCCGGATGTGAATAGCGTCCTGATATGGTAGTTGTTGTTAATTGTTAGCTTCTAGTCCCGATTCCATGGATTGTTATCGTTGGGAGGGAGGCAATGAACCTTGGATCTGATATATCAGCGGAATGCCTGACCCGCCCCCAATAAGTAGAGAGGTTGTATCGCGACGAGGGCAGCTCTTGCGGTGCCATTGCTCTTATCAGCGATTAGGGTAGGTATGAAGAGATGAGGAGGATGAGGTCGCTACTATTAAGGGCATCGATTAGTCTGATCGTAATACTCCGGAGCTCGTCAGGTGGTTTGGGTTTTAATTGGGGGGGGGTCGAACTAGCTAGCTCAGATCGGCCCATCAGAGTTTGGTGTTGAGAGCCCGGCCAGTTCGAAATATTATTGTCGCGTGTTGCAACTTCAAATTAGCCGATAGGCAGTAGCACCGACGTCGGACATTCTTTATATCTCAAGTGCGATATAGCCAACGAGCCAGCCAGTCGGACGAAAGAAGCAACTGGACGATGACTCTTCAAATCAAAAGTACTGAGTGAATGGCTTTTGAACTCCAGTACAGTGTGCAATCCGTAGAGGTAGATATACAGAACAAGGAGAGAAAAAAAGAAAAAAACACTCGCTTCTAGTGAACAGTAATTGAAATCTACATCCTCCTGGACCGTACTTGCTCAGCCTCCTTCCTTCTATACTCCCTCAGGTCTCTAGTATTGTCTCCGGGTGCCCGTTTCTCCCATCCTCCGAGCCTTAGCACCATCGCAGTAGCATTGTCGCCCTCTTTCGTAACAATGGATGCAAACTCGACCAAGGCTTTGGCACCTTCATCCGGTGTCTTGCAGTCCGCCACTATATCCACCACTTCCTGATCGCTCAGAGTCCCACTGATACCATCCGTCATCAGCACCATGAACGAGAACTCTCCTTTATTCCTTATCGTAAGCCGACACATCTCCGGTTCAGCAGACACACCCAATCGCTTCTGGCGCACGTCGCCAAACGCTCGTGTATTGGCCAGCACACCAAAACGTTCTTCGCCAAAGGAGTCTGTGACGAACGAGGCTGCGTATCTACGTAGCCGTTTCGATTCCGAAGGTAAAGACGGGTGATGGTTCGCTGTTAGCGAGTACGCGCGTCCAGTCACATCGCAAACAACGATCCTGGTGTCGCCGATATGCGCCGTCATGATTGTTGGCTCGGCTTGCGGATGCCAGAAGGGGATAGCGGGGTCCTCACCCTCTGGCATCGATACCAATGCCATCGAGCACGTCGATCCACCTCTGAATGCGATCACCTCTGACCGTTTGATCGAGCTGAGAGGAGGGGTCGTATAGGACCCGTTAACGTCATCCAACGCATTTTGAAGATCGAAAATCGCCGGGTCTCCATCCTCTGATGTAGTAACTTTGGGTTTCTGAGCGAGGTATGACGCCAACCCCTCGCCGCTGATAAAGTCCAAGTCGGCTCTGAGAAAAGTATACGCCAGGAGGTTCTCGAGGGTGGGTGGCTGCTCTTCGTGGACGTTGCGAGGCTTCGCCTTGTCCAGCTTGTTCCCCAGGAGATCATGGGCGGAATCGTAGTCAGGTTTGAATCTCTGGAAGTAGCCGCCCACGGTTTGTCGCCACGAATCGTTGAGCGTGGTCTGCAGTTGTAAGAGCTCGCTCTTCGAGATGGGCTTTGGTGGCGTAGGAGGTTGATTCAGGCCGAAGGCTTTCGAGGTGGCTTCGAGGTAATCATGGAGATGCTCTTGTAAGAACTTGGCACAGGTATCCCCGCCGTGGCCGTCGTACATTCCAAAGAAGAAGACCGAGTTCGAAGGGTGACCGGGATCATATTGAACGGGAGTTTTATTGTGCAAATGCGTCCTGCCGTCGCCAAAGGCGGGGATATCAATGATCCCGGCTTGCCAGGTATCTTCATTATAACCACGTTCTCCGCGCGACGTGTGGACCCCAAAGTGATGCTTGGCTGACTTTAAGGGGATCCGGACGTATTGCTTCTCCTTATGGTGATCTGGATGTTGAGAGGAGGGCGGGACGGCTTGGACAAAGTAGTCGTGGAACCCACGTGCTTGCTGGAAGCATCCGACGTGGAAGCTTGAGGCCGATAGCCGTTGCCCCGCGCGGACTCGCTTGAAGTTCCGGGCTCCGTTCTGAAGTCTACCTCCGAAATAGGACCATATGAAGCCTAACATCCCTCGTTTTCGAGATGAGAATGGGAGTTAGCTGTGTTATATACACCATGCCCGTCAAGAGTATCTAGATAGACATGTTTTTCATGCTATTGTATCTTCGTGGTTCTTTGGAGGGGAGTTGATACTCACGATATGTATCGTTCAACCCCCACCTTGGAGCGTTGAGAGCCGGCATGAATGTTGTTGAGTTGGGATTTAAAGACAGACAGCACAAGCACTATTAAGGTACCGAAATCAGGGTCATGAAGGAGAATAACAACAATAGCAATAATTCTAATATAGAAAATACAAAAATAGCAATTGGCGATGTTCCCGAGAGTAACAATTCGTCAAGGGGGGGAGTGCGTAGCTAAATTAAATACCGAGAGCGAACAAATCGAACGTCACCGGCTCTTTTGCGATTGGCGTAGGATGGGCAGCTTACTGATCGGCTTCGGTGCTTTAGCTTTGGAGCGAGCGTGGAACAGAATGTGGTGCCAATGCAATGAATTGCAATCAATCAATCAGACATGCATCTTGACCGCCCCGCCTTGCCGGAATGGTCGTATCGTAGCGACTCTTGGAAGGTTGAAATTAGCTGTGCCCGTGCAAGCCGCATTTGGATAACTGTCCTGGTCAAATTCTTTATTAACCGATCGAACAGGTCAGTCAGTCGGTCAATTCGAACCTTGCAGCGGGATAGCACTACTGCGTCCCAGCACGATAGTGGAGAAGAAGAATAAGTTGGTTATAGTCAATTAGTTAATTAATTCACTAATTAATTAATCTAGTACCATCGTTGAGGATATTGACTGAGGAGCTCAAGAAACAGATTCACATCTCTTTCTTTCTCTTCAGAATTGTCAAACCCGAGTTGCACCTCCGCTCAACTCTCTACGGTCATATATATACACATACCTGGAGATATAGAGCCTCTGTAGAGCCTCAAGGACTCTGAATTGATCCAATACACCGGCAGAAAGTGTAGTTGGTGATCTGATCCAACATCGCTACTTCGGAACTCGCCAGGTCTCCCCCTCCCCCTCCCAGGCTCAAAGCCAAGTATACAAGTATACAGTACGAGTCTACGATCGAATCGAATCAATTTTAGCTGGGCGAAGGTGCCCGAATGCTGGTTGCTGCCGATTATTAAGCACGGATCATCCGTTCTCCAATCCTGAAACCCAAAGCACAGTGCAGCAGGCCGGCCTTACGAAGCCATTTCTGTACCTTTCGTAGTTATATATACATCATCATCACCACCCCGACCGGCTACTCTCGAAGGAGCTGACCATGTCGATATCGCAACTTCTAAACACCCGAGGATATTCCGAGATGCCTCCTCCAGACCAGGCCTCGTATCCGGCCATGTCGCAACAAGACCAGCAGCAACAGCAGCAACAACAACAGCAACAACAACAACAACTGTCACCGGCGCCGCCCGCGACGACAACATCCAGACAGCAAGGTGGCCCACCCAAGCAGATCCACCGGAACAGGGCACAACACATCTGCCACTCCTGCAGACGGAGGAAAGTCAAATGCGACAGACAGCATCCCGTATGCGGCGGCTGTGCGAAGATGGGAGTGCCCTGCGAATGGAGCGACAACTCTCTCGTCTCAGGGAAGGACGCTGCTAGTGATCGAAAGCAGTCCACTGGAACCCAGCAGTCGCCGCCCAATGAATCCTCCAAGTCGCCTCAGGTCTACAACGGCGGGAGCATGCCTCCCCCAGCTTTCAATCCAAACCAGATGCCGTTGCAGAAGCGTGGACACAAGCGACAGAGAACACATCCCGATGCTGCTATATCAGAAGAGTCGGACTCGTTTTCCGACGATCAGAGATTCGATGTTGCACGCCACGCTTTTGGGAGGGACTCGCTACCGTATTTCCCAGGAGGGCTCGTTCGAAGCGACAGCTCTGGGTTCCCGGCGCGTACAGTGGAAGACCAGCTGGAAAATCGCTTGGGCAGATTGGCTGAGATTGTTGATAAATGGTGCCGTGAGACTTACCTAGGCAGCGGGGTACCGCCACCTGGTAGTTTTAATCACGAAGGACTGTTGAGAGACCTGAAGGACCTCCAAGCTATCACCAAACGAAGAGGTAGCACCAGCCAGGAGCCCACGACTGCGAGTTCTTCGATACCTCCACCATGGGAAACATCACAGAGCGACTACAGCGCATACCAGCAAGATATTCAACTCCCCGGAGGACTAAGAAGTCCGAGCACCAGCGCAATGGATATTTCAGAATCGGTTACCCACACCGAAGACCTCCCTATGAGCCCTTTCACCGATCCTCCCGCCCCTAGAGATCATTTCGACAATAATCTCAACATCCCTGGGGCCGAGAAGATCTCCCCAAATTGGCAGACGTTCCGCTCAAAAGGGATGGAAGACCTAGCATCCATGTTTGACCACCGATCGAATGAAAATTCAAGCGAAGAAAGGAACCTGGACGACGTTATTGATCCTCGTATCAGGGATGCGCCTACGACCCCGAAAGCTCGCCGAGGAAATGGGAAGAAAGGCCAACAAGAACTGGCAAACTCGGCGACAGGGAAGCCGGCTAGACCTGAAGATGATGATCTGTCGCTCG
Source organism: Dactylellina cionopaga (assembly GCA_036971295.1). NCBI lineage: Eukaryota > Fungi > Ascomycota > Orbiliomycetes > Orbiliales > Orbiliaceae > Dactylellina > Dactylellina cionopaga. The sequence goes on along the minus strand of JAJTTY010000002.1, from coordinate 1,348,830 downwards.
GCCATTTGAGCATCCAAGAAGACGGTCGTACAAGATACGTTGGTAGCACATTCTGGGCCTTTATCAGTAACGAGGTCTGTTTATGACCTTTCATATTTATAACGCGGTTATAGAATAGAACAGCTGCTGATTAGGATGATTTAGATAAGCGAACTCAACCATGTTCTGCAATCGCAAACCGACCCCGCGGGTGAGGGAAAGCCTAATCTTGATGATCCAAAGCTGCCAAAGACTTGCAATCTCATGGATGATGAAGCCAAATGCCCCTCCACGCAGAATGGCGACCCATGCAAACCTCCAGTCAATCCTACGAGGGTGCAAGATTCCCTTTCACCCCCTGATGCATTCACTTGCAGCCAGTCATCCCCAGCTGAAGCAATTGCAAATCCTGCACACGAGATATCCAAAATCATGGCTGCTCTAGACGAAGGAAGTGAACATGACCACAGAGAACCGATCAATCCGAAGAGAGATATGGGCCATCTCAAGATACTCCCCGAGGATTCGACCATGTGCACAGCTGCAAAACTGCAAGCCGGGTTCGCACCCGAGCATCAGGCCAAGCAGATGGTATGGTTTCTCAAATACTTCCCAATGGAGCATCAATCGCACGCTCTTTACAAGGCATTTTTAAATGGAGTACATCCTGTGATCCCACTTCTGCACGCACCATCGTTCAACAAAGACTACAACAATTTCTGGAAAATGAAAGAGCAGGAGACAACCGATAACTTCCATTTCAGTCCAACGTTTGTTCCATTACTTTTTGCGGTACTATACACTGGAGCTTTATCTATTTCTAGTCGAAAATTCGATGAAGCCTTTCCTGACCCCGAGCATACACGAAATGTTATCACCAGTCACTTGCACCGAACTGCCCTGGCGACACTTGGTGTGACTGCCTTCCCTAGAGGACCAACACTCTCCTCCCTGATTGCGTATCTACTAATTCATACTTGCAAGATCCGGGAGGAAGAGCCGTTGACTTCATATTCATTCGTCGGTGTTGCGATGCGAGCAGCCCAGAGTGCTGGTCTTCATAGGGAACCAAGTAGTTTCAGGGGACTGAACGAGATTGAACGTGAAGTACGGCGGCGTATATGGTGGCATATCATCTATCTAGATGTGCAAGCTGCTATAGCTACGGGCCTACCACCCCTTGGTGGAAGCGATGAAACTGCATTCGATACTCAGATGGTTAGCGAACTCAAGGATGAATATATCGGAGCTCCAAGCCCCGTTACCGCTGAAGATATCAAGAAGGATGAAGCGGCTGTGATGAATAACTGTACGGGACTGCCAGATGGCTTGCTCAATACTCGATCATCCACAGCTATGATTGCTGCTGTCGGTCGGTATGAGGCTACGAGGGTGCTCCGAAGATTGGTCTCGTCTTTGTTTAGTGTTAAGGTGCCGCAGAAACAAGATGTTACCACCATGGGGAAGATCATTTGTGACCTCCAGACGAAGATTGATGAGAGGATCAATCGTATTCCAGCGAGAGGGATCCCAGAGATGGGATTTGTGCCACCTGGAGGGGCAGATGAGGAGAACTCGACGGAAGCGGAGAAGCTGGAGAACTTCAATGGGTGGGCGAGGACAATGCTGAGCTTGATGTACGACAAGTGCTTTTCAGTGCTATACCAGCCTTTCCTTAGGACTATTCTTAGCAAGCAATGGCAGAATGCTCGTTCATGGTAAGTGTTTCGATGTCTTTGGCCTCGTGTCTAGCAGCTGCAGCTGCAACTGCAAGTCTACGAGAACGGCCTCTCCGTTTGTCCGGTAACAGCCGCAGCTAATGAACCTTTTTCTTCAGCTCCCTTCATGCCTGCCACAGACTGCTCAGGAAATTCTTGTTTCTGTCGATGTCGCCAGCATTCCGACCATACTTTTGGTTTTTGCCCGGAACGGTAAGATTCTGCGAGCTTATCTTTCATTCGTTCCATTGAGGCTGACGAGGAATGCAGTACCAACCACTGCATAGCTGTATGATTGTCCTTTTAGATCTGTATAACACTCCACATTCGGAAGAAGCATACCCTGGTCGTAGACTGCTCGATGAGGTCTTTGAGCTCTTCGGTCCTGACGGCAATGGTAACCCTAAATTCAATTCGGGGGCGTACGATGCGTTGGCTCAGCGTCCTCTTGTGGAGGGTGGGAAGGAGGCGTGGGCAATGATGGCTAGGTTCAGGGCTAAGGCGTATGCAAGAGCAGATGGGGGGAAACCATCCGTGCTTCCGCAGGTTCCAATGTGCAAACCTGCCGACTGCACTGCTGCTGCTGCTGCTAAACCAGTGGCTGGGAACGTCGCTCAAGCACCTACTAACAAGACTAGATCGCCATCCGGGTTCACTGCTAAGGAGCTGGATGAGATTATCGAACGTAGTATTCGCAAGCCTGGCCAGAGTTCACCGGGTCCTCAAAGGATTATTGCTGCGTTAAATCCATCCGAGCGTGGCGGTGGAGCTGTTGCCGTCTCAGACCCATCTGCCGTTGTAGCTGCAGGGATGGGAACAGTACAACCACCCCTACCCAGTAACTCCAGCACAGTTCCGCAAGAGCCCAGATCCCATAATTTAGATTATTCTGTGGTTGATGACCTGCCAATCTTTTCTGAGATGAACCCTGGGGCAAATGGATACAACCTGCCAGACCAATCCTACGCCAATCAAGACTTCCAAGCCGGACTATCTCTCTCACCAACCGATTTCATGAATTATGACAATGGTTACTCGATCGGTGGAGTTACTCTCGATGCGGCGGGCTTCCCAGTCATCATGGCCCCTGGGGTCATGTACAACATGGAAACGGGGCAAGCACAGGTACAGTACGAAGACCACGGGGCAAATATGGACTCGCAGAGTAGCAACGAGAGCAATAACAATGATATGTTTATGGATATGTCGAGAGATAACATTGATTGGAACGCGTGGGACAAAACGTTTGGCACGTATGCTAGTGTTTCGCAAAATGCGGATGCGGCACTGACCCAGGCTCTACATGCTTCGTTGCAGATTCCTCCGGACAATTTTTCAAGAGAGAATAATTTCTTATGAGGCCACCTTTTGATTTTTTGCTGACTGATGGAGCTCTTTGAGTTCATTGGTGCTACTTGTTTATTCTATCCTCTCCCTTTTTTAAAAAAAAAAAAAATTTTCTTTGTTAGGATTTTATGGATCGTTTGAGTTTGTGGGTCTGGTATGAGGCCAGGTCGTTTGAATTGCTTTCTCTCGATTCGTTCGATTGGGTGAAAATGGAGTATGGGTTGAATCGCAGCTTTTTTACGCACGTGTTTCACGTTTTACTAGAATACTATCTGCCTTGGTAATTTCTTTAAGTCCCTTACAGTCCGTCCGTGGATTGGCCCGTCAGCTTTACCAACTGAGGCGTGACGATGTGAGGGGCGAAGGGATCGGCTTTTCACGCGGAGTTTTCCCTTCCTGGGTGAATTCCTCCTGCCTCTTTTTCGTTTTCCTCTGTCTTTTCGATCTTTTGTATCTGTCTTTGCTTTTTTCTTAACATGCACATTCTTTCTTAGTGGGTAACGGGTTTTAACATTACGATCGATTTTGTCAGTGTATATCGTCACTTTGCTTCAAATCGCATTGTGTATTTGAGTGTATTGCAACAGGTTGCTATTCCGACATCCGTGTGGGAACCAAGAAAACCAAAAGCAAAGGACAAGTGTATTCTCGGATCATGCGGACGTTTGGGCCCTTTTTTGTTTTTCTCGCTTCGTTTCAATTTCCTCTATTGTTCTTTTTCGAACTCTGAATGACCTGCAAATATCGAGTTGCCGGCTGGCCGAGCTCATGATGCGCATAATCATGGCAGTTGCCGTCGCCCGGACCACTGCAGATGGGCCAAATAATTCGATTTCTTCGAGTGGAGTTGTATCAAAAGTGATACTTTTGCCGACGGAATTTCAAGATATCCACATATGACACGTACTCTGTACATCAGATGAAAGGGAAATAAGGTTGTCTAAGGTTCGGCGCGGCTTCAACATGGTAAATTACCCATCGGCCCATGGAGCCTGTTCAATAGCCAAGGGAAAAGATACTATTAATAAATGTTTCTAGCTTTGCACATGGATTGGTAATCGCTAGCGAGAGTGGTTGAGAGTGTATTACATCGGTTGTTTCCAAGGGCTTTTTTGACTGATAGATATTTGTCAAAAACCAGTCTTGGGGATTTTTAGTCTGCCGATTGTGATCGAACTCGGTGATCCTGGAAGACTTATGCACAAGATATAATGAAAACGTGACATTTTTGGAAATGATGGTTCTTGGTAATTCTTATCTATCAAACAACACAGGCTATAAATTGTACTTATATTGTAGTGAGTGCTTATATTAAACACGATCTTGGGTACGGAGCTTTGCGCTTGCTATTAGCAAAGGTAATCGCGCTACGTGTAATAATTCCAAGATGCTTCAAACAGCTAGAATCAAGATCAGCTATTGTCCATATAAGTAAATAGTAGTCTTGAAAGACGCTCAAATGGGGAGTTGCGACTCCGAGACTAGGAAAATTGCACGGTTGCAAACTGGACACTGTAAGTCCCCTCTGGACTTAACTGCATTTTTTTCCAATTTTTTTCTTTCCCTTTCGTTGCTGGAGAACTCTCCAAAACGAGGATATGGTTAGCCTCGGAAAGACGCTAGCCTTTCAGAATAATTATGGTCAGGTAAACATGGAACAAAGGTAGTATAACACAGTCAAAATCTCTGCCTCAAAGTGCCTGGGCACGAGGCTGGGTCAAGGCACCTCAACTAATGTTGACTTCAAAATTTTTTTGATAGGTCACCTGCAGCTCCGAACTTTCGAACAGTTCTCAAATAACCCACATACGGGAGGGTTGTGCCGTAGATGTAATAAATTCTACCCGATAATGGGTCATGCTCCATGCAAGCCCACGCTCGATTCCAGATCTCGGGGCGTCTCATCAGATCGACACTGCGCTCTTTGCATGAAACACACTATACGGTAATAGCGACACGGAACCCGCTTTCACTTCCTTGAGCCTTGCCTTCAAAATTTGCCTATAAACTTATATGATATCGTGAGTTATTCGGTAATTTCTTTTAGCTTCGACGATGCTAGGTTCTTCTCTTGGACCTACCTTATTAATTTCGCAAGACCTTGAACTAGCATTCGGCGATGATACGATGGGTTAGATCTAGGATCTAACGGACAAGGCAGAAAAGACAGAGCGAAAATCTTTTTTCGAGAGCTCAGGGAAATTGAGATAAGCGAGTCGTACCCGCTGAACCACGATGAGACGAAGAAACAAAGAGAGGAGAGTCAAACATCAGTCATGTGCAAACAGAAAATGAGATGAAAGGAGGAAGAAGAAAAGAAATCAAAAGAAACCGGGAGGGAAACAAAAATGCGTGGCTGGTTGAACTGGCGAAGTGTCGTGATCCGATGAAGCACAGCTGAAATCTCACCAGAAGCTTAGCAGGGTCCTGATTGGGTCAAGGAAGCAACCGACGTCTAACATTTTTTTGTTTTTCAGCCCGCGAGCGATAAACGAGACAATGAAACTATCGCGATATGGTTGCTTTTCCGTTCCGAAGGGGACGATGCTTGTAAGTTTTTATTTTATTACAGATTAAGAAGCCTTTGGCGAAGAATCAACAGACCCCGGCATCAGTATGCCGTCACCCAGGTCGTCCATCGACATCTCTTCTACGGTACGTCAGTGCGACTGGGATCCTAAGATTTCCTGCTGCAAGGTAGATCTATTGTTCCAGATCCGCGATCTGAAAGGTACTTTGACAGATGTACTGACCACCCTTGGAAGCTTGAAGATTTGAACTTCAAGGGATTCAATATTATTTTGAAGATAAGGTATCAAAATCCAAAATAGGCCTTCAGCTCCTCATTCGCGATCCAGAATCTGCAGCGCTGAAGAAGAGCCCCGCTAAGTTGTGCCAGAACAGGTTAGCAAGCTCCACCCGATAAAATAAAAAATAAAACCGTTTACTCCTTTTTCTTTTCACAGACAGCTCCTAGATGCGAATTGACGGACCGATCCCGCAAAAGCAAGCTTGAGCAACTTACCTTTTGCACCACATCAGGACAGTCCACCCTTTCCGCCGAGAACGGGACCCGGGAGCTAACGATCAATCTCGTTAGCCAGCGAATTGAACACAGGGAACTTTAAAAGAACAGCCGCTCCCTTACTTGGTTTCTTCCTTTTTCTTCTTGCCTTGGATCCGACAACAACCTGCAGGGTCACCTCATCTTTTGCTTAACAGCCCCACCACATGACCTTTGCCTTATATTTCAATTTGCATTGTTTCCTTTCCCTTTACTATAGAGGAACTCCCTATGTTTCGCAAAAAAGTCTCCGTCTCCTCTTCACGGCTCGAGGTAATTGATGCATTCCGCTGATACCAGGTTCAGACCCCTGCGGCACTTGAAGCCTTGCATGAATACAAGAATAAAACAGAAAAACAAAGCTTCCTGCGTTGTCCTTGTCACATCCAACATATGCAAGGGAGTCCCGAGTCGAGGGACAGGTACGAATGCAACATTCGAGTTTTTTTAAATAAAATAAAAAGTTTAAAAAGTAAAAATCGCAGGTACCCTCCAATCAACGTGGTATAACGTGGGGGGCTCGAGAGGTATCCAAACGATATATCTAAACACAGAGAAGTGTGGAGTTTATGGCTGTAGTCGTGCGAGTGCGCCCACGAGACTTACTCGCCCGCCCCGCCTCGATAACCCGCCAATAGTCTGATATTTCCGGTATTTGGTTCCAATACACGGTATCCCAGGCTCACGAGTATCAGGATAGCACTGCTAATGTCTCTATACCAACACGGTCAATTAGGCGTACACGCCAACAGGCAGCTTTACCTGTACGGTCGATAGGGAGGGGTTCGCGGCCCGGGGAGCATCGTGTTAGCCCCCTGGAAGTGTGCCAGCCAGCGATTCATATAACTGGAGTAAATGTGAGCCTCTAGACAATAGCAATCCCCACCATGTGACCACCGGCCTTCATTTGGAAATATTTGGCGACAGCAGGCAACACACTATTGCCTAGAATATGTGGAAGCAGCCGTCATCCGACAGGCGAGTTTACGCAACATCGCGGAAATATGTTTACTATCGATATATTTTGGTTCTCAAGAATTGGTTCTTTAGATGTTGGCCAATATTCCGTCGGAAAATTCAAATAGATATACATTTTTGCAACTAACAGAAGGTGCAAAAATCTTGTTGAAGATGCCTCGCCGTGACTATAAGCGATGGTCTTTTAAATTCGCGAATGCTTTCAGTTGAGATACACGGTATAAGGTATTAAGCAAATCAAACGGCCAAACAAGGGATCAAATATTAGTGTCCGTGCAATTCATGTTTGCTGAAGTAGATAAATGGATAACAACTTTTTATATACCATCAGCTACTTTTGCGCAATCATCGATATTCTTAGGCGTACTGACGCCAGCATTATACCGTACTCTCTCTCAGCTGTAGGTGGAAATTTGTCGGCTTCGGGGCCGAAAACGGGAAACCCGCATGTCAGTGGACTGTGAGTTATAAACTTCGTTTGCGGCAAAGATCTTCAACACTTACTCAGTTTTTAATCTCAAGCAGAGCCACATTGACTGCAACGGCCATCGGCTGCTCCGTCAGTCCTGTTTATCGGACCATTTGGACCACCCGGGGCTGCACAGTCTATTACTGGATTTTTTGCCCGGGCAAGCGCACAATACTGATCAACTCGATACGAAAGGACATGACCACAAAACCATGTATAGTAGTGAATATTACACATCGCAATATATAGATATATATTATCCCTAAGCTTAATATTGGTAAATAAAAGGCCCCCAGCTAATAGATATAAGGTATTACTGACTGAGACTTGGAGGGAGGTCTGACTCTTTATATATATATATATATAAAGTACACCTTGTGTTTAGATCGAGATCTTCAGGGACGATGTAATTCAAGCATGGGGTATAATTGAGGACTAGATTCCACAGGTCTCACAGGGCTCTTATCCTTCTATATATCCTAGCCTTCGAAGTACCAAGCCAAATTATACTTTGATAATATCCCGCTGATTCAAGGATGTTGATCGACTGAAAAAACTACGCCATCCATGGCATACATTCTTCATGCCGTCTACACCCTCAAATGGTGAATATCCGACACTTAAGTGCATAAAAATACAACTTCTAGTCCTGAAAGAAACTTGTATGGCTCTCTTGCGATACCGGTGGCTGCATGAAGCCAAGAATTGCAGAATCCATGCATATGTGAATCATAGATGTGGTCTGTAAATACCCGCTTTGTCGAGAACAACAGGTGTAAACTTTGTGAAGCAATCCGAAATGTGATATAATTTTCTAGAAATTTGTTGAAGCAGTCAGCCTACATAAAACCTGCGTAGGCGGCCACTTAATACCGCGTCCCGACCCGGGCTATCTGTCCAATCGCTTCAGGCTACTTGCCTCAGAAAGGAAAACAGTGGGCCTCGGGAATCATGGCCCGCAGCTAAAAGCTGCATTACGCCAGAATTATGTTAAGTTGAGCTGGGAGCATTTACATTAGCAGAACAAACAACATGTTTCTAACGAGACTTCTACTTTGTTAAGGGTGTCTCGCGTACTTCTCAGATCGGCACCCTAGCTGCTGCTGGAGTTTGCCTAATCCCAAGGCATCGTTTTTTTCAATTCCCTTCGAATTATTAAATATTATAGGCTTTATGCTCATAAAGGGAATGGCCAAGCCGCTATGCATAAACCCAATGCCGACCCTGCCTCAGTGACCCCACATTCTCAAGCAATTCCGGCTGCAGTACAACGTTCGCTCCGCGATCTGGTATCAGAATACAATTTGTATTTCTCCTCTGTTTTCTGCAATAATCGTACGATTGTTACCCTCTACTCAAGGCCTAGAATCTTAATCTTTTATCTCATTCGCATTTTCTTACCACCTCAATCTTGAAAACTGGCATATTCTGGCGTCCAGTATGTTGGAGAAGGCGTGCTGGCGGCAAAAGTATATATACTTATAGGTACATGAGGCTATGATACTTATAATTTTGCGAAAAGCAACATTCTAGCAGCGCTAGTCGTTTGCTGTTTTCGTGCGATATATGTTCTAGAAATCTTGGAGTGGGAAGTTTTGTAAACCAAAAAAAATGTGACCTGTAAAATAACCGACCTCGAAAAATGCGGCGAGCTCCCACTGTGCACTATCTCGCGAACTTGTCGAATGATATTTCTTCGATTAGTGGCTGGGTGGAGAACTGCAGCCATGTGGTTGCATGAGAACCCGTCAGCAAAAAAAGCTGGGGCGTAAAACAGCTACTCCAGAATTTGATATATCAGATTTCCGGTCCAGGGCAAGACTGATTACGTCAAAAAGAGTGATCTCGGTCCAGAATTCGCCATTCTAGGGATTTCATTGTGGTCAACATATGCACTAATAGGACTGTGCCGCCTCCTCTCAAATTATCAATGTTATTGTGTCTATTGATTCCGGCATCCTAGTTCCAGTAGACTAGGCACTCAGAATCTTTGCAAGGCTGTAATTGTCGTTTAATTTAGTTTCTTTCTTTCTCCTGGCTGTAGCATGGGGCCAAATTGTGACGCGAAACAACTAGAAATCGTGAGTTCTGTTTTGAAGCTAACGTTAACCGATAAGCTAAGCTAAAGCCGAACGCACTGAAGACATCCTATTGTCGAAGGCCCAATTAACGAGGATGTGCCCTATCGGATATTTCACTGCTCTTGAAGGGCGGGCTGACTAGGGTATCTTAGTGCATCAGGAGGCCAATGCTGTTAGCTCTGGGGATCCGGGACGATATGTTCGAATTGAGCGGCCCCACCCGAAGACCCTTAGTAGCGCTTAATTGACTTGGTCGGATTCAAAATGCACTGGAAGCTTGATGTAGTGTCCCGCTAACCTTAGTGCCTGTCACGGCAACTTTACAGCCAGTTTCTGTAGCAAAACGACTGTCCTTACCCATATCAAGGTGGGTCCGAACCGTAGTTACTTCTTGCGAACCCTAAGTGGGGACCTCCTCGCATATTCACAACCCGTATTTGATATTCAGCTTTAGAAAGCTTTCCGTTCACGGTCGAGTTATATCTAGCTTCGGCTTCCTTGTGTCTTTTTCTTGATAAGTTTTCGCCTCAATACAAAGGCGGGTAAGACCTTATCTATTAGACTATGTCCGTGTGCCTTTAGCGACAGATGTGTGATGATCGAAGCCAACAATACCGTGATCGTGATTCAACCCCTCTGTCCGTGATCCTGCAAATTAACAGCACACTAGCTACCAATCTTGAGAACCTTGCATTGCCAGGCTTCATGGGAGTTGCATCCCCTCGATCAACAGGTACCCATTGACGGCCACAGCCGGCTGATCCTCGGTAATTTGTCTGAACTGTCCTCTAGGTCACCATCACATTTCGGCCAACTGAGGCCAGCTATCTTTAGCCTGGACCTGAAATATGTTTCAACATTTTGGTGGATGGTTTGCCGATATTTCGGTTCAGCCTGTGGGCTCACTGGATTGCAGAGAGGCTGGAATGGGCCTAGATCCATGCCTTCCGCCGCGTAGCATTCTATTATTGCGAATGTGTAAGCCCCAACTAGGTGGCGAAGGAGGGGAGGAAAGCTATCTGTTTTCCATACCAGCCTTCGGGCGACTGTCACGCTTCTTTCCCTGTTTATTCTCAACTAACCAAGCTCGACGCTTCAGAGCTGAGTGTGTGTGTGCCGCTTCTGCAGGCAACACTTCGATTATCACATTGGCACTTGCTTTATTCACCGCGCATGAAGGGTAAACTGACTAGTTAGATTACCATTGCGCTAGTCGGATTTCAGATCCACAGGGTCCTTGCCCACACAACAAAAAACCTCCTCCTCCACATGAAACGCCATATTGTGGTGAAAAAGTGGAAAACCGGGGAAGCAGCGAGCGTAACGGTTCAAAATTGGCACAAATTGAAACTTGAGACTTGGTAGGTATTACGTTACCCATTGCGCCATTAGTATCAGGTTGACGGCTTTATGTGCGACGCTCACGCCGGAAACACACTTGATATCTAACGAAGTTTAATTTCCTTTGACATATGCATTTCTAATATTTAAGGTTTCTGTGAGAAACCTCGGTATATTATTTAATTTTGTGTAATTATATATACATCACTACTGTAACGAAGAAAGGTATATATCGGCGGTATTGCTAGAAGCTGCACTGGCCACCTACTAGTTAAAAAGGCTTATATTCCTTTTCCTGTGATACTAAGCGTATCCTCTATATTGCAAGATCCGATTCTGTGTTGCATATTCGATATACAGCGTAACTACGCTAAGGTGTACAAGCGCGAGTCTCAATCCCATGGCCCATGGCCCATCCGTCTATCACATTCTCAAAAAGAAAACTTCAGCTTCAGGCCGTGGAGCGAGACGTAAATGACTAGCTAGGGCCTATTCCGTTCCTCGATAGAGAGGATTGCGTATGGCTTTGGACCCTTAATGATGATGAAACATCAGAACATGCGAACGTCAGAAGTTATCAAGCAAGGGAGAGTTTTTCTGAGTGCATATCGATGGGCAGAAGAAGTTTTCGAGTATTCCCCTCTCTTTCCAAAATGATAGCCAAACCGGACTCTTCGTAGTCTAAAGTATGAAATTACAGAGTTAATTATTTGGGCTACTTTCTGACATGTACCTGCATCATCGGGCAGTACCTGTTCTGTGCTTCAATTTGAGAGCGGACACCCATGCATTAGACTGGATTATGCATTCCACTCAACGTCCGTTGGCACTACGGGCACTACGTATTTGGGTCTCCCTGCATATCATATCAAGTTAGGGACTTTCGTTCTTCGAAGCTTCGCAACATTAGAGTCTCCAAAAACAAAATATGGCGACTGCATCCCTTTGCAGAAAAAGATATGCAAGATCTGTAAGATTCGACGGGGTTTTTTTTATTTTTTCTTGGAAAAAATAACCATATCTGTGGATTTGTACAAATTATAGCAGGTTAGTCTCGGTCTCTCTCTCTCCCTCTCTCTCTCTCTCTGTGTGTGTGTGTGTATGTCTTTGTATGAGTGTGGGTGTGTCTCTGGTTCTGGAGAATGGGGAGACATATCCCTCGAGCTCATCGATCGCCTGGCTAGCCAGTCGTAAACTCCGTTGGGAACTTTTTTCTTTTAGCTAGTCCAACATGGTCCAGAACAACCAAAGAGGACGAAAGGTCAACACATGAACTAAAAAAGAGCCATGCAGATGTCCTGCGAGATGGGAGCAACATGCATTTGCGGATTTTCGCGATCGAAAAAGCAAAGTTGTATTTAGTTTTTGTAGGCCCAGCTCAAGTCGGTAGTGAGTCCTTGCATAACGAAGATTTACTGCCTCAATATCACTGTATAAGGAATTTGCATAGACTGGGGCCTTAGTCTGCCCTGCACCTAGCTGCAGCCCGTACACTACAAGTTAGTAAGATCTCGGGTCGGTAATCGCAATATGCGATCTCACTATAGCCATCGCCTTACTCATATCAAAATATGATCCGAGAGCTTGAGATATGAATACTATAGACCGAAAGCCTTCAAATACTCCCTCGTCTCCCCTCCCTTCGCTTCAACGTTCCACCATCTTTACTCATCACAAGCCAAAAGCTCAAGAACTATACCTTCGAACTCCATCAGGTTTATACTCTAAAGCCCGAGGTATACATTATCTCCTCTTAACTTTTCTTCTCAATTTTAATTCCATACCAAGAAAAATAAATCTTGAGATTCGAAGCATAGTCACCGAATCCCGATAATTACTACCCATCTCTGGTGTTCCCATACCTTACACCTTTATTCACCTTTCATCCTACTCTTTGTTTTATTCACAACCGTCTACAAAATGTCCCACATTCACATGGAGTACCTATTAACCGCGGATGCAGACATTGATGAGCATGCCTTCGAATCCTCGATCCGTAGGGCCTCCGTTGGCTCTTCGGCGACAAATGCTAGCTCGCATGGACCGCCGACACCGTCTCCATCCATGTCCGCAGCTCCCTCATTCACAGGGGAAACTGTGTCTCCCAGTCTTCTGTTATCTTCTGAATATCACGACTTGACAATGGAAAAGTCGTATTCAGGGCCGATGTTGGCATATGGTCACAATCCCTACCTCACCACGGAGTACCCCGTCCTTTCTTCAATCCATCCAGAATATATTCGCTCCTCCTCCACAATAGAATCTTTCTCCAGCAGCGCTACCATGTCGCCACTTTCTATGGGCCCATTCTATCACTCTCCGGCCTCTTCTTTTGGATCTGATGCTGCATTCGATGAGGGCCACGATGCAGCTACGATAGCAGCTGCAAGAGCGGCGATGCCAGGTCTTCTCCATGATGAAGACGTTGATGAAGATCATTCCACCTCCGTTGTTTCCCCGTCTTATCTATCAATGTTATCACCGAGAAGCAAAGGCATCGCTACACTAAGAAACAATCTCAAGAAACCCCAACCGGTTGATATCCTTAACCCCCATGAAAACGGTGTACAGAAGAACAAGAGGCGACAAAAGAGAAATTACCCATATATCATACCTGGCCAGGACTCCAAGCCTCATCAGTGCATTGCTAAAGGATGCAATGCAAGATTCAAACGACAAGAGCATCTCAAGCGACATGAGAGAACACACACTGGAGAAAAACCATTTTTCTGCGACGTTTCCCCTGAGTGCGGAAGATACTTTTCGCGGTCCGATAACTTAAGGCAGCATATGAAGACACATACACAATTCAACCCACGGGGACGAAACAAGTTTGTTGGAGCTATCAATCTCCCTGGTTTTCAAGCATAAGCAAAAAGATTTCCTAGTGTATTGGTAATATTTTGTTGGAGCTTTTGTCTTTGAAGTGACGTTTCCTTCGGGTACGGGGGTCTGGTATTCCTCAGCTGGCGTTTTCGCAATGGGTATCTTGCATTTGGTTTACATGCTTTAAGCTTGGTTCCTGGGTATTTGTGGGTTTTGTTGCATGTTTTTAGCACTGGGTTTCCTTTTTTCGCTTTGGATACGTGGGGTGGATTCCTTCGGTCTAGGTCCCTTCCAGCATTTTGTCTACCTCGCGCTACCTCTGTTCTCACATTTTATGGTCTGTTTGCTATGTGATCATGTTACCAATGTTGTATTTTGCTACATGCACTGCATGCAGACAACGCAATTTTCCTTCTTGTAGATAAGTACGTATATTTCTGTTGCATTACTATTTCTGCCCCTCTCCATTATCCTTCATATCTCAAAGTCTCGACGATCCGGTATTCTAATTTGACTTGTGGAATTTTGTTTTGAGACTTCATTTTTCTTCTGGTTTCTTTTTTCTCTTTTTTCTTCTTCTCGCTTTACCGAAAATTTCGTTACGATATAGTGTTGGCCTGATTTTAATTTTCTGTAGTATAATTAATGAATCTTCATTTAATTTTTCAGAACACTTCGTGCGATCAAGTATTGTAGCCTCGAGTCCTATGACAAGATATAGTATCAACACCCTGACCCCGCAATCCACACTCCATTTCTGGCTGGCAGAAGTATACATCATCGTGGGTTTTGGGGGCCTTTTTTTCCTCTTCTTGCTTCCACGATTCGATATTTTTCAAGTTACCGATTCCCCGACCACGCTACTGCAAGTTTGGATAACTTGCAGATTTACCTCATCACGATATCAAGCAGGAAATTTATTCCCCCTTTGGAACATAGGGATTTTAATGTTTTTTTCTAAATCAGGAATAGCAAAGTCTGCATTCAGTATTTCGAAGGCTGGCTGTAAAGTGGTCTCTCCAGCCAAAAGCCACAAAAATTAAGCGTAAAACTTTGCCGAAGGATGGAGCCATCGGGTTGACGGATGGCTTGTTTCATTGGAAGGGTCACGTCCCTTTATGGTTGGAATCGCCTTCTCACGAGTCAGGAGTTGTCGGGACATCAAACCTCTGCTATTGGTATCTGGGAACACTGGTACTTGGTACTTGGAAGGCAGCACACCCTCCTCTAACTTGAGAGAACCAACTTTGCCTGCCTTAATGTCTAATTCGCTCAACAAGGCTAGTTCTAGACGTTTACGTATATATTTCCTCGGTCTCTGCTTCAGTCTTCCAGATGTTCAGCGTATAGTATTGCAAGCCGTGCAAATCATGGCCATTATTGTCGCCTCACCTGTTAAAGATGTAGTTAAGCCTAACTTAAGGAATTTCGCTATTGGTATTTTCAATTTTATATTGTACTACCCAGTTCAAGTTAAAAGGGCCAATCAACAATCGTACTGACCAATGCATTGATAGATCTGTGGCGTGAAGCCTTCTTTCACTGGAGGCCTGAAGAATTGCTCTCGGGTTGGAATTAGGGTAATGGGCAACTAGCTGCCTGCCCAAACCCCAAACATCTGGAATTCATCTAACTGGGTGACACGTACACCCAGAAAATAGTTTCGAAACAACCCGTCAAGCTATATTTGACAACGGCTCAACTCTAGATCCGGCAAGGTATGTCTCGATCTCTCTCCAGCTTGACGTCCGGCTATTCCGATCTAGCACAACTTCGTAGCCACATCAAGATCGCGCGGTTAACGGTTAAGGCCTCTTAACTCAGGGCCCTTCAGTTTCTGAGGACGGCTGGCTTTCAACCAGGTATGCCAAGCAACGCCGCTTGAACAGGGGTACTCCTTGTAAATATTATAACGCTAATCTATATATAGTTAGAACATTGCTGCATGTCTCGCTCAATATCCAACATAATGAGTTGTGTTGAGGCCAGACTTCAAACATTTTTCTTGTTAACTGCAAAACTCCCTCTTGGTGGTGTCTAGAAGGATATTTTGGTTCAAAAGGGAACCGTGGAACGGCAGATTGGAGCCTCATACTTAACAGTAAGGGCTCGTACTAACTCCTCTGTCGGCCTTCGGAAATCTCCTGGGCCTATCAGCTATCGTTTCTGGAAGATGGGAGACTCAAGGTGCAGCTAAGACGCACACGCACACGCAATATCACACATTGAAAGAGGGGTTGTCGGATCGATATCGAACCAGGTACACAAAGATAATAAACGAGTGAGTACGGTTACATCTTGTATCCAACGGGTCTTATCGACTTTGAAACCTCCAAATTGGAAACATATTCTTTCCATGTGCATACGCAAGGAGGAAGCTTAAGATCAAAGGTTGCCAACAAGCTTGGTCACATCTCAATCACATTTCAAGAGCTGTTCCTATTCAGACTCTGCACCTGCAGTAGACCGTAGTCGTAGATTTATCTATGCAATGAGGTATTTTCACTGTGATTCAAGCACCTCACGATGCATAGCATATGACCTTACTTTAAGCAAGATTTGAAGGTCCTCATTTCCTTCGGAGATTCAGTCGCTCGCTCGCTGAAATCGCGATACCCGCGACTGCCGGCTTTGCCGGCCGGGTCGATCTGCCGCGGAAAAGAAACCCTTGCCTTAGCCGTAGCCGGACCCACAGTGGCTTCGGAGACTCCACTCGACCGAAAATGAGGCAAGTAAAGTAGACAGAGCAGAGGGGTGCTTGAGAGATCTTCTAGCTTGTGGCAACCATCTAGCCACAGTGGCGTAGTAGTAAGCCAGAATCTGAAATTAGACCCTGGGATCTTGTTAGAAGCATTCCAACCACTCCTAATACTTGTGGCTGCCTAATTTCTTGTAATTGATAGGGTGGTCTAATAAATTTATTCAAGCTCTGCTAGCCAATAAAAGAATATTATTTCTGAATACGAAAATCTTTTAGAGTAAGGTAGATATGGCCACAAACTAGTAGAGACTTTACGCGTTTTTTAGTGCTTTCCCTTAAGATATGCACCCCGAATGATTGTTAGAGGTAAGCTGGGCCGTGCATACCCTGCATGCATGCTAAACTAATACCCCTCTCTCGCCTTTGCTTTACTAAAGCTGGTTGCCCTTATTTTGCGAATAATATATTCTCATCAAAGGCTTTTCTCACGAGGAAATCCGAGAGGCTTTACTCGTTAACAATTCATGCGATCTGCAAGGACACAGATCTGTGAGAGGTTGGATAGGTACATGGATGTCAAGGGTGCAAGTACGGTCGGCTGAGTCAAAGGTTCAAACAGCCTGTTACGATTGCGGGGAATGTTAAGGCAAAGCCCATGTAAAACTTAAGTCTCCCAGTGGGACTCATTATCTCCGCCTCATTTGTAAGTCGCAGATTGAAGTTTTGCATTCCTTCGGATTAATTACTAACTGGCCTGGAATCTTGGAACGCCACTTTGAAAGAGATGCTTTGTAACATCATCGTTTTCTCAGATATAGTCGAGCATGAGAGTTGGGTTTGCCTCAAGGTAAGTCATAGGTCATATGTCCATTCCGCGGAAGAAGAAGATCTACATTCATGGTAACATTGACTTGGTACCATTAGTGCACTGGGATTCTGTGGCTTTATGTGTAGTAAAATGTGATTATGAAAATAAATATGATGAAGGAGTTTTGATGAACGGCAAAAAAAATTAAAAAATTATAGAAATGACGTTACACATTTGTATATGGGTACGTCTCCCAGATAGCTCAAGATCTTCATAGTCGATGCATATATGTATGTAAGTATAACGTATGTACATGTATATGTACGTTCCAGAGAGACTTTTGCCTAACGACATTGTACTGCAACCACCTCAATCTACCAGTACATACAGTATTGCCGCAAGCACAGTCAAATCTAAGAATCTGTAGAAGATGCAGCTGCACGGAGGTAATTTCTAACATTTTTGGTTTAGGTAGACGTCCCCATAAGTGTCTTAAGGAAAAGCGAACGTTGGAGAGGGCTCGCTACCACGAAGCATTGGTATTTTGGTTCTCTCGCATACGAAGACAAAGCAAATATTGTCTTGACTGTGTGGCGGTAAGAATAAACGAATACTGCATGACACCACCAATAAATGATATGCTGGTCTAGATCTAGATAAAGCACAGGTCCTGGCTCCTGGCCCTCTTTGATGATAATAGTGTGCGAGATCTCAGACATTACGCGTAGAAGCTTGGACTCGATTCTTGAGGTACCATTTCCTATGCCAATCATCGCCTCCGGATCGGTTAATTGTTTTTTCCTTTTGTTCAGTTGCTCCCACCCAACCCACACCACCCTTACGGCGACTCTCATAGGTTTAGTACCAACAAATCGGTTGTTAGTTCACAATGTCACAGATTTGACGTTCGACGCTTCGGGTTATCACAGGAGTGGCCATAAGACTTATGGTTAATCAAATATGAGGGCAAGTCTTACTGCTAGTATGTTTCTGATCTTCAGCTGCCGAGCTAACAGCGCTAAGTTTGAGGTACGGGCTAGTAGCAGTACCAAGCTCGGTTTTCAAATGTGATACACGGGAGTTGTAGGTTATGCTCGTATCCAACCTTTTTTTCGGGCCGTGGCAAGTGCTAGCCAGGTAGAAGTGAATTCTAGTGTTGTTCCACGTACAAGTTGTGCCTAAGCTGTACAAGCGATATGTTAGTATTAATCCAATTTCTAGCTCGGAGTTAGTAGCAAGCAACCCAGCACCAAAACTTGCCAATGCCATGTGTGCATACCAAGTTACACGGAACCGGTCGATATACCGTCGAGCCTGAGACCAAAGTCTACCAGACCTTTGATGCTAACTAGTATATTTGAATGTAGGTGGATAAGCCCTACATCTCTTACGAAGTTTAAGGATGGCTCAACTCGTTTTGGCAGTTCCCTGGTATCACTTTAGCCTCGCCGAAATCATATTCGATTACCAAAGATTGGAATAGAGAACGAAAAACGTTTAAGGGTTCACTATGTTAGCATGGTTAACCTCTTCCCCTGGCCACAACAGAAGAGACCCGAAACCGGGGCCCAAATGATGTCCCATCGATAAACCAGAAGATCGAAGAAATATTTTTACTATCTAAATGCAGCAAAAGTAACTCGCTTCGACGTTAAAGATGCATGCGCCTGAAAACGTCGAAGTCCCTCAACCATACCAGGGGCGATAGAAAGCTGCATAGCTGATAGATTTACATGATAGCTGGCTTCTAGATACTGGCAAGCTGCAACAATTATTACAAGTGACAGCCACCGATTTTACCGAATATGCATGTATGCAATGGATCGTGGAGCTCGATGAATAAAGGAAGGCCAGTTGTCTGTGGGACAGAAAAACTAAATCCATGGTAGGCAAGCAGGAGGTTGGGGAAATTTTGTACATGTTCCCCTCTTGCCCACCTTCAAATATCTTTGAGGGATGAAATACTATGAGTACCTAATAACGGCGAGCAAAGAATATATTTTTATTTTTTAATAAAATTACTCGATTCAGAG
Organism: Dactylellina cionopaga; assembly: GCA_036971295.1. NCBI lineage: Eukaryota > Fungi > Ascomycota > Orbiliomycetes > Orbiliales > Orbiliaceae > Dactylellina > Dactylellina cionopaga. The sequence goes on along the minus strand of JAJTTY010000002.1, from coordinate 1,329,485 downwards.
TTTAAAGTACCATTGTACATTGAGTAGAAGGTACCGTCAACCGCGGACTTATTCATATTAGTAACTATCTGACGGGCACTTATATAATCTAATACTTAGAGCTTGATGCTGAATCTTCGCTCAAATAGGGTCTTCCAGCACAATCGTTCAGCACAATTGTTCAGCAATCCTCCTACTTTGTACAGGTACCAGTCTCTTACATAGATGTTGCAAACGATGCAGTAACATCACTTCTAACGAATGAAAATCGTCCAATAGGGCAAGCAGCTAACTCCCAAGCGAACGCGCTGAGTGCATACATATTCCGGCACTAATTTAGTCAGGCCGATTGGCAGTTGAATTTTTGCGAAAAATTATTTTAATGCAGCCGTTCTTGAAAAATGCATGCGAGCAAAGAGGGAACTTGCAGAGCGTCACGAAAAAAGTCGAAGGATATGCATATCTGCTTGCGATCAGAACTTGCTGTCTGGATCGGAAGGAATTGAATACTGATCCTGCGAGGTTTGACTTATCCCGGGATGGCCGAGTTACCTACATGAAGCAATGAAGCAAATGCTGCCCAACACAATCCACAAGTTGGAAATTCACCATCACCGACTATTATCAACCCATCCGGTAAAATTGCTTCCTCTCTCTCTCTATTGATATATCGTACACACGAACCATAGGATCTCGAATATAATAATTATTAGTACGTACTGCATGGTTAATGTTCCACAAACTTCATATCGGTCAAGTCAAAGTCCACTGCCTCGAGAGATTGAATGTTCAATGCTCCGTCTGCGGATCAACAAATGGGGCAACGGTATCGATTGCTCTTTCTAAGACAGCGGAAATCCTCTGTCGGAGTGCCTCAAACTTGCATTCGACCTCCAATGGGTCGAACTTGACGATAGCTTCGTGCTCGTCTACTTGGATTCGTAGTTTCATGTTGATCTTGCCGTTCCCGAGGCTAATGTCATCTCCTTCCGGTTTAATGGGTTGGATGTTTTCGCCGAATTGCTCTTCTAGGAACCACAGAATTCGATCGAGGCGAGTGGATAGGCTGACATTGGCATGGTCGGAGGGTTGGTCGTGGTTATGAGTATGCGGTTTTGATGAGTCTGATCAATTTTATTAGCACCAGATCCTTAGTTGGTTACCCGCCCGGGTTGATATAACTCACATTTCACGCTGGCCGGCGAACTTTCAATGCTAAGGAGAATCGCTAATATAGCATCTGCAATCCCATCATTGTGAATATTCCCTTCCCATTCCAGCTCGACGTATCCCGAATGGCAAGAAACATTAACACAATCCATGACTCTGAATGTTTCATCTCGCAGTGCTTGTCGTTTGATAGATGTGTGTTCTCCATCTGCATCCTTCGTATCCTCATCCTCATCGTCTTCAATATATCCATTTGTTTTCTCTTTCTTCACTGCGACAACGCCCCCAAACATGCTCTCCAAGCTCCACCTTACAAGGCCAGCGCCAGCGGTGCTAAGCGGAACCCGCTGCTTGCACATGACGGTTGTCGTAGTTAAACCTGCATATTCGCGTAGGTCATCCGGGGTCATCAGTGATAGTTTGAAGTCGTTCTGAACTAAAACCCCAGCAATTATTTGATCCTGAGTTGACTTTATTAAAGATTTATCAAAGTCTTTTGAAGAATAAGGTTGATGTTTTGCGAGTTTGCCAACCACCTGTCCATGTGTCGATCATTAGTTATAAATTGTGTGTAAATATTGGGAGAGACTGAGGGAAAGAGAGGGGGACTTGCATTTGCAACCTTCTCCCCTTTAAAAGGTATGTGTAACTCATCACAGTTTTTAGGGTTATATATCCTAGGCTTGTCTTTTCTATCATGATACTTACTTAGCAGAGCGCTCTTGAGCCTACCCATAGCATTTATTTCACCATGTACCAGTATCTATCCATATTAGCATCTATTAAATCCAAAGGTTTGCGGAGGGTGATAGCTCACAATGACTTTTGCTCCAACTTCATCAATGAAAGAGCTGTTCTGCCCATAATCAACGTGAGCAGCAAAGCTCAGCTCGTCGATACTGCACCGCCGTGGTATCATAACTCTGTCTGCCTCTTCTCTGCCACTCCTCCGACTGGTGTGTTCCTTCTTGAATGCTTGGATTTCAGTTGGCTCATTTAGAATACTCTTTGCCAAAGTCCCCTCTACGGAATATCCAGTTAAAACGACACCGTTCTTAGGATCAGGGCACCATCTTTCCAACAGCTCTCTCGATACGCCATTCTGCATCATACCAGGAGCAGCAAGCATGACGCACCCCCCGACATCGTCGAACCTGTCCAGTGACTTCAAGGACCTCACCCATCTCATCTCAAATGGGTTCGTACCGCCAATCACCTTGCCATCTTTCCCCGCCGATTCACCTATTGCCGCCATTTTGCTTCGAAATAGTGATTTTATGTTGTCGTTCATAGCATGGATATATGTCTGGTAGACAGTCATGCATCGTCGCGCGAGCGATGAGGCATAGTAGATAGGATACTGTCTATACCTCTCGTGCGTTTCCCAGTACTCTTCTAATATCAAAAGTAGCTCCTGGGCCCTGCCTAAGGCGAAAACTGGCATGAGGACTCTTCCCCCCCGGTCCAGGATACTCGTGATGAGAGAAATAAATCTCGCCTCTTTCTCCATCCGTGGCATGTGAGACGCGGTACCGTAAGTACTCTCAGTGATGAGAACATCCGGTTTGATATGCTTAGGTAGGCTCGCGGAAACAAGATGTCTATCGTCCTCACGAGAGTAGTCTCCGGTGAAAAGGACCTTGAGGCCCGCAATCTCAATGAGGAACATTGCTGCACCGAGAACATGGCCGGCAGGGTACGGAGTAATCGCGATCGAGGAATGGTGAAGGGTTTGATAATAGTCGATTGCAGATATTTGAGAAAAGGATGAGAGGTGGTCCGTCTCGGTGAATAACTGGGTCGTTTGCTCTGATGTCGTGTTACTACATCGGAGGAACATGTATTGTCAGATAATGGTTGGGGAACGTTTTCTTAAGTTGGTCTGGCTATTCCCAGTTCCATATGCTACTATGTACATGTATAAGAGGGTCATGGGACAGATATGCATATTGGAATAATTGTATTCTTTGCTTAGTACTACTAAGATACACTCTCTTGGCTGGGGGAGGGCAAAAAAACAGAGTGAGAGGTAGACGTAATGTGAATATTGACAATGAATATGAGCAAAAAAAAGATGCAGCAAGGTTGAGAGAGTTGTCTCCAATGCTAAAGTCCCGAATGAATCCCCAGTTATAAGGGAAGGTGCGAGATGAACAGCAAGAGTTCCAGGGGTTTGGCATCTCTTGTTCGCGATAAAAGAGCAAGCTAGCAAATAGCAATAACAGTCGCTGGAATCTAAGATTGACCCTCCAATATATGGCCCAAGCCATGCGAGTTGCGAGAAGGATATCACCACATACCTAACTCTGACACTGTCGCTCATCAACCACTTGTATATCGCCTTGGTCGGATGGGTCATGAACACACGACCTCTGAAATTCGTTTTTGTAAGGACGTATGGGAGCGATCCAGCATGGTCCAAATGAAAACTAAGGAACCAATTAGTATCTCTACCTAAAATACTAGGAATTGTGAATAGTGCATACTGAGATATAAGTAGAATGTCGACAGTGCTAAGGTCGAAATCGTCATAAAATGGCAAGCTAGATATGCCCTCATACGCAGGATGAACACCAGCGTCCAACATGACCGTTTTCCCCTTGTACTGGATTATGTGGCATGACCGACCGACCTCGCTACCTCCACCGAGACAGATGAATGATAACATATCGCTTGGGTCCTAAATCGAGGTGAAGTTCGCGTTAGGATCTTTTAAGGAAAGCAATTCGATATTATATCGTCGTACTTACAATAACCTCGTCGACCGACGCGTCTGCCTTGCGTTTGTTCGCCATGCTGCCGGGTAACGCTACTGCAAGGTGCCGAAGTAATACGCAGGCTGTGTTTGGTCTCTTTAAAGGTAGGGTATTCAGCTAGAGCAAAGAGAGAGCTTGGTGAGGCGTCGATTACTGGGTCCAAGTCGCGCGACTTGAAGTAGTTCGGTGCAATGTTTTCGATGGTAGTTAATTTGAAAGGATCGTGGGCAAACACGATCTAAATCACATGATCCCTACCCAGACAAATACAACACCACACATTTCGCTTTTGCTCATATGGCCGAGCCATCGGAAGAACGATACTTTATGGCTCCAGTTAGACCTTCCCTAGCTAAGAATATTAGCATACAGGCCAAAAAATCCTGGAAAAGGAACCAGAGTTATGGTATTTAGTTTAGCCTCCTGGCCACCCTATCATACCCACTACCATAATATGGATTTAGCGTATGTATGCTCCAGACGAATATAGCTAATTCACGCCAGATATCAAATATTTAAATAAAGAAGGGTACTGATTATATAAAACTAGCAGAAATATGATGTACAAATATCGTCATAATACAAGATTTTGAAAGGTCCCATTTGTCATGTCTTGTTAGATCCGCCTAGAGCTTGGATTTCGAATCAGGGCCTTCTTCCTTTAAGATGTCAGCCACGATCCCACGAGCCACCCACTCAGCCAAACCCTGAGTCGTAATCATTGGGTTGACTCCGGAACTGGCAGGCATCAAACTAAAGAGTTGAGAGAACAGTTAAAAGACTGCACTATGGTCTAGATTCAAGTGACTATCAGAAACGAGGAATTACTTACCTAGCGTCGGCGATATAGAGACCGTTTTTCTCCCAAACCTTCCCTTTCTCATTGCACACACCTGTCCTAGGAGTAGTGCCCATCCGGCAAGTTCCCATTTGATGGGCACTACCGAAGGATGTAGTGTCGGCAGTTAGACCAAGCCTCCTCACCTTCGCAACTACCTCATCGAATGCCTTTTGGTCCGCTTCTTTATCGTCGAGTCTTGTATAAAGAGGCCCACCGATAATTGGGGTATAAATTCTCTCAGCGCCAGCTGCTCGGTTTAATTTCATAGTAGCAATGAAAGATTCGAGCAAATGCCCCTTGTCGAATTCTGAAACCGAATACTCAATTCGTCCCTTGCCTGTTTTTGGGTCCAGTAGGATGCGTCCGGAATCTCGATCGCGAGCAATAATGACCTGGCATGTGAGTTGTTTGTACCGAAGCATTAGTTTTCTATATTCGAGTGCATTTGTCCATGGCAGGGAGAGATTTCCAAGGCCAGGCAACATAATCATGCCCTCGATTACGGCTCCATGTCCGTCATTATCGAGATTAGTATATTCAGTATTCGCAACACTGATTATAGAACCCTCCCACGGTCTGGTTTCTTCCTTCCATTCTGATACGCAGAAGACGACAGGGTGCAGGTGCAGGTTTCTTCCAATCCACCAATTTCTCAGTCCGCTTCTAAGTAAAATCATTGGTGTGTTTAAGGTACCGCCACTGCAGACAACTTTCTTCGCGTTGATGAGGACCTTCTTGCCAGTACCAGCCGGTTCGCCAGGGTCGGATCTCCAAAGACCCTCAACACCAGTCACGTTGCCCTTCCTGTCGAATACAAGCTTGGTAACATCAAAACCCTGGACAAATTTGGTCCCCCTTTCTCGCGCATCCGCGAGGTAAGTTTTAGTAACGGCCATCTTCCCACCCTGAGCTGGGGTGTCAGTGCCACCACCCTTACAACTTAACCCGCAAAAAGCACCGCAAATCTTGCTGTGGGCATTAGGGTCGCCCTCAATATTTTGCGGGACAGTCAAGTGCCCCTCGCCAAGAAGATGACTGCCCTTCACTATGGCTAAATTGGAAGGATTATGTTCGTATTCCTTCCAGAGTTTCACTCGCCCAGTTTGTGATACACTAAAATCCATTGTTAGTCAACTACTACAATTTTTGGGAATAGTGATAGGTGGTAGAGCCCGTACAAGTCCATGCAATCTTGAAATTCTGGTGATTCGGCGAATTTTAGACCAAACTTTTCACTCCATTCCCTCCGCGTTCGGGCGGGCAGCTATGAATTGACAGACGTAATTAGTAGAGCCCACTAAAACAGCCATTGAATAAATAAATTCTTGATCTCACCTGCCAGGAAACACCCCAGTTGATAGTGGAACCACCGCCCCATGTGCTTCCAGCAAAGATCGCCAAACTATATCGGGGAACCGAGTCAGATTTGATTAATTGTTCGAAGCGATATGTAGCTTACATACCTCCCATCATTGACTTGTACGGTGCCACTCTCTTCGTAAAGTTTCTGAAGACCTTCTCTTTCATTGAGAGGCTGCTTATGCTTCGGGTACCAAAATCCTTTCTCAACAACCATCAATTGTTGGTGTGGAAGGGCCTTTGAAAGATGCCCAGCAACTACACCGCCACCGCAACCAGACCCAATAATTAAGATCGAAGTGGAGAGTCTGATGACTCCGTCCTCACTTGCTGCAATCTGGCCAAGATCTTCAAAATTAAATTCAGGATTGGCTTCAGCGGTAGCAGCCGACGCCAAATCTTTCTTAAGCACTTCTTCGCCTTCTTTGGTGAACGGGTATCCTGGAAACCCTGCTGCTGCATGGAAAGCAGTGCTTGAGCGAGACCAGAGAAGTCGCCCTATCGTTCCAAACGCTTTATACAATTTTCTAAGTGCGGCCATTCTTGCTGTGGACCAACTAGCAATTATTTGCTCTCTTTCTTGCCGAGTTTTCTCGTACAATGGGACCGTTGAACCCGTGAATGCGAATGATCCCAACCGGGTACTGCAAGCGACGCTAGTGTTAGCTCCTGTTCGATCCTCTTAAATGTGGCGTATTGACGCGGCGATCGCGACGACCACACAAGTAATCACAAAGAGGCAATGCTTGGAAAGAACGATAGGTCAGACATACTCTAGAATATTCAATGCAGTTTGTATTTCTGCGACTTTGTCCGCCGGAATATTGTTCTGAAAAATTGCATCAACATCCTCTAGGAATTCGGGCATGTCCAACAAAGATTCTTGGGCATAAGCATCTAGTAATTTCTCATCGGATGGGTTGATTTTGACGTGCTCATAGTAGTCCTTCTTGAGTTCCGTCGTTTCCTCTGGCGTAAGCTGCGGTACGAAGGTCTCGAATATATGCGCGAGCATGTTCCATTGTGCATCGTTAAAAACACACTTGTCCGAGGGACGCTTGAACCGATAAGTAGGTGTTTCAGTCGCCATTTCTGCCTCTAAAAAATTCGATCTTTTGGTTTCAAAAGGTTGTCGAAGTTGGGGGGTTATAGGACTACTAATGAGAGTTAGGGAAAGCGCACGTATTATATATACACGGATAAGGGACCTGTGATCAGATTGCCCTTGCTGGATCTCAGCTTAACTTGACTAGCGGCCCATACTGCGGGGACCTCCTCTGTTCTCCCTATCACAAGTAAAACCCCTGCCCTGGAAAATCACGAACCCTGAAACTCGATTTTCCCTGTGCGCACATGCGCGCATATTGGAGGCACCTCGCAAGTGTTGCCACGGCCGAAATGTATTGAGTGGTTGACCAATTGATCGCCCGCTAGCTGCTTAGGGTAAGCCGGCGCTGCTAGTGCTGCTACCTGGTTCAAACGTTACAGACCATCATCATCAAATATTATGTACATAGAATCAGGGTTAACAGCTGTCATATAGGGTGGTGGAGCCGTTTGATGCAAACCAGAACGCAAGCCAGAACGCACGCCAAACCGAATTTCAACTCATGTTCGAAATGCCACTTTTAGCGAGCTCGTATTTTGCCAGCCAATAATTAACCACCGCTCAAGTTCGGGCGATTCAAGGTTTCCTATTATAGCGACACGGCGAATCCGACGTGGAGTCCAAGTTCAAATATAACTATCTCGAGTTGCTATATAGACTTATCGGCACATCTTTTCCGCTGGCCAATATGTTACATGCAGGTCACACCACTTTGCTATGCTTTGCCAGCGGGTAACTTACAAGACAATTACACCTTAGTTAAATTTGGAGCAATGGGGATTCACATGCGAGGCATTTTATGTTTTGCATGTTCATTTTTATGAGTATCTTTATCGATTATCGATATACCGATAGTCATATAACACGAGTGATACTATCTTTCCGAATCCGGTACTCGTATACGTATACGATAGTTATGTAATGCCTCAGCTGACTAAGAAGAATAAATGATGTCTCGCTAATCATCACAATAGGTATAAGCTTATTCGCACCAGAAAATTATTAAGATGAGACTATAGAGTTGACTCGGAGTACTCACTTGGCAACGCGAAAAGCTCACCTGCTTACGTAGCTTACGGGCCAGCATCATCACAAACATGACTGGATGATATAATATAAAATTAAGCTTATTATTACAGGATTTAACTAAGAATGAGAGATAGCTATATAAACACAAATTTCCAGAGCTGTTAAGCCCGGCCATTGTAGTATCATATCTCCAGCTTTTTTAATTCGTGGCATTAAAATCTATATATATATCCAAAAGTTCCTTTAGCGATGTATTTACTTGGAAGATAAGAGGATAGATCCAAATGTCATATCATTCAGATATTGGTTATATATTAAGCTGATTCCATATATGTGGGGTCCACGAAAGAACCCAAAGGTAAAGTTCTACTTTGAGAATTGATAGAAAAATCAATGTAATCCCAACGATTCTTACAGCCCACAAAACATATGGGTCAGCCGGTTCATCCGATTCTTGTTTTTTTCGTCGTGCAGACTCGATTTTATCTATATTTTCGTTTCCCTTGCTAGGATAGTTCACATTGCTCTTGGCTGGCTTCGCTGCTGCCTCTGCTAATCGTTTTGGTCTTAGAGGCCCGACGCTTGCTTCAGGCTCCGGTCGCTTCTGGAACGGTCTTACAATTGGTTCCTCGGATATCGTGGATAGTGGGTGCTTAGGCACAGCTGGAGTCCGAGGGATTGCCCTAAGGCTCGGTTTCTTTAGACTTTCTTCCTTTTGCTGCTCTCTAGCCTCTTGGCTTCTTTTCATCCAAACCGCCAACTTGGCATTGGTAACTGGCTTGAGTTTCGCTTTACCATCTGATATCTCTGCGGCTATTTTGTCTGTCAATGTTGGCGATGATGGTATCGGGGGTCGACGGTTGGGTAGTACGAACGGTTTGCCATCGGCCGATACGCCCATTTTAGCTATCTTAGCCGTCAGCTCGTTATGAAAAACAGGTTTCGAGCTTTCGGTTTGTTTCTTCAGTATTGAAAACTCTCCTTTCCCAGTCAGTTCCTTTCTATGGGCTATTTTGGCCTGTAGTTCATCCATATCGACACCTTTAGTAGAACTAGACGGCTTTCTGATTTGATTATCGGGTGCAGTAGAGGTGCTCGGATTTCGAAGCGTCTTTGGAAACTTCATTGGCAAAGATACTTCGGGTGGTGGCGGAGCCGGACCTGGCGGCGGCGGCGGAGCATAGCCACCAAAGTCAAGAAGCGTCTTAGGAACATCCGGATGAGGTCGGGGTCTGAGTCCTGGAGCTAAATCTTTCGGCTTTTCTTTTGTTGAGACTGAAAGTTCTTCCTGATCTTATTATTTTCAATATATATAGAAGTCAGCTAAGTTTATCCCGAATTTTATGATTACCGTCGGGAGAACTCTTCGATTAGATATACCAAGATATGCAGTTATATTAGGCCTAATTAGGTTGATGAGAGAAACAGAGCGAAACACCGACTTACCACGTATTTTCTGATTTTCGACCACAGAAGCTTGGGGACTTGTCTCGGACACCATTATATGCCAAGGAAACTGGCTCAGATAACTAAAGTTTAATATCCAAGTAGTTTGGATGAGTGTCCTAGATAATTAGATGTATAATAAGGTTTATAGGATGGTAGATACGACGAAATGAAAATGTGCGATGGAGAAGCTTTATGCCTATATACATCCGAACTCTAGTTCATTCCTAAGCGAGTATTGTAACGTAAGTTGACTTCAATGCCTGGATAATTGTTCGCCTCAATATTAATATTGTGATAGGCAATTTGAAACAGATAAGGCTATCAAAGGCGCGGTATCGCTGAAACTTAACTGTCCAAACATTGACCTCAAATTCTCAATGTGTACCGCTGACTCTGATAGATTTGCTTCATTGTTGAATAAAGGTACGTACAAGACCATACACGCATATACACCGGCGATATTAGTAATTTTAATTGCTGACTTCGCTTAGAAAGCACTTAAGGCTCGAAAGGACCGTTGGATTTTCTTTGTTTGTCAGTAACAGCCTTGATACGGCCCGATGTTGGTACCATGGTAGGTTCGAACCCCGTCAACATAAATGTTGCATGCTCAACGCTAGTGCGAAATATATTTGCATGGGCGAAATTGAAACTTGATTCTGCTTCAATATGAACAAGCTTTCCAATTATAAATATCATGCGATAATTTGAACCTCTTGCCCTACTAGTTTTTCCCAGGTACTGGCATCTGCTTGTGTCGCGGAAATCTAACGCGACACAATTGTAACCAAAATACAACAGAGGCATGAACAGATGTTGGTCTGATTCAGAACAAGCTTGTGATTCCAGTAGCTGACCTCGAGATACTAAATAGCCGATGTATCTACATAAATCTTACAGATCAAAGGTTCAGGTTCGTTTCCAAAACGAAAATTCAGATTGATGACGCAGTTATTCGTTTATTTTCAGGCACAATCTTACTATCAGAACTACTTTGTGATACCCTGCAGCCAGCCGTTCCGCTATCACTGTGCTTTTGGTGACCTTTCCCCGGCACTATGTATTAACACAACAGCAAACGCGGCCTCTTCTTTGTTACGTACTACATAGTTGTTCTTGCGCCTTCGATCTTGTTCTTCGAGCAAATCACCTTGCGTTGAGTGTCATACCCAAGCTAGAATACGGGATTTAATATTAATATTCTTAGACCAAAGGCGAGTCGAGATGTGATCTACCTTGGAATTTTATATTTATAAATATCGAAATATTAGAGAGTATCCTCTTCAGTGTCTGGAACTTCGTATTATTTGCTTAGCTCGGCATACCCTTTACACAAGATTTGCAGTTACCTTGTGCGAGTTGCTCTCCCTCCCTCCCTCCCTCCGACACCTCTATCCTCAAACCGCAATCTAATTTTTCATATAGCACACTTGATCGTCATCACCATCATCGGTATTCCCAAATGGCACCACCGAAATCGGTGACCCTATCTAACTGTAAGTAGACCACTGTGTACTATTTCTCCAGATCTGACACGAAGGATCAATTGCTAATATAAGATATGATGCATGTATAGCTCCAATTGCCACGGGGTCACCGGAGCCAAGGCGATCGAATAGGGCCAATGTAACCTCCATCTTGATCAAGAGAATCACTCGCCAAGATTAGCTTCACTGACTTAATCTTTGTCGCAAAGATCGAACCCAAACGCTTCATTGACCAACAGTCGGAAAATCTGAGATCTAAGGCCGAAAGCGGAAGGCACACCCAACTGTCTCAAGTGCGGCTGTGCGAAAAAAGTCCGCGAAAAAAGCCAAGACTGCGAAGACACAAGAGCCTGAAGCTGAAGATGATACTGAGGTTGAGTCAGACGCTGACGACCAGGATGAAGAGCAGCTCGCTGAAGAATCTGAGGAGTAGGAGGAGGAGGAGGAAGAAGAAACGACTGCCTCCGCGAGGGCTCGTATGAAGGAAAGAGCCAAACTAAAGGCGCAACCTCCACCTGCTCCTATGAAGCAGAAAGCCACTGGGAGAAACGCCAAAGCCAAAGCTCAAACTAAGAAAGGAGCCAATAAGAGAAAGAAGCGTGATGCCAACGGCGACGAAGAGGAACAGGAACAGGAACAATTAGGTGAGGAGAAAGAGCCTCCTAAGCCAGCTAAGAAGAGAGTCAAATTTGCTGCCGAAGATATCGGTGACGGGAAAATCAAAAAAAGGGTCGAGGTGGCTACGCCGACGGCGGAGAGCGACGAAGAAGGATATAAAGCGCCAAAAACTCCAGCCCTACCCGAATATGACCATGACATTATCGACAAGGATCAAACCGGGGTCAAGTATAATTCCTATCCGTCAGCAGAAACCCCCAATATCACGATCCCACTTGGTGGAAAATTCAGAATCGAGCCATCCGTTATCGAGCTGACGGAGAATGGAGAATGTAGGTAGAATGTACCATTCGCGAAAACTAGTATACGGACCTTGTACTTAGCTAACGGCCAACATTCGTACCAGACACCTGCGATTGCACGGCATTCAAGGCATCTGCACGAACTATCAAGACATGTAAGTGCTCCTAACTTTGCATCAATAATGAATTAAATCTAACCTTTTCGTATCACCAGGCAAGCATTTATTTCTGTTAAATGGTTACCGCTTCGAGAAGAAACGCCAAAATGATGTCCAATCCGAAGTGATTGCTGAAGCATCCTTCAGCAAAGCCATTAGCAAGCCTACAAAGCAAGCACTAGAAGCCGAGAGTGCTCTTGAAAACCCAATCGGCCAAGGTATCATTGCTCAAGGGTCGCAAGGTCTGGCGACCATTCTTGGAGGTGAGAACTCTCAGAATGAGATTGATGGTGGAGAGGCCTCAGAACAGCAATCGTTAGGGTTTGTCGAAGGCGACCTGGATATTGTGGGAAGCCCTTCGAGTAGTGGTCAATCCAAGGAAACGATCTCCAGCGAAAATTTGAACTAGTCAGATGGGAGCAAAACTGCGACGAAATGTGGGGTACCTAAGGCTAATCATAACGACTGTATAATTTGGCAATTTGCATAGCTTGTGGATAGAAACCCGTTGGATGTTAAACGATTGGGACTTAACAAGGTCCGGTTGATGTTGTATTTTTTTTGCTGAGAATATAAAAACCGTGTTGTCTGCACGCTTTGATATTTCTATGTGGTTTAAAATTCTCTTGTTTACAAAGAGTTTGAATTTAAAGTCAATGTTTCTTTGCATTACATTCAAAAGCGTGATAGAGCTAGAGACGGCGAGAATAATAGACTTGAGGCTAGCAAATAAGTAATTGTCATGAGGAGAAGAGGGTGTCTATGTTGATGTTGTCCAGTTGCTGGTTAAATGGGGATGGCGACGCTGTTGCTTGAGACTCGACATCTCTTAGTCCTATCAACATCTCGTCTCGCAAAATACCAACTCTACAACATTAACTTCAATTAGCCAATTTACCTCCCGTATTCTTGAACTTTCATAGTCTTCACTTTCTACGGCCAGATTTCATCTCAAACCTCTGAGTTGCTCTGGTACCCTCTCTCTATTCCAATCACATAGTACCACTCCCTATATACCGTCAAGTTCTTCTTGGCTTTTGATCTTGATATCTGTTTCCTTTTTCAAACACCAATTGGAGCCACTTCTAAATCTAAACTGATACCTATACCGAACACGCTTTTAAATATACACCGACTCTTCGACCAGCTATAATGAGCTCGGATTTGGACTCTCCAACGTCTCTTGACGGTATGGTAGAAGTAGACATCAGCTCCAGTGGGCCCTTGGCTGCAGGGACTTCCCAGTCGTCTAGCGATTTCCATACAAGACAGCTCCCAAGAATCGGAAACGGGCTTTCTGGTTACTCAGCTCGGCCATTTTTGAGTCGACATGACATGATGGGTATCAATCTCCGTGGGTTCGTCACCATTAAGGATTATAATGGTCTAAACGACCCACAAAATCCGGAGAACTGGAGAGCAATGAAGAAATGGTGAGCTTTAAGGTCTTTGGATGTTAGTAAAACAGAACAATACTGACTCTTCGCTTCAAGGTATTGCATATTTGTCATTGGTGCGTGCTCAACTTATCAAATCTTCCTTGTTTAGAAAATATAGGGCTATCTAACGGTACTCCCTTAAATAAAGCGATGATGTGTTTTATTAACAACGTTGGGGCCTCTATCATTTCGCTCGCTATCCCTGCAATTACCGAAGACTTTCATACCTCGAGAACAGTCGCAACCCTCGGGCTATCACTCTACGGTATGGTGTTTCTTTTCAAAACTTAGCATCTCGAACTATATTCTCTAAGATCTGTGCTAATCGCGCTCGCATGATAGTTCTCGGTCTTGGAATAGGACCAATGCTGTCTGCCCCTCTTTCCGAACATTTCGGAAGAAAGACTATTTATAAAGTCTCGTATACCTTATTCCTCTTCGTACAACTACCAACGGCAATGGGTCCACCTAATGTAAATGTAGCAGCATGGGTCTTCTTTCGACTAATGGCCGGAGTTTGTGCATCAGCGGTTAGTACACACCGCGAGCTATGTGTAAATTATACAAGATCTGCTGTTGAGAATAATTAATATATAGGGACCAGCTGTTGGGTCTGGTACTGTGACTGATGCAAGTCTCCTCATGGTAATTTCAATGATTCGAATAAATTTGCTAATTGAACTCCTAACATAGCTCTTCACTACACCAACTCGTGCCTTCCCACTGCTTGTTTTCGTTTGCGGTGCTTTTGGCGGTGCAGCCTTCGGTCCTGTTCTTAGCGGTCTCATCGTTTCCAAATATGACTGGCGCTGGACTCTCTGGACAACAATGATCCTCTCCGCTTGTTTGTGTCCCTTCATATACTTCATGCCAGAGACATACCGTACGACAATTTTGGACAAAGAAGCTCTATGGCGTCAAATGCATGGGGAACGAGTCGAGAGACCATCGAAAGACGGCTTTGGTGAAATGCTTTTGACAGCCCTTGGTAGGCCAATTAAGCTTCTATTCACTGAACCGGTAAGCGAATTCATATTCTAGATATTGGATAACTATACTGTGGGTAGCTAACAGATTTTTGATCAGATCGTCTTACTTTTCTCAGTCTATTCCGGATTCGTGTGAGTTCTTTCCACCTTATTCACATAATTTATAACTAGCAGACTGACAGTTAAACGTTCTTGAAGTTACATGTTGCTCTACGGTTTCACTAGTTCGGTATGACATGATGCCTTATGTTCGTTCAAGAACGAATTGCTAACTGGTGAGATTTCTAGCTCCCTTATATTTACGAAACCGTCTATTCTTTCAACACCCTTCAGTCAAGCCTTCCGTTCCTCGGTATTTGCATCGGAATGATCCTTACCATCCCAATTCATATGTTCATATTCGAGCCGATGTACCGACGACACTCGTTCCCCATTCCTGCTGAGGCCAGGCTCCCACCCATGGTTGCAGCTGCTGTAGCAATGGTCGCTGCACTCTTTATGTTTGCGTGGACGGCTGGTCTAGGAATCAATTGGATCGCACCGGCGGTTGCTGGTAGTCTCTTTGGATACGCTGCAGTGAGTCTATTCTCGAATATCAATAGTTCCTCAACCGTGTGGTCCTGGACTGATCATTGTCACTTCGCTCCTTAGCTTGGTCTTTTTGTACCGCAAATCACTTATATTACGGTAAGACACTGAAAATGTCGATTAATACTTCCATTATTGAAAAGCAATATGCTAATATACTTCTCAGGACTGTTTCCCTAAAGTCGCTGCATCAGCCTCTGGGGCCAATGGCTTGATCAGATACACGATGGGATGCATATTCCCATTGGTTTCGCGAATGAGTATGCCTCTTTCCCGCTAATACTATCTACGATCTAATATATCTCATGGTATTTAGTGGTCGACAATCTTGAGGTCAAATGGGCAATGACCCTTCTGGGCGGGATTGCCGCACTCATGTTGCCACTGCCGCTCATTTTCATGCGATATGGCGCGAAGACCAGAGCCAGAGGCACGTTTGACAGGACTGCAGCTGCGATGAGCATGGTGTAGTCACCTCGCCTCATTATTATTATTATTATTTGTTTATTCTTGCGGGCGGAGAATTCTTTTTGGCTTTTTTCTTTTCTTACTTTGATATTGCGTGACAACTTTTCGCGAGGAGAGAAGGCTTGCTGGTTGAGCGCGTTGCAAATTATTGGCGCTGAAACGGCTGAGTCATTGCGCCACTATATCGCGAACTGCCAAGGTACCCTTGTCGCAGCTGTTTGACGGATGACTTGCATTTGGACCTTATTTCGAAATCTTGACTCATTTTCTGTACCTTGTTTTGCTCCTTTGCATTTCCTTTTTTTTTGTGGTATACGAAATATCAGCTATCCCATTCGCGTCCTCCAACCAAAGACGCAAAAAGCAAGCGTGTAAATTAAAATTACTCCTTCGAAAATATCCACGAAGTCATGGGATTTCGTACACGCACCGCCTTAGGCATGCATTGTCGTATTTGGAGATTTCGCGCGGCTGGTATGTGGGTGTGTGCCTTACGGTCGCGGATTCTCACCTGCCCGCATCGAACATGCTGACTACGATGAAGGCACCGACTCATCTCGGGATATTTGCCTATTTTTCTCATGATATTCGGAAAACTAGATAAATAGTGAGCTCTTTTCCGGAATTTAGCAACTGGATTTATAGAAACCAAGGAATAACAATTTGACAATTGTCTTATAAAACCTATAAAGCGGCTTTACGTATTAGTGTTCTGAGAAAGAACCGATATATCAAATATAACCACCCGCTTCAATTGATAGATATATTAATACCTATCATTGCATCTTACCAGCAAGATGTCAGAATACGACGATTTGGCCGAAATCGTATGTCAAACTCCACTCTCTCACTAACCTTAAAATATATAAACGTCAGCCAACTAACAGCCAATTCCCACCACAGAACGGCATCAAGCCCAAAACCCTGTTCAAAGATGGCGAGACGTAAGAACCCTTTTACCTCTACCAGCTATATAATTTCACCTCATGTCTAATAATTTTTTGTCTACCAAAAACACAGTCGCGAAATCAAATCAGAATCGCAAGGTTCCACAAAATACACCGTGAAACGCACGTACGACCACTTCTACTGCACGTGTCCCGGATGGAGAAACAACGATTTCCCCGTGAATGCCAGGACGTGCAGGCACCTGAAGGCTCTTCTGGGAGAAGCCTACGAATGGGAAAGACTCGAAGCCAAAAACCCGGGTGTTCAGCCGCCGTTGAACGGACAAGCCACTGCGGGTAGCAAAAGGGATAGTAAGAAGAAAGTCGTCGTCACTGGCAGCGTTCGTGATCGGAAGCGTAAAGCTGAAGAAGAGGACGAAGAGGAAGAGGAAGACGATGATGAAGAGGAGGAGGAACAACCTAAGGCTAAGAGGAGTAGGGTTAAACAAGAAGAATACGAGGATGAGGATGATGAGGATGATGATGAAGACGAGGAAGACGAAGATGAAGAAATGACCTTCTCTGATCTCGACGGCATGAATGAAGAAGAACTCGAAATGGAAAAAGCCGCTATGGTAAAACGGATGGAGCGCATATACTCTCTTCTCGCCGAAGCCAAAGCGAAAGAAAAAGCAAGGGCAAAGGCAAAGGCCAAGCGCACAATCACAGGTCAAGCTCCCCGCGGAAAGAAAGTGAGCAAACGAGAAGAGAAAGTGGAAGAAGAGAATGAGGAAGAGGAAGAAGAGGAAGAGGAAGAAGAAATTGACGAAGAAGAAGACGAAGATGCAGACACACCACTTCCCCCAAACAGTGGAATGCGACCCCAACTCCTCCTCGCCGAAAAATGGGACCTCGAAAAAGGCATCGACCCAACCGGTTGGTGGATGTCCGAAAAGCTCGATGGTGTACGCGCCTACTGGAATGGCAGCAACTTCCTATCCCGCGAGGGCAACAAGTTCTACGCACCGGACTGGTTCATCAAGAAATTCCCCAAGGGTATAACCCTCGACGGCGAACTCACCTGCGGTCGCGGCAAGTTTATCGATACCGTCAGCATCGTCAAGACGCAAAACGCAGGCGATCGCTGGAAATTCTCGGTCGAGTACCACGTTTTCGACGTCCCCAGCATCGGAACAAAGAAATTCGAGGCGAGACAGGCGTTCTTGAAGAAACTGCTGGCTGAAAAACGTATCAAATGGGTTAAATACGTGGAACAAACCAAGGTGAAGGACAAGGACCACGTCATCAAAGAACTCGAACGGATCATAGAGGTAGACGGCGAAGGTCTCATGCTCCGAGAACCAGGAAGCACGTACGTTCAGAAACGGTCAAAGACGTGTCTGAAAGTGAAAAAGTTTCACGATGCGGAAGCAAAAATTATCGGATACGAACCGGGTAAAGGGAGGAACCAAGGTAGATGCGGTGCTTTGAAGTGTGAGATGATTGATGGGAGCGAGAAGAGGTTTAAAGTGGGCACTGGGTTGGACGATAAGATGAGGAATAAGCCTCCAAAGGTGGGGACGATTATTACTTACAGGTACTTTGAGCTTTCGAAGGACGGGAACCCGAGGTTTCCAAGTTTTGTGAGGCTTTTCAAGGGTCATTAGGTGTATTCTTTTGTACATTTTTTATTTTTGGGTTATGAGGATATGAAAATGCATTGGGTGGAAGGCCGGTTTGGAATTCTGGATTTTATGATTTTAATGAAATGTCTTTTTGCATGACTTCACGTTTACCTTTTGCATTTCCGTTTTATTGGTTCACTCATTTTTAAGTTACTAGGGATGTATATCCAATCTACAAGTTTCTTGCTTCGAATTTCTGCGCGCGAGCATCTTTTTATATCGTATCTGTTATGCACTTATAGGGAGGTTTAAAAAGAAAAAGGAAAAAGACAAGCGGCTACAACCGTTTCAGCTAGAAAGAAAATAACTCCCAGAGAAAAAAAATATATATCATAGATGCTCGTCGAATCAACAGTAAAATTTGATATAAAATATAAGAGTATCCAGAAGTGATATTGTGTTTCATATTTTTGAGAGAAGAGAGGAAAAAAGATATGAGAGAAATGATGTCGGGAGAAAAAGTATAGGTATGCAAGAGCAAAGCTTAACATGCATGTAGAAACGCCGTCCAAATATCATATAACATGATTCTATCAACTGTAAAAAACAATGCCAAAGGGTGAGTGAGTGAGTATAGCACTCAACAGTTATCATAACAGAAACAGATAAAAAGAAATGAAAGCTATTGTGTTAACGTATGAAGTGTTCTTGTGGCCCAAAAGCTATGGTATAGCGGGCAGCAAGCAGTTCTCCATATGTCTCTTCTTTTAATAAACAATTCAAGGGAAAACAAAAACAACAAAAAAAGAGTGGAAGGGATACCGGCTTCATCATGGTTCTCCGCTCTTTATCTCTGCTACGTCTCCCTTTGCCTTCTCGCCCCCAGTAGAAGTACTGCTGTTAGCATTCACGCCAGTCAAAGCCTTCTCCAGTTCTCTAATCTTCTCCTTCAGTTTTTCGTTTTCCTTCTTCACATTCTCCAACTCGTTTCTTGCGGTCAAAACCTCTTCGTACCTGGGATGGCCGGATGCAGAGCTACCGTAGCTAACCCCTAACCCTCTCTCCGACCCTCCCGCTTCGCTACTAGCATACTCACCTCTTTCCCGTTCTCGCGAATGGTGGTGATTGTGCAAGTGGGCAAGGCCAGCAGAATCCTTCCAGCTGCTGCTACCGGGTGGCATGTGAGGCCCAGCATAGTAGTATTGCGAGCCGAAATATGGGTACGGGCTGTCGGATTCCCCGAGGGCGGGTGAGTTTCGACCGCTAGCACGGGAGCCAGAAATGCTACGGACGGAACTTTGACGGGACATGGGGATCGGAGCGGCACGGGAGCCGGCGGGTGCTGTCGAGGCGGTTGGGTCGCGTGCGGCGGAGAGGGATTGGATGCTGCTTTGGCGGGAAAGCGAACTGCCAGCCATCGTGCTGCCGATGGTTGCGGCGTTCGTGAGGGCTGTTGAGGCGTTCGAGGAGGTTCGACGGCTACGTGGAGAAAGGTAAGTGGATGGGTATGTGGCGGTGACGTCGTCCGAGATTGGGTGGGAGGTTGGAGAGACGGCTTGTTGGGCACGGAGGATGGAGAGTTGGCGGGTCAAACGGTTCACCTGAACGCAAGAATTACATATTAGTGATACGGAGTAGTATAAGGAGAAAAGAGTAAAATACACACAGCAGCTTCTTGCTCCTTCTCTAATTCAGCATGGATCTCAGCGGGTGAAAGTTGGCGGGGTAAACGGGTGGGACCAGGACCATTTCCAACACCCAATTCGCTGCCACTAATGCTACTGACACTTCTGATGCTTCCGCCTGGAGATGGCGGTTGTGCGAACGGAGGTTGGGTCAGAGGAGCGGGTGGAGGTAGCATTCTTTGTTCTGAGTGTCTACGAGATCCGCTGGGATCTCGAGCATCGGAGAGCGACGAGGACGGTCGGCGGACGTTGGAGGCGGCAGAAGCAGCAGCAGAGATTTGGCGCAGACGAGGAGACGGAGGAACGCCAGCCGGTGTGGAAGTTGGTAAACCGGTCGACGATGATGTTTGAGAGGGAGGAGTAGCCTTTTCGTCGGCTGTTGGGATAGTGGTCGTAGTCATTATGGTGGGTGTTCGACGCCTGGACGGATGGATGAATGGCCGACTAGCAGGAGAGCCAGCTAGTCGAAAGAAACGGAGGCCCTGTGATGTAATATATATCGATACGAAGACGGGAAGGAGTACGAGGGTTCGAGATAAACAACAGCCAGGGTCTGGTGGTTGGAAGAGGCGTGTTTCGAGGCGGAGAGCGAGCTGTTGGAGCTGGTTGGTTTGTCCGGCGCTCGTGCTGTTTAGCTTGTGCTAGGCCGAAAAAATTTGAAGTGAAACCGAGCAGGCTAGCCTTTGAGCCTATCCGACGGCAAGTAAGTGCTAAAAGTACCACTAGGTACTGCGGAGGACGGGTTGGGAGTAGAGGGGAGAGGAAGTGAATTGTTTTGGGAGAGCAGACGATGTTTGTTCTTCGAGAGGGAGGCTTGTTTGCTAGTTGAAGAGTTTTTGAAGTTTGTAACAAGCGCACAGATGCGAGATGCGATGAGGAGGGAAGACAAAGTTGCCGACGAAGACGGAAAGCAAACGGAGAAAACACCCCCAACAGACAAAGAACGGAACAACCAAGACTACTTATATACATACTAATACCCTACCGAAAATGTAACTTGTATACTCTCGTCAAGGTGGAGTTGGCAAAGAAAATCTAAGAAAGAGAAGCAAGATCTGCTAGTTGGTTTCGACTGCGGTCCCAGATAAAGTGTTCAGGGCCCGAAGGAATGCAAATATTCTTCTGTCTCGATGGTCGCCTGTCACATACCATCCACATATATACAAAGTACCAAGTCAGTATAGTATCTACATATCGTCACCGGTGCTACTGACTCGGAACCCTTTTTTTATTTTTTAAAGAAAAGTATATTATCAATCCTGCAAAAGCCAGCAAATTCGCTATTGTTATATGTACCCACATAAAAGTAGCGAGGGTGGTCGTCATCTCATTATTACTACTATTATTATCAAGGAAGCATCGAAGCAATAAATAGACCAAAGGAGAAAGAAACAGTAGAGGTGGTATTACAAGAGCCGTAGTCATGATAAAAACATGGGAGTAGATAATAGGAAAGGAAGATGCCCGCAGAAAAATATAAATAATAAAAAAACAAAATAAAGTGTCTAGGAAATGGAAAACGAATAGACAGGACGGACCAGGCAGTTTCAAACACCTCTACCTAGCAGGCAAAAAATATCAACAAGAAAAAAAAAATAAAAAATAAAGAAAGAGAAAGAAAAGGTGTACGTTTTTTGACCATCTGTACTGTACTACCGTATTACTTACTACTATATGATACTGGGCACCCACCCCGGCCTGATATGCAGCCAACCCAAATTTTTCTGCTCCCCAAGAAAAAAACCATATCACGTTCACATTTCCCCCTTTCGACGCAAAATTCCAGTCCAGGCACGCGACAGCATCTAGAACCCCAACCGCCCGTGTTAAAAGAAAGAAGAAGAAACAGGACGCCTCCCAAATAAAACTAAAAATCCAAACGGACAGAGCTGTCCCAAGCGCATAATTTCGGATTCCAAATTGTCCTTGCTCAAATTACTCGGCCTTGCTATTGCCATTAAGTCTTGCAGCCTGCTGTCTAGCCTCTTTGTCGATATTGACAAGCGTTTCCGCGGCTCTCGCCATCTGAACAAAATTGATGATTTGCTTACCAAAGCAAATTGGGAAGGTAAGGTACGCCATGGTGTAAATGAACGGTAGGATGGCGTCTCTGGCAGCGGATGGCGGTGGGAAAGAGAGAAGGTATAACGAGACGAAGTGTAACTCGTTGGCAGCGCAGAAGGTGAACAGGACAGTCTATTATAGGTATCAGAATTAGCATCTGTTGTTTTACGTCCGCAAGGGAAGAAGCATACTTTATTGGTATAGTACAAGTTCAGAATCTTGCTTTGCTCCTTATTGACGCTCTTGTGACTCCCGGCTCCTTTCTCCATCATGGCGTACATGTGCATGTAATGGCTTGCAAGGTCCAGCGACAGTAGGAACTGGAAGAGAATCTTCAGGCTAGGATGTTCAGGATACGCGGCGCTCAAGAACATGAGCAAACAGCTGGTTGTGCAACGATCGGTGACCATGTCAAGGACAGCGCCGAATTTCGTCGACTGGGAGAACTTGCGAGCGGCATAGCCATCGAGAGCGTCAAGGATGCAAGAAACACCGTAGAGGATGGTGCAAGTTAGCGGGTGGACGGGCATGTAGATCAGAGATATAGCTGCGAGGATAATGCGAGCGTAGCCTGTGGCGCACGCGGTTAGCAAGTGGAAATCTTGAATTTCTGGATGCAAAAGGGTCCTTACCAATGATGTTGGGTACAAAAAGGTAGACATTGTTGGTTTGTAACCATTTTGGTAGCGGATTTGACGGTTGCGAATGCGGCTGAGGAGATGAACCGTTGGACGGGCCGCCGTTGGCGACGACTTTTTGAGAAGCCATGGTTGTGAAGGCAAGGGAAGGTATGACGCGGATAAGGGATGGTGTTACTGCAGGAAGTTGCAAACGGGTTTAAAAGCTAGGCGTTAATTCGACAATGTTTTGTTGCTGAAATCGATGGTGGAAGGAAAAAGAATTGGAGTCGGGAGGCGTTATGCGATTTCGGGAGCAGTCGGATGCTGGCGAGTGAGACGAGACGGAGGGATTCGAGGATGCCGTTCGAAGGAGGGTGATTGGGATACGACGATGACGACGGTTAGGAAGCGGAGGTGGTGTCGTGTGGATGTGGAGAAGTAGCAAGATACTTTTATATAAAAAGCACCAAATATATACTAAAACGACCGACGCACTCTAAGTACTTTAGGAGTTATATGTATTTTCAGTAGTATGATATCACGATATGATAGTAGGATATTTATATTAATAATATTGGAAAGGGGATGATTCAAAGTAGACGAGAAGAAGAAGACTAAAGAGAAGAACAAGGAACGAGGAAGAAGAGCTAGCCTAGCCACGGTAAGCTAGTGTCAGAGATATCTCTCTGATCTCTTCCTATTAGCTTCTAAATTAACAGGAATATGTGAAGCGAACAAGACCAAGACGTAAGCCGGAAAACATGCTCTTTTGCCAATACCAAGATGTATATCATACTACATATAACTATAACACATCAATCAATCACAAGCCCGAGCAGAAACAAAGAGAAGAAGAAGAAGAAGAAGAAGAAGAAGAAGAAGAAGAAGAAGGGGGAAGCACTTTCGGAAGCTACCGCCTCCGTGCTGACTCTCTCTCGCGGGCCACGGGCCTTTTCACTCACCGAGACAGAAACAGGGGTGGGGGTTTGCCGGAGATCCCGCCCCGGGGCCATATAGCCAATGTGTCTACGTGGGGTGTACTGGGGAATACAGCCTCCCTGGAAGCGAGCAACGCAGGGCTGCACTCCGGGCGGCCATGAATTTTGCGACAAAGGCAATGAATCACAACCGTTAATAACCAGCAACCTCATGCAGGACAGTCCAGCAATAGCATCGAATGTCATTAAGCTACACAGCTAGCAATTTTTTTTAATTTTTAATTTACGTTATAGAAGTATAGTAGTACTAACATTATTATTATTCTTCTCACCAAAGCTATACTGAAGGAGCTGTTGCTTGGTGGTTCCGTCTAACGGCGTCCATCGATATAGGTATTATCCCACTAGCTGCTGTGGTGTTGGTGGGGCCTTCTTTCTTCTTCTTCTTCTTTCACGCTTGCGACTTGACACAACCAACAAGGCAATACACTCCTCGCAGACCTTCGACTTTCCATCTCTCTTAGCCTCCTTACCTTCAAGCCATCTTATCTCGAATCATCAACTCTTTCTCAGCCTCCCTGCCATGCCGTCCGCCCACCATGCCCTGGGCTTGACGGCCGTTATCCTCTGCGGCGAGGGTAGCGACCTGAAGCCCATCATATCAACCCACAAACTTCCCAAGGCTTTGCTGCCTGTCGCTAATAAGCCCATGCTGCAATACCCTCTTGAATGGGTACTCGATGCTGGACTCGATTGTAGGTTTTCGCCTAGCGTGGCTGTGTATTCATCGTATCAACAACCTTGCTAACAACAGCCCCTCGTCAGCCGTCGTTATCGTCTGTATCAAAGGTCAAGAACCTCCTATCCGATCTTTCGTCAAAGAAATATACGCCATTCGAGAGGCGCAGACCCCGGTATCCAAGAATACGAGACCGCTCCGTGAACCTGTCGTTGTAGGTGGCGCTCTCCCTGGTTCGAAGGCTGGCACCGCAGAGGTCCTACGTCAACCTCAAGTCTACAACCTTATCAAAAATGACTTCATGGTTCTGTCCTGTGACTCAATCTGTGAGATCCCGGCAGCTACAATCATCAAAGAATGGATGCTATTGCCGGATACCTTGGGAAACAGGACAGGTGCTCTAGGTGTTTGGTACGATGTTCAAAAACAGAAGGGAACTGGTTAGTTTTTCGTCTTTTGGATCTTCATGTGAAAGCGGGTGGCTTGGTCATTGAGGGCGATGTATTGAATTTTTTTTTTTTTTTTTTTTGATCCTTAGAACGGGACGTGATCCTCTCCGCACCAATTCCACGCTTTGATCTCGAGGCTGGACTCAGATCAGCTGAAGCGCGTACCGATCAAACAACTGAACTCTCATACCTCTTGCAAAACTTTGGCTCCCGGCTGGAAGATTTCAAAGATGATATTGTCTTTCGAAGATCGATTTTCAAACGCCATCCAAAACTCATGCTCCAGGACGGCTACAGAGATGCCTTCATCTACATTTTCCCCCATTGGGCCCTCAAGTTCATTCTCGCCAACCCTCGCAACAAGCTAAAGTCTATTAAAGACGACGTCCTATCTTGGTGGGCCAAAGCTTGCTGGCAGGGATCTGGATTGCAAGCCCATAATCTGGGATTGCTTCATATCCTAGAGGACAAGGATGAAGACCATGACGGTCAAAAGTCAGATGGCCTTAGCATGGCTAGCTTTCAAGAGGAAGAAGTCACAGGAACATCAATTGAGAATTTTTTGGGAATGAGCTCTATGAGGACATCCAGCTGGCCTGTCGCGGCGAAAGGGAGAAAGGAAATCAACACCCGAGGTTGGTTCCCAAACATGAATACTGCGCCATCACCGACAGATAGCCCGACTAGCAGCGATAGCCAAGATAAAGAGTTTCAAAAGATCAAGCTGCCGGCATACAATGGACTCTTCGTCCCAGGTATTGCAGTCTTCAAGCCGCAAATGACAATCACGCCTCTCGCTACGGCGCCGTTGATTAGACGAGTGGACACATTGACCCTCTATTTATCTACTTGCCTTGAGCTGGCTCGAAATACGATCTACAATGCGAATGCTATCCATTCCACCGCAACTGTCCACGAAAGAGCCAACGTTTCGAGTGTTGATAGTATGGTTGGTGCTGGCACTCGCATCGACGAGAAAACATTGATCAAGCGAAGCGTAGTCGGAAAGAATGTCAAGATTGGAAAATTAGCGAAGATTCAGGGATGTGTTATTCTCGATGGAGCTGAGGTTGCTGATGGGTGCAAGTTGGAAGGTTGCATTATCGGGCGATTTGCAAAGATTGGTGCGAATAGCTCGTTGACAGCTTGTCAGGTTGTCGAGGACGTTGAACTCCGCGAGAGAAGTAAGTCTTCTCTTTCCTGGCATATATATTTAGATATCCCGCTTACTAGATAACCTTTCGATACAGCCGTGGAGAAGGATCAATTGATCACACAAAGTTCTGACGAAAGCTTCAGCGAGGAGGAAGAAGAGGATATTTTCGGCACTGACGGTGGAACAGCCGACGCGCAGGGTGAGCCTTACGTAGATGATGATGAGGACGACGATGAAGATGAGGACACGGATGAGGACGAAGATGACAGGACGACTACCAAGTCAGTCCCTACTACGACTAAGGAATCCGTTGCTCCGATTTCTGCACTATCTAGGGGCCACACTGCTCAACCAGAAACTATTTCCCCGGCTCCGGTGTCCTCACCTAAAGAGGTAGTCGCTACCTCTAGTGTCCCAGAATCAACTACGGAGGCTGCCACTGAGGAAGCAAAAGAAACGAAGGAAGCACAAGAAGCACAAGAAGCACAAGAAGCAAAAGAGGTAAAGGAAGAAACAAACGAAACAAACGAAGCGGCAGAAGAAGAAGCTGTAGAAGCGGCAGAACGAATGGAAGAGGGTGGACCTACTGTCCCTTTCCTCCAGCTAGAACTTGAGGAGGAAGAAGAGGAAGAAGAGGAAGACGACTTTGAGCCGGAAAGTGACGAGAGCAGCTACTGTGATGAGGAGTACGACTCTCAATTCGAATCTGATAACGGGTTTGTCTCTGGTGACGACACAGGGAACCTTAGTGGGCCCGAGGAGGATGGCGGTCCGCTGAAGAGCCCGAAGAGAATGTCTCGAAGTTTTGGAGAAGAGATGACCAAGAGTATGGCGCAGATTGCCCAGTTGAACCTTGGAGGTGCGGATGAGAAAGTAGACGAGGAGGTCAGGCAGGCGATGAAAGATACGTTGCCCGACCCGGTTGAGGTTGAAGGTGCGGCTATGAAGATCGAGCACTCAGCTGTTGACGGCGAGGGTAAAGGGAACTAGGGATTTCTTTCTTCCAGCCGTTTCGGATGGAGACGGAAAGGATAAGATGTTTTCTTCTACTATAACATTGTTTCTGTGATGCTAATTCTTCATTTGCTTTATACCCTTAATCGCATTTCCCTGTCTGCGCTGCATACTTATATATCTCCCGTCGACATGTCGGCACGACCATCTTCTGTTCCTCCACGAAAGGAAGGGTCCTGTTTATATTTACTTTGCATTACTAGGATAAACAAAAGCTGTCTTTGTTATTGTTATTATTATTAATATAACATCGTGAAGGGCGGTGTCGCACCAATAAAAATATATTTATATTTATATTTATATTAGAAGTGGTGGTAGTGATGTTAGTAACAAGTGTGGCTAGTGAACAAGTGTGGCTGAGCCGGAGATTCCTGATTCGGCTGCCGATGAGAGTGAGGCCGTTCAACCTCCTATCAACAACCTCCTCCACACCCTCGCCCGTCAGTACGCCCAAACGTCCGCCCTCCCCAAGCCCCGGCCTTCATCGATATCGCTCCCAATCTATCGCCTTCATCATCTCTCTCGAACGGACTGTCGCCCGTCGCCTTTTTTGCCGTTCCAAAGACCCTGGAATAGCGCCAATTTGCTGCTAGAAGTGAGTGCGCGTGTTTGCCATCAGACACATACAACTACGGATATATCACTGCCGTTCCCATCGCGTTTACAGCCACTAAACCACATCGCGACTCCCCTGCCACAACCACCTGCCACGGCAGTCCTGCGTATTCATCACCTGTACTCGCCTGCTACGAGCGGCATCGCCTGCCAGGTTTGCTTTCACCGTAAACATCGGCACGCCCCGATATAAACAACACAATAACCCCCCTCCAATATAAATACTCAATAAATCACCACCACGGATAGGCTTTCGGCAACTATAGGCGGTCCGTTCGTCTCCCTCGACGGTCGGTCATGGCCACGGCCATATACCCCAAGATCAAGTTAAACACTGCGAAACCCCCGCTGGGAGGTATCGTGTCTAGTGCTTCGTCCACAAACCATGCGATCCCCCGCCCTTCGCCAACACCTTCAAAGACGCTTCCTTCCCCGACTATGACGACCTCCATGACTATGACGACCCCGGCGAACGGGACCAACTCTGCCGCTTCCAACGCGAGTAATGTTCGGACTAGCGAACGCAGACGGAACGTTCCCAATAAGTTTGGGTCTGATGCGAATGTGCACGCCAGGATAAAGAAGGATAGAGGGGCAGATGTTGATGAGGATGGAGATACTATTGTGCTGAACCAGCCGCCCAGAAAGGTATGTTGTCGTATTCTGTTGCAGCTACCTTGCCTTTTATATTGTATTTTTTGTGTGCGACCTTTTCTTTGCTAACAAAGTGTTCTTTTATAGAAGTTAAAACCTATGCCCAGAGGTATACCCACCGGTACACGTTGCATCCATCAAAACTCGCTTACGAAGTTGGTACTCACCATGCATCTTTTTTGCTTGTTTATTTCTAGTGATTACGACGCAATACATCCTCGATAAGTACAAGGACAAGCCGCCGTCGCTTACGCTACACATGCACCCGACACATTTCCGATTCGATCAGCAAGATGGAACGTTTAACTATAATAGTGCTATGAGGGTGCGAACACCAAAAAACGTCCACGCTGATAATTAAGGCCTTCGGTGTGAGGTAGCTTAGCTAACGGAGAGGGTTTTAACTAGAGTATTTTGGAATACATCGCCCAAGAAACAATACCAGCGGATGCGGTCGAAGTGTTTCGTGATGCCAGGATTCCGTTTTACGAAGGTACTTTTTTCTTCTTTCTTAGGGCACTTGATCATTTTTTGAGACAAAAGATAGAGACGCTGACGTGTGTGTGTTTGTACGTTTGTGCGCATTGGCAGGCCGACTCATCGTACATATACACGACCACCGAACCACCGCCAAAGACGCAGATGGCGCCTCCGTCAAACCCAAAAACAACCACCTCTTTTCATTAAACCGGTGGAACGAGCATCTTACACCTTCACCATTTGTACCGTATCCCGCACAAAAATCAACCGAGGTTAAAGAGGAACCTATTACAAATGGCGAAACGAAACCGATGGATATCGACACTAGTTCGTCGAAGCTTCCGGAAGATAACAGCAAACGAGTCTTCAAAACTGTCCTACATCCAACACCGGCATCCCTACATGCTGAAATATGCCTTTTAGCTATAACGCCCATTGTACCGCCTAAAGGGCGACATAACTCAGTCGCGCAAACCCCCGCGACGCCGGCTTCGGCTCATCCTCTAACAGTTTCAACGGCGCCCCCCCCTAAACCGCTACCAACGATATTGAATGATAAGACAGCATTGACGTTTGAAGCGGATTATCTATTAACCACAGGACCTTCGTTAGTACTAACACCAGCAGAATCGCCGGAACATGCGAGTGCTATATTAGAAGCTTTAGCGCACCCTCTACATTCGCGGCCTGTTCCGCCGAAGAAGACGAGGAAGAGGACGGTTAAGGAGATGGCAGTGGATGAAGCCAAGGCGGCAGAAGAGGAGAGGTTGATGTTGATAATGGATGAACGTCATCAAGCTTCTGCGATTGGAGCTACTGATGATGGACCGGTTGGGAGTGGTGGGTTCGAGCCATCGTTCAAGAGATGGAAAGCACTCGAGTCAATCAAGCAGAAGCATGCGGAAGAGAAGCTCAAGAAAGAGCAGGAGAAACTTGCGCAGGCGGAGAAAGATAGGCAGAATGCGGTTAAAGACCAGCAACTGAGAGTCGCGTCAGAGCCTCAAACGAGACCGCCAACGGTGGCAAGCACGCCGACGCAACAGTCACCGCTTGAAGGTAGGGGGACTTTGAGAGATATCATCGCGAGAGGCGGAGCTACTCAATTGCATCTCCAGCAACAGGCGGCCGCGCGTGAACAGGCTGTGCGCGACCAGATCGCGCAACGAGAGCAAGCGCAGGCCCAAGCTCAAGCCGCGAGAGAGCAAGTAGCACAGGCACAAGTACAGGCAGCGCAAGTGCAAGCTGCTCAGGCAGCACGCGAACAAGCGAACCATCAAGCACATGCCGTACAAGTCGCTGCCCAAGCGCAAGCGCAGGTTGCGGCGCAGACACCTACAAGCGCGCCTCAACAGACGTCAGCTCCACAAGGCAGCCCGATAGCCGCTGCTTCATCGCCTTACGCTCACCAAGGTTCACCACCAATGCAATCGCGAGCGTCAAATCACTCGTCGCAACCAGGATCGCGGCAACAATCGCCACATATGTCGACTGTTCAGTCCATTCAGCACCAGCACAGCCAACCAATACCAAATTCTCCGGCAATGCACGCTTCGCCGATGATGAGAGCGACATCACAAGCCATGCATAGTTCTCCAGCGATGAACCAGGGAAGCCCATTGGCTCGCAATATAGCCATGGTCGGTGGCCAGCACATGACCCCCGCTCAGCTTGCGGCTCACCAGATGATGATGGCAAATGCCAGGAACCAGAACGCGATGAATATGGCGAAGAACGCCGGGCAGCATATGCAAGCAACACCAGAGCAGCAAAAGGCTATGATGCAGCGCGCGTTTGTGCTACAGCAGCAACAGTTGTTTAGACAACAACAAATGCTTGCAAACCAGGCGGCGCAGCAGCAACACCAACACCAACAGCATCAACAACAGCAACATGCTATGATGGAAGGTATGGGCGGTGCTGGCGGTATGCATCCTGCTATGGTAGGGAGAGGGTTCATGGGTGGTGTAGCCAATGGCGGGATGCACATGAATGGCATGATGGGGAACGGTATGCAGATGGCTATGAATGGGTATCCGCAGATGATGATGCAGAATGGGATGGGCGGTGCTGGTGGGATGCAGATGGGTATGATGAATGGTGCTGCTTTGCAGGGTTACAATCCTGCACAGATCAATATGTTGATGGCGGCAAGAGGGAGGGGTCAACCGCCGCAGGGTCAGTGAAGGATACTAATTTAGTTTCTGTTTATGTTTTTATGAGGATCTGCTTTTTTCATGTCCATTTTGATATCTTTTTCTTTCTTTTACTATGCTTGCTTGCGTGTGAAAGGGTGCGGAATCCTAGGAGTCTCTGAAGCTGTTTTCCCCCCCGCATTTACTTTTCTATTTCATGTTTTATTTTTGTTCGAAAGGGTTTGAGGTTTCATTTTTTCGGATGCACCCAAAAAGAAAATTTGATATCTATGATACCGCATGGATCTTTCTTTTTGTTCTTATTTTCTCCCCTTAGGGTTTGTTGCTGGATATAGTTGCTACTGGTGCTTGTTATTTCTGTTTTTTTCTTTTTTTCTTTCAATTCTTGTCTTCATCATTTTTACTCTTTATTTTGGTGTGTCTTTGTATATACCACCCCGGGTTTTGCTTTGTTTTCAACGAACTTTGGTATTGAACAGTTTTCGACGCATGGAAATTCCTTTTTTATCTTTCGCTTTTTTGCACTTGTTCTTCCTGATCTCGTTTCGTTTTTGCACAAATATGGGTTCAAACTTTGGTTCCCTTTTTTATGTGCAGACTTTTGGTTTCTTTTTCTTGCAAGCTATTCCTTTCTATATATCTGTTTCCGTATCATCGTCGCGGCGTTATATGCACTATTTGTCTTTCCCTCTCCTTTTCGCTCTATTCCCCTAGCTACTGCTCTCATACTAGTTTCTCTTCTTCGACCCTCTTATCCAGAATTCTTCTACCCCTATTCCTCCATCTGAGCCCTCTTCTTCCTCTTCCTTTTTTCTTTTATTTTATGTTCAAAATACATAATATATATTCACCTTTGTATGTCGACCTGTGCGCTAGCGGAAAGGACAAAATTAATGATTTTCTCTTCCAAATCGTAAATTACCATGGCCCCCCCCCGCCTCGTTTTTCTCTTTTCTTTCTTTCGACGAGATATACGGCGACAGTAAACGGGCTGCAAATGTCTTTTCCGTTTCCCCTTGTTTTATCATACACGTTTCCTTTTTCGGTGTAGTTGTACTCTTTATCTTAGCTTTTAGCTCGATCTGGGAGTTCATGCGAATGGATTTAAGATCTTTGATACTTAATTGAAATATAAATCACGAATTTTACGCAGCGCTTTTTGTGAATTTTCGACCGGGTGTGTTGGCTTCTAGGTTGATCTTTAACTTTCTTTTGTAGATATAGAACAGCTCCGTTAATCAATTGAATACTTCCTGGGGTACAGCGGATTCTAAATGCACGTAATTGCATCGCGGCTTGCATGTCATCCCCGGCCGTTATAGCTAAGGACCTATTAGCCTGCCAAATTCGCAAAAACAAAAAACAAAAGCTTCGTGGGACCGCCTTCTTTTCTCCACGATGCAATGTGACAAGGCTTCGTGATTTCAACGAAAAGTACTTTTGCGAAAAGAAAAAAGGAAAGCTATGACTCCACTATGCAATGAAAGCTGCAAGCAAGGAAGAATTTGTGACGATATATGCATAGGTCGAAGTGTGATATCTGCGCCAGGCCAGCATTATGAGACAGGTTGGGTATGGGGAGCGCTAGTCGAGTTGGGTAACTATAGACCTCATGCAGCGCCAGGGCTACCAACCAACACATTTTAAGGTACCAACGTTGTTAAAAAAGGTAGAAGTGATGGGGAGGGATCAGGATGTATACATCGAGTTCACAGGAAGAGAAGAGATGAGCGATTCGGGTACAGAGGGGATCAAGAAACAAGACACGGTATTCAAGATTTCAGAGTTGACATTTCGTCATATCAATGGTATTTCCAGAATGCAACAAAGCTGAGGTCCTGAGCGATACCGTAGCTAGAGTTACCACGCGCACATTATTATGGACGTTAATATCTTGGATTTAGGACTCTTATACATGCTTCAAGAGAAATTGATATATGATAGAAAGTATTGTATAAGAAATGCGGAAATTTTGTCATTCAAGAATTATGTCCTCCATCTGCCCGAATGGCTTCTAAACCATCCCTTTTCCAATGCTGTGCCACATAAGATTGTCTTATGAGAACCTCCGTTGAGGGTTTCATATATCGGTCAAAAGGCATAAACTAAGCTCGTTTAACTATGGGGTCCACCAGTACCACCGCAGCAAGCTCCGTTTCTGTCATGGTCGCGAGATGTCAGTCTTCCTTCTTCAACGAAATTTAGATGTGAAGGGCGCTTTGGGGTACCGCATACCGATTGTTTTCTCTAAGCAGTGCGTTAGCTCTCTCGCGGTTCCAAATCGCCACCGCGTGCGCGAAATTCGCATTTTCGTCTGGTGTTTGGGCCTTGCAGGACCCGCCAAAACACCAACAGTCGTTAACGCCACATGTGCAATCTCCACCTTTGCTGCATCGGCAAGAGACCTTGATCTCGGTGGTTGTGTCTTGAGCTTGGGACATATTTAGTTTTGGAATTGAAATCTAGAAAGATAAATAGTTAGATAAAAAGTTGATTTGGAAGAGAATTGCGATTAGGCTAACCTGTGGGAAAGTTTTGCGATTGCAAAAGAATAGTAGTGTTTTGATTGAATAGATTGAGTGAACTGATTAGATTGATGATTGTGATTGTTCTGGGGATTTCAATTTTCATCGAAGTGGAATCGAGCCCGTTTTATAGACATTTCACCTTCATATTGAATCGTTCAGCACAATTATGATACCGCCATCTACAGCTTCGATTATTAAACCATGTTGATACAAATCCTTTCCGTTCGCGAATTCCAATCAGTCCATTTCGCGTTTTGATAATCTCTCACAGATTTGCAAGGCTGTCGAAGCCGTCGAAGTATACCCTTGACAGTCACGACATCACCAAAGGTCGATACGACACAACGCATGTGTTACCAATATGCAACAGATGCTATTGATATCATCCAGAAAAAGCCTCGTGAAACTGATTCGTCAAAGCGATACATGCATCTACCGACCAATAAAAAAGATGTAAAAAAAAATACTTCCAGGCCCTACATATACGCTAACGGCTGATGTAGAACTGAAGTAAGGGTGTGGGTGGTGCAGGACAAATATTTGTGGCAAGTTGTAAAGCACTGTACGTTCCTGGACAAAACATGCATATTGAGTGAATTGGCGACATTGTTACCCACCGTATACATTATAGCGAGAAATAATTAAGAAGGAGGCCCCTGGTAAGCTCGAGCCGTAGCCGTACTTTGTGGGAACTCGGCTAAGCTCAATGAAAGTTAGGACGAAACGTCAAAGGGCTTACGAGTGACTTTCAGCGGTCGATTGTGAAGTTTCGGTCATGTGGGATCCACGTACAGGTACATGCAGAGAGCTCACAACCTTTTTTTTTTTTTTCCATGTCGCATGTCCATTCCATGCGGTTTGCTTTGTAGCCTGAAAAACGTCGGCCATGAGCAATCATGGGGGAAAAAAAATTTACGCACTTCCATGAGCTGGCGCCGGATGCAAGTGGGTGTGGAGAAGGTGCAGCACTGCTGGTAAGTGAAAAAATTGTGTTTCGTTCCTTCTTCCACCTTTCGTTTCTATTGAAATAGAGAAGCGACCTGTAGTTTATTTTTGTACCCTGTCAGTCGGAGAGTTTCCTTTTTACAAACAATCAAATCAGTTTTCAAATCATGATCAATTCAACTTTAACCAGAAGCTTCGAAAGACCAAACATCTTCTAAGTCAGTTAATCGCAGACATACTACTTCAATACGGAGTTTGTATTTGGCTGACTTGGTTCCGACAAGGCTCGAAACAAACCTTGGCCTGTTAGAGCGACCTGCATGCAGAATTTGATATTTTCCTGACGTAATTGGTCAAGAAATCTCCTTCGATACCTTGGACCTCAAAGTAGATCATGAATTTCTGATCGATCTCAATGCGAAGCCTCGCGCTGGTCTGTGCATGCATCTATCACATCAGTCATAATTCAACGGCGCCATGAGGCTTTTTGCAGCTTGCAGTTAATGCATCATACACAATGCAACGTGCGTTTGTGCTAAACGATGCCATCGTATCTCCTAAGATTATGTACCAGAACATTTGGGTTTGTCCGAGGAGTTTAAGGGAGTAGCTGTTAGTTTGATCTCGTATCGAAGAAAAGTTATCGGTAGATAACGTCGCAAATCGTTTCTATAAGCGCTTGAAAGTCGAAGTGGTGATTGTTTGTGACGCTGGATGTACGTCGAATAAGCAGGACCCAATTTAGAAAAAAAAACATCTCAGCCGTAGCAGTCGCTTGTAGACGACCAAGCCGATTGCCAGATATGAGTCGATCTTCTATATTCAAATTCCGACAGATTGGTCGATATTTTCCAGCCGCTCTCTCTCTGAGTGTAGCTTGCTCAAGATAATGCATCATAGATCAATTGATTGGCCGTCTATGGCTGGAATTATGCACTCCAGGAAGCTCGATTGACCAAGCTGCATCGTTTTTATTCGCTCCTTGACAACCGTGTACTGTCTACACATATCAACGCAGGCCCGGGGGAGCTCACAATGTCGAAACATGTGACACCGTACGTGAAATTATATCTAAGTTTGATTGGACTTCTAGCGCGTACTCCTTTATGCAAATTTGTCGAAAATTTATCGGCTGAGGACCCCTTCTCCCTCCCGGGGATACTCAATGGGCTGACACGCCTTCTTGAAATTGACTAGCCTTCGGGTTAACCGACATGTAGTGTAGTGGTCTCTGAAGGAGGTTGTCTATGAGCGCATACTTATCATTCGGTCAGCGACGACATGAAGCCGCGTGGGATTATAAAACTTTTCCTGTTAGAGGTGCAATTAGGTCGCACGAGATAGAACACTGCAAGTTAGATTCAGAGTATATCCGTGCTGCTTGCCTTAGTCCAGTGGTGGCCAATGCATAAACAGATAACAAAAACCTCGATACTTAACTCGACAATGCCGTCTCGATATCTCATGCAATGCAATGGCGCGACAGGAGCCATCTTTTGGAAGTATAGATGATCATTACAATGCAGCAAAAACGCGAGACAATTGGGGATCTTTGAGCTGCGTGTGGGTTCTTTTTGATGATGAGTCCATGTTGTGGAGATGCTGCATTCCTCGCGATTGCATATGCGAGTTGAAAGATAGATATCACACGCTGACGTTTCCTTTGGAATCGCTGGGACTTTCTGAGTTCGCAGTCAGGCCGGGGTTTGCAATTTATCGCTTTTAATCAGGCTTCGTTGCTGCCTAGCTTCTATAATCATCGCCGATTGCTACCAGCTTTGAAGATTACACCGTTGTTATTATAAAATATCGGCAAAGGGATACATCAATACGTGGCTCTCTGGTCAGACGATGACATGGTATGTCGATGGTAACTCCCTGGACATGTTCTATTGCATCGGGCCATGATATCGAGTCTCAATCTAGCATTTTGCGCATTACTATTTGTGGCAAGGAAGGAAGAAAGCTCGGTTTTAGTTGGCTTCTGATGCGTAGCGTCAAACGGACAAAGGCCGATGGTTCTTCCATGTATCTGTATATCTCCAATATTATGGATTGCATCAATGGATCGAGTTCAATGCTAGAAGAAGACGAAGAAGAAGAAGCAGATAGACGGCACAGCAGTGAAACCATTTGTCTTTAAGGTTGATGATGAAAAAACTGTCCGCAGAAATTTTATCAGCGTTAATGTTGAAATGACTTGGTAGAGCTAGAGATAGCAAAAGTATTGAGAATTCCAATCACCTGGCACAATGTTTGAATACTTACGAATGCATTCTCAAAGCTCTGCGGTTATTCGAAACCCAAGATCCTTAGTGCCGCGAGCTGGACCACAGTACCGATGATAATACTTTGGCTCTCAGACAGATACAGAGACATTCTATAGGCTACTTCGCTCCCAAGGCTTTTCGCTGATGCTAGAGAGACGTTCCACCTTTGAATCCATAAGCGATTATTGCTGTGTATGTGCCTATCTGTAGCCAAACTTGGAGCGGAAGCCGCCCAGATGAGGGCCTGATGCTTGTGTTGCTGCTTAATATCCAACAGCGAGACTGACTGAAGTCTCACTGCACAACTTTAACCTCAATTGACACTGCTAATGATATTTCAGTACAATGATCATATAACCAAATACCCACATCTCGAAAATCATCTCAGTACCAAATCGAGGTCAATACGTTGGACTCGACTTAGATTTGTCGGCATCGGTTCGAGCCCTGCTGGATAGGTCGATATGGCGCGACGCGAGTTTCACTTCACCAAAGCTAGCGCGACCATAGCTGCCACCAACATCTCATGAACATATCGAGTACTGCCATTAGAAAAATTGTTGAAACAAAGCATTTTCGGAAGCTCGAAACGACGCAGCTTCGGCATACCGAATTCGATATATTTACCATTCGGCATCTCTTCGATAACACAAGAATGCTAAGCCTTCCGGTTCCCCATTTACTGGTTCGTTTATTAGGCCTGCTGGCTCCGCCTCGTTGTCAACCTTTCTTTCGTCCACGCAAAAATACAACGTGAAGGATTGATTGCGTAGCCACGGATTTTGCTGAGCGCAGGAGGGGAATCTTCAACTACCCTTCCATGTGCCTCCCCAAAAACCATTCAGAACCAGAACAATGTTTCGGATTTCAAAAAGGCAGGTTGGAAGATCGAAAATCCGATCCTCCTAACTGAAGGTACAGTGTATAAGCCCAGATCGAATTTTAGGAAGGATAATGTCTTTTTTTTGATTTAGAGCTAACGTTAACGATAACGATAGAGGCAGAAACACGAAGATATTCCTCTTCGAAAGCCAAAAACGAAGGATTGCGAACGGTATCCAAAGGATCAACACGCTGAAGAAAAAAACGTAAAGAGACCTGTATCCAGAGAGCTCAAAGAAAATCGATGTGACCCAGCTCGACGAGAAAGAAATGCCCAAATACCATCCAAGAAATATACATTAGAAGAATCGCTGGAACGTGGAAACAAAACTGCAGGTAAAAGTAGAATTCCAAAAAGCAAACCTGTGCTAAATCTGACGAAGTTAGAGGGGCCGTTAAACGCTGACGTCAATTGATTGAAACCGAAGACACGCAGAGCAAGTATAATCGAAATAAACGCCTTCCCAGAGCGAATCCCGCACGTCACATTAATAATAGAAAATCGCAATTGACAAGAGGACAAAATTTGTTTACTTGTGAATATGGAAGAAGAAGAAGAAGAAGAAGAAGAAGAAGAAGAAGAAGAAGAAGGAGAAAAAGAAGGAGAAAAAGAAGGAGAAAAGCCGATACCGAAATATACTCGAACAAAAGAAAAGAGGCAGGCCCAAATATTCATCAACAATTGTCCAAGGAGCTGATCAGTCGATTATAGCGACCGAGAGCAGAATATATCGTTACACCAACTAGCCTAAGTGCAATTGGCTACTGCCAAGTGGGATAGGCATGGCTCCCGTTGTGATATGGAGCTGGTCGTCCTTGGGCGGGTCCGTGATATGAAGCTGGTCGTCCTTGGGTGGGTTCGTGGTGGGCAGGCGGAGGATAGAAATTGCCATGCTGTTCGGTGTGGTAGCTAGAGCGATTACCCGGCGCTTGTCCGTAAGGCGCCTGATGGCCACGGGCCGGCTGCACTGGCTCTCCCAGAGCGTCTGGGCCATGTGGGCCCTTTGAGAGCCCTTTTTTATACTTCATCTTCCTGGGTTCATTGTAGCCCATGGTGAAAGGCTGAGCCGCTGGAGGATGATTTGAAAACCCACTGGCATCGAGATCATCGCACAAGCCCATACGGTAATAGTACGACATCCAGATAATGTTTTCATGCATATCCTCCGGTTTTAGCCGACTAGATTTCA
This sequence comes from Dactylellina cionopaga, assembly GCA_036971295.1. Taxonomy (NCBI): domain Eukaryota; kingdom Fungi; phylum Ascomycota; class Orbiliomycetes; order Orbiliales; family Orbiliaceae; genus Dactylellina; species Dactylellina cionopaga. The sequence continues at coordinate 1,290,851 of JAJTTY010000002.1, read as the reverse complement.
TCAGATGCTCATATATATGCCCGAGCTTCAAATCCCACAATATCTGGTGATCGTCGTGGTTCACAACATGCCTACAATTTGGAAATCCACAGGTCCATGACGTTGGCATATTTCCCCATTCTCGTCGATCAAGGCTTCTTCCCTGAGGTGGGTTAAAGTGCGAGTCGACATGTTCTAGCCATTCGTCATGGCCATCAGCTCGAGCCCCGCAATTCACCCAGTGGAAGATACACCTCTTGCCCCGTTGGACATAGTGTGGCGGGTCGAAGTCAGGATTGGTAAAATCGGTGCTGATATCGCGAGACGTCTGCTCGGAAAACGGATTACTGTTGGATGAAGGGTAGGAGGAGTGCGAGTATCGGCTATGGGTCCCAGCTGCGTGCAGAAAATTCTGGGTAAAAGCGTGAGTTGCTGGAGCAATACTTTAGTTAACCATTCATCGAAACGAGATCTAGATCCTAGGAAACCTACAACCGGGGAAGTTATCGTGAGCCGCAGAATGAAGGGAATCTAAGTCATCTTCCATTTCAAGCTGTGTCGGATAGAAGTAGTCTTGCGCAGCGCCTGGTTGGTTGAAGCCTGCATAGCGAGCGTCATCAGGATCATCTGAGAAAGGGCGGGTATGTCAACATCCGAAACTACTTTGTTCAGTGGTAGGCGGCTAACTTACTCCAGTACGACATTATAGAAGTCTAAGAAAAGAGTGATTAGGAAATTTGGGTCGAGTTCGAATGATACAGCAGAGGTTGAAGAACGAAAACAGCTTTTTTCAAAGACCGGAGAAAGAGCTAGCCATCGTCAATATATATCTCAAACTCGGACTCAGCCAGAACGGAAGCTAAACTGCTCTAGGGGTGGGGCCGGGCCAGCAAGTCCGCCTTATTGTAGAAACAAAACGAGGAAAAAAAAAAAAAAAAAACGGCGGCTTAAAACTCACGGACAAGGATGGTCGAAGGGCTGACCGGACCAAGTGTCGCAACTAAACCCAACCAGGATTGACTCATGAGATGCGTACAACAATACATATTGCAGTCCGGAGCATGCGATTCGGAATTCCAGGATGAGCTTGATCATAAGCGTGACGAGGTCCAACCAGATAGCAAAGATGTCATGATAGCGACGGGCGAAGGCGAGATTGTCTCTCGCTTGCAAATTCGAATACGAGCAGGCCTCAGCTGTGCGGCCTGGATTCGAACTCTTCGTCGCGATCTAGATTTTACAAATCTTCCGAGCTACCGTAGGATCTGGTAGAAAATAGCACCAACTCGAAATATTCCTCACTAGCTATTTTCTTCCCTCAATCCTGTTCCTGAATTAGATGTCAAGCTATTGCATTGTTGACTACAGTACTCAACCTAGTCCTGCCAGGCCTAAGGCCTACAACACAATAATGTCCACCCCCAGAAAACTTGTGCAACTAGATATCTCTTGTAAGCCACAGGCCTGAACCGTCAGCAAATCGTTACGAGAGTGCTCTCCGACGTCGACAGCAGCTGAAACATCGCGGCCTTGAAGAATGCTGCCGGACCTGCACTTGACAATATTACATATGCAAACTAGGAAATAGAAACCACCACTCATCGACGCATCGATTTTTCAAGAACTCCAAGGTTTGATGGGTCATTCGAAGCAGCCCATGCGAGTCCGTGCGGTCTCTGCAGAATACATCGGTATACACCTGCAAGCTCCTATTGTTCCAAGAAATTTAAGATTTCTTGTGCGCGTCCTTTCTCTTATTCTTGTTAATCTTGTCCCCTCTTGTATTTTCTTTCAAATGATTTTTCTTCTTTGATATGAACTGTCAACTGGCACCTTTGAGGACGTGCATCTTCCAACCGAAGGATCTAAAATACCACAGCCTTGCTCACGACGTCACGTTTTATACACCTTTAACAAACAAACCCCCTTCCTCCAAAAAAAGAATTTGGCCAACCAGCAAACATCTTTCGGAACCGCCTCGACTCTTTTCGAGCGCCACTTTTACATTTATTTCACCGTCGGATGCAATTTAACTTCAGGGACTTTGCATAAACATTTTACTCGTTGTGCATGATTATCTCAAGCGCAGGGCGATATAGCATGCATCTATGACCGACATAGGGTTACGCACACAGACTCCGTCTAGGATCCAAACCACCAACTAGACATAACCCTTCGGTATGGCTCGTCATAGGCCGGGTGTTTACGTGTGCACTCATTTCCGGATATGCAAGTCCACGTTGATGATTTATATTTTTGTAATGAAGGAATAATCCAATTGAAGATGGTAAAGGTTTTTTTGGTTTATCTTTTATTTCTTGGTTTTGGTTTTTTGGGGGGTTTTTTTACTAACCGCGATAACCGTCTCATCGTTGAAAAGATCGCACTCGCGATGCTTACCATTACTCAAATTATATATGTAATGTATGACGGAGTTTAAAGAAAGGTGCTAACCTAATGGGGCTTGCCGCGAAGTTAATGGCTATCTGAGAATAATGACTATCAGAAGAAAGAAAGAAAGACATAACAAATAGGAAGAAAGAAAGAAAGAAAAAACTCCATTTACTTTTGCTCTAAAAAGAAAAAAAAAACCGAATTCGAAATACATCCGTCCCAAAAAAAAGATGTGAGATATGAAAATAGAGTGAACGGGAGGTTCTCGTGCATGATAGATAGCAAACTATCCCCCAACTGACAAATAATTTAAATCGGTAAGAAAACGAGACGGAGAAGTAGAAAGAAAAAAAAGGATATTATACACAAGAAGCTGTCGTTTACCAACCAACTAAACCATCCACCCGCTCGACCTTACCTATACGTAACAACTGATCTACCATCTAAACATGGGAATATACAATCCTGAGCATTCGCATCCTCCTTTAATCTTCCAACCTTAATGAACCCTCCCCATCTTCCACATTCAAGCCTTCACCGCCCCCTTCACACCCCCTTCTGCAAGCACCTTGGCAACTTGCTTAACAACCTGCCCGCTACCCCTACTGCTAAAAATGCTCATAATCCCAAAAACACAATAAAACAACGCCAACGGATACGCCACCAACATTCTCATATCCCTAACCCTCAGCACGGCGACAAACATTGCCGAACTGCTATACGTGCACCATCCGATGGCCACTGCCGTCACCAAGAACCCGACCATCCCGTCCATGGGTAACCGCACGCCGAAGAACGATGTGATCACTAACGGAAGCAGACAGTATCCTAGAATCGAGGCCGAGCGGATGTAGTTTATGCTGATGCCCGGGAGGGCCATGAGGTTTAGGATTAGATGAAGGGAGATGGAGCCGAGGAGAGCGCAGCCGTAGATGTAGCCGAAGTGGACTTTGCCGGACTATATGTTTCATAAGATTAGTTAGTTATTTTGTTAGATAGATATAGAGGGCTATCACGGTTTCGGGAAGGGTATGGACGTACTAGAAGTAAAAATGTACCAAACATAAAGCAGAACAGTATCGGTCCCGCGAGATCTGAATCGTCCATGATGTGCTGGTCCATCGACGCCATCGGGTTCAACACTGCCAGTGTCTAATCATTCTTCATATCAGCAATGCATTAATTCATTCATTCATTCATCCCATTTCTACCATCTCTTATCCAATTCAATCCACGCAACCCCCCAGAAAAGACGTTAAGGAAAAGAAGACCACAAACCTTCATCTTAATATGCCCAAAATTAATCCCTAATTCCTCTAACAACGGCAGGTCGTCACCGTACCCACCGGTCCCAAACGCTGCCAACAGACCGGGTTGTAACTGTCGGGTAGAATCTACACCCCCGACACCCGGCGGCGCGCCGAACCCCGCCTGCGGCATGCCATAGCTCGCGTATGCGCCTTGCGCGGGTGTCGTGTGCCCGGATACTCGTCCTGTGGGGTCGCCGTACGAGCTGCTGTAGAATTGGAGGTTTTGGGCTGCAGAGTTGGAGCCGGAGGGCCCGCCGCCGCCGCCTGTGTTGCCGTAGGAGTAGCCGGCGTTGTATGCCATGATTTCCGGGGTGGTGGTGGTTGGTTTTTGGGGAGGCTGTGGTTGTGGTTGTGGTTGTTGTGAAGAGAGGGAGGACAGGAGGGAGAGGTTAGAAGGAGCTATGCAACGTGAAGCTACGTCTATTCCTGTTCGGATGCGTAATTGTAATTTGGGCTTTCGTGGCTACAACGGCAACACAGCATCATTCCAGCACGTGCCACTTGAATGCTTCAAAGCTGATATTTTAAAAGACGAAGACTACGGTTTTGGATAAAACTGCTTTAAGATGATATAATATTTATATATTTAACTTGTGCTAGCTAACTGCTTACCTAGCTAGGTATGCTGGTGTAAATATGTAATATGTAGATTTCAAGCTCCTCGAAAAAGCAGAGAGCAGCCCCACAGACCCGCGAACGCCAATATACCTTCCCGAAACTACGTAGAATGAAGTGGAACAAAAAAGAGATAGATAATTATGATAGGCCCCTTGGTTTACTTTTTGGGAGGAGCTTCCTCGGTTTCTGTAATTGTCGTGGCCTCGGTCAATATAGATGTGTTCTCCGTATTGTCATCGGGACCGGTATCATCCGCTTCATCATCTTCGACCAGTTCCGCATTACGATACCACCTGAAATATCACACGTTAGCTTCTTTTCTCTGCACTATGCTTTTCCATAGGTAATTATGCAAATTCGAGATATACCTTCTTCGCCTTGTATACGCGCTCCAGCTATCCGCACCTCTTTTCCCACTCCTCCACTTGTTGTCGTAATATACCCACCCGTTCCCTTCCTTCTTCCCTTCCTCTTCACCCTCTACCTGCCACTTATGCCCGTTCACCCACTGCCACTTCATTCCGTTCTTCGCTTCCGGCAGTTGGAACTCCTCCATGGGAGGACACGCGCTCAGATGTTCGTCCGTCCACGCCGGCCGTTCGTACGCAAACAAGCTCGATGTCCACCCGACGCCCAACCATCGCCTTTGATTTTCATATATTGAGAACGTAAACCGGACGCCGGGAGCTGTTCCGCGATGTTGGTTCAGATTTCCCAATGGCGAGGATTTATTTTTAAAATGCGATGCCACAATAGATGAAGGGGTACGCTTGTGCGAGAGTTTATCCTCCGAACCTTTTCTCCCTTGGGAATTTCTAGGAGGCAGCGGTGGTGGTTGTATTTCTTGCGGCGTAAGATTGAGACCCGTAATTCTTTCGCATATATCACGAACCATGGCTGACCGCCAAAGAATTGTTCTAGTGACTCGAGCGGGACGGGAGTGCCAAGAAAAGAATGTAGTTCCTACAAACATGATGACTCGGCGTGAGGTGATAATGTGGAAAGGTGGCATGCAGAGGCCTATCCAGACCGGGGAGACAAAGAGAATACGGATGAAGAGGGTTATTAAAGTCGGCCCCATGGTGGCGGTAGTGGGAGACTGTCCGACTGAGAGGAAGGCCGCGAGACTGGAGAAGGGTTCGGTGAGAATAGTTAATCGGGCGGCGAGGAGCTGGAGGGTGTCAAGGATGTCGTCGAGAGAGGGATGTTCCTCCTCTAGAAAGGCTGTTAGAGCTTCTTCTCAGCTAAAAAGTGGTATAGAGCTTCATACTTTTCCCGTGATTACGAGCAAACATGCCGAGTGCTAGAACTAGCACTACAAGAACGTTTCCAAGCCATCGTATTACTAGGTCACCGTAGAGGGTGACAGCCCAAAACGAAGCTACGAGCAGAAAGCTCTCCCTAAAGCAACAACAACACGATAAGCGATGATGTCATGTTAAAAACATCGATATGCCCAGGTATATCTACAAGATAGATCGAGAGCAATAGACAGAGAGCATACCAAGGGTCTTCGGTCGTCCAAGTCAGTAACCCGGCTGCCTGGTTTGCAAACTTGGCGTAGGGGTATATCTGCGAGAGCGCCTTCGTGACCTGAGGCGGGGTGCTAACGAGCAACGGCGACTTTTGGAAAACTTGGTGATAAGCGGCTCGCTCTGAAGGAGCCGGCGATTTGGAGAACGGTGCGATGGTAGGTGGATTCGGGTCGTTAGAGGAGGAGGACGCATCCGGGGTGGTAAGGTAGCTGCTGCTGGCGCTTGCGCTAGCTCCACCCGAGGAGGAAGGATTCTGGTTCGGAGCACTCATGTAGGATAACCAAGGGGTATCTGCGACGTGAACATTTTCGATAGGACGAGTTGGTTTTGGAGGGTTAGCCCTGAGTCCAAGCAAAGGGGAGTCTCTAGCAAGGGATCTGGGGATGGTTGCGATGTCAAGCTCAAGATCGATATGGTGGTCGATACGGTGGTTGACGTTGTGATGATGGTGGTGGTGGTGAAAGTGGGTGACCGCCACATGCTTGGAAGTCGCGGGCTTGCACACAACCGCAGCCGGGGCTGGGACAGCGGGCACCATGACCACCATTTGCGGGAAACCGACAAATCGATAACAACAATAAGAAAGAAAAAGAAGTGAGAGAGTGAGAGAGAAAAAAAGACTTACCAAGTGCTGCCATACATTATGCGGATATATAATCGGGAGAAAGGTTCGAGGCCAAACCTGCGAGATTGAGATATTGGATCGCAACGGTTAGCCAAAGTTGGAAAAATCGAAAGGCCAGCAGAATCGTTATTAAACCCATCTCGCATGGGCACAACGGCTCGGGTGCAGCAGCTTTTGTAACAAGGTCGAGTCCGACCGACGGCGGGCTGACGGAGAGGCATGACGCCAGCATGCGCCCCAGCGAGATGGCCATCTCTGGCATTTGCAGCCATCCATCCTATCATATCCTTACCTTTCCACCGACAAACAAAGTGTCAAGTACCCAAAGAAAAGGTACCAAGAGTTCAAGAGAACTAGCCCGTTAAGCTCGTGCAATTCGGCACTTATCGCGAGAGTTGTGTGTCGAAGAAAGTAGTGACGGGAAGGGCAGCGGTGGAGTCCGACGGAGAGGGCGAAGATGAGAAAGAGAGAGAGAGAAACATATATCACAGTATAAAAAGAGAGCGATGATATCAGCGAGTGATAAAGGACAAGCGACAGAAGCAGACTGGGTATTGTAATATAAAAAAAGGCGCCCGCGATGACATGTGATTTCTGACTGTGGCAGCCCCAAGCGACTGCAACCGTTTACTATCCGCTGGAGAAGGCCTTCAAAGGTGGCCTTTGACAAAAAAGAGGCTGACACGAAAATTAAGTAATATGCGAGTTCTATTGGTGTATCGACTTGTCGATATTTGTCGATGCATTTTAAGATTAAATGAATGCAGTCCCGTAACTAGCAGACTTCGTCTCCATGGAAGGAGAGGCCTGGTGTTGATGTTATGTGTTGATGTGTTGACTCTTGCGTTGTGTGCTCCGGGGTTCTTCGGGGGAGGGTCACCCCGGAGTATGCACCGGACAAGAACGTCCTCACCGGGGAATTCCCCGGTGCATCGCCAAATTTTGGGCCGAAAATTTGACAACGGCAGACAAGAATAGAATATCAGACCATATCATACATACTCGTATGATATCATAACCAACTATCCCAGTCCCTCGACGGCTATCAAAACCACCAGCTCAGTCTCGTTCCCTCGAGACTGTCTGTCATCGAGGCATACTCGCTGCCACTCCGATTGACAGCAAGTCTCAACGGGGCATTACATTCTCCACAGCCTTTCTGTGGATAGTATACTATCGCCAGTGTCAAGTTCTTCCGCCAGCAGACCAGCAAACGACTTTATACACATCTGGATAGCTAGCATCCCGACTAGACATCGCCCAACCGGGCACCTGTCCTCTCCACCATGGTACGTCTTATATATAAACCTCCCACTCAATAGCACTCTGTTAATATAAACAATATAGGCCCACCGCATAATCTTCCAAATTGTTGCCACTGGCTCCCGCGTCGTCGGCCGCGCCTTCGTCGAAGCCTACAAACAAGCCAATGCCTCACAAAAATACGCAGCCGCCGCAGCAGCATCCGGCTCGACAAACGCCTTTGCCGACCGCAAGTTCTCCGGCTTATCTCTCGACGAAGCCTGTCGGATATTAAACGTCAAGACACCGGATGGTAACGGCAAGCTGACGGGATTGACCATGGAAGATGTCGCGGCGCAGTATAAGCGGTTGTACGATGCGAATGAGCCTGCGAAGGGGGGTAGTTTCTATATACAGAGCAAAGTGTACAGAGCGAACGAGCGGTTACGGGCGCAGCTAGGGAAAGACGAGGCGGTTAAAGAGGAGATGGCGTCTGCGAGGGAGGATGTAAAGGTTTATAAAGACAAGCCGTCGTGATATACCAGAAAAGGGAATCTTATAAGAGAAGGAGAGGGACACGAAAGGACGGCTGGAAGACTGGGAAGCCATCCAACAAAATCTTTTTGGCCAGAGATTATAATTTTTATCAGCAATTTTGAGCAGCATATCATCGGGCGTTTTAATCTGTTGGCTGCCTCTCACGTCGATTGCTTGCAGTCAATTCCTTTTCGAAAGTTTTATTATTCGGCGGGAAAGAGTAAGTAAAGGTAGAGAAGCCACTGGGAGAAGATGTTAGTTATATAATTTGAGTTATACTATTGTCAGTTAGTGGACCAGTTCTCTTTTTCACTTCTTGTATCTACTTTTCCCCATTCTTTCACTCTCTCTCGATGCGATCACCTCTCAACTGTACATATAGATATATAAGTTTTTATTTATTTTTATTTTCAATTGATGCAGGAATTCCTTGCCTCGCCGTACCTTGCATTGCCGTGCATCTCAATATTAATAATATTATTAGGTCGGACATAAAAGCCGTTGCCAGCCGGGGATAAGATGGCTCATCGCATCTCGCCGTCATCGACCCACTTTTTGCATTTGCATTTGCATTCGCTTTCCTAATTGCTTCCTTTGTGTCGCAATTGCCAAATTTTTTCCAGCATAATGTCGCAATCGATTATGGCACGACTTTACTCCTACAAAGTTCCATAATATTATATTATCCTTTCCCTTTAACTTCCCCTTCACCTCATCACACACTGTCCACATATTTCCAAAATTAAAAAAATTAAAAAATAAATTAAAATGTCGAAACCACACCCGCCGCTGTCAACCGTCCTCCCACCCCTCCTCCTCGGTTCCGCCACCTTCAATTCCCAATACAACAAAAACCCTTTCTCCCTGCCCACAAACCCAATAATCAACCGCTTCCTCACTTCCTCTCCAAACCCAGGCTTTGACACCTCCCCATACTACGGCCCCGCCGAAATCCTCCTCGGCCACTCCCTCAAATACACTTCCTCCTCCTTCCCCCAAGATGCCACGAGAAACCCTTTCCTGGCCACTAAAATCGGCCGCATCGGCGCCGCCCAATTCGACTACTCACCAACCTGGATAAACTACTCCATAACCCGCAGTTTAACCCGCTTGAACGCTTCAGCTATCGATTTAGTCTACTGCCACGACGTAGAATTCGTTTCCCCCGCTGAAGTCCTCTCCGCGGTAATCACACTCCGACAGATCCGCGATTCCAAGGGAACGGTCAAGTACATCGGAATATCCGGCTACCCTGTCTCCGTTCTTGCGGACCTGGCGGAGATGGTTAAAACGGCTACGGGGGAACCGCTAGATGCCGTCATGTCGTACGGGAACTACACCGTGCAGAATACCAGGTTGCAGTCGGTCGCTTTGAAGAGGTTGAAGGAGGACGCTGGCGTGGACTGCGTGCTTAACGCTAGTCTTTTGGGGATGGGATTGTTGAGGACGCAGGGCGTTCCCGTCGGGGATATGGGTGATTTTCATCCGAGTGAAGATGGGCTGAGGAGGGTGTGTAGGGATGCGGTAAAGTTTTTGGCGGGGAAAGGGAAGAAGTTAGAGGAGGTGGCGTATAGGTGGGCGTTGGAGAATTGGGCGGATGCCGGCGCTGGTGTGGGGACTTCTACCGCCGCTTCTACATCCACTGTCGGAAATAGTAAAAATGGAGAGGCGACTGGGAAGAAAATGGGAGTAAGCGTCATTGGTGTCTCGTATGTTGACGAGCTTGAGAGTATACTCGAGATATGGAAGGATGCGATTGCTGCGAGAGAGGGAAACGAGGAAGCGAGGAAGCGAAGAAGACAGAATGATCTATTAGTTGAGGAGTTGAAGGGAGTATTTGGGAAATGGTACGATGATGTATGGGAGAGTCCCGGGGAAGGGTATGTGAGGAAGGAGCCGGCATCGAATAAGTTTCTCAGCGACGAAGAGCTATGGCCAGAGCTTCAGGCGCTGAAGAAGTAATTCATGTTTATTAGTCTTTTATTGATACCCTTCGCCGCGATTTACAATGGAGCAATAGATCTTGTCTCGCAGCCCAGAATAGATCCTTAATTATAGAGAAAAGAGAGAGAAATTATATTAAATTAAATTTTACGTTGGAAAACAAATTCAAATTGAAATTCTTTCATTCGTCACGCATGCCAAAAGATGCCAATACAACCAATACAACTCCTAGGTTACGGAAAAGCGTCGTGATTAAAGACAAATATCAAGCTCTGCCAATCATGGAGGAAACTTCATAAAAGCGCAAATGCAAAAAAGCCCTCGAAAGCTATCTTTCGCAAAATAACCATTAAGCTTCAAAAAAGCTAAAAGTCTTGGTCTACTGGTAAGTCTACTGGTAAGTCTACTTGGAACGATATGTTAGCGGTTTGTAAACCAAGAATCAATTTGGAATCCGAAGCCAACTTACAACTTTCTCAGAGACAGGTGCAGAAGGACCTGCACCCTCAGAATAAGGTGGTACCTGCTCGTAGTCACCCGCAGCCTTTTCAGCAACATTTTTCTTGCATCCTTCGCATTCACAAGCTCCCGCTGCTGTTGATCATCGTTAGTCAACCATCCCGTTACGAAAAGCCAATATGAACCAAAAACTTACTGCAGTTGCACTCTCCGTTCGGTCCAGCGGTTGTACAAGTGCACTTAGCCGGGGACCCTTCCTTCAACTTCTTCAACCTCAACGCCTCCTCGTGAATCTCGCCGGCCTGCTTGGCACCGTTCAAGTAAAACTTGTGAATCTTCTGTCCAGTAGGCGTGCTCAGTGCGGAATCAAAATATCGAGAGATGGTATTGAATCCCTGGCTCGTTTTTGTGGAAACTCCGTAGCTGCTATCCATGGCGCGAGTCTTATCGGAGACTTTGTGCTTGTTGTCGAGTTCAGTGATGAATTTGCGGAAACGAGCTGAGATGCCGCGTTTTTCGTCGAATTCGATGGCGCTGTTGAGGACCTTGTCACCTAGGATGTACCCGCTGGCCAGGTATTCGGCAACGATGGCGGTGCGGGGCTTGTCTTCCTGGCTTGGGAGGTGGCCTTCCTCACCGTCGTGAGTGTGCGCGGCAGCATCGAGGTCGGTGAGGGAAGCTGGAGCGGAGACGTGGATGGGGACGCCGGAGAGCTGGGTGTTATCGAGGAGGAGAGCGGTACGGGCGGCGGAGGATTGGACGAAGGTTATTGTTGCAGAGAGAGGGGCGTCGGTATCCTTGGTAGTCGGGGTGACCGATATCTTTTCAATTTTTCCACTACAAATATTTAATTAGCATTAAGAAACAAAACCAAAAAATTGGTGGGAGAGGAGAACATACCAGAAGCTGAAGAAATCATTAATCTCCTTCTCTGTGGTCTGGTGGGAGATGTTGGAAACATGAACTAGACCGCATATCACGCCATATCAGTATAGGTATACTTCAGAAGATGTACTGATTCTCTCATACCTGTAGCGTTTTCTGCCGACATCTTGGCTGATTATATCTTGTATGATTTGAATATGTTTAACTGTAATACTTTGATGTTGATGTTGATGTTGATGTTGATATTAATGGGAAGTAGTGAAAGTGGATGTAATAAGTTTAGAGTTGAAGAGTTGGATGGAGGGGTAGATATATACAACCCCACGACCTCAGCAGCGACATGACCATGACAGCTCGAAAGCAAAAAAAAAAATACCAACCAAAACTTGGCCTTGCGCAAGGGGGCCACAAATTCACACCTGATTTCTGCTTATCGCCTTCCTCTTACGAGTCCTCAGGAAGCTGCGTATATGCACGTCAGCGATCTTGTCGCCATGAGCCTTTGTTTCTTTGGGTCTGGCGGGGTGGCGATATCCTATGACGTAGTCCTCTGCTCTGCTTTTTTTGTATCAGACAAGGGTGCTGATTCGCGGCTGCACCGCCACTCGACCACGAAAGCTCCGACTGGGCTCGTTAAAAACTAGGTCTTTTCAGCATGTGATGGAGGCTTTTCAGCTAGAAAAATGTTATATATTGTATAGAAGATTGTTCGAGAATATAGTTTATTTTAATAGTAAGAATTATTTTAATCATAGTAATTTAGCCCGGTCTAAATACAGGGAAACTGCCGGCAATCTCAACATCCGAGCTGAGTATTTAATAGTAGTAAAACGAGATAATTCATAGGCCAATCCGGGTATCGCGAAACAATAAAAGAAAAAAAAAGATAAGAAAAGGTGTATGTGCAAATCCAGCTCCTCTATGGGAGTTTTTAAACTCCGATAACGCCCTGAATGCTTTCCCTCTTCCTGATGCTGAGAATCAACCCTGCAGCTGGTGACATGAAAAGGCTCCTCTAATTCGTTTGAGCCATGATTGAAACATTGAGAATCAAAAAAAAAAAAAAAGAATGCATAGAAGTCAAAAGAATAAAGAAAAAATGAAACGCCTTTCCGTTATATCCTCTTGCGATCTAGTCGCTTGTTGACAGCGCCCAGGACAACCTTCAACATTTTATCGCCCTCCAAGCTGCCCCTCCACGGTGCGGTATCAACCATATCCCTCACATCTCGCATATTCCCCAGCTCATCATCCAGCTCTCTAAGCGCTTCTGTCGCCTCCGGGTCGTTTCCGATCTGGAAGAACTGGACACCTACTTGTGTCAGGTCCGCGTCTAGCTTATCCAGCTTCTTAGCGTATGTGACGATACAGCTCTCGACATCGTCGGTGGGAACACCGTCCGTGATTACGATGATGTTCATTGGCTTGCAGCGGCTGCGCTTGAGTTTCTCAAGGTAGGGGTCTAATATCCTTTTCAGCGCTCGGCCGGTGGGTGTCGCACCCTGCGGTCTGACGGTGGTAAAGATCTCCATGACCTGCCCCGGTGTCTTGATATTGTGATGCGCAGGCCTATCGGGCGCGTTTAGGAAGAACAAATCGATACCGTCGGAATCGTAGTATGTGACAATAGGCACGATGGTGTTCAGCGCCGCGGCAGTCTGGTTCCACCTGCTACCGGACATGCTACCGCTATCGTCCACTAGAATTATAGTGTCAAAATCACGAAGAAAGGTGTACGGGTCGTCCGCTCCAGGTGCCTGATTTATTGACGGCAGAGGCAGGGTGCCCGGATTTATCAATCCGTAGGGGGCAGGGTCCATAGGAGCCTGTGGAGGCATCATAGGAGCCTGCTGTTGCTGCATAGGCGGTTGCTGGTATTGTTGCTGGACTGGCACCGGAGGGTATTGCGGTTGAGGAGTATTGCCATAGTAGCTGGAAGCAGCTCCGACTGGAGTGTACGGAGGCGGCTGGTTAAGATTTTGCTTGAAGGGATTTGTAGGTGGCGGGGCACCGGCACGACTTGTGTGAACGTCGACACCGTCCTGGAAGGACTTCTTGATCTTTTTCAAAAACGACATCGATAGATGATCTGGTTGAATGGGTTTGGTTTACTTGCTAAGTTATGAAGTTTGGTTCTTTGTTGAAGTGTTCTTTGTTGGAACGAAAGATGTATTGCGTAAGCTTGTGGGAGAGAAAGTAAAATGTAGTAGCAGTGTAGCTGGGAAGGAATACGTCGAGGGCAACGACGGTTATATTTATATAATTGCAGACATCGTCATCATTCCAAGCTTGCTATGGTGAAATGTGGCCGGCAGTGCAGCTAGTCAACCGCGCTAGATTATTTGCCATAACTAATACTTTAGGACAATCCGAGGTGCACCGAAGTCGCCATGCTCAAAATGTCGCCATGCTCAAAATGTCGCCAACAGCTAGCAAACAAACAAGTTGCAATTGATCGAATTGGCCTCAAAATGTCGGTGGCGGAGTAAGTACTGACTCTCCCTCTCCAAACTCTCACCAGATCACGGTATCATGTCGACACATCAAACTGCAACCGTCACGTCGCAAACTTAAGATTCACTCTGCAAGCCGCCACCGAAACAGTGAGCCTTGTTCGGTTGATGAGCCCTATGCAGGTCATTATCCTCAATCCTTGTGAGAGCGACCTGCGCACTGCCTTGGTACAAGTAAATCCAGTTTTGGCGCTCCCGGTTAACTTATCCGAGATGGACCCTTCCATCATTCTCTCTGATGTGCCACCCGCTGCGCCTTGCCTTAACAGGCTGTGTTCGACCAACCGATGGCCACATATTTTCTCCTCGAAGGATTGCTTGCGCCTAACGATGGAATTTGGCATTGGCCAATTTCGCAACCTGTGCGAAGTATCCATCAGGTCTAAATTTACGGCACAGCATCGCATCTTGCTAAGAAGCGGAGGCGTTTACTCGATACGCGCCATACCACAGTCTTCAGCCGTCCAAATTCAGCCTCAACCGATTACTAGGACCCCTCATTACCGCTATCTTCGTTGACCGGCCGTTATCCCTCCGATCCTGCATTTCAGCAGAACCCCCGTCATCTATTTATATCTTAGTATTATCACCATAACAAAGGATATAAGACATCTTAAACCATGAGGGACGAGGAAATTGGCGAGTTCGCCTACGATTACACGGAGATTGACGCCAATGTCGTTTCGAACGCAGAAGTCGCAGAAAATGAAACTGCGTACCCAGAAGACTGTCTTGAACCGAAGCATCGAGAGCCCACTTCGATGTCCTATGATCGAATGGAAAAGTCCTCCGACCCAATCCCAGCCGTAGACACTACTCTTGTCCCAGCCGTCACGAGTACCCACTACCATCTGATCGGTATCGAAGGTGAAACCCTCGTGCTTAAGGAAATCGGATCGGAAGATACTGCGGCCGTCAGTATCAAGCTTCCAACCGGTGATATGGGACATAAGATTACAGCGGCTTTCAAGAGTGGGGACAGAGTACGGGTCAATGTTGAACAATATGCGGCAGAGGAGGCACGATGCACCTCGTTCGAGATACTGTAGCGCCTAAACGGAGGTACGATAGGACGCAGGTACAGAAGTATACAATGAAATTAAACAATTTCATCGAAATATCAATTATCTCTTCGAGTTATATATGCAATCTATCAAAACCATCAATCTTTCTGTCCCTTTCAATTTAACCAATTCTTGGACTTTCTGTATGCAATTTAAGAAACGCACATCGCAAGGCGCACTCAACTTCAGAATACGAGGTTGTACACACCTACACTTTTATCCCATCTCCACCGTCTACCGACATGTAATTAAACTCGAGCTCCTTCTTTTATCTTAAGTTATCGTGGCGAAATAACTGGCAGGTGGGAACTATGCAGGGTTTACAGCTAAACCTGAGGGCGCAGCGCACACAACACATGCACAGAGCCTGGAAAAAGGCACAGACAGAGCCGCTCGAGCACCCATCTATCACCTAAGCCTTTCATTCATCTGTGTTTAATAAGCTACGAATTGCTGCGCAATTGGACCGTGGAGATTTTGCAACTAAACAAATAGCGCTGGTATTGAAAAGAGGGGTATATTGCATTATCTGAAACGAAATAACAAGCCGAAAGCTTCGACGGGGTTTTTCAGATGCAACTGCATGCAGGGTCTATAAGATATATCATACAATTCGTATTACATTCCAGATATACATACGATGTCAAGAAGTGAAACGGCACAAACCCACCTTCAACTACGCCTTGCCGTTTGCATTTGCATTCTTGCGATGTATCTCAGGATTCTTCCATAGTAGCACAGGTGAAAGTATGGGTTTCCCCTCCAGATCCATTATTGTTGTTTCGTAGACCCCTATGACCTCAAACCCTCTCGATTGGTAAAGCGGCAAGCCCATCGGGCTGGCTTCGAGGCTGGCGTCGCAATTATCCCGTTTCGCCTTTTCGACGCCAAGTTGGACCAGGGCGCCTCCGATTCCTCGTCTTCGCGCGGTGGAGTGGACGCCCAGGAGTTGTAGGTGCCAACGGTCATGGTCTTTACCGTCTTTTATCCAGTAGATGTTTTCCAATTCTTTTTTCCATTTTATCAATACTGGTTCTCTTGGGGTATCCCATTTTTGATGTTCTTACCCGTGAAGTCTCTGGAGAAAGCAGCGACCATTTCTGGATCGCACGTAGGGTCTTTAGGCTCGAAGAAAGAGGATACCCAGTCTTGAAATGACACCAACTGGCTTTCGCATTCTATAAGTTTTTCTCAATTTAGCACACTTGTTCTTTCTTTCTTTCTTTAAAACATTTTATAAGAAAAACTACTGGGTGTAGAGAAGAACAGATATACCTTGCAAGGGATTCCACCTCGTCTCGACGCTTTCCTTCCCAAATTTCTGCCACTGCGCAAATCCCACAATTTTCTTCTTTTCTACGCCGTCTTTTTCTACAACGGGTAGCTCAGCGATAAGTGTGACGATGTTACGGTCTACGATTCGCACTCTGGCGCGGCGTTTAAAGTAGGCGAGGAAATATGAGGGGTCGGACTTGCGGCGCGGGTAGAGGGCGCCGAAGAGATCGTCTTCCATCATTGCGTCTGCGGCGCAGGCGGCGATTCCGTCAACGTCGCGGAGGGTGGCTGTTCGGTAGGTTGCCATTGTACTTCTTTTTTATTGATATTAAAGTAATTGTGATTTATACTAGTATGTTTTTAATATGTTCAGATAAAAATGTAGATGAGAACATATCAATTCTATATGATTTATATACAAAGCAGAAGACTCATTCGACGTTGAAATTTTTTTTAAAAAATATTAATAATATTAGCTAAAAACTAGAGCATGGACTAGAGTTTCACGGCTTTGGCCGGCGAAACTATGAATCACCAAGTTTCGTGTGTTATATTGTTGTTCCCACCGCGGGCCGATGTTAGAATGTTTGTTTCGGGAAGGTGGAAAGTTAAAACATTGCGGGGGCAGAATTCGGACCGATGCCCACATTGAAATATTGGTGACTCTTTTTTCTCCACGATTATTTATATATAGATTGGAACCGGGTTGAAATTTGAACGTACATTATATAGTATCTTTAAAATACAGAGCATAACATAAAAAATTAAAAATAAAAATAAATAGAAGTTTGATATTGATACAAGAACGCTGATATAGAAAGACAGTCCTCGGGTCCCACCACGAGACAAGATCCACCGTCCCGCGGCCCATCAAAGTAACAAGAAAAACGTGGTGGTCACGCAGACGGGTCTTGCGCAGCGCCGGGTTGCCGTTTGATACATTTGATAAGCTCCGAGCCTGGTCTTGAGACCGAACGAACTAACCGCGTGATACAGTTAGCGAGAACGCAATATCATAGTTATAATAGCAATAAAATTTAGTTAGAGAAAAAACCAGGAAATTTTTTCTGGTGAGGGGTCAGTTCCGATATGCTGCTGCTGCACATGTGAAAAGGCGAAATGGTCAAGAAAGAAAGGGAAGGGAAAGGGTCCAAGGAGTGAGGCGAGAGATAGAGTATGCTGCCAAGGACCATCTCTTCCCGCTAGTGAAGTAGTGTGCAATGGCGTGTAGCTATCGCGAGCTCTGCTCATGAGACCTACCTCTTGCACCTCTGCGATAAGAATTATAAGAATTGATAATCAAGACAAATATAAAGAGTACAATAGTGATATATGTAGTCTGAACTACTGCTGGCCTAGATCCTTTTTTCTCTCTCTTCTGAGTTCGTGTTCACCTCATCGATATAATAAAATTAATCGCCATGTCTTTGTGGACTGTGAGTGGTGGAGTTTAAAGCAGCTGGACTTCCTCATTCGATGCAGTCTTCCCGGCCCTTGCAGCTCGCCACCGACTCAAGCACATACTTTCGAATTTCACGATAACTCTACACAGAGGGGAAAGGGTAAAAGCAAAAGGCTGAGGCTGCAGCCCGTCGGTTCAGCTCGTGGCTGGGCGTAGTTAACTTGAACACTTGTGGTGAAACCGTCAGATCAGGGTAAGCTCTGCGATTATCCTCCGTCCAACTTGAAGCTTCTTCGGCGTGTACCTCCCGCTTTCTGTTCTTTTTCTTTTTGAAATTTCGCGGTCTTTTCGAACGAAACGATTAGTCTATTTTCAAGGCGTCGCTTTTCCCCGCTCGTTTATAATCGTTATATTCTTTTACATATTTATATTGTTATGGTTATGGTTATTTGGGGTTAATGAGAAGTAATTCGTATTCAGTCTTAAAGGCAGTCTCTCGGCATCACATCGTCCATTGCTTTCGCCTTCCTTTCGATTGCCTTCTCCTCCGTGATTGGATTTGATTTGATTCGTACAGCTGGAAGCCTGTCCTGTGCTCTCCTGTCCTGTCAATTTAGCCAGAACCTGAGGTCCATTCTCATCAGCTCGAACTCGAACTATTATTCTTATTCTTATTCTTATTCTTATTCTCCTTCTGTCTCTCCGTCTCGTTCCGCCCTTCTTTATTTCCTGTTCTCCCCCACGGCTACTCTTTCTCTCCTTCTCGCAAAGCACGAACGAAAGAAAGAACAAACAAACAAACAAAACAAACAAACGTCAATTGCCGTCTGCAGTCTACTCGTATTTTTTTTTTATCCTTTCTGTGGCCAATTGGTTGGACTCTCTCCGACGGATAATCTCGAAACTGTCAACCGACACACACCACACATCAAATATTCAATTCACGCCTCGGGAATATCGAATCCCTACTGCTGTTACATTGGCATTTAAGCTCGATCGAGGCTTACGAGTACGAAACAAACAAATACTCAACAGCCCTCCCAGGCCTGAGTTACTCACTTAGCTTACTTTTTTACCTTTGGCACTTGACCTGACTTGCGGTGCATGCGGACTTACTGGTTCGCAAAAACCACGCATTCCACCAGTCGCCTTGAGCCGATTGCATCGAACTCCGCGAGCTCGTTAGTCTTTATTTGTCTAAATTTTAAGCTTTCTTGCAGGAAAGAAAGAAAATAAGGAAGGAAGCACGACCAAAAAAAATCGCTCTCGCTTTTCTCCAGGTCTCCATATCTTTTCTTCGTCCTAATAACTTCTTGACAATTGAGAAGGCAGTCGACCGGAGAATTTTGGTATTATCTGCCAGAGTTCCGTGGGAAACAAGCAACGGGACTGGGACTGGACTGGTGCCACTCTCCCGAGACGCCAACTCTGGACGATATCAACAGGCACCACCATAGTTAATTAATTAATAACAAAATTTGGTGACGACATCGCACCAGCCGGCGCCGCCTGTCAACTCGCATTTCCTTGCCCGGTTTTTTTTGTTAATTTGTGTTTCAAGTTCAAGCTGCCTTCAACGACGCCCAAACAAAAACACTCGTCCATCCAACCAACCAAACCAAACAGCTTGACAACCATTCGCCCAATCAATCAAATTAATCATCTTCCTCCTCCCTTCAAACAACATCTCAACCATCTTTCGCTATCACTCGCAATACCATTCCCTTTCTGAACAAAAAACGAAACACCACCATTCTTCTCACAACCCGCCAGACGGGGTGATTGAATCATGGGAAACACATCTACGAAGGAGAGCAGGGGGGCATCGCCACCCCCGCATCTCCATCATCACCATCGCAATTCACGCAGTTTCTCCGGCCCGTCTACTTCTACCTATGCTCCTGAAATGGAACGCGCTGGCTCGTCGTCGCTGAGACTCGGCCGACGTCATCGCGGCGAAAACTTGGAGGCTGCTCTGTTAGGAATCAGTTTAAGTCACGGACACAGGGAGCGGGAGCGGGAACAGCGGGAACGGGAAGAAGGACCGTATAAATCAAGAGAGGAAAGGAGAGCAGAGAAAGAGGCCGAGAGGAAGAAAGAGAGAGAGAAGGAAAGGGAGAGGAGTATGGCTGAGGAGAGCGTTGATGGTAAGTTTTTTTATTTTAAATTTGACGTGATTGTATGAATAGGATAATTAATTAATTATTGAATGGTACAGGTGGATATCTTGTAACTGTCGGCGTCTATACTGGCCCCGAAGACTACAATCTGAAAATCGTGCGGCAGTTACAGGTATATATACCCCCCAATTAATTCTAGTTGTATCGAATGGAAACGGGTTCTAATTGAATAAACAGATCGAAAGACGAATAGCTCCCTTCTGGAAAGGTATACCGGATCACGAAGATGACTGGACGGACGCCCAGCTCGTTGCTGCTGCCAATTCGCTACCGATTCCTGATGCTAATGCGGTGGTCCCACCCTCTCCGACAAAACCGTCCTCTACTAACGAGGATCTTACTCGTCTCACGGTTCCTATGGCTCCGAGGTCGAGATCTCAATCGTACGGCTCCGATGCTTCCCCTTCCTCTTCTACTGGACGGTTGTCGAGTCTTTCTCTTTCTTCTTCCCCCCTGGCTGGCTTCTCGAGACCCCGTTCTAAGACCCTAGGATTTTCCAGGAGTAGCTCATCGTCTAACGCGGCGCCCGTTGAAACAAATATCCCTTCGAAGACCGTTAATAACAGACCGATCGAAGCTGTGCTTTACGAGCACGCATCGGAATGTCCTATCTGCTTTTTATACTACCCGCCGCATCTCAACAGAACACGGTGCTGCGACCAGCCGATATGCTCGGAATGTTTCGTACAGATAAAGCGAGCCGATCCCCACGTTCCGGAACATTCGCCGCCCAGTTCTCCAACCCCGCAGCCGGCCGATCAAGACAGACGCGCGCACGCTGGCGACCAACTGATATCTGAACCGGCCTCCTGTCCGTTCTGCAAGCAACCGGAGTTCGGAGTAGTTTTTGCTGCCCTGCAGTGGAGAAGGGGTCTCGTTTACGCGAACCAAAGCCATCCTTATTCCGTTCAGCAGCACTCGCCGCTTTCCTACAATTCGACTGCTTCCTCGACAGCTTCCCTCCCGGTCCTGCCAGGAACGCCGAACAGTCCTCGTCGAAAGACGAGTTATGCGGTTAACGCCCCAGAAGTTATCACAACCGACCGGATTCGACCGGATTGGTCGACGAAACTGGCACATGCGAAAAACCAGGCCGCGAGAAGAGCCGCAGCTGCAACAGCGTTACACACTGCAGCTTATTTAATGAATAATATCAACAACAACCAGACGTCGACTAGTAGCAATCCGTTTTCTTCGAGGCGTATATTGCGGAGGATGAATAATTCGAGTGGATCGATGACTCCAAATGGAGGTAGTGGAACAGCGACACCCGCAGCGACTGGAAGCACTACCAATATCGTCCCGGAAAGCCACGAGATTACGCAGCAGCAGCTACATCCAGCCGCGGCAAACCCTCCAAGCGCGCTGCAGAACGTGCTGAGACGGGCAAGGATGGCTGATCTGGAGGAGATGATGTTGATGGAGGCTATCAGGCTGAGTCTCGCAGAGGAAGAAGAGAGGAAAAAGAAGGAGGATAAGGAGAGAAAGGATAAAGAACAAGCAGATGCTGAAGCGGAGCGGAGCGCCGCTAGACTCGCTACCTCGGCGCCAGAGCCGTCGAGGGGTATCGATATGGGCAAAGGCAAGAGTCCAGCATCTAGGCTCGATACTTCCACCGTTATTACAGGCCGGAAAAGCGAGGAAGGCCAAACATCTCCAACGGTCGGATTTGGAGCGTCGTCTTATCATTTGAAGATCCACAGGGCCACGTCGGATGTCTCGTCGTCAGCATCGAGCATGAAGGAGCCAGAAGCTGCTGGCAGTAGCGACGATGAGGACAGCACGGAACCGATGTTCAACTTCCAGAGCCTTGCACAGACGCTTATGGAGGCCGAGGATGATGGCATCGCTGGTAATAACGGTGGTAAGGGAAAACAGCCGGAGCATCTTGAGAATGTGGGGGTCACTCCTGCTGGACAGAATGAAAAGGTAGGGGCTACGGCCGAAGAGCCGGATACGGCGGATTCGAAGAACGGGGTAAGGCAGGAGAGTGTACGAATAGGTCAGGAGATTGCATAGCATCCCTCTTTGTTTCTTTTCTTTCCTTCGCCATGCTACTCCACTCCGTCTTTTTTTTTTTTTTCTTTCTTTCTTTCAAAAACGAAATATCTTTTGTTCCCCTTGTTATGTAAGCCTTTGGAAGGGTCAAATATACCTGCGAGGTTGCACAAGATTTTCAATTTTAAGCGGCTGTTCTTCATTCTTCGAGTTTTACTGTTTAGCAATCTGAAGCTTCTTTTGTTAGCATTGTTATTCGGATTTTTTTTCAGTTGTCTTTGCTTTATGCGATTGAAACTCACGTTATATAGAAATCTCTGCTTCTATATTGTTATTGCTGTCGTTTCCGTTTATCATTTTTAGCAAGCAAGCATTATACACTCCTTTAGCTCCAACTCTGTGGATTCCGGAAGTCTTTTTTTCTTTCTTTTCTTCTTTATATCATTTATTTCATTAAACAGTGGAGTTATAGTTTAGGGATGGTTTTTTTTTATATTCTGTTTGTACATACACGCTCCTTTTTTTTTATGAAGTGCGGGCCGACTTGGGATTGATCGGTTTCTGTATTGAGGGCGTATAGTTTTTAAATTATTTTCTCAAGATGGTAGATTTTAGTAACACGGGCGGTCGAGATGTGTGGTGGGAGATGTACATGTATGGTGGGAAATATTATATTTATTCTTTTCCTTATTCAAGATTATCAAAGTAGTGTGCACGGGAACTTGGGATTTCAATAATTCTTGATTCCTTGACTATACCAAGTCTAATAATAAATTAAGGTATTAAAAAACAGACACCAATCTTATTAAGTATCAAATTAACAAAGCTCCCAAGCTCCCGATCCCTCTGATTCCCTAACGTTACAGAAATTTTTCATAGGAAAAAGACGACAATGAAGCCAATCCGATCTCTCTCTATACTTCTGGATTATATATTTAAAATTTATTTACAACCCATCGATCGGGTTTCCTGGCTTCCTAGTCTTCGAATCGGCAGTGGCATCCATAGGAGCGGTCGGGTTGCTGTCGGCGTTCTTGAGGAACTCTTCGTTGGTTTGTTTGTGGTCTGTGCTAGTGGTTTGGCCTGTTATTATTGTCGTAGCGATTATTAGCTATTGCCGTATTACTAACAAAGGATAGGGACGGAGTTTGGGATGTAGACATACCGGAGCTCTGGGTGCCCACTTGCTTGGAGGACTGGCGTTCCGGTGGTGGAGACTCGCCGCCTTTACGCTCTCCGTCGTCCTTGGTCGACTATATCGTACAAATACTGGTTAGAAACAAGGAATTATATATATGGATATGAATATAATTAAAACGTACCGAGGTGAGAGGGTTCTGCAAGCTGGTGATGAGCGGCATTTTGGTTTATAGTGGTTTTAAAGTAGGTAATTGGGTTTATATGTTATTTGAGTATAAAGTTATAATGTTGTTGATGGTGATGATGGATTGGATTGGAGTTTCTCTTTACTATTGTTGATAGCGGACCTTATATTTATAGCGTCTACAAAGAGTATTGTTTTGGTCATTATTATGGAACGGTGATGTCATGACGCGGCCATCCATTCAGGCCAGCCAGCCAGACCAGCTGGGATCAGATCAGCTAAGTACAAGTAGATCATCGACAACATGATGAGCTCACCGCAACACATTTTGAGACAAAATTGCAACACACCACCTTCCTCTTCGCTTATGTAATCTGCTTCAAAGGGGGCGAGCCGACCAGTCATTTATATTAAAGCGTGATCGCGCGTTTGACTCACGCTCTCCGCGACCGAATGCGACGTAGAGAAGTACTTAAACCTCGAAAAGGACCCTGGATGGTGTGAATATTCATCTTATTCATCTTACTCGAAGCCCTCATTCTATCTTCGTATTGCATTATTTTATTTACTCTATAATTTATTGTAATATTAGTGAACAATATGCCTGCCGTCAGAACGCTCTCCTCGCTGCCAGTGCGCGGCTCCAAGAAGCCCATCGCCACCGCCTGCGGTATGGACGTCTCCGTCGCCAGTCCTGTCGCCGGAAAGAAAGGCTCTACAGCAGTACAATGGGCACCAGTTACGTTGCCGTCGAGATCAAGGAATCTGAAAACCATGGTGGCGAAAAAGGCCGCTGAGAAGTCAAAAACGAAGGAGACAAAGGATATCGAAATCGGACCCGCGCACCCTGAAAATACGTTTGAGATACCAGGGGATACTGCTATTACCGAATACCAGAAGGTAGGAGATACACAAGCGTAAAATTCATGCATAAAAAGGGGGGGGTTTTGGATTAACGATCTTTTATAGAAAGTCTACGCTTTACTCCTCCAGATTCCACCCGGCAAGATCACAACATATGCTCACCTCTCCGCTGCCCTCGCGTCCTCTCCAAGAGGAGTCGGTACCGCCCTCCGCCGAAATCCCTACGCTCCAGATGTCCCCTGCCACAGAGTTATCGCGACTACAGGGTACGTTGGCGGTTTTATGGGCGACTGGAATGATGCTCCCAGCGGTATCAATATCGAGCTAAAGCTAAAGCTATTGAAAGATGAAGGAGTCGAGTTTGATGGAAAGGGGTTTATTCAAGAGAAGGCGAGGATTTGGAAAGACTTCAGCGTTTGATAAAGGTGGAGGGTGAAGGGGGCGACGGCGTTACTTGTAATATTAATAATTTTTTGTAATTTGTACGGAGCATTGGGTGGTGCGAAAAGACTGGTTTTTGCGTGTATAAAATCAATTGGTATAAGGTATCCTTTATCTAATGAAAAATAGTAGAAGCTTTTTCTTGCTGCAGATAGGAAATGTAATAAAACTTGGGGGGGTATGAGTATAAAAATTTTCAGGCAGCATCATCCCACAACCTCCTCAGCCCCCTACTCAGTCCGTCTTTGTCCACTCTTGACCCCGTCGTCCCTTCCTCCGCTTTAATTCTCTCCACCAGTCTCTTCGCTTTGCTCTTCCAGCTCTCCTCGATCCCCACAATCATCTCGGCCACGCCCGTCCACACCACCAGTCCCAACCCAACCCCGATAACCCCTCCACCACCACCGCTCCTTTCGCTGCCCTTACCCCAGTCCACACTCTCCATAATCCTCGTAAACATTTCCAAAAACTCCTCAGCCTGTGGATGTTCCGGCGCCGGGAAATTCTCAAACATCTGCCGTAGATGCAACCGCCACGTCCTCGCGGGCAAACCGTATTTTTGGCCCTTAACCACAAACTCCGTCTCCGGCGGTGCAAAGCTATTGAAATTCCTATTTCGCAGGTATATCACACTCATCTGATGGAGAGCCTTCAGTTGGAACTGCGGGATATCCCTGTTAACGGCCTCGTGCGCCAGCGCCGAGAGTTTCGCGAGTACGTCCTCGTCCGTCATGCGATGCTGTTGTCGCGAATTCGGCGGTAAGGATAACTTGTAGAACCGGACGAGCCAGCGGAGATCCACGCCTCTGCCTTCCTCGCCCGGGTGCAGTTCCGCATCGGCCTTCAGGCAGTCTTCGATCTCTGAGAGTTTTTGGGCCGCTAATTCGACGTTCCCGTTCCCGATGTGAATCTCGTAGAGGATGAGGCGGGCGCGGGCTTCCACGAGCTTTATCTCCGGGTGGGCGCCGAGGTGCGGGAAGTACTCGAGCATGATATTTGTGAACGTCGGGTCTTTCGGGTCCAAAACCTTGTTGCGGACCTGGAGGATCGCTAGCGTGGAGGTGAAGGATTGGGAGTCCATATGGTAGGCGATCAGGCCGTCGGTGTTTGCGATCCATTCTCGGGCGGCGAGGTTACAGGTTGTCGGGTAGAGGTGGTGGATGAGTTCGTATAGGAGGGACTGTATATAATTACTCCGTTAGCTCAATTGCCACTGTATGATAAAGATATATATGTTTTGAAGTGATTCTCTTACGTGCAGCTCGGAATACGTCTCCATCTGCGTCCACTCACACCAGCTCTTCCACGCCTTGAGCGCCTCCACGCTGCCTTCCCTCCGTCTGTTCTCTGACATGGCCTCCTCGTCCCAATATAATAGTCTAATCCACAACCGCCAAGTATCCCTCATCATCTCGTCCCCGACGTCCAATTGACTCTCCCCATCGGCACTACCACCGGCAGCAGGTTTCGCCCGCACCTCCTGCTCTTTCTCATCGATCACTTCGACGTTCTCGTACAGGAACCGGATCGCGTTGTGGTAATAACCCTGCGAGAGCAAAGTGCGCACGCGGAGGATGACGTATGCAGGGTAATTGTTGAACTCGCTGGGTATGGAGAGCAGCGTGGCGGAGGAAGCGGCGAATTGCCCGTGCGTGTAGTGTTTGTAGGCTAGATCGTACGTCGGCTGGTGCGCCGCGGGGAACGAAAGGAAGGACGGCACGCGGCGATGCTGCATGTGCGCGATCATGTGTTCCATCAGCGACATTTTGTTCTTTTTTTTTTTTTTTCGGAATTCGGAATTCGGGAAGGCCCCTTTCGGCAGGAATTTAAATATATATATACGTCGAAAGTTATTTGATAAATTGTTGTAAATTGTCAATTGGGCGGGGGAAAGAATAGCTGGGCTAAGCTACGGCGGGTGGAGGTTAGAAGAATAAGAAGAGAAGAAGGGAAGACGATATATTAAGCAGCGAGAAGCCATTGTTGCTCAAAAGGCTACGTTATTTGTGTTTTCGAGCTTCTTTTCAATAAAATAGATTCGCAAGCTGCTAAGATTAGCAGCCTCTGATGCATGGCTAAGACGGCAAAGTTCGGGTTTCGCAAGGGTTCGCTTTCTTCCAACAATAACAATGAACACGGAGGGGGCTGAGGCTGAACAGAGAGCGAAGATGTATATATCAGTCCCACAGTTGGTATGTTACATTATTTGTAGGGTTTGGTTTATGCAACAGAAAGCATTGCCATTTGCTGTAGAACTCGAGTCTTGTGTAAATTTCAATCTCTCGAACACGAGCGTGACAATCAGCTGAATACCTGGAACTTGATATTAAACGGTGGGTTGGGGAAAATGCAACATTTACCAACGCAGTTGCGAGGGTGAATATGCTCGAAGGAGTTAGATATTAAATGATAAATACAAACTAAGAACCCGCTAATCTTGCAAAAATACAAAAAGATATCTAAATCCTATATAAGAAGATAGTTTACATAGTTTACAATATATCGGAGATCATAAGAATATAAAGCGAACGCCTAGCCCGAGTATATCTTCAATGAGAAAGCCACGCCACCGCTAAGAAATAAACTGGAAGGATATAGAAAGGATAACCATAATGATGATGTCAGAATGTATCGGAAGAATAGATGGAAGGATAATAGTAAGAAAAAATAGAAGTATAGTGGACACCTAAACTTGGGCTTTCATGACCGGCAGAAGTGTTCCGGTTGATAATAGCCTCTCTAAAGACTAGAGCCAATCACTAAGCTTCATCGCGCAAGCGCAAGAAGTGCACTATTTAATGCAAAGGAGACAGATTCGTCGCTCGCTGATCTGGTTGAACTGGAAGTCTATTTATAATTGCTCGCTCTCGCTTGGTCCTACGCTTGCTCGTCGTGGCTTCGGCTTTCGCGTCACTCTTAGTAGCTGCTGTGGGTTGAATCATCAGCTGTTAGCTCAAAATTGTATATATAAAGAGAATTCGCACTGAAACTCACCCTCCGGGAATATAGACTCTACAATCATTTTCCTCTGTGTCTTATCGTTTAATGCGCCAATACACCTCATAAGGTCGCAGGTGCCAGCGGTTTCGCCCGTTTTCAGTAAACTGGCACAGCATTTGGCGTAGGTCTCGGAAAGAGGAGCAGCATCAGGGACATTGATCGGCTTTCCTCCTGGGCCCTTGGCCCTTGCGGCACCGCCAGCATCCCCTGGAACACCTTTGAGGTCGGTCTCGGGCGTGCCAGCCCTAACTAGCACTTTCCTCAATGTCTCTAACAAGTTGGACGAAGAGGGATTTTTTGGAAGAGGCTTTGATTCCAGGACGGTAGGATTGGCGATGACTCCCTTGGAAAGAGCAATGCATTCTTCATTGTCACATGTTCCATCTGTTGAGCTCAAGCCCAGAAAATTTCGACAGCAGTCGGTTTTGATCGCATCTAGATCCAACATGGCCGTAGTTTTGTCCCATTTGTCTGTCTTTGCACCCGGGGTTCCGATCTGCGGAGAATCTACGGACCCTTTTACTGCTGTACAAGGGTTGCTATTCAAAAAGCTTCCGATACCCATAGACTTGACAAGAAATAACAAAACGAAGACAAATCAGCAAGTTGTCTCACCAAATATCTCCAATATGGGGTAGCCTGGATCCGATTTTTGCGCAGAGGCAGATAACACATAACAGAAAGAGAGCGATTTACTCACACAAAGGATAGTTGGAACCAGGCCACTGTTCCTATCTCCTGCCGCCTCGGTCTCGCTCTTATGACTGACGACGGCGTCGCCGCTCTCCAGGTCGGCCATGCTGCCAATGGCATCGTGCAGTTCAGTTTCGCCGCCGATATCAGATCTTTTGACTCTTGTTGCGTCTGGGGTATCGGCTTCTGGACGGCCTGGGAAGCTGTGGCTATCTATACAAGATTTAGGGTCGACATCTAACATATCTCCAAGAGCCAGAGACTTCGCATGCCCAAGAAAGAAAAAGAAAGTCAGTAAAGTTGTCCCACCAAGCACTACCAAAACGGAATAGCTGTGATCTAGTCTAGTGCGTAGGTCGATATATATATAATGAAAAAGGCCGTGAGTTACTCACACATAAGAAAGATGTAATCGCTCTGTCTACCTTATCTTTCACAGCGGTCCTGCTCTCCAAATCGTTTGTCCTGATCATATTGCCATTATCCAACAACCAGCCGCCAAAGCTATCGCCCACGCCAGCTTTGTCGATTTTGCTCACCGGGGCAGCCACCGCACACAGTGCGTATATAGCGAGGAAGTTGAATATTATGGTAGCATGCATCCTTGGAGGGGGTTTATGATAGCAAGGTCGATGTCAGTCTTCGGGAATAAGGATATATATCAACGTATTTAGAACTAGACACTTTATACTAAAGATAATGCACACCGTCTAGCAGCGTGCTATGGAAGAATAGAATAAATAAAAACTCAAAAAAGACTAACAAGCGTCTGTAGGCGAACAAGGGAAGGCAAATCGAGAACGTAATGATGATAGGGAAGAGACATCTATTGCACCTGCACACCGCTGTATTTATACACTATAATATCGATACCGGTTCCCTCTCCAGTTAGATGTACCAAAATACTTTTTAACACCTTTAAAAACTTTCTAGAAGCTGGGAACTTAATCTCATCAATCGTAACGCAGTTGTTAGAAATGGGTGCCTGAGAAATGCGGCGCCTGAAGCAAGGAGATTCTTCTCGCCTGATAAACCAGAGCCAAAAAACTTTGCGTTGCTGGTGGAAGATTACAACAAGGCAGCCTTCCCCTCGATTAATCTCATGTATACAATGGAATGCTCTCTCTACATGTAAATATACCATTTTACTTCACAGAAATCGTGTAACGTAGTAAGAAGGTAGATCCATATCTTTGAGAAGAGATGAGCCGGTAGATGGCTTCATTAGGCTATTGTCATGAGGGTCGTAAAAAAAAAAGGCGTAGTTAAAATACAATGAAAGAATCAGAAGAAAACCAGAAACGCCGTCCCCTTACGCCGCTGAAATTGCTATGTTGCGAAAACCCATAAGAACAAAAAGAATCGAGTTTAGAATATTCATAAAGGATGAGGAGGCACGCCCGGTGTCTTTCTCGCTAGGGTTGTGCCACTGCAGGATAAAATAAATAAAAAAAGTTCCCAGCTCGGTCGTGATGCAATGTATAAAAGTGATGCCTAAATGAACGAATCGGGAAACTGTCCAAAGCCTTGATACTATCTATGGCACCAGTCGCACTATAGGCACACGCGCCGTTAGCATCTATTATAAAGAACCAGACCTAGTCTTGATCGAGAGACGAGAAAGTACTCACGTAAAGCTCCGATCCACCGACGTCGTGAACAGCGCAAAAGCTACTCTTGCAATTCTTGCATGTCCTTAGCGTTTCTTTCTTGCATTCATAGCAGGTCCTCCCGCAGTCATAGCAATCGAGAAGAACTCCAGCCTGCAATATTAAAATTAGTTTCAAGCCTAGTGAACTCGTTGGTGCAAGATAACAACATACCTTTTGAATGCCGCAAACTCTAGCCATACCAGCGTCGTGGCAATTCTCGCACCACCACTTGCCACACCCTTCGCAGAGCCTTTCTTTTGTACAGTCATCGCACATGTGGACTTCTTCCTTCTCTCCGAGGCGTGGTCTGCATGCGACTCTGATATCGCTTGTCAAAACCGGAACAGGCGCGTACAGTCTGCTCGAACACCCAACTGGCGGCGTTCCGCAACCCTCGCATCGCTCTGAAATGATCTTCGTGGCCAGTTTAGGTGCCATTGCTGGTGGAATCCAATTTTCCTCCGCAGCAGACGTAGAAGTAACACTGCTTTGCTCGGAATCGTTGGCAGACCAGGCGAAGGAGCTGAATCCGGACTCGACTGAAACAGGTGTGCTCCCCAGTTCGATCTCATTGGCGGCAGAAAAACTCGCGCTGTCGTCGAAGGGTAAGAGATTCATATGCTTCGATCCCTGACACAAGCCGACGTCGAATACAATTTTTCCTTCACAGGCAAGGACCGTTTCCGCCCATCCTTCGATAAATTCAATTTCTCCGCCACGAGCACGCTGCCATCTGTTCTTGCTGCGTGTTTTTCCATTGCTCTTACCAAACATGTAAACGCCTTTCAATGGTGATGTGCTGCCAGGTCGGACTAGGAAATGCAGTGTCTGCATGAACACGGGCTGATTAAGCGCGCAGTCACGGACGCTGAGAATCGAGATCCTCTGGTTAGATGATAGCAGCAGGTTCGTGATCTTATCAAAACTGAAGGGGAGGCCATCGAGAATTAGGGTCCGGGTGCTCCTTCCCAGTAGCCGCGAGGATAGAATGTCAATGTAGTTTCTTCTAAGGGAAACTTGTTGTGAAGGTTGGTTTGTGGGAACAAGGGATGATAGGGATAGGTCAACGTGACGGAATACTCCAGATGTGTGAAAGACGAGGTTGTGGAATTGTTTTGAGGAAAGGGCTAGGTTGAGAGCTTCATGAGGGAGGAGATAGACGACTGTTTGACGGCATAGATAGTCGTTAGACAGCAAGTTTAAGAGTGGGAAAGATGATGGTGTTGTTCGTGGTGTTGTTGTTGTTGGTGTTGGTCTCGTTTCCATATTTTGAGCCAAGAAACTCTTTTTGTATAAGCGAAGTCGCTGGACCAGCTAGCAAGGGCGCTTTGGAGGCAAATGGTGTGATGTCGCGATGATGGCGACGATGCTTTAAAAGCACAGCAGCTGGCAGAAAAAGGTCTGCGGTTGTGATTGACTTTGATATTGCAAGTTGTATTATTAGTTGGTGTCTCGTATTCCCCCGGTTAGACGTCCCTTTTCGATATAAAAGTATGTTATTTCACAGCGATGAAGGTGCTTTGAGTGACAATCAAGGGCAAGAGGCTATGGTTATATAAAAATAAAATAAAGCCAGTATAAGGATATAAAAGTATGGAAATATTGGATGGCTGAGGTTTTGGTATGAGAGAGTAGTATGGAGGGAGGAATGGATGAACGCAATAAATGATGATGGTGGCCAGATATTTATTATTTTGATACTCGAATACTATTACACACAACCATTACGACCACCACCACTACAACAATATTAAGGTAGGTTGGTTAGGAGGAGGGTGTCTCAACCTCCCCAAGAGCTGGAGGAGCTGCACAAGATCGAGGGGCAGTCGATCAAAGGGAGTTGTAGCAAAAAAAGAAGGGCCGGCGTGGGTCGGCGTCCTTGCTTGGCCATGTAGCCTGCAGATGAATGCAGATGGGAACCTGCTAAAGCATGCTAGTTAGTACCTATGCAATCGCCTTTTGCTGTTCGGTACCGTCAGATCCGGATTTCCTCTTCGAACGTACGTTTAATTAAAATTGGGGGTACGAAGCAGTATAACTACATTGCAATGTAGTATACTTTGCACATCGCAACCTCATTAACAAGCAAGGGTGTGCCGGCAAAACCGCCATGAGAGAGCTAGCTTGCCCGTCAATCGTTCCAGTTGCCCACAAAAAAAGCCCGTCCAGTTGGAAGCTCCCCGTTGGCGATGTGGGTCCCTTCGCTGGTAATATTTGGTGAGCGCCGCCGTCCCCCAACAGTCAAGACTGTCAGTCAGTCAAGTCAGTCAACCAGATTGTCGTTAGATCTGCCTGCCTTCAGAAATGCCGGACTTTATGTTCCTCCAGCCGCAAACTCCCCCCTCGCAACTTCATAGCTTAATTTCTTATTATTTCTTATTTCATCCTGTTCTTTCTTTCCTTTTGCTTTGTTTTTTTGCCTGCGTTTTCCCCCACCACACTGCACCCTCTTATTCGCTTATGATGCCTCCGTCTGCTTGGGTCCAGCCGGTTCAACTAGCTAGCTTTGCAGCTGTTTCCACAGTTGTTCCTCGTATCAGGAGAACAAGAAACTATAAATATTAATATATCAAATTGCGTACACAGAAACTCACGTCTTCGTCGTGCAATAGGAAACGATGAGGCCTTGGAAGCTTGGCTCGTGAGAGCCAGTCGCGTATATTGACACAATTCCTATGACGCCCTTTGATCCTCTCTCGTACGACTGATATTATATTTAAGCTTGCTCGCAAAATAGCTGATAGGGTCTTCACTCTCAAGGCTTCCAAGCCCTGTATCGCTTTACACAAACAACAGGTACTTGCGTGAAGGGAGCAAGCATTTGTCCTTGGTTACGTTGACCTTCTGACTTTGACGTACTTCTGGACTTCGTACTCGACCGCTCCGGCCTATCAATTCGACTCGTGTGGCCGGGTTCCTCGCCTCTCCCTCTTTGACTAGTGACCATGCATATGGTTCCTTTTTATTTGCCCATGATACAGACGATTACCCCGCAAATGCAAAAGGAACCCCCAGTGATAAGCATGCGCTTCATGGGTCATACTACTTTCGTCAGTCTGTGCTTAAGAACCAGCGGCGACCGGCGGACCAAAACTCGAAGCTGTGTCGCACGCATGGCATGGGTTTTCCTGCAGGCCATGCCAACATGTCCTCAACCTTAAACCCTTTCATTTCTGGCTGAAGAACGACTCTTGGAGACATTTGATTTGCTCAAAATTCATCATCATGGCTCGGCATGTCAAGATAAGCTACAGCCTTCTTTTTTGCCATCTGCTTTGCGTAGTTTCGCCAAGTTTGGTTTGGTACCAATTTGCATTCTTCCTTCTTTAGTTGCCCGTAATGATGCCTTCTTTTTTTTAACCCCCGCGTCAACCAACCACCAACTCGAATTAACCGTCTACTAAAGATTGATAATGATTTTTTTTTAGGTGCGCTCCCCAAATGCGAGATACACACCACCATTAATATTTTACCAAACAAAGACGGCTGTTCATCTGCATCTTTGCCTTTGGGCAGGCGGATCCGTCTACACATCCCCCGCCTTTTTAGAATTCCTAGTTGAACAACATGCAAGGCAAGTTGATCAAGTGACCTTTTTTTTTCAAAGTTGAATTTCTCCTCGCGCACCCAAGAAATTCCTTTAAAAGGTGCAGAAAGAATCGCCTAGTTCGGCGGGTAACATTATCCCCGAAGCCGCATTCCACCTTTAGACTCAGAAGATCCAGGCTGTTAACCTTAAAATTCCAAGTCATTCAATAAAAAAGCCACACCACCCTTGTGTTTCAAAATGTACCTGTCGAAAGCAAATTTCGTGAATGCTTGGACGTGAATTTTAACATTCCGCTCCCGTATTGCCAAGCGTCTATCAGCAAGCTCCCAAGATTTCTTGACCTCTCACAGAAATCTCATCGCCTTAGCCATTCGATTATTCTTTTTGTTATCCGGTCCGAAGAACGATGTGGTTCCACAAGCCAATAGCAGCTGCATCTTCTGTGAACTCAAGCTTTTTTTTCTTTCTTTCCTTTCTAAATTGACAATAACTTGCAATTTTAATCCGCAAGTCGTATGCATGCAGATTTAAGTATGATTTACATGGTTCATGGGCGTTAGTTTGCATATATTTTATAGTGGTGGTAGTTGATTT
This sequence comes from Dactylellina cionopaga, assembly GCA_036971295.1. NCBI lineage: Eukaryota > Fungi > Ascomycota > Orbiliomycetes > Orbiliales > Orbiliaceae > Dactylellina > Dactylellina cionopaga. The sequence goes on along the minus strand of JAJTTY010000002.1, from coordinate 1,256,773 downwards.
TCTTAAGACTTAAGTTTTAGCTTCCACACCATGAGCTCTTCGTCTGTTTCTCACATTAAAACTTCGTCATTTATTATCCTTTGTTTATTAGACCTATCCACTTATCATATCCTTTGTTATAGCTTTTCTGTAACGAACCCCCGCTCGCTCCTGAGCCGTGTGACAAGAATAGTAATGATATTAATAATACAAGATCTTTTTATAAAAAAATTGAAATTCTAATCCCGAGCCAAATCTTCTATGACCGAAACCAAGAGACCTCTTTTTATGCACCGTATCCAATGTAATAATAATCGAAAGGATTCACATCTAGACTTTTCTCCTTCCCCTCTTTTATTTCTTCTGAAACAAGAAACTGCAAAAGATATGTCTCCACCCACTAGAGTAACCAAAAAAAAGAGTTCATACGTGGAGCAACAAGATACCCAGACCAGGCGATGCAGCTCTTATGCGGCAGATCTCTCTCGAGAATCTAGTTCAGATTTTACCTTGTAACAAGTTCAGGCCCATGTGCCTCGCCGTATACCACGCCGTCATACCGAACGAGCTGAAATCCATCGTCGAGGTCAGAGTTTCCAAAAGTCCGAACGGCAACATGCACGGAATGCAACCTGTGAAAAAAATATACGTCAGCAACCCTGTATTCAGCCTCTCCAAATTCTCCGTTTCTCTAAAGTCTAGACACGGAATATATCCAAAAAGGACAACGTACCCTGTGCCAATTCCAACGCGAAACCGTTAAGAGCGTACTGTGCCTTATCGCCTCTCTTCATCCAGTTCTGATCACCGGGGTTGTAGACTCTCGGCTCGACATCGCCAGGGTAGTGGAATGTCTGCTGGCCGGACAGGATGGTGAAGTAGTCGTGGGCCATGTGGATGCCAGTGTGGCCTTCTGTGCCGACGGGTGTACCAAAGATGATGAGATATTCGCTGATGGAAGCGTGTAGTAGGACCATCGCTCCCTAAGTAGACATCGTGGTTAGCATATCTTTCTATAGCCAAAAAGACAACGCTCACTACGCGTGAACAATTAACAGAAGGAGAGAGCGAGAAATAAAAACATACCATAGCATTACCAGCATTGTTGAACACCCATTCGTCCCAATTGATCTCCGTAACGTACTTGGGATACTCCTTCTTTAACCTCGCGGAGAGGTCGTTGAACAGCAGCGTACGGTTGCGGTTCGCGCTGTCGTCGCCGTGCAGCGCGATTGACTCCTTGCAAATTTCTTGCAGCTTGACGGGATCGAAGACGTACATCTTGGGCAAGATGTAGCGGTCAAACGCCGAGTAGACGATGAAGATGTAGATCAGCACTCGGCCGATATTCATCGCGTCGAGTCTCATGTTGGGTGAAGGGATTGTTGAGTGTGTTTGGAGGTTGGGATGATGAAAGGGCGCATGAATAGAGTTGAGAAAAGGTGATCGAGGTTCTGTAAGAGAGTATAAATATATCTCCTGAGCACAGAAGCTTTTTTTCTTCCGATGGGTCCGTGGGAATTCCGTGGGAATGAAATTGGCAGGGCAGCTCGGATACCGAAGTCCCAACAGCTGTTGAATTGGCGGCGACAGGAAGGTTTGGTGTCGCAGTTTCTGTGCCTGAAAGCTTGGCGCAGGGTCTTCGGCTACCGAACTGCAACGAGAGTATAACATGTTCTAATATAGTAGTATACAATATAATTAGAAAATGTCTAGAAGATTGGTATTATATACAAGATATTCTTTCTCCTCGTAGAGAGTGTGTTCAATATGTAACAAGCGAAGATTCAAACAATCGCCGTGAACAGTTTCCATATTTACACCACGCCGATATACATATATACAGATAGAGTTTGCTCTGCGGCTCCGGGGCTGGCACGGTGGTCCAAAATATGCCGTTTCGTAGCTGTATCACGCCTTTCCACCCGAGACCAGACTTCTCAAGGTGCCCCAGTAGCCCTTCGCTTCCGACTTTGTAGCTTCTTTCGCAGCTTGCACTGTCCCCTTGATATCCTCCGCTGACACTGTAGGTACAATGCCATCAACCGCCGCTGCCATTGCAGTACCTTTTGCCAGCTCTGCTTCCTCAGCTTCGTAATCCTCCTCCTTCTTCGGTAACACCATCCCTCTCTTATCGTAGAAATCCTTCTGTAGCTTCTGGAACACCTGCTTTTGTACCCGACCGTCGTGCAGTTCGTATCTCGACATGTACGTTTCCTCAGCCGGCGTCAGTCCACCGTACGCCCAGGTTTTCAAGCGGCCAGTCACAGTCTTCGATTTCCGTCTCTTCTCTTCGGATTCGTCGAATAGTCTTGCCGCTTCTTCTCTGTCCAGACCGGTTTTCACTAATTCGTCAATTTCCGATGCTCGCCAACCCATCCACTGTTTCTCTTGCTCCGTCATCAGTTCGGTCATCTATAGCAATCCCTCAAGTTAGCAAACCACTTGTCCCTCTACCTCAATTGATTTGAACTCTTACGTATTCTCTCCGATTCGATCTGCTCTGTGAGATCATGCCGTACACCGAGTATACCGTAACCCCGACGGTTACAGCTTCAATTCCAAATAACCCGTCAGCCGGAAACCACAATCAAGAAAGTGCTATCCAAACCCACCGGAAAACCCCATAATAGTAAACACCGTCGCTCTGTGCAAATTATCCGCCCACCTCCGTCCGTGATGCACGACCTTATCGAACGTGGTAACCTGATTCAACCGCTCTCTTCTTGCGGCCTCCCGTAGTCTCGCCACTCTCTGCTGCGCTGTCTCGCCGTTGCCGGCGACCGGTGGGCTGCGTACGTTTTGCGCGAATCGAGTTGCGTCGGCCCGGTTCTTGACGTTCTGCACGAACCGGGCGCCGTCCGCTACGCTGCGGGCGGCGGCGCGAGCGGGTGGCATTGTGGTGGTAGAAGTTTTTCGGTTTTCCTTCTTGATTTTCTTCTCTGGTGGGTGGTTGTGGTGAAGTAAAAGGTGGTGTGGTAGTGGGGTTATACTACATAAAAGAAACAGGTTTTTTTTTTTCTTCTGTCGGAAAGCTGGAGCTCAATTGGCGTCGGGATATTTCGAGGTCTTATAGTCGAACGAGCGAGTGCATCTGTACGTCTGAGTATCGAAGCCGGCTATCCATTGAGCTGCGAAGGGTGGAGACCGTGAATCCGCTGTCGATTATGTTGGGAATGGTATGGTGCCAGAGTCGGATGAGCTCCGTCAGTCAGTTCTGGCATTCGGCAAGAGAAAAATCTCGAACATGGATTTCAATGTTCCCTCCAAACAAGTCCATCGAGACGACATGCGCAACACATGTTCCCGCAAGTCAAGGTTCGCGAAACACGATCTGATAATTCGAGAATGTAGAACAATTTCAGACACGATCACGAATCGCGAATCACCAAAATCCCCCCCCTCTTCCAGGGCGACATACATACTTCAAAGATGGACCCGCGACTTGTCCAGATCCTCCAAACGCTGAATGAAACAACCTCATCGGCGCCGCCAAACTTGAACTTCCTCCAGCAGCTCCAAGCCCAACAGGCGGCGCCACCAGCTCAAAGCCAGCTCCCATATCAACAACCCAAACAGAACTACGACCCGCGTCAAATCTACCAGCCTGACAGACCGCAGCCAGTACCCGTTGCTGCTATACCGCCAGCTCCAGCACGAAGTTCATTCTCAGAACCTATTGATCCGCGAACCATAACACAATGGCCGGCCGCGTTAAAGTACATTACAACGTTTATCACGACGAACGCTGTGGCTATGGACAGGTTAAAGAAGGTAAGTACCCTAGAATTTCACATGGTAATTTTTTTTATAAAAAAAAGTAACACCGCGCTAACGAAATCACTGAATTATGAAAAGATGAAACTCCACCAGCGCGACCATGAAACTCAGTGGTGGCAGAGCCGTGATGCAATAGTTAAGCGTCACTCGAATAGCTCCAGCAATCGAATGGCCATGGACTCTGTGATGTGAGTCTTCAATTATCATGTCCTAACTCTAGAAAAACATGTTATTGAGTAGAACGATTTTGCTAATATAGGCTTCAATATCAACAGGAAGAGCTTTGGGATTGCCTCCACCTCTGCGGACCTGGTAAGTTCTCTTTTCATACTATACCCCACCACCATACCAACAAGGAGAACAGAAAGGAGAAGAGGGGAAGGGAAAAAAGCTAATATCTTCCATCTAGACCCCAGAAGAAAAACTTCAAGAACTAAAAACTTACGATGAAAAAGTCTACCGAGCGTCGGAGCAGATGTACAAATCCATGGCCGAAGATCTGAAGAAACTCGGGATCCCATTCTTCGTGCTCTCCGAGGAGGAGTTCACAGGTGATAAAGCGACCTTCAAGGAAGCTAGGAGGAAGGTGATCGAATTGCTAGATGATCTGTCATGATTTGAGGGCTTCCGATAGATTTTTTTTTTTTGAAAAAGGGGTTATTTTACTATGGATAACATTTTCGTCATGCGTGGGGGCGTATGGCGAGTGACGGTTATTTTGATATTTCGGCTGAACAGGGACTATGGGTAGCTTTGGGAGTCGGGGCGTATTCTGGTAAACGGCTTGGAGGGGAACTCCCAACGGACTATTTGAATCTATACCTAATATATTTTCGGGGTTTTAGAGAATTACTTGGAACAATTTTGTTTTCTGTCTTCCTTATCAAGCGCTGAGGTTGCTTTACATAGATAGCAAGGCATACAAGACGAATTAATTTGGAGACCATTCGACTATACTCTACTATCTATCTATAAACAGGAGACATGATACCCTTCACTGCTATAATCTGAAAGCAGATTGTGAATACTGTTCCGTAAAATTTAGATCATAGACGGCAAAACAAGAGGCATCCACTATACCAAGCTATATGCCCTGCAATACCGTGGGGTTTCATACCCTTCTATGCAACGAAGCAAGATACCTTCAACAGAATGTATTGAAACAGAAACGGAATGGAACCAGAAACCGCGTCGTAACTGTAAAAATGCATACATTTGCGCCATCTTAAGGTATGGGATATAATATAAAATAAAAAAAGGAAAAGAAATAACGCCAGAAGTTCACAAAGCGGGGCTCCAATTTTTTTTAAGCCTGGCGCATGAAAGGAAAAAAAAAGGTATGTATAGATATAAAATGGCCCATTTACCGCCGTTATCCAAATTCGCAAACCAGCCATCATCAAAAAAAATTTATAGTAGGAAAAACAAAATGTAGAGGAAAAAGTAAAAGGCCATCCAGTTCGAGAGATAAAAATATATAAACATGAAGAAGAAAGTGCTAGTGATATCGTTAAGCCAGTAACTGATTAGGTAGTCAAAATCGATCGATCGATATTGCTTCTGTTGAGACATTTTGGAATTAAGGAAACAAGAAAGCTGCACTGGGCATTTTGGATTGGGAGATATGATAAGAGACAGAAAGGAGCTAGGAATGATAGATAGCGAGAAGATTTTCTCCAGTGCCACTCAGATAGTTCGGTATATCGCGTTCGGTGACATTAATAGTCTAATCCACAAAAGAAGCTGCTCGCAAATAACCTGTAATGCTCGTATCGTGTATACGTCCAGGCATCCCAGATAATGGTGGATACCCGAGTAGAAGTGCCATGAGAAAGCTTTTGGACTTGGAGGAGCTATTAACATTTAGGAAAAACAAATAGGGAAGAGGAGGTGGGGTAGGGGAGGTGATAGGGAACGGTTGCAAAAGGCTATGTGTCATGATGTAGATGGTAATCCCAAAGAATAAACAACGGCGAGGATGTAGAAAGCAAAAGAAAGACAGTAGTATGATTAACCATTAGAGAGAAAAAGAAGTGAACCCATTTCACCACCAGTTTTGGTTTTCGCCTCATATAAAAAAATATTTACCCGGGTCGTCCATAGTCATTATGAGCGAATAAAACAAGAAGAAAAAAAGAAAAAGTATAGAGGCTGGAATCGAGACAGAAGAAAAAACATGCAACCGTTGAACGCAGAAGTTGATATATGCCTGTGCCTGCAGTAATCGAAAATATAGCAAAGTAAAGATCAAAATCCCCGCGCAATCTGTCTTTGCATGGAAGACCACATTTCATAATGGTGGACATATGAGCTATCGAAGGTTTGGTTCCGAATCGATAACGTAATTCAAGGTGTTATTGGATATCGTTATGACCAAATATTTTAGTCATCGGCCTCATTCTCAGCCTCGGTCTCGTCATCCTCCGCTTCTGTGTCAGCACTGTCTCCTTCGCGTCGCCTTTTCAGTTCTCTATCCATCTCTACTCCTCTATCGATCCGCATCTGAGCAACTGTGATGCCCTCATCCCTGATGAGTTCGTTGAACCATGGGTGTTTGAGAGCGTCACGTGCAGATATTCTTTTAGCAGGATCGTAAACAAATATCTTCTTGAGGAGGTCGAGGAACTGTCGGTAGAAGCTGCACGTTTGGGGAATCATTTCCTGGGAATCCGAGTCAGATTTTTGCGTCATTGATCGGGTTCGCTGTGGTCTTACCTCCAAGCGGCGCATCGCCTTGACATAGCGACGGGAAGTCTTCGATGTTTCACTGTTAGGATAATCAAGTTTGTTGTTGCGGAAGAATCTAAATGCAAGTTAGAGAGAGCTGGAAGCGAGATCAGTTAATTTCAAGACTTACCGAGAGGCAGGGCTATTGGAGTTCTGGGTTTTCTGGATGGCCTGTCGGACAAGTCTGGTTTCAATGTCGGCGTGGCAAACAGTTTTCATCATTGCAAGATGCTCGAGGTTATCGTGAGTCTGGAACAGTGCATCACCAGTATAGAACTCAACCAGAATACACCCGATACTCCAGATGTCACACGGGAAGCTCCATCCTAGGCCGAGGATGATCTCAGGTGCGCGATAGTGTCTTGTGGAAACCACTGACGAATGGTATTCGTCATCAAAGGTAGCAGACCCAAAATCGATCAGTCTGATTTCGGTGTCGAGCAAAATCTTCCGAGTCTGAGCCTTTCGCGGGTTAGAGTGTGTAGAGGAAGGGATCACTCTGTTGTACGTGAAAGTCTCGGAAGTGTTGTGCATGAGGAGAATATTCTCCGGCTTGAGATCAGTGTGGATCAGGTTGAGATCGTGAAGGACTTAAGGGCCAGTTAGCGTTGTTTGGTATTTGAGGACGTGAATGTGGTGGTATGACTTACAGGCTACGCTTGTGAATAACTGTCGGGCGAATGATTGGATCTGGCTGCTAGGGAAGGGGATAAAGGAGTTCGACTTGAGGAAATCAAAGACAGACATCCCAAGAAGATCGGTGACGATACAGATATGGTTTCTGTAGTCAAAGCAATCTCTCAGATGGATACACTTATTTCTATTGTCCGCATCGTTCTTTCCGAGAGTCGACAGAACTCGCAATTCAATTTTACTAGCATCGCGATATTTCTGGACAGATCGGATGATCTTGATGGCACAGTACTCGTTCTTCTGGTGGTCAAACGCCTGGACAACTTTGCCAAACGTGCCTTGGCCGAGGAGTTTGATGATTCGGTCTAGGTTGATTGTTAGTCATTTGTATTTTAGATGAAGAAAGAAAAAAGAATATATATATTGCTTACATCTATTGGTGAGGTGTGCACCAGGTGTCACGATGTAGTGACCCTCATCGTCGTCAACCTTTTGGTTTGATTTTGGATTCTAGTAAGAAAAAGAGTTAGCCAAATGCTCTGTCGCTTTTGGTTCCACCGTACTATACACGCGGGGCACAAAGTGGAACGAGATATTCCGGTATGCAAACATTTAGGGAACTTACATCTTCTACCTTTCTCACAACGACCTCCTTCGCCTTGATGGGAGGGTGTGGCGGAGGTTGATAATGAGCAAACGCATCGGTTTGTTTCTTCGCCATGCTGCCTCGAGTCACCCTCTTTCTCTTGTTACCCGCGACAGATGCTGATTCTCCTATTGTTGAGGCTAATGAAGTAGCAGCAGTCTCGGTACCATTATAGCCTCTGGCGGAAGCACTGGCCGTATTAGCGCTAGACCCCTGAGACGCGTAGGCTGGAGTTTGTGTCACGGAATACGGCGTAGACCCATATGGATCGTGATGATTCGTATCATACCGGGAATTAACAGCAGCAACGGTCGTTGTGGAGGTCGATCCTGCTCCGTTGGTGGTGGTGAGTTTCCGTCTCTTGGAAGGTTGAGATGTGGTTGCGGTTGATGCTTGGGAGGAGGAGACGGGATTATGGACTCGGGAGTTGAGAGCGGTGTTTTGGGATATCGGACGCGGGACTCGACTGGCAGGTTGGTTCGCAGCCGTTCGGTTTGTTCGTTTGGGAGTGGGTTCTGGTGGAGGAGTGTCGTCGATGACGATGATTTCTTTGGGGATGCCGTTCTTATAGAACTCCTTCCAGTCTGGAGTTTCCCTTCTACGTCTCTTTCCTGTTACAGACGGCGTTGGTGCAGCCGAGCTTGCAACTGAGGCAGAAGGCCTCATCTCGGTGCTGTATCTCTGGCTGGTTGGGGCTTGGTATGGTTGCTGAGGCTGGGAAAACGTGCCCTAGGATGTTAGCAGGGAGAATGTTCTCGGAGCGGAAATAAATAAATAAATGGGAGGTTGATGGAAAGAGAGATGGAGGGAGGGAGGGAAGAGATGGAGGTTGATGGATGATGGATGAGATACATACCTGCTGTGTTCCAGAGTTTGATCTGTAGTAGAGACTATGTTGAGAGAGAGGATTGAGATATCCGTAGGGAGGAGATTGGTGGTGAGGGTGGTGCGGATAATGGAGTGTTGCAGTTGAAGGGACCGACATTATGGTTCTCGTTGTTGTTGAAGGAGAAAGTGTGTTACGAAATTATAACAATCTGTGATTGGATATCGGAATTTGGTTCCAAGATGATAATATTCGTGGGAAAAAAAAAAAGGTCCGAATCGACGCAATCGAGGTTATATGCTTTCGGTCCGTCTGCTCGTTCTTTGCTTTCTTTCTCTCACCGACTCCGATTTGAGGCCAATATCTCCTTGGGCGGGTAGTGGATATTTTTGGTGTTGCCCTCTGCCGTGGGAAGGAGGAAAGGAAGGATAGGCGGTGGGCGATAAGTAGAAAGCCAACCAAATCTTCGAGTGTCCCTTCGCGTTTATGAATAAACGGGTGGCCGAAAAGGCAGCTTTCAGAGGTGGTTCATGAGGGCGGACTGTCGTTATAAACAGGCTGGCGGCGATGTTGTATGAGGGTTGTATGAGGAGGAGGAGCTGGAGGAGGAGGAGGATTTCTGGTTTCTGGATGGAATTCTTCGCGTGAGTTTTTCGGTGCACTTTCCGGCGATGCTAAAACAGTTACAAAGGACGACGGCGAGTGCCTTTTTCCTTTTCGATAAAAGAATAGAATGGCTTTGCTACTCTCTCTCTCTCGTTCTTTCGAATAGAAGGAAAGGATAAACAAAATAAAGAAGGAACCTTGTGAGAGGGTGAAGACTAGGAATTCCGACGGATGGGGATCCGGGAATATAATAAAGTACGGCTGGAAGTTACGGTGGTGGAGTGAGGTTATTGTGGTGCAAGAAGGAGAGCCAAGTGGTAGTATAATTTTGCACTGACTCCCGCTCACACCCACACTCGCATACCCGCCGTATTTGCTAAAAAGGACTGTGGATAGACAGAAAGAGGTGTAGGATAGTAGTAAAAAGACGTTGCGCACAGCTGGGTTGTTCTTCTTGTTCTGCTTGTTCTTCTTGTCGACTTCTCTCTCTTCCTCAGCGAAAGGCAGGCAGGCAGGCAAGTAGGCAGTCAAAGGCAAGGCGCAGGCAGGTGGATCAATCAGGTCTGCTTTTTAATTTTGGGGTTGTACTCGGAAGAGACAAACAGAAAAGCCGGTAACAAGTTGTGCAGTTGGAACGAGGGCGAAGAGAAACGAGGGAGAGAACACGGGGATTTGTGCGACTCGCAGAGAAATCAAAAAATTTTGACGAGACAAAAATGAATTGACGACAGAGGGACAATAACGGGTTCTTTCTTACTCTGTGACTGCCGTTAAAAATATCAAGATGTTAAGAAGGGCGTAGATCGATCTGTCAAAGGAGAGAATGAGAATAACAGGGTGGGAAAAGAAGTGGGAAAAAGATATGGCGAATAGAAAATAATGAAATAAAAATTAAGAGGGAAAATAAAAAGCAGGAATCGAACGAACACCGTGGTGAGGTCAGGTCAGGGTCCGGGTCCGAGTTTGGCTCTGGCTGTTTTGAGGGTCGTCCGGAGACACCTTTTAGGCACTTCCTGGGCTGTACCTCCAGATAATTGGGGAATTCTTTTTCGGACGGCGGTAATAGTTTATAATGATAATAACTAGCTAAAACTAGCCCACGTTCGAGGGTTCCGTTCCTTGTCTCTTGTCTCTCTTCTCTCTGCTTGCTCTGGTAACCGGCCGGCTTGAGGAATCAAAAGAAAGATAGCGGCTTTTTTATTTTTCTCTCTCTCTCCACAATGCAAACGATGCGAGAAATGGATAACCGTATAGCCTTGAAGAATTCCACAGGATGTAATAATATAATGATAAAGGAGGGCTTGGGATATAGAATCTCGGACGATTATCGATAAAATGAAATAAAAGACCAAAAAGCACCAGAAAAGAAAGTATATAGACTTACGAGTACGTTGAGTAGCAGCAGTAGCTAGCGTATTATATCGAGGATGGCAAAAGTGTTTCCGACGGATGGGCTTGAGGGAATCGAATGGATATTATGGGGTTATTATTATTAATAATGTTAGAGAAGTGAGGATTATCTCGAAATGTTAAGGAATGAAACGGTCCCAGAAAGAGAAAAAGAATAGAAGAAACTAGAAACGGGTACGGACGAGACAAATCGAGGGATCGGGATGGGCTGTGGCAGGATATTAATATTTGGAGGTATCGATGGGCTTTGTCACGGTTGGGCCGGGGGGCTTGTACAATTAATTGTCGCTGTGAGATGGTAGGGAATATTATAGTTTATATGTATACTATACATATACATATACGCTAAGTATATTATATATAGATTACCGATGAAATAAAATAAATAATAAATATCTCGCTGCGCAAGTTGAAGAGAGGGATAAAGGAAGAGAGAGAAGGGGAAAAAAAAAAGAGTAGGGGAAATATAATCTTGTGAATGCAAAATTTGATTCAAAATTTGATGGTTACAAAGATCACGGGCAACACAGCGGGAAGCCGTCGACTTAGCGACGGGCTAACTTGGTTACTTGACATGGTTAGTTTGATGGGCTGCAATGATCAGGTTACAGCTTTGCGGGGCTGCCAACCCAATTTACCATATCGCAGACAGATCTCTACGAATACTATGGATACAACTGTTGACGCTTCAGACGGGGGACCCAGATTTAGCTTCTATCAAACGATTTTATATTTTTTTAAAATTGCTTGTTGGATCGCAGAACAGGCACATCGTGTATCAGATCGTTTGTACGGTGCATGCATGTATGTATGTAGGTCTTTCTGTCTTTCTGTCTGTCTGTCTGTCTGTGCATGATAGTTACTAAGACCGATCTCTCTGATAGTTACAACTATAATACTCTTCGAGAAGGCAGAGTCAATAGTTGGATTCCGGTTCCTGAACCTGCTGTTCCCTGCGCTTGCGTCCTTAGTTACCTCCACTTGTTCCTTTTCAGTCAGCTGCGCAGGCAACACCCCGAAAACGACGTCTGATATGATGGGTCCATCACCAATTTAAGCCCTTAATGAGGCAATGTTATTGCCTTTCTTCATCCCCACCCTACATCATAGCTCCGAATATACTTATATACTTACTTACTTCGTATATTCAAATATTTCGATATACCAAAACTATCTCCGATATACTTCATGATGCACTGTCTAATGTACACATCTGCGTCTACGAAATTTCAGTCAGTTACCCAGAAACAAATCGCGTCTGAAAACCCTCCCCGTGACATAACATGACAGGAATCAAAAATCGCTAAGTGCGGCCCTCGTCTCCCCTTTCCTCGCTGCACCAGCCGTGCCAAAACAATCCGGAACGCTGTTGCAAGGGGCTGACCGGACGCTTCCCTTTTGTACCTGACTGATCCTCCCCTTCCTTTCTTCCTTCCTTCTCTCGACAGCGAATCCGATCGATTCCCACATCTTATTCGAAGGGGCGCTCGACGCGTTGGAGCGGAAAGAAATGTCGAATGACATGACGATGAGGCTTGTTGCTTCCCTCTCCACCCCCTCCATCCATCTCACACACGCACAGCAGCGCTTTGTACTTTGTCAACTAGCACACCAAACCCCGAAAGGACAAGAAAAAATAAAAATAAAACATAAAATGAAAAAAACGTGTTCGAACACGAAACGAATAAAGGAACAAAGCCGCCCTGTAACATCATCCTTTCCTTTTCATAAATTGAGTCGATTAAATGCATGATTACAACAGCTACCGCGGATATTGCAAGTGAGATCGAATCTAACCAGAAAGAACGAAGGAAAGAAAGAAAGAAAAATAATAATCGACATTCTCCCTTGTCGCCACATGCCATCACCAGAACCCTCTTCTAACTAGTGTCGGATGATATCCCCAATGATAGGCTCCGATCAGAAGACACCCGTCGGGACCTGCTAATCTTGAGAACTCACAAACGAGGGAAAAAAGAGACCACCTTCCCTCCAAACAGATTCTTCGGCTTGCCGATAGTGATAGTAACAGTAGTAATACTAATAATAATAATAACAAAAAAATAAATATCTGTAATAGCCATCTTGTTAAATTCATCTGATCAATACGTAAACCCTTAGGGGCACCACTATCCTCCAATCCCTTTGGACCCTCCCGAATAGGGTCGCTCTCAGCCTTTCCTCTCCGCCCAATTGGTTCGCTGCATCGGTCCACCTGCATGGCGTATGCGGGAGGAGGGGTTGTGGGCAACCCACTCGCAGTAAGTTACGGCATGGCATGGCATTGGTGCACCACATACAGCAGCTAACGAGTTGGCTGTGCGCAGCCTAACTTTTGAACCGCCGGCCGGACTGCATAAAGTATCCTTTCTCGTCTCTTCTTGCGATTTTTGAGAGGCAAGATACAGAGCGATACAGAGAAATGGTCTGCCAGATAAACAAAAAATTTTTAAACAAAAAAAAATTTAAAAAACGTGATTAGAAACGACTTCACTCATAACCTCATATAAAACACATTACGTACGAAGTAGACCGTATTCTTTTCCCCACCGGAGCAAATTCCCTATCGATAGCCATTGCTAGGTGTTATTCCTTCTCACTATCACCAGGTTTGAATACGTGCTGGCAGCCCAGGCCAATGAAACCCTGTCGAGCGGTGCTCAGAAGATGCATCCGGCCCCGATCCCAAGCCATCATTTTAGCCATCAGACTCCATCGTTGTTTCTAGTTTTCCCTTACCAGAGCTAGCTAGGTCCTGCTGATATTCTGGTACCCCGAGTTTGCGTAGTAGCTCGAGACACACCAAGAAACGCCTCCCACGATCTTTTTTCGACCATCACATTCCACATTCCAGCTTGTTAAACCCGGATTCTCACGGGACGAAGGTGACAAGGACCCTTTTACTTCGCATGCAGTCTACTCGCGAGATCGCGGGTTGAAGAAACTAGAAACAAAAAGAAAACGGTTCGTCATAATCAACCGTGCATTGTATCGATATAGCTTACTTTATTCCGCGTCTTCCTTTAAATCTCGGAGCTTCTTGCCTCAGATATCTGCAGTTTCAAAGGGTAACCTTTAAAAAGGACGTATTCTAGCCAAAAATATAGGTACCCATGTGTCTAGAAGGTACCGTGCCTACAGCAGTAGTTTGAAACTCAAGGCGCAATTCCTCGCCGCGCTCAGGATCTAGGAGCACCGGAGTGACTTTTTTCCCCCTTCTTTCCCTTTTTCTGCTAAACTCATAGTCCACAAGGAAAATACGCACTCTTACAAATCCTGAACCCGTCTTTTCTTGAATCGCCGCTTTGAAATCCCCATAAAAATATAACTCATGGATGGACGGCAATCGATACTATTGGTGATAATATACGTCGATTATAAAACTCGGGAATTGAAAAAAGATTTGGGGGGAAACTAATATAACGGGGGCAGGTGTATGGTCGCTCTTTCTCACCACCTTGCAACAACGTTAGCTCTCAATAGCCAAGATAAAGAGAAAAAGAAGGAAGGATCCCGAGATACCAAATATCAAAGACACAAGACATAAGGGCGTGTCGATACGAAAGAAAGGGAAAAAAGGCGAGGAAATCGCAGCCAATCTGCTTTGAAATGTCGAATTCGTGAGAGGTTTAACCGAAAAAAAATAATATGTGAACCCCACACTAGAATCGGAACTACTGGGTATACAGCGTCATCTGATATATTATACATAAACGATGAAAGACTTTTCTGTCGGATATGAAGAAAGAATCCGTGTATTCATCTGGTTTTTTTCGTGAGCTCGCTTCAGCGCTCTTGGAAGAGAGACACGCGGTCGACTCGAGCTCGGGCAAACGTTCGAAGCCCAAAACTAGCTTTCGACTTCATGGGGAAAGTCTTCAATACTTCCAGACCAGATTTAACTTTCCTCCGATAGCAGATCTGCACAAAGTTGTCCGCGGCAGGTTTAGCCGTACTCCTTTTAAACAATATAAAACGGACATACATATTGGTGTGGTTTTGGTGGTGAGACGATCAAGTGGTCTACATAGGCGAAACATGCCCATTTACGACGCCGGCGCGCCCTTGCTTTTGCTCCTAAAGGAAAGGGCTGCGGAAAGGGCCATTCATATTTTTTTTCCTGAAAAAGATGTCATGAAACAAGAGCGTCACGGAATATCCCATCCTTTTCTTTCGAAATAAATCTGTGGGACCTCTGCGTCTTTGCGTCTACGCACTCTGTAGGTCAGATTCGATCCCGTGTTTTGCCTCCCTTTCTCATCTTACCCGCTGATACATACGCAATTACTCCACTGCCCATTAGCTAAGTCTTCTACAAAACATAGTGGATCCCCGCGAAGACTTCCTCTGATACATTTTTGGTATTTATATATGTGTGTGTGTGTTTCTTTGTAGTGATCACTATATCTCCCCGGGGGGTCACTGTACAGCCTTCGAGTTGTAGCACATTGTTTCTAATTCGAGGAGGTTTTCTACGGTGAGAATAACTTAATATATATTCCGCGTATACCGAGAAGCGGCAGAAGGAAACTTCGACCAGCCTGTCGTGAGAAATGGTCAGCCGGCCGGGTATTCGGCTGTATTGAGCAGCGGGCGTTCGCTGGGCACGGCGAACGGGCGCTGAACAAAATACGATATACTTGCAAGATATACAGTAATCACAGCCGTTTGTGAAGTATCATCAAGAGAGAAACTCGTATCCAGGCGTGTTTACTGGAGCGGGAAAGTCTTGGATACACGGCCTCCTGAAGCATTCGCGCAGCAGTCATCAAAGCAAACAATGTATGAAAGTAGAAGGCACAGCTGAATCGTCAGACCACAGCATGATGTTTGGCTGCCGTTTTCCTTTCTTTCACATCGTACAACGTCTCCACGCAGGGCGCCACCAGGAAGAGTCCGAAATCTGCTTTGAGGGAATACGCAATACGCAAGTCATCCCTGTGGCAGAAAACGTCGCCCGGAACAGGCCAGAAATGAAATAACGTCAAGATCACCATTTAATTTTCCCCCAATACTGCTGGTTTTTCTCAAGCAATACTTTCAACGGCCAGGGCAAAAATCTTTCAGAAGTGTGTTGATTCTCCGAATTTTTGGGTACACGTTTAATCATGGGAGCATGGGAGGAAAGCGAAAGACCCGTCCTCTCGTGCACAGTACGGTAGAAGTTTTTAAAGATAATAAATTTTTCCTTGAACAAGTTTTTTCTTTGTCGCACGGCAAATGCGTGGGACTCGGGTTCAACCGATTTCTTGTGGGGTTTTCTTTATGGCACATGTCGTAACATGGTCATGGATAACAGTCCTTTTCAGGATGGGTTTTCTTTCTTATTCAAGGGAAGTTTTGATCATCTTTAAAAACTGAACTGAATGTGTGGGAGTAAAGCCTCTTTGCTGCCTCGCATCTTCCAAAAAATAAAAAGTGTATCGATTTCTTTTCGTGGGTAATCAACACACCTCTGAAAGCTCGAATGCCTTCGCTGAGAAAATTTAAATTGGTGGATCTAGAGGATTCGAATGGAGTTGTTCTAGGAGGTGGACCCTGTGGAATTTCATTCCGTAGGCTGGAGAATTTGGTGTGTGAAGGAGGGGAAAGGCGAATTTCGGTGTTTGTTTGAAGAGAAAAGAGAATTTATATTGCTAAAGCCAAGAGATTTTCCTGCATCCTCCGAGCAGATAACTAGGTTTCTCGGGTATCAGCGCTGTCCAAGGCAGCTTGTTCTCCCAGAGGACTTGATAAGGAAGTATGTGGAAATGAGATGCTTTTTTGGCCACCTTGCCTCGCCATATGATTGTTCTTTTCGAGAGAGTAAGTAAGTCTACGAGAGCGTCGAACGTAAAAGTAAAACGCGATATATTTGCGTGGCAAATGCGGGTCCGAGGATCCGGAGTAATATAGCCACCGTGCTCGTGGATTCCATTCCATTATACCACACACCCAACACAAGCTGTGCCAGAAGTTGATACCACCCATCAGTTCACGAGCTACCTCTTCGTAAAGGTCAAATAGAGAACAGTCTGAGCTCACACCATGTGAATATCTGTGATAATAGGTAGTTTAAGCTCCTTAGTAATGTTTTAGGATTCCGCAATTAGTTGGAAAATAGGCCTGTCACACGCATCTTTTTCTTTCTCAAAATCTTGAGTACACGCCTGAATCCGTAAAAGATACGCAAAACTGCTCTGAAAAAAAGGAAAGAAAAAAGAAAGAAAGAAAGAAAGAGAAGAAACAAACCTGCAATGCCTATTATTGGTATGCGATGGGATAGTCGCGATATTTGGAGTCTGGTATCGCGTCAAAAAAAACCATTTAACAAAGAACATGAAACTCTTGAAATCCTCGAGAGGCCTCGGCCTCTCCATATATATGCTCGCCATCCTAAATATGGTCGATGTTCCGTCGTAGGTTTCCGTATTTTCTATACTTGTACTCGAAGAATCTGTTCATGAGGCCCTGCTAATCGATGATGGTATATCCTCCGAAAAAGTGTTTCTGCGACAAAAATAATGATGCCGTTCGATCCGTACTGGACGGGTTACGTCTTGGAGCAGTATACACAAATCCGATCCATCGGAGAGGCGCTCGACCTCCTCAAGTTCTCCAAATTGCGCGACTGCCCCGTCGGCGGGCCCGATGATCTTCGCATGCCGGGAGATTCTTACCAAAACAGCCTCACTTTCTTAGTTGATGTTTTGGACGAAGCGTTAAAACGGTTCGGTAAATCCATCGACATCATAATGGGAAACTCTCCAGCCAACTTTGAAGAACTAGATAAATATTGGATAGAGAGTCCCAAGGTAGCGCAAGATATCTACGACAAGCTCGAGCAATACCGTGATACCCTTGAGGAGTTCGTACCTCAGTTTGCACACATAAGTCTGGACATTGATTCGGTACCCAGCCTACAAGATCCAGTGACAGACCCAGAAGAGATGAATGTGATTCGACTAGCCGCATTCATTGATGATGCGCAATCCGATGGATTGGGGAATGCCGTGTTTGAAAGTGATGCTCGAGATGAATTTATAAGAAATTGGGGGAATATTCTTAAGTTGGCTTTAGATGGTATCACACCAATGGATGATGCGATGGTATGGACGAGCGAATCTGTGAGCGAGGGTGCATTTCGAGACCTGATTGCAGATTTGCAACCGGAGGCTCAATCAACTATGGAAATAGAGTCGAACGAGCAAGTCGAGGTTGAAGCTAATGGGGAAGATGAGGGGGGCGGGGCAGAACTGGGAAATCTGGCAGAGTTGTACACGCAAATAGCGATTGAAGAACAGCTTGGGTTCCAACTAGACGATGGGGGAGGGGTAGTTGGAGATAATAATCAGAACGATCCCATTGATATTGAGGATGCTGAACAGGATAGTGTGTTCGACCTCCCAGAAGTATTTGATAGAGCTGGCCAGTGGTTTAATTGCTGGAGGCAGGCAGCACTTATGATCGGGCAGAGAACCTTGGACCTTGGACCTGTTTCATACCCACCGACTTGGACGACGATAGAGGAGTGAAAACATGAATTGAAATCGATTATCCGGTTATGAAGTCTGTATTTAACTATATATATATTATATGCCTTCTGGATCATATATGCATATAAGTATATAATATATAAAGGTAATGTCTACGACGCTCCCGTCGTCGAAGTTGAAGTTGAGGTTGGTTATGATTTCTGGTTAGTTCGGCATGGCAACCACAGCCGAGGGAATTTGGGTGGGCAGGTGGTGCTGCCAAATCAGCTGTCTCCATCGCCCAGCCACCGGCACCAGGCACATGCTGCGATTTACTTCAGCTAAACCAACGGGACTCCAACAATATAAACATATTATCTCCTCCTCCTCTTCTCACCGTAGACACCATCTCCTACTTCCCGTAGACGACTTTTTTCTCTTTTCAATACGTCCGATCGATCGATCTCAAGTTGTGCCACTGCGCCGACAGCGTTTTATTTCTCCAGCCTCCTTCGCCCCTGGCTTCACTTTTGCATTGTTCGGCTACCCGAGAAAACGTGCAGCAACAACACGTCCCGCACTGGTTGATTGCTATCGCGCATAACATCACCCCTTCAAAACAACGTACTTCATCGACCTGAACGAACGTACGAAAATACAGAAATACCACCACCATGGCTCGCGGCCGACGAGACCCCTCGCGAGCCCGCTGGCTGCTACCAGCTGCCCTGACGCTTACAGCAGCTGTCGCAACCGCGGGCGTTTATTTTTGGAGGGAAATGGAGGACCACGAAGCCTCGACCGGTTTCCGTTCCGAAGACGAGGAAACCGCGGATGAGAAACGGAGATCACGGGGCATGGCTGGCAGGAGTTTTGGCGAGGCCGCGACGGCTGCTGGAGCAGAGATTACGGGGCGAGTCAGCGAGATATGGAAGGAGTTCTTTCAGAGCGGTGACGAATCCGATAACCGGAAAGGTCGAGCCGGGCCGTCGATGAGTGGCGCCATTCGCCCGTCCTCGTCGGGGACCTCGAGTAGCGTTGGAAGGAGTGCTCTTTCGAGGAGCGTCAGTGTGTCGATGGCGACACCGAGAGAAGTGCCCGTGCTTGGAAACTCTCAAGAAATCGACTGGGAAAAGAAGAAAATTGTTGCATTGGTTATCTCTGGTCACGAAGAACTTGACGAGGTAAGGCCATATTATACACATATATATCACACAATACCATTCAAACATCAAGATAGAACAATTGCTAACTGCTTATATTTCTTAGTCCCTCCTGCTTTCCCTCCCCACCCCAGTAGACATCTCTCGTTGGATCCTCTTAATCTTCGTGTACGCCCCTCCACCACCTCCATCCCCGTCTCTTGTTCAGCTTTCCCCACGGCCGTTACACAGATCCCCTTCCCCTGCTGTATCAGTCAGATCCTACACCTCTTCCAAATCCTTTGCCCGAACCCAACCATCCCCTCCCGAGGTTTCACCCGAAACCTCTCCGTCCTTAGTCCCTATCCTGCGCACGCCGCTCACATCTGGGCGAACATCTCGCGCCGGGGACGCATTGCTCGTCGGTGATGATGACGATGACGTCGATCATCTAACCTCCACTGCATCGCTAACCTCCAGCCGACCACGCTTGAGCTCGTTCTCTAGGAAATCCAAAACCTCAACCAACAACGGATATTCCTCCATGTCCGAAGTCGAGGGCGCGCCCACACCATCTGTCGGCTCGACTTTCACCCGAGGACTCGGCTCTTTCCGCCGCCGCTCGAGACATGGCGATGGCGAGTCGGACGATATGTCCGAGGAAACGTCTGTAGAGAACTCGGTTACCATGCCTGGATTGATCCTTAAGACCTTCGGACGGGACTTCCCGCACCAGCAGGTGATGCACTACTCCACGCCCACGGGTGTGGTCCACATGCTTCGGCATCTGGGCGTATCCCTAGTTTTCCTATCCGAATCGTGCGCTTCGGTGCCATCCACGGACAATAACTCGTCAGCAGATGAAGCGCCTCAACATGTTCCGGGCTCGCTGCCAATGACACCCCCACCAGGTACTACGGCGTCGGTCGGTGGAGGAGAAATCGTGGGTATGTTGAAAGATTGGGTCGGCGAGATTATCCTCGTGCTCGACGAAGACGAAGACGATAGTGCGCCGATAGCACCGAGCGCAGTTAGTGGTGGCGAGGACGATTATAACGAGCGACGAAGGAGAAGCGGTAAAGGGAAAGAAAGGCATCAAGGAGGCGCAGTTAGCGAGGCTACCGGGAGGAAGAGGCGGTGGTTGAAAGATAGGAATGTTGCGAAGGGCATCACAATCTGTGACCGGCAAGGGTTGAAGGGCATTTGGAGAGCGAAAGTTGAGGGTGTGAGGTCATAAATAGACACAAACGGAGGGACGGACTACACGTTAGATGAACTGGATGGACTTTGATTTCTTTATGCTGGAGGGAGTATAGGCTAGTTTATTGTATTTTTTTATTTTATTATTGGTCTTAAGCGTTGATCGTGTATAATACAAGCTGTTCTTCCTCATGCTCATCGATTCGTTTTTACCTATCACCTTCCCCCCTCTTGTTTGTGCTTGGTGTCTACAGGTTATAGATGCGGCACAGTTCCCTTTCCCATACATATTAATGTAGCATACGACAGATCTTGCTTTTAATATAGAGATTTGATGGATTCTTTCACATAAAAGGGTAAAACCGATCCATATTAAGGCATTATATAACAGGAGAAAATATAGAGAACACACTGAACGCCGTTATCTGGTATTTTATCAATATACAATCTTATAGCATTGCAACCCCTGTAGATACCCGATGCTGGTTGAATTTAAGAGCGGATACATTGAAACACGTGAAATGAAATATCAAAAGTCGAAGGGGTCCTCTTTCGTGGGGATGTATGGTAAAAAGAGAGAAAGAGGTAGAATCTCTTTCATTATGTGACCGGGAGAAACAGACGAATTATGGGAGTTGAGAGGAACCAGGAAGGCAAAGAAGTACCAAACTCCAAAACAAGAACCCGAGAGCCGCATGTTTATCTTGAGAATTGCTCATTTCGAGAATCACTTCATCTTAAGATAGCTTTTCTGAAGCGTTTTTCTCTCCCTCCCGTCTGATTCCAAGGCCATGTTCCAGTCTCGCAGCTGTATATTTTTGCCCCGGTCTCCTTGTTCGTTCCACTCACCCATCCTCTTTCCCCAGTACATGATGGGTCCGTTCGATGCTGCAGCGCCGACCACTGCTCCTGGCGTACCAGCACTGGCGCCCGGTGTCCCAGGTGTTCTGGAAGGAGTATTTGCCCCGCTCCCTCCTCCTCCTCCTCCACCGGCGCCGCCGCCTGCAGACATCCAGCTGTATTTCTTCTTTCTGCCTCCCAACATGAGACTTGCGGTCTCGTTCGCCGACTTGTGTGACTGTATCTCGTCCAGGCGTGAATTCTGCGCCTTCTTGGCTTCCTTGGCTGTCATGCGTTTCTCCGGCTCTGGAGCAACGCTCCCAGATGCTGCGTTGCCCGATTCGCCTGGAGTACCGTCAACGGCCGGAGTGCCTGGTTTTGTGCCGTTTATTCGTTGCATACGCGCTGCTATACGTGCTTCTTCGATCAATCGTTCGTCGGTTGCGATCTGGCGGAGTGATTTGGCAGTTTCGGATATAAGAGACGGCTGACGGGTGGCTTGTGAGGATGCATTGGCCATGGCAAAGGACCCTGTAGATTCCAATTAGCTTGGGAAGGAAAACAAAGAAGTAGCTAAATGTTAGGCACGCTCATACGTTTTCTCGAGATAGCGCCGCCGGGGGAGGCCGCGCTTTCGCCCTCAGGCAGTTCCATTCTCAATTGTCCGTTCTTTCCTTCGCTCTCTCCAAATGCCATGTCCGCCCACTCTCCCATTCCCTTGAGCGTGTTTCCCTGTCTCCGATGCCGTGCGTACGTGTACGATGTTGTGAGCAACTCCCTCACCCGCTCCTGTACCGCGATACTGACTAATTCTGAAAAGTGATTCGGGTCTCCACTAGAGCCCAATCTTTGATCTACTAGTTTCTGGTGTATCGTTGCTAGGAGCTTTTCGTTGGAGAGGAAGGGATCATTGGCGTGACGGAGTTTTCCAGAGCTTTCGGCCACCTCACGGTTTATCTGACGTTGCGAGGCGGAAATGCCACCTTGTAGGGCGGAAATACCGAAAGCTGCATTGAAGGAAGCTGCTGGAGTGTCATTATAGAGGTACTGCTCTTCCGCTTGAAGGTCGACGCCGGTGGAGAAGAGGACGTCGGATAGGTCTTTGGTATCTACCGGTTTCTGGATAGGAGATGTGGATGAGGGTGGAGGCATGGACATCGATGCTGCGAAGGCGGATTGCGACAGAGGTGTGCCAGGTCCTGGTGAATTCGCGGTTGACTGAGGCTCAAGCCTTGCCCGCTTGACCGGTGGCATCTGTATCTGCTGTGATGGAGGCGGCGAGCCTGCCGGTGCCAGGGAGGGATACGGATTCGGCATGGCGAAGTCGTGTTAAAGGATGTCGAGGGTTTGTACAAGTCAAGGGATCTAGGAGGTTCTGGTCATTGTGGAGGCGTGGAATCGGCGGGTCAGGAAGGCAGCAACACGCACGGGTGCGCGTCGCGGTAGTTCAGATATACGCTGAGCAGACAGAAACTATCGCGATGAAGCCGGTCTGATGTTGTCCTTTGGGGGATTGGTTGGCGATGGCGATGGCGATGGAGGATGGCGATGGAGGACTGGCAGATGCAAATGTGCTATGACGATGGGAAAGATGGTTCTGCTGCAGACGACCAAATAACCGCGGCGCCAACACAAACTGGCCTCAACATACAAATCCCATATCTGCGACATGGGAAAAGAAGACCACTACAAAATATCTTTTCACCATAAGATATAACCAGGGAAAGCTGTTTGGTTTGAAGAAATATTTGATCTCCCCATATTCAGAGGTATCATCTAGCAGCAAACATATAAATAGATTGTAAAGAAGAGAAGCGTATGGATACGAATGTAGATATCTATATGTACATTAAAAGAGTAGAGGTATAACATAGGCGCTGGAGATAACCGTAAGGTAAAAATATAAACTCGCAAAACTCCCCAAACGTATCCCTAGTATCCAGTATATGTACAGTTAGCTCTCATCAGTCTTCGTGTCTAGTGTCTGGTTTCCGAGACTTCCATCATCCGAGGTAAATATGCCAATATCATCATCATCATCATCATCATCAATTGCTAAAATATCCGGCCTCCTTCTCCATCTGCTTCCTCTTCCTCTCTGCCTCTCTCACCTCTGCACCGCTTGCCTTCCACCAGAACTCCCCTCCGTATTTAATACCCAGCTCGAAGATTGCTCTCGGCCTGTCCAATGCTGGCCGCACATCTAGGTAGAATACCGACTCCCCGTCTGGTCCATCGGATGCGGAGTAGTAATCGATCACATATCTGACCTCCGTCCTATCTTTCTCGTCGCTGGCATTCGCCGTTGTCGAGCGTAGCACATACCAATCGTGTCTATCGAATGGCATCCCTCTGTAAACAAAATTTATATCCGTCAGTACGCAATCAAAAGGAAGGAGAGAAATAACGATGAAAGAGTAAAAACCCACCCAAACTGCGGGAAAACAGTCCCCAACATATTGAACATCTTAGCCTTCGGGCTCAAATCCTGCGGCCTCCCTTGGAACCTAATCAACCTCGGCGAAACCTGTAACTCTTTCCCTTCTCCACCGCTCTTATACTCCTTCTCGGCTTCCTCTTTATACACACTGCTTTCTTTATCCCCCCCCCTCCCCGCGATCCTCAAACTTCTCCAAATCCCACCAGCAAATTGTTTCTCCCAGCCCATGATCTCTTGCCACGCTCCTTCGTTGAGGAAATTGTGCACTTCGACCATAGACTCCACTGCGTCCTCCGGTGTATTATCGTGTCCCTTTCGCAGCATGGCATTATACATTTGTTGTGGGGAGGGATACTCCCAGTTACCCTCAGACGGGTGATGACCCTTTGGTATCGACGATATCACACGGGACGTCGGGAGGACGACCGTTTGCTGTGGCGCAGGAGTGTTGGCAAGCGTTGGCATCATGTTTAACGGGTTGAGATAGGAAGACCACGGCCGCGATGCTGTAGGCTCCGTGTGCTGTGGATCCGACCGTGATTGCGATAAAGCATCCGAAGGGTGTGATTCGAAAGAAGAGCTGGAGAGTATGTTGTTCGTTGGAGGAGGAGGAGGTGGTGGCGGTGGAGGAGGGGCTGCGCCTTTCGAACGGTGCATTGGACATTCTGGCTGTATTTTGGTTTCATGTTAGAGTCGAATATTAGAAACGGATCGCAGGTTCTATAGACGTACTGGAATATCGACACCGCTCGTCATCGTGTGCGGATGATGGGACGGTTTGGTCGCCTGAGGGGCCGAAGACGAGCCCGTCGGCGTATCAGCCCAGAACCAGCCCATTTTTGAGGAATAGCAAAGCCGCAGACGGGTTTCTGAATATGCGCGATCCGATAATGTATCTCAGTAGAAGCGTTAAAACGAAGGTGTGTGTCGTGATGGTGGTTGAAAGAATTGTTATATAGAGCTTGGATGTTTGAGGCAAAGAAAGATTTTCGGACGGGAAAATTTGGCGAGCTGAGGAAAGAAAAGTCGGGATGCCGTCACCCTTGTTCCATACACCCGCTGCTACCAGCCGAAGTTCTTCCGTCCGAACCCGACACGAAGAAGAAAAAGGATTCGATTTGATTTTCTATTGAGCGGGAATAGATAATACAAGTAAATTCATGTCGTCGTTACTGTTATACATGCTAGGATATAGATGTGCAAGCTGCCAAAAGAATCAAAAAGATGTGTGCATCAAAAGCACCCTTGAACACCAGGAAAAAATGGAGGACAAACCCCGATTCTCAAAGGAATAGAAACGCCGTAATCTGCAAGATGTGCTATGGCCGAACCAAATTGAGAGTCAAAAAGAAAGAGAGAAACTCAGCGCCTCCCGATAAAAAAACCCGCTATCCACCAATTTCAAGATTGAAACTATATGTCGATGCTTAAGCAAGCATACGACTCAAAAATGTGTAATCAAAATGTAGGAGGATGAGCCCAGTGTCCTGGAATTCTGTTCCTACACTTCTCACAGTCCGCCCTATAACCCATCGTAAATCTTCCTTTCGAAGCAGCTGTAGCCAAGCCAACGGCTTCTCTAACCTGTTGCTGTTGGTTTTGTTGTTGGACTGCTGGTTCCTGACGACTGTGATTCGATTTTGCCATGCCCATCCACCCTCGGCTTTGAATCTCGCTCGAAGGACTGACCTCCAGCCTGTTCATATCGTTCATGATGATCCCTGGAGTATGCGGTCGCTGAATAGCTTCTTCGTCAGCATCTAGCATGCTAATTGCACTGAGGTTCGACTCTTGTTGGACGAACGATGGAATGTTTACGTCGACTTGTAGACCAGTGGCCCACTCGCGTTGGCTTGAAGGCTGGGAATCAGCCATATCGAGGTCTTCCATAGCTATATCAGATGCTTGACGACGCGCGAGAGGAGTCGGAGTGACAGGTGGGGATATAAACGCGTTCATGACATTGGCTGAGTGAGAAGGATGTGACGATGAGAACGGATCTGTGATGATTTCGGACGAGTGTGCTGTTCGCAATTTCTAGACGTCACATGTATACTTGTTAGTATTAAGATATAAAATATATTTTTGTAAGATGATTGGAGGATGGAAAGAAGAAGAAGAAGGCGTACCTTGACTCCAAAGGATGTTTGTCCGTCATCATCCTCCTCTTGATCGCTGTCCTCATAGGGAGCAGCACGTTTACGAATCCCTTGGCTGAACAGGCTCATATCTAGGGTATTGGACCAACCAGATGTCCGAGGTTGGGGAGCTGTGGTCTGTGAAGACTGAATATTTCGGAACATTCCGTGCGTTCTATATACAGTGGTATACCGGAGTAGGTAGGTGATATCCCGTGCAGGTACGAATTATCGGGCGGGAATTTATAATTCTCGACAGGTAGCCAACTGGTAACAAAGAAGTCTACGCGTCCTAGCCGGTATTTGAGTCGAATAGCATCAGCGCTGAGGCCGGAGAATGCTGCGGAACTTGTAGTTGTGGAGGGAGGTTTTGAGTGGAAGCTCATATATATAATCCGGGGATGTATGAGTTGATTATGAAGCAATGGCTCGGCCAAAAGTACAAGATGCAAACCCAGCAGTAAATATTCCTGCCAATACGAAAGAAAGAAAAATATATATACACACACGAAACCCTCCCGGAGTTGGTGGCCTAACAGATTGAGGCCATGGCGATAATTAGTGGTTGCCGAGGAAGTGGAGAGGAGGATGAAGTTGAAGGGGAAAGAGCGAGTGATGGCAGGCAGGATCCCAGACTTGCATTGAAGCGTTGCCAAAGCACCACCGCCAATTGGGTCTCACTCTCACTCAGAAACGAGCAAGGAAGTTGAGTCTGCAAGGATCCCACGGAACGGCAATGCGCTTTAGCTTCCCGCGCCGGTTCCTTCAATCTATGTAAATGTAAATGTGCCTGCAGCATCTCCAGGGAATTCAATATATCATAAGATGCATATTATTGGAGGTGCTATACAAGCGGAGATTGAATAATGGTATCTCAGACATCAGAAGTACATCCATCGAACAAATGCCAGCAGCTCCTAGGAAAATCCCATAAACTAGAAGACAATATATCAAAACCAGGACAAAGAAATCAGAATCGCAGACCATTCGCCAACAAACGCCCATTGGGAAAAGAGAAAAACAAAAATAAAAGATTAACAAGTATCATTTAGTTTTTTTGGTCCGGATGTAATAATAATGATGATAAGAATAAAAGGAACTGCCCAATCCGTTTGCAAAAGATATACCTAGGTGTAGTAGTATAGGCCCTTTGTGTATGTGAACATGCTATATTGTCGTTGACACCACCATTTTTCCACCGTTTACCTTTCAAGAGGCAGCTGATCTGTTGGTATAGAATAAGGGAACTACAGCAGGATTATAAGGGGACCGAGAAGTATAATCAGTAGGGCCGCTAGCGTCTGCCTCCTCGCCCTCTCGTCATCACCATTGAATCGCTGTACAGACCACTGCCCGATGGACGAGGTGCCGAAAAACCGAACTTTCCGTCGACGACCTGAGCAGAACCTTTCTGAAGTTTAGCTGGACCGGTCGGAATAGGTTTGCCAAATGGCTGAGTTTGGATAGTGGCACGAGCTTTCGGCGGAACTGGAAGCTGTGGGGTATCTTTCAACATGAAATGAAGTAGGCGCCCTATCCGATTTTACGCCGAGTTGTTAGTCACTAACTTTTTTCAGATATCTCGCTGAAGTACACTCACCATCGGCCAAACGGTTGTTGAACTCTTCAATACAACGTTGCGCATCATCCCTCCTCTCGAAGAGGATCTCAGCTATTACCGTAGGTTTCGCACTAAGAATCCCGCAGTTGAGAATGTCCAAACTTCGGCTTTCTAGAACGTTGCGAATGTCTGAAGCGGTGGTTCCGGGCGCAA
The DNA here is from genome assembly GCA_036971295.1 of Dactylellina cionopaga. NCBI lineage: Eukaryota > Fungi > Ascomycota > Orbiliomycetes > Orbiliales > Orbiliaceae > Dactylellina > Dactylellina cionopaga. The sequence goes on along the minus strand of JAJTTY010000002.1, from coordinate 1,229,178 downwards.
AATTCGATCCATGAACAGCAAAAGGTCCAGCACTCCCTTTGATGACGATCCCTGCCCCACTGGATTTGGAAGCTCCACGAATGCTGATACCAAGGTCCTCCGCGGTCGGCTTTCCGGTCGATCCGCCTCCACCTCCGTGCAAAGCTTCGAAAAGTCTGTTGCTGGCTAACTTTTCGGCTACACCAGGTTTGAGAATGACAGGGGCTTTGGCTCCATTTGTAGCGCCGAGGGACCTGTATTGTTTCGTGTTTGAGACTGTTGCGTGCAAATCGTGGGTCCACTTCCCGTTGAGGGACGATGGAGGTTGAGGAACCGCTTTTCGCTGATTAAAGGCAAATACAAAGAAAGTTCAGTAAGGAAGCGTTCCACAAAGGCAATAAAGGAAAGAAACAAAAGGATTCGCGAACTGAGGATCGGTTCCGCCGAGAGGGAAAAAGCTGAGAAGCCGAGGGTGGGGAGCGACAACAGTGTTCAGAGCGAGGACTCCAGCAAACAAGAAAGTCGGACACGAATAGAGATAGTCTCGGTAACGGTAACTAGGGAGAGGTCGTTCGCGATCCTGGAAAATGTTTTCGACCATCGCGATCAGAATGGGATTGTACCTTTTGCACTCCGGCTCGTGGACCCGTTGGAATCGGAGGAGCACCTCCACCATTACCACTTTGCCTTGCGCGTTTGCGACGATCTAGAAGATATTTATTGTTAGTAATTGGGCGTTTGCTGATAAGGGGGCTGACAGTGTTTACGAACCAGCCTGCAGCAATTTGTCGAGATCTTTGCCGGTCATCGTGTCACCTGAGCGATATAAGTGGCGAAGAAGAAAGAGAAGAGGAACTTAATGAAGTCGATGGGAGTTACTCGTGATATAGCTTGCTGATAGACGTAGATATAAAGGGGAGGCTGTGAAGGGCGGGAGATATTGATGAAACGATGTCGATGGGATGGCGCAGAGAATGAAGAGCGGACACCGAGGAAGACCTCAACGAAGGGCAAGTTCACGCGTGCGTTCGCCGCACAGCCGCACGCAGAGACACACCCGCCACAACATGGACATCGTACATCGCACAACACAAAATTTACAACAGATCATCATGTTGTTGCCAGCCTCGAGTCTTGTTGTACCGGTATGTTACTGGGTTTGGGTTGGGCTCTATGAGACTGAAAACCCCATTTCTTGAAATTTATAAATATGATTGATATAATTTGAGGATAGTTATAGTTGGGAGCTAGCAATGGCGGTTAACAGGTTACCTTAGCCCGGATCTATAATATATATAACCATTCATTATTTTTTATGAATGAGGCTCTTGCATCTACGGGCTACTATTATCACAAATTTTCCGCTTTGCCGAAGCTTTGCCTTCTAAGAATGTAAACACTGTGACGGACAGGATCACACAAAGGCACGCTGTTGGTTTATGTTAGCTTTGTCACGCAGTGAAAAATAATTTTGAATCCCAACTTACCTAAAACTGAGTTCGCCCCATAATATCCAACAGAATCTACCAATATACCTGACAAGAGTGGTCCGACTAGCAGCCCCGTCGAAAAACTTAAATTGCAAAGCGAGTAGCTCCGCGAATAGCCTCCATTGGGGCCAAAGATACCGGGTTTCCGGGATTGGAGATCATCTACTACGCCTATTTTTTATAAAACCGTTCGTCAACGGTGTTGTTTGTGTCTACGACGAAACCCGGGGGTTAGGGTCACTTACAAGTAACCTCGATAAGACCAACACTACTTGTTAGATTAGTTACGAATCCTATACCTATGAGGGCGATGATGTATGTTCGCTTAGCAGAGTCGTCAGTAGCAGCCCAAGGAAATCTCTTTTGATCCGCAGCACCGAGCAGCCATAATAACGGAGCCAAAAAAATGTAGCCGGTTGTGGCGGGTATTCTCGTGCCGACTTTATCTCGGAGCCAACCGCAGAGGGGGCCCATAACTATCGTCGGGCCTTGAAGTCCAATGAATAATAGACCGGTTGGCAAGCTCCCCCATCCAAATGCAAACTTCACATGGGTGGGAATAGTGGTAGCGTAGGTCGCAACCATCGCGGAAAAAACCACAACGCTTGTTAGACCCACAATCACCCTAGGTTGAGTGAGAATAATCCTGTAGAAAGAGGGAGTGGATATATCTGCCGTCGGGACCTCATCTCTCGTCGTAGCGTTGTGTGATGATATGGGGGTGTCCGAGATTAAAGGGGAATCTTCGCCGGGCTCCTCTAGCTCATTGCGATCATTATGAACTTTTGTAGACTTTGGTTCCTCAATCCGTTTCTCTAGCATCAAGAGCCTCATCACAATATCAAGCATGAGGACCGACAATACGGTGCCCCAAGTCGCCCAGTAGCCAACCAATTGGAGGAGCAGCCCTGATATTGCGGGACCAGAGATGGCGCCGACACTCACACAGCTTTGCGTTAAACCAAACACTTTTCCCATATTTGTCGTTTCGGTACAGTCTTTAAGGGTAGCTAATCCAACGCTCCATACTGCTGTTCCTGCAATGCTTTGGAGAGCTCGACCGATAAAAACGCCCGACACTTGCAAATTAATATGTATTAGTTCCACTGAATTCGAAGACTTAATGACCAAACGGGAGTTCAAGGCTTACGGTTTGCAGATGCAGCTAGAATTAGGGTGCCCACGAGAGATATCATTAGCGAGAGCACTAAAGACACCTTGCGGGACCTAATCCGATCTCCTAATTCCCCGATGAAGAGGTTGACAACGAGTGCCACGAGCCCGTACAGGCTGAGGATTTGGTACGTCAACCGTTGGATATCCGAAGGGTCGACATGGTTACGATCTTGGAGAATGTAGGGAAGCATGGGGACCACAGAGCCATAGAGGTATGTTTCTAAGTATGGTGACAGATTGTGTCAAGAAGATGGGTTAGTTTTCTGTTTCCTTTCCCTTCTTTTCATTCACCGCTCCTTAGCTTTGTTTGGCTTCTGCGATGCGATGGGTTTTCATGGATGAATATACCTGCAAATAGTGCAGTACTAATGCAAACTATGATGAACAGTCTCGACGACCGCCAACGATAACCCCACGGGCTCTCAGATATGCTGAAGATAGGCATTATAATTATAATCTATAGATCTAAAATGCTTCGAGGTTGAACATGTGATCATTAATTAGTGTTTTTAGAGGGGTGAGATCTCTGGAGGAGCGAGAAGTGATTGCTAGTCGCGGTGGACAGTGTTTTTTATATTTCAATTCGTCTTGATGGCGAATATTAGTAGCTCCGGGATTGGCGTAACTGCCGTGTTGCAGCTGCGCGCAGGGTATAAGATAAACGATATAACTCCGGATCGGTACGAATATATTACGCATTAAGTGCACTGGTGATTTTAGAGGGCAATTATGAGAGCGATCAATTATATCGAGTATCAGTTAAAAATTATCCGATGATGCATGATGTCATGCTTTGTCTTGGACACCGAATACAATATATATGTATATGATATCTTAGCATATATTGACCATATGGCTTGTGTAACCATACTCAGCTGCACGATAACGGTGGCACTGGAATGCGAGAAGTATAGAGCCTCAAGACCTCCTTAGATCAATGTTAATAGTACTAGCTATTTGGCTTAGTTGGTAATCGATAGAATCATCAAATATTGCAAATTCAACTCTTTTTACAATGTTCTTGTCAGAACTTTTCCCTGCTAATCTAAAACGAGACTACACCTTAAGACCGCGGTTCGGCTTCGATAATAATATGTTCTATGTGGTTAATATTTACTGGAAGGGTTTGAAAATACTCGGTGGTTTGAAATGACAAGTAGTTCTAGCCTAACTTGACTAGAAGCTGACAGGGTCTTTGGGATTGAATATCAACTCAAGATAAATTATAATTTTAGATTTGGATTTAGCAAGGCATTATGTACAGGGAACGAAGAAAGGCTTTATTCGACTCGGACAACTGCGATTATATCCATATACCTGTTCATGGGTCAAAATTGTCTCAGCCCCAGCCCTTCTACGTAAATTGTCAGCACCTATAGCTATATAGTCTGTTCTCGGCTATAATGCGAAAGATAATAGTTAAAAGTCTGAGTACCGGAACTGAGGCCTCGGCGAGGAAGCCTGACTGGAGTAAGAACGCGCTTAGGCGGCGCTCGAGGTTTGCAAGCCAAAGTCAAGAGAAGGCTTTACCAGATTAAAACCAAATTTGAACCTGCACATCCTAGCCCCCGGGAGAGGGTTTCTTTTTGATAATTCATTCCATCATAGCGAGAATGGAGGTAGTTTATTTTATAGCCAAGAAATATTAAGTCAGATGGGTGGCCGTGAGTCTTTATCGTGTGAAATGATGTTGCGAAACCTTCGGCCAGGCCACGTTCTAGAACCGAGAAACCAAAGTTCGACCTGCGGTTTCCGTTTCCGTCGATTGTCGAGCGTAAATCTTGATGAATACGTTTCCTTCACACCCACGAAGTTTATTTATTCGTTTATATTCATGTCGTCACGTTCCATGCAAAATTAATATGGTTGTATTTTAGTATTAATAAATTAATAAATCTCGGGATTTCCTCTGACTTTTTTTCCAATATGTACTAAGAACTCTCCCCTGACGCCTCGTCTTTCGATATCTTGGTCCAGACCTCTTAGACCCTCCGTTTTCACTCTAGCCCAGCGCCTCAAAATTCCAACAGCCTCAACACGCCGCAAGAGGTAAAGGCGCATTTTCCGGTGGCAGCGCCGTTGCATGCATGATCCCTCGCAACTGCAAGAACCATGGTGATTCCGGCTAAGGAAAGAGTCCGATGGAACGACACCCACACCGGCGTTGTGATCCTTCTCATGTTTTTGATCTGTGCACCCACGTTGCAGGTGGCGTTTTCGTTTCTTGCGGGTGTACTAACGTGAGTTGATGCCTTTTGAGATATATAATTTCCGAATCTCCGGCCACATGGCCGTACATGAGGTTTATTTAATTTACTTGGGCCAGTTCTAAGACACATTGGGTTTATGTTTCGCACAGATATCTGGTTATTCCAGCGGCCATTTTAATTAAAATCCTCGATATTTACATCTTGAGCATTGGGCCTCTGAACCGGTTCGTATCGAGGATGCTGGAAGTCGACAATGTTGATTCTGTAAGGGTATACTTAACAGTTGAAAGGTATTCCTCTTCCTACTATATTCAATAGTTATTTGCCCAAGACTTCCTGCTAATCTATGGAATTTATCTCTTGAAGCGATCAAACTAACGTTGGCCCCTTCGAACTCCCAAACGAAACCCACAGTCCGGCAATGTCATCTCCAGTAAATATCTCCTCACGGAGTCTGTCTCCACTAGACGATAGTTATGATCGCCTCTCCGATATCAGCCCGCATTCTTCACCAACTTTGCCGCATTCCGATCGATGGAGCGGAAGCATAAGCGACGAACACAGTGTTTCTAACCGCACGACACTTGATACTGCGTATACCTACGCAACGGAACAAAAGCCCAATGTTCCGATTGACCCCCCAGTTTTTGGTTTCGGCCATCGGCCTACGGGAATGATCATAGAATCGAACCCCGCGACCACTCCACAACCCGTGGACGGGATTCCATGGAATAGGGGTTCGTTCTCGAACCCGGCCATTCAAGAAAAGCTACGGCAGCAGTCGATCTTATACCATCAGATACACGGCTTACTCGCTGAGCACCTGGGGACGAGGAATAAGAGCGTCGCAGAATGTAGATATCCACCTTAAACCTTTCATATATCCGCCGGGATAACTAACACGGCAATAGATAATAGCAAACCAAGAACACCGCTCAGTCCGACCCTAGAACCAAAATACAGAATTGAAGGTGTGGATCATGCAAAGATCCAGACGCTAAAAGAGAAATACCCAAATAAGAAGGCGTTGCATAAACATCTGGACACTTTTTCGGCGGTAATGGGCCGGTTTATCGCACTTAGTGCACCTGAAGTTTCTATTTTGGACATGATGCCGATAGAAGAAGAAGAGGAGGAGGAGGAGGAGGAGGTAAGAGGAAAAGCGGATAGTCCGACGATTCCTGCTGCGGTGCCGGTATTGGGGAGCACTGCGGCTGTAAAGAGGCAGAAACTCTAAGGATATGTTTAAAAGTGCGGATTAGTTTTATTTTTATGGGGTTTTATGCGTAAGGCGCTTAGGCTATGGCTAGGAGTAACAAGTATGTCTATGTATACCAGGGAACGAGGCTATTTTTCGTCTAATGTCTTCAATTTACTATGTCGTACATATATTTAAGGTTCTCCCCAAATGGTTAGTCCAACCCCGGGTTAGAAGGCGAACCCTACAGCTTTCAATGATTACAGCCATATCCTCTCATTTCGGTTCATGGCCATTTGAATGACCATATCATGGATCGTAGTATCCTGATTGGCCATGCCCCCCTCGTATATTCTCCGTGAGGTCAAGACCGTGGCCACACCCGCAGGGTTCATTTGTGTTTTGTCCTTGAAATTTTGGGGAGCCCCCTCTTATATTTTCTGTGAGGTCGAGGAAAGGGTCGACGACGTCTGTCGCCCACTTTTCATTTCTAAGAAACGTATGCACAATTTTTCCGTTTTCGCCTGAAGTAAAGACATGAACGTCCTGGTCACCTGCCGTGTCCCTAGCACAGGTTGCAGCGATATACGTTGCCCTCTGTCGGGGCCCGAGCGACTCTACCTCGCTCCAAGGCCGTTCACCTACTTTATAAGCCACGTGAAGCTCACTGTTGTCCACAACAAAGAGCATTATCTGTTGCGGGCCAGTAATATTGTTGTGGCTTGATCCCTTGGCGTCTTTCCACGTGGCTGCAAATTTGGCAGAGCCACTTGGAGTTCTGGAGAAGGGAGTAGAATCCATGTGCCATGAACCAGCATGGTCATCCCAGCCCAGAGAACGTATCTCGTGGGCACGGTTAAAGTAAAAAGTCCGAACATACGGGCTGGCCCACTCCTCGGGATAAGCGTTTATGCTTGCCATTGGAGACCGGGGATGAACTTCAACTGCTATGGTTCCAGGTGTATCCCAGGTTCCATCCTTGAGACCGTAGCTCAAGAATTGGCCCGAGGGACTAGGATGGTATACTCTGTATTCACCTCTGTATTAGACACATTCTAGATTATATAGAAATACATATACTTGATCAATGATGCGCTCACTAGGTTGCAAGCTACGTATTACAAGCGAGCCAACTGATTGGAGCAATGAGGAACAAGGAGAAGGTTAAAACTCAATGGTTCGCTTTGCTGGTGTGTCTCGCAACCTAATTAGCGATGTCATGCCAGACTTACCTAAATCTTTCGTTCTTCCAGCGTTGGGGCACAGTACTTATATAACAACCCTCATTAACCTGTGCATTGACGGAATAAAAGTCCCCGTGCGAGCGCACGCTCTTGTCGATCTTGAGCTCTTGTACCACTCTGTATGAACTGAGGTAAAATAGACGTGTATGATCATCTGGGTACATAACCGCAGCGAGAGGAGTCCTTAAAACTGTCTCATCGGCGGGTATGATGTCCTCGAAGGTCCATTCGTCAGTCTTCTTCATCCATACACCCTGACAGATTGCTCCAGTGTATTTTTGGAAAAACAGTCTCTAATTTATCCCAGAGAGGTTAGAGAAGTCTAGGTGATATAAGAATGTGTATAAGTATATACGTACCAGCCACCGGCCGTCAGCGTGACAAACGGCAGCGTACTGGCTGAGAAAAGTCCTTTGAGTAGCCATCTTCTCGATTGAGCTTTAGAAAGAGTTGACTTATACACTTGATTTTTTTTTACTAAGATTTGATTCGATTCTTTAGGGCGGAAATTAGAAAGAAAAGTTCTCTCTCCTTGGCCACCGTGATAGTTATAAACTAATAATTAATTGAGAAATAGTGTAACTATCCGAGCCGCCGTCTATTTATATTCTAGATGTCCTCAAGGCAATCAACGACCTGAGGATATGATAAAAGTGACGCCGAAGCTCCTCTTAGCTGTACTATAAATTGACTTTTCTAGAAAAGAAGGTACTAGCGAGTCCACCGTTAAGCCGCGAATTTACGGAGACTTAATTAGCTAGTTATATCAGAGCGTTGGTGTTGTACAGTCCTAGAGAGTGTTTAAACGACCTACTGGACCCACATTACTTGATTTGTGCATCCCTCCTTTACTGAAATAAATACCAGAAGCAATAATGTGGGGCTCTGGATCCGTTTGGATACCTTCCGTCCGGACTGTATGTAGATTGTCGCAATCGGGCGACTCGATGCCCTGCAACGTCCGGACTGTATGTAGATTGTCGCAATCGGGCGACTCGATGCCCTGCAACGTCCGATCTCAGGTTAACGGATGGGAGCAATCTCATCATATAGTTACTCTATCCTCTTTACGAAATATGGTACCAATTGAACATGGGAGCTTGGTAGAGACGTTGAGAGAATCTAGATGAGAGTCGAACTGCACCAATTACGCACAGGATACGTTATTTTGAGCTTGGTGTTGCTTCTAGAATTTTTTGGGAGACATCCTATGGACTTAATGCTAAAAAGTATAAGGTTAACATACCGCTTATGGCATATGGTTCTGGGACTTGGCATATCAAGATCGTAGACGCAAAGTTTTTGCCCATCTTGAAGGGGATCCAAACAAGATGGTATCACTTAGTTCAAAATACGAGTACCCAATTGAACTAGGCTTCATATTTTATGGCGACAGCGTACTATAAGCGACCAACAGAGGACCGTTGAAGTAGATGGTCTGGATCGGCTCCTGAGTCACAGGTAGCAATTGTTCTACGACGAAATCTGATGAATACTTGATTACTCCTTTTGCTCTACACTAAATACCTGCTGTATGAATGCATCGCCATGGCGTTGGCTCCAATTTTATGGCTAATATTAGTTATGTAGATATAGAAAGAGGACAATACGACGGAAAATATATCTAAGAGCGAAGCAACGCCGTCGCGTAGCGATAGCAAAGAGCTGGTTAGGCTGGTTTACGGGCAAACCTAAGAGTCGGCTATACTAGAAGTCTTATATACCGCCTCGTATTAATCCATAGTTTCAATATATATGACTTTATAGGCTTATTATATATACAAGAGCACCCTTTTCTTTTTATGGGTGTGGCGCGCACAAGTTCGGCTGTATAGATGATCCTGGCTAGCTATGGCTAAGGTAATAATGACATTTGTTAATGCTAGGTAACAAAAACATATTTATTCTATCGCTATCAATTCACTAAATATCAATTACATTGGGTTCTATAATTTAGTCAAGTTAACGCGTATTTCAAGACCTAGAATAGATCCTAGTCGATAGTTAAGAGCGTGCTGCCGTTACTACCTATGTTACGTGCGGATAGTATGATATACACCCCTCAAATCCGCCTCACTATTGAAAGAGAATAGATGTCTATGGCCGCCTGAATAGCATTATTTTAGATCTCTAAAAATCGTAAAAAAAAAAGAATATTAAGATTGTGAAGATGCAAAAAGAAATTTCAACTACGGTAATCAGGATTCCCGTATCCTCACGGACTACAGTACTAATTGATCGGTAAGAGGCTTAGATCTGGCAGAGCGGACGGGATTCCTCGTATTCCTCTTCCGGTGGCCGTAGCTGGAAGGCATATTGAAATTGTAAAATATAGCTACTTCATTTTTTGTGTGGTCGCGATTAGGGTTTTGAACTTCGCTAAACGATTGCGGCTCAGTGAGAATCGATATAGAGTGTTGGATTTATTGCGTTGTTGAAATGCAATTGAGATAGATGTACTCATCATGATTGCATGAGGTTCCATGAATGGTAAACGAGGCTGTGGTACCCACTGGTATATACAAGACAAAAAATACGGTATGTAACAAAATGTATTTATCACCATAAAGGCCTAAAATGGCTAACTATAGCTAACGACCGAAGATTCGCATTAATATAGAGCATAGACAGTAAAGGTAAAGAGGAATAGCGTGTTTTTGGACCGTTGATCCCACCAGTACACAAACCCGAAGCACCTTTTCAATCTGCTGATTATATCGATTATCCCTCCTAACGCTTATCGAATTCTCGATCGGCTTGCCTAAGGATTTGGTGTATACTAGGCAGCCATGGTCTATCAACCGACCCGTCGATGCGCCCTATATTATATGAAGGTGCGTTAGGCGAAGTCGTTATCTCAGGCTCCCTAGCGCTCTCCTCAACTTCGGACTCATTATCTGAGCGTGGCTTTTTGCGACGGGACAGGTTGTTCATTTCTCTGTCGAAACAGAAACTGACTATCCAGTTATTGTCACCGAGTCCCAGGTTTTCCATATCCTCGTAGTCGCGATTTGTCGAGCACAAGATATCTAATACAATTCTGTGGTATTTATAATATTCTCGTTTTTGGCTAATCTGATCTTTAATTCGTAGGTAGAGAAGCTGTTGATCCTCCTTGCTCTGTTTCCTATATGTTGAAGCCCGTTCATGAAGATAAAGGTGCTGCTCATTTGATAAGTCGGTCATGGCATATTTGCATTCATTCTATTCGCATTTGTTATTATATGTGTTAGCAAGCGTAAAGTCGTGCGCAAGATATAGATCGGCATATGCTAACGGCAATTGCAAAATATTAACCTTAAGAATGGAAATCGCCGCCTCGAAGCTATTTGAATACCAGTCCCAATAGGGATCGCTGAAAGCGTCTCTTATTCTACTCTCACTAAGACGTTTAATCCCGGGGTTTGGGACTTTCGGCGGGGATTGAATGGAAGGACTCCGCGACGACGACATCGCGATCGCATTGTTAGACTGTTTAGATTCTCGTCGATGAGAGCTTATTATACGGCGAGTATCTCCGAGAAATTAAAACACAAAGTTGAAGGCCTCATGCAAGGGCAGTCTTAATTGTGGCTATTGTGGCGTACCGATACCACGATGTGGCTTTGACTTTCTACGCGACAAGCTAGATTAAGCGTCGACGCGATACTCTTAATAAAACGCTAAGAATTGTTAAAATTTTTCAAGCCATCGCTATATATATGGACTATTAATAATAAAAATCAGATCTTGACACGCGCGGCTGCCTAATATTGCAACTCGGTGACATATCATAAGTACTAAGCAATCCCATGTTTTGCCATCCACTTGCGGCTAAGGTCCTTATAGTCTTGACAAGTATATGCACCGAATAGCTCGCTGATCCATCCTTTTTTCAATAGCGGGTTTAAACCCAGCTCTTTCATCAGCATGGAGTTAACCTATCAATTTCTCAAAATTAGCCAACATGCAACGTCGCAACGATTGCCTATCTTTTGTGTAAGGCTTGGATATAAGTAATTAGATGCGTAAAGCGAATGAAGTTAATCCTTACGGATTGATAGTCATATGAAATCATTGGGTGTTCGTTGGATATCGCTGGATGCCTGAGTTGAGTGTAACGTAGTTCATACGCTGCAACTCTTTCCATTTCTTCCTTAACTATTTGGCAACTCTAACTTGCCTAACATATATGCTGCAGTCCAAACTGACATTATTATTGCGTATTGCATGGTACCACCAACAATAGCAGAGCCAGGAAAAGCTATGGTTCTGTCCGCGAAATCTGTGGGTATTATATGATGATAGAGTCTGAATGGGCTCGCATGTTGAGGTGGAATTTGAATCTTTGGTGGCTTCGGGGCGTCCTTAAGGAAAGGATTGGTAGAGTAAATACTCCTCTCGGCCTCGACCTCTAGAGCCTCCCATTTTCCCAAGTCCTTACCATCATATGATGTAGACGGAAGACCGAGTTGCGTCTGCATTTCTTCAGAGAACAGCGGTAGGTTTGTTTTCCACCCAGTTGCGAATACCATTGCATCCGCCGTAAAGCTTTCTCCCGAAGACAATGCGATTTTTGATCCTTCCATAGAAGTAATGGTATCCCGTATTACCTCAATATTTCCATTTCTAATGTATTTGTTTATCGAAGTTTCATAATTGTCAACGGCCCAGGGGTGGTACATCCATAGAATCGAGAGCTCGGGAACCAGTTGTCGCGTATTATCGTTCAAAGGCAGCATGTGAAGGATAACTAGAAGCCTCGCAAGCTCCATTACAAGCCAGGCTGAGAATTTTCCAATGAAAGTTTGTTTGAAAAAATAGTGAATTCGTGGGAACCCGTCATCCTGATATGCTGAGGGAAGGATAATCCCTAAGTAGCGTCTGAATAGTAACATGAGAAGCCACCTGTGCAAGATGCAAGGAGGACCACGCCCTTCTTTCCGGATAACCCACTATAACAAAGCATTAGCATTGACACCTAGACCTATTATAGTGTGATCCATTTTAAGTAGCTACCGCTAATAGTGAGGGGATTCGGTATGGAAGCTGTGCGTAAAATTACTTTGACTTTCTTCCCTGCTTTCATTAACTCTGCTAGACAATCTACGCCCCCTTTCCCTGCGCCATAGACTGCTACTTCCTTGAATTGGTCTGTATCCCCTCTGCCTTCCTTTCCCCGAAATACCGGTTATGCATTACTGGGCCCGAAAAATTGGAGAAATCTAGATTCGGATATTTTGGGGCGCTCGTGGTTCCCGTGGCTATAATTATTTTGTTTGAAGATAGCACTTCATCACCATTGTTGATATGACACTGCCATCTGCCGTCTGGATGCCGGTCAACGTGTCCAACGGTGGTGTTCAGACGAATACATCTCGTAAGGCCTACCTTTTCCACCCATGCTTCAAAATACCGAGACACGGAATGCCCGTTAATAAACCCCTTTGAGTTATACTCAGAAGTAGGTATATCTGCGTACCCGAGCTCGGGGAATTCAAAGTATTTTGGGAAAACTTGAACGTGTTGACCGGGGTAGATACGTTCTTTGGCCCAAACGCCGCCAACCGATGCAAGCTACGTGTAATTATTAGATGAGTAAATTCAACGTAATAATTGTATAAATTATTGAAAGAGGAGAAGAGGGGAAGGAAATTGAAAGAAAAAAAAAAAAAGAAATCTGGGTAGTCATACAGAGTCGAGTATCAATAGATTGATAGAAGGCTGGATCTCGAGGAAGGTTTTCGCAGCATAAAGCCCATAAACTCCTGCTCCAATAATAATAAGGTCAAAAACTCCTCTTTTCGAGGAATTTTCAGTAAGAACGGAATCCATCGTTTTCCTAAACTATGTTCTGAAAATAACTAGAGGAACTGTAGCCCGAAAGCCGTAGCCGCAATTTTGAAAACTATATTTACAAGGTAACTTTTGTCGCAATTTATTTAGTTACCCTTGATTGCAGTGACCTTGCAAGAACACCTACGGCAAATACACAGATATTCTGACTTGGCATTCACTCTAGTTTTCTAGTTATATCATTATCGTCGTCTTGTTACGTGATTTAGTTGGATACACCTGTTATAGTTTCCCGACTAGGGCTAATTTAATCTCGCTACCTCTTCCACCTCCCATACCTACTCTAATTACTCCACAAAATATCGTTTTATGTATCGTAACGTGAGATACATTGCTTGGTATTTTAGTGGCCGCTTGCGCCTGACCTGTATCGAGGTCTGTGAAGAGAAGAAAAGAAACCAACCGCCAGTGCTGTCGAGCTTCATGTCATTCACCTTTCACCCGCGGAGTATTATCATATTTTTAACGGACCCGGAGTCTCGGCAAGACTAGAGACCCACGTTATTCTCGTTGGCCCTCGCTCGGGATTGGTTCAGGCTTTTCGACCCAAGTGGATCCGATATCAATTTGTGATAAATTTCATAGGGACAAATTAACCAAGTCTAGCCCCATATGAAGGTGGAACATGATCTAGGTGTTACAGTGAAAATTAAGTACAGGAAGCTAATTGATGGGATAAGACGAAATTCTAACATGTAGATTTTTCAATTGACTTTGCACCAATTGCAATTGGGTTTTTGAAAGGATCTCCGATTGCAATTGATACGTTTCTATTTTGTCAGTTGTAGGCTGAATACAAACAACTTTTATCCTTGTGAACGAGTGTGATCAGCCACAAATGTGTATGTATACAAATGGTGCAACCGACACTAGGTGTAGCTAACATCTTCCTGAAACAAAAAGGATATATATATCTCAACTCATGATTAGCTAGGCATATACTTCACGCATATGCGTCACATATGCTGGCAACATTGGTTCTTTAGCCAACTATGCGAGAGATAGGATATCGCCGTTATATTATTTGCTCATTGGCTGGAAAGTTTGTTTTCTTCGATGTAGCCGAGCTAGCCTCAAGCTTCAGAGATTGGGCTATTTGGATATAATGACTACTCAGTTCGTATAGATCGGAATAACCATGCTCCCTAGCTGAATGGATGTCCAAGCAGGATTAACTAGAATGGTTGAAAAACTAGCGGTTGGTTCTCGTTAAGTTGATTGCCAAAGGGGGCATTTGGGAAAGTACGTTCCAACCAGTGAGATATACTCTCGCTCTTAGATGAAACTCGTATAAACTACAGCTTTGAGAACACTCGCATAATGACTCTAGCTTATTACCAATCTTCTATATATTATAACTTATAAGTAGTGTTTGTTTTCCCTACAATATATACGATTACCTAGGTCAACTTAATTATTTCATCTAGTCCCAACTTATTCGCGTTCCTGCCGGCCCCAGATAACCACCATGGACATGCATTCAAAACCATTATCACCGATCTCAAACTGCGATACTATCTCTACGGATCTTTCAACTCTAGTCAGCAATCCAGTGAATAAAGAAGATTTTACAGGGATTCCACTCCACCTACCAAACTTATTCACCTCAATTATGTCTAGCCCGGAGAATTTAATAGTCAATCCGAATTACGCGGCGGTTAAGACAATAGGAGAAGCCTGGGCTAGCAAAGTGCTCAATCTTGATACGAAGGGAATCCGAAGAAACGCGAAGGCTCAATTTCCCCTGGTAGCTTCGCTTGCGTGGCCGAAAGCAGACGAGAAGAAGCTCCTGACTGCACTCGAGTGGACATACTGGGTAGGTGCTCCAACAGATACATGACCAAGGATATTTGGATATAATGCTATCTGTTCTAAATCCCATGTTGGTAATCTTTCTAACTAATTCTCTCCCTAAACGGTTCTTTTCTTTCGACGATCGTAATTAAGTTGTACTGAGTTTTGAATTAGTTGCAAGTGGGTAAAATATCCTAATCTATACCTTTCTCTAGGATTCGATGAGGGCGACCTCAAAGACGACCCTATCAAGGCTGCCCACCACATCATTGAAACACTCGCTGTATTTGACGATACTCATCCTCTAATCTCTGCTGAATAAGATCCTGTGAACCATATGTTTTAGAAAGTATGGTTGAGTTTCAAAGCGGTAAGGCATTAGAAGTTCTTTTTGTATCTATTTGATAATGAATATATAGATAATAATATTGACAATAATCTATGGTAGAGATCATCACCAGGTAGCACCACCACTTCAAAATCCAAACACTATGCATATCAACCAGATTACCCCGTCGTTTGTGGCATCGTATCACCGTTTCGTTATCTATTTTGAGTTTCTACTAAAAATTATCAAAACATAGCCACCCAAGCACGCTTCAAGTATAATCACCGCAAGTATGCAAACGGTCTCATCAAACAAGTCCACTATGTAAGTAGTGGCACTGTGGATCTTTTAATAGTCGACCAATACATGGACTGCAGGAGAGGCAACGGAGGTACGGCGCCTGCTTTCGCGACCTCTGCGTAGGTGTTCACGTTGCCTTGATCAAAACGGATAATTGCTTACTATGATATCTCACTAAAGATGGTCGATGGGCATAGATCTTCCTCAGCACGTCATGGACCATCCTTGCATACAAATATGCGAGGAAGTGAGCACAGATCTTATCATATTGGAAGTAAATTATATACCACATTACTCCCCTGTGCAATTGCAACGCTTTAGGTAGCTATAAAATGCTAATAAATACACAGCCAAAACGACCTTTTGTCCATACGAAAAGATCTAGTAAGAACCATATTTTAATCCATTTCTCTCAAGGTTCATGCATGGGTTCACTCACCAAAATCATCATTCAGGCATACGGAACCGAGTATAACCTTGTTCTCAAATTGGTCAAACAAGGCTATTCCATTCAAGGTGCGATCGATGAAGTCAGCGCGATGCTCGATAAGAGTTACGAGCGATGGAACTTTGCCGTAGCAGAGCTTCCATCATGGGGTGAGGATATTGACCGCCAAGTCTTCAGGCTCCTCGAAGCCTACCGAATTATCGCGCTGGGTATCCTAGAATGGAGGTAATAGACACATTCTGCTTGTCTTTCCCTAATACTCTAACGGCCTACTGACTAAAGTTTCATCGATATAGTTTCAGATGCGGCAGATATTTGGGTGCTGAGGGAGATGAATTGCGAGCAACATGGGTACTTAGATTAGGGGGGATCAATTCAGAGTCCTCTTGGTCAACAAAACCAGCGTGCTGAAACTCGCAATCCCAACTGCCATAGGACCAAGTCCCTGGTAGATATCTTATGCTTACTTTGTATTTCCCGGTATAAGTGGCAGTAATTTGAAGATTGACGTTAGTTTTATTATATGCTTCTTGTACTATGTAATAAAAATTGAGATATCAGGTGATTGCCTCTAGAAGGATATACAAACCCTAGTCTAGAGACTCGACTCGCCGCTTTGCTAGCCAAACGTGAATTTTTGCATTACAAAGTTTTAATCAGTGCAGTCCAAACCCAGACAACAAGCATTTGAGGGTGTTGTATTTCCTACATTGACCTTCGTATGCAGAGGTATTAAGCATATTCTTCGGATAATAACAATAATAGAGACCTTTATATAACTTTAGTCGCAATCATGACAGAATCTACTTTAACACTCGCGGGTGTAGGATTATTCAATCGCCAGAAATTACGTTAAAGAAAGAGTGCACATGGCAGAATAACTTGTTATTATGGTATGTCCTATTTACATATAAATAAGGATAAAAACACCGACTCCGATGAATGCTATGAGAAACTTAACAAAGAATAGAAGCAAAAAGCCGTGATCTCGTGAGGCGTGAGAGAAAAAAAAAGGAAAGGCGCTCCAGAGTCATCAGTTTACAGATTCCCTCTTTCAGCCTGCTCTCTTTCAATCGCCTCAAACAACGATCTAAAGTTTCCAGCTCCGAACCCACCGAAATTATTCCTTTGAATAATCTCAATAAAGACCGTCGGCCGATCCATCAGCGGCTTGGTAAACAATTGCAAAAGGTAGCCACCCTCGTCGAAATCGATCAATATATTCAATTTCCTGAGAGTTTCAAAATCTTCTTCTAGCTTCATTCCTTGCTTGGATAATCGCTCCTTCATGGCGATGTAATACGTCTCCGGGACGCTGATAAATTCTATTCCTCGGTTTCTCAGCCTTGTAACAGCCTCGATGATGTTCTTGGTGCGCAAAGCAATATGCTGTACTCCCGGACCATCGTAAAAGTCGACATATTCTTCAATTTGCGACTTCTTCTTGCCCGGGGCGGGTTCGTTGACTGGCATCTTGACAAGTTCGTTGGGGGAGGCCATGACAATTGATCGGAGAGCCGAGTATTCAGTGCAGATATCCTTGTCGTCGACGGACCAGAAGCGGTGGAAGCCGAGGCATTTTTCATAACTAGAAACTCTTGTTAGTATATTAAAAAATTTCAGGAATGGAAGGAATAGAGTACATACTATTCGCAAACCTTGTTCATCTGGTCCCAGTCCTGGTTTCCAACACAGTGGTCAATGGCTTCGAGCTCAATGGCTGGTAACAGGCTAGCTAGCGGATCCTGAGTGTTGGTTTCTCTGAATCCTGGCATGAAAGCCCCTTTGTAATCGCTTCGGTCGAGTAGGGTGTGTGTGGTCTCGCCGTATGTCTGAATTGTGGCCGTGACGACGCTTCCCATTCCTTTTTCTTCCGTCCTTTTTGGTGGAGTAACAGAGATGGCACCATTGGCCACGGCTTGATTGTACACGTTGTAGACATCATCGACCTCGAATGAAACATCCTTGACAGCATCTCCGTGCTTCTCAAGATGATCGTGCATCACCTTCAACTGCTTTTTCTCTTCATCTGTAGCATTCTTGATCTGTGACGGCCGCAGTGGCGAAACGAGGACAAACTTGACCTTGCCGTTGGCAACGACGTGCGAAGCGAAGATGCGGGATCCAGTCTCAAGACCACTGTAGGCCAGATGCTGGAAACCCATACGGGTGACGTAGAAGGAAGCAGCTTGCTTGGCGTTACCGACCCACCAGAGGATGTGGTCGTAGCCGCGATAGCCAAAACCACCAGTGGATGGCTGGGATTCGGGGCCATTGAGGACCTCGCCGGTCTCAGTGAGGATGGTAGCTGCAGAAGGCGCCATGTCGATATTTGGTTTAGTTAATGTGAAATATACCGGTGATAATGTAGGTAGGCAATGGAAGAAGGGATGTTGATATCTGCGATCACTACTAAAGTAAAAGAGAGCAGAGTAAAATGTCTTTATACAGCAACCAGTCCAATGATCCGATGTGCAATAATAAGCAGCGTTATACAGGAATGAGATGAGACCGGGGTAGCTGGCTAGGAGCTGGCTGGGAGCTGGCTGGTAGCTCATCGCTGGACGTCCCAATCGGGAAATGTGGCCGCTTTTGGAAATACCGATCGCCGTGATTAGCCGTCGCATGCCGCCCATCCGACGACCACACGCAACACATTTACTAAATCTCATGTCATCCTCCTTGAAGGGGGTTAGTGGCCGCTATCCTCCGCTGTTGGCCCGCTGGTTCGGACGGCTATCCAAGGTTTGGGGGAAAGGGTCATGGCTGCAGTCGGCTGTGTCTTGCATTAGTGCATACCTCCAAGGCATCGACTTGCCGCATCGCATGGCCGACGAGATGAGATGACATATCTTGGTTTAAACCCAGATTCGATTAAATTAATTATATACTTAGACAATTATTACAATTTCCTTCTTTTCTGCTGTAAAAATTCCTTTTGTAACAATCTTCAAAATTTTCGCAATCTACAAACTATCTTTACTCAGAGCATCATATATTCCAACCATCAAATTATCAAATTATCAATTAACCTTCTTGATATCTTTCAAATGGCACCTGCTCACCTCCTCTCTACTCATGATTCCACCGTTCTCGAACAGATCTTTGACCCGGAATCCGCTCCCACCCCATCTCCCGTCACAATCGATCATTCTCTCCCAACTTTCCCCCACATCAAAACATACAGCGCCCTAACCTCCTTGCGCTCAACCGAAATCCTCGCCATCCGCGCCGCAGAAGCTGGCGACACCTCCAAAGCCCTATCTTTACTCTCTTCGGCAATCGACTCCACCCCTTCATACTGCTCCGCCTACAATAATCGCGCGCAGGTCTACCGCATGATAATCTCCCTCCAAGACGTCAATTCTATGGATAACCTCTTCTCCCCCAACCAAGACACAAGAGACAAAGTCCTCAGCGCCTACAAAGATCTGTCAGCTGCAATCACACTCGCATCTCCGCGAACTCCTACAGAACCGATCTCCCCACAAACCGCAAAAATGCTGGCAAACGCGCACACCCAGCGTGCCACAATCCTTCACACCACATCAAAGCACTTCTCGGACCGGCCCGCAAATATGAAACTACCAAAGGAGCTAGAATACCTCGGTAACACCGATGTTGGCGCCTGGGAAGAAGCTGCATCGAGAGATTTCTTCTGGGGTGGCCGGTACGGCAACGAATTGGCAAAGGCGATGGCAGTGCATACAAATCCTTATGCGAAGCTCTGTGGCAGCATTGTAAAAGAAGCGATGAAGAAAGAGATGGGTGAAGCTTTTTAAATTTGCCAAGCATGCTTCGATAATGCTTTATGACCTTGTCCCTTTCCGTTTCTTTTTTTCACGACCCAATGGCGTTTTTAAGGCTTACGAGATTGATTTGAGATTGCCGCCTTTTTCATAGCGAAAGTTTGTTATATTTAGAATGATGTATGATACCAGGAGGCGAATGGAATCGAAACTTCGATCGTTTATATTATTGTTTTTGTCGTGTTATCATATTATAATACAATGAAATCATGATCAAAGCTCGCTTTTCAAATTGATAAGTAAGAAACCTAGAAACTGATAACTGTAGTCCATTCTCGCAATGCTACTATACAAACACACCCAAACCATTAAGAGTAAACCCGCCTACCGCTTCACTGCCCCCTCCCTACCGTTCGCAACTCCAACACTCGGTAACTTGTGCTGCCTAAAATACGGCTCAAAGTCCTGCCAAACCGCATTATAATCCTCCTGCACCTTCCCGCTCTCCTTGACTGCCCAACTCGTCGTCGCAAGCTGCAAGCTCGTCTCGAACATGATCGCTAAACTCCCCTCACCCACCTTCATCGGCTTCAACTCCGCGTTGCTCGCCTTCTCAAAGCTCTCCTTGTCTGGTCCGTGGGCCGTGTTGCAGTTGTGAAGACTGGCGCCGCCGGGGAGGAAACCGCCGGCTTTTGCGTCGTATTCGCCGACAACGTTGACCATAAATTCGGCCATGACGTTGCGGTGGAACCACGGCGGACGGAAGGTGTTTTCGGCGACGAGCCAGCGGGGTGGAAAGACGACAAAGTCGGCTAGCGCGGTGCCCGGGGTAGCGTTATTCTTCATAGTCAGGACGGTAACTATTGAGCCCTTAGTTAGAAAGAACATAATATGTCGAGC
The DNA here is from genome assembly GCA_036971295.1 of Dactylellina cionopaga. Classification (NCBI taxonomy): domain Eukaryota; kingdom Fungi; phylum Ascomycota; class Orbiliomycetes; order Orbiliales; family Orbiliaceae; genus Dactylellina; species Dactylellina cionopaga. The sequence goes on along the minus strand of JAJTTY010000002.1, from coordinate 1,208,527 downwards.
TAGGGTGTTTCAACTTACAGATTGAAGGGTCTGGATGATCAAATCCAATTGATCCAACGGGGCTGAACATGTGCAGCGAATATTTGTACGGTAGATAATTGCCATGGTATGCAACCACATCATACGGGCAATGGTTCTACAAAAGAAGTCCGTCAATAAGACTTCCATATAATGATATTAAATAAAAGAAATTTCAAAAAGATAGTTACCTGCTTAGCCGAAAACAGCCCTCCCATGAATTTATTCACAACCTCCCACTCCTCATCCACATCCTCATACCTGGCAACGGGGTACTTGAAATCCCTATGATTCGCTAGCCCATTCGCGCCGATCGGTCCTAGATCCGGCAGCTCCCAGTGGCCCGCGCAGAATGTTTCAAGAATATACCCTCGACATCCTTTCTCCTCTCCGTCCGGTAATTCGGGAATAGTGAACTTCATCCCACGCGATATGACACAGATCTCGCCGGGGGCGACGAGCAAGTTGCCGAACTCGGTGCGGATAGAGAGACGTCCGAGTTGCGGGAGGATGAGATAGTCGCCGTCAGAATTGTAGAATGACTTTCGAACCATAGGTTTGTTGAAGCCGTAGACGTGGATTGCCTTGGTTTTTCCGTTAATTCCTTTCTTTTATTTTTATTCATAACAATATGTGTGTGCTTACTAAACCATGCTTCGTCTGCGGCTGCCCGCTGCCAGACACAGACCTCAACGAATCAATAAAATCCTGCGACCCTGAAGTACCAAGATGAGCAACATTTCTAGCTTGAGCATCTTTCTTGCCATCCGTACCGATTGCGCGGTCAGTTATGCTGTGCGACGATGGTACATTGAACGGACTCCACCGCAGCTGCGTGGGTGTGACGTGGATATCTTGTGAATTAGACGGCGAGTAGTCGCTGATGAGGTACGGATGGGAGAGTTTGGTAAAACGGTCATGTTCGACGGATGGTCTTCACAATAAGAATAATACACCATTAACATTCCGACTCTACAGGAAACAGTATGAATGAACACATACCGGATCCGGTACAGCCATGTACGCTGGTTGTGAGACCTATCGACGGTGAAGGCGGTGCCGCTGAGCTGCTCTGCGTAGAGACCGTAGGGGCACTTTTGCGGATTGTTCCCGAGTTTTGGCAGGGCGCCGGGGACGGCTTCGGAGCAAAAGTGGTTTGCAAATCCCTCTACTTTTTGTTAGCTATGTTTTTATATAATCGCGTATGATAGGAATAATATACCGTTGTAAAGGTTGGGGTCCTCGTTGTCGGCGTCTCTCCAAACCATGTTTAGTATTCTGATGTTTTTTATTGTACTAGTTATTGATAGAAGATAAGTTGTATATAATAAAATACGGTTGATGACGTCGAGGAGCTCAGAGCTCATATATCAATTCAATTCAATTGATCGAGCATGCATCCGGTGGTATCCATGTCGCGGCGCAGGGGGCTAAAACTGGGGGAATGCCGTCTTCGGCTCTCGTCGGCATACCTCAGCACCCCCTGCAAACAATCAAGACATCAGAAAAAACAACATCGCGATGAGCTCCAAAAAAATAATTATCAATTGCGATTCGATTATTTTTCTTTTAAGTTTGGTTATCAATTGAGGGATAACCAGGTAATACATGGACTGTATACATCATCTGATTCTAAACTCTTCCGGCGTGTCGCCTTGCGTCCTCCACCCGCCCTTAACTACAGCCTCGACCTTGTCCAGCTCCCCCCCAACCCGCTTGATTGTCGGAAATAGCTCCATATCCACCCCAAACCTCACCGCGCCATCGATCGCTGGCACCAAACACACGTCCGCCATACTAAAACTGTCCCCGACAGAATATCTCCCAGCAGTCTTACTAACCACGGCCTCGTACGCTTTAAACCCCTCCGTCATAATCTTCTTCTGCCATACCGGCCCGGCCAGCTCGGGATCCAGCCCGGCCGCTCTCGCGAAATCCTTCACGGCTTTTAACATTTTAAGGTTCGTCAACGGCTGCACGTCGCACGCGAGAATGTTGCACAGCTGCCGGACTCGCGCTCGGTCTTCCGCTTTGAAAGGTAATAAAGCAGCGTGCTCTGGTGCGGGAAACCTTTCTTCCAGGTACTCTAATATCGCCATGCTCTGCGTGAGAACGTATGAGATATCCTCTCCTCCTTCATTTTGTGAAGAAAATGCGATCGTAGGCACTGTGGCCGACGGGTTGAGAGCTGCGTACTCTGCTGAGGATTGCTCCCCTTTGACCAGGTGGACGTAATGCGGGGTGAACGTGAGACCCTTGAGGTAGAGCGCGATACGAATACGAGCGCTGCAGGAAGAGCGGAAGTAGGTATGCAACTCGATTTTAGGCTGTTGGGTAGGCATGCTTCTTTTAAAACTTTATATAAAATGTATAAACCAAACGCTATAGATGTAGACGTAGATGTACCAATCTAGAAAAGAAGATATCGCGAAACTCTGCATTCGAAGAAAAGACCCAGCACACAATGACCTCCATTATATAAAAAAACCCGGGGTAAGCTGGCGGGCCCCGGTTTGATGCGGGTAAGCAGACAGCTCGGAGACCCGTTGGAATTTAACTGGCTCAACACCAATAACAATACAGGCGAGCAAAAAAGTTGAGTTTGAAGCAAAAGAACAAAAAGTTGAACGAGAATCAGATCAGATACGCCGTAAAAGAGCCGCCCCAGCTGGACAAACGTCGATCGATCGATCTTTATATGCCGCTAATATTCCTTTGACCTGGCGAGATCTTGGGGCTCATTAGCGACGAGGACGGAGAACCAGCAGCTCCGATCTGATATCCCGGTTTGAAAATTGTGGCTCCCGGCTGGCCTGCAGCATAGAAAACCAGTATTAGCCGCCAGCAATCCATGAATAATAACAGCAGGGAGGGAAGGGCTGAAGGCTTACCGTTCGGAATCGCCTTCTTCTCTCTCAGACTGCCCGACGCCATGGCGGCGGAGAGGGCGTTTGCTTGTTCGGCCGTTAGCGCCGGTTGCTGCGGGGGTTCGAGTTCCGACGATATCGCCATCTGGTCGAGTTGGTAGTTGATTGATGCTGGAGTTTAACTTCGCGAGTGGATTCGGCTTTTTGTTTGTACTGTCGGTGTGGATTTTGGAGGTAAGCGGTCCGTTTGCGGGATAAGCGTTTTCTAAAGAATGTGCTAGCAAAGTACCTGATTTGAGGGGAGCGAATGTGAGGATATAAAATTAAATATATAAAACGATAAAATATAGGTGACAATATCTCGAGGACGCCCTCCCGACGACTAAATATCTTACAAGCTTCGCATTTTGACGCTTTCAACCTCACCGCGACAAAAATTATGTATAGTTATACATCACAATAGCCTCACTTTCAATATAGCTGTTAGGTAGCTGCCATTCGCATTATCTAGTGTACAATGACAAAATATAGAGTATCTAAAACATTTTCTATTTATGCCTCCTTCTTTTTCCCCTGCACCTTCGCCCACCTCCCCATATTCGCCTGCAGGATCGCTCCTGTGCACTCTCCAAACCCGACCCTCTTATCCCCGCTGCCCGCATATCCTCTGATCATGACTTCATCACCGTCCTCCAACCACTTTCTTTTCACACCGCCGATATCTATATCCTCCTTTCCGTTCTGCGTAGCCTCGAGAAAGCAGCCTACCGAGTTCTTACTTTCGCCGGAGATCGTACCAGAGCCGAGTAAATCGCCTGTCCGCATCGCGCAACCCGTTATTGTGTGATGCGCGATCATTTGTGGGAACGAGAAGAGTAGGTTCTTCGCGTTGGATGTGAAAAGTGTCGAGAACTTCTCCGATCCGTTTGCTGTAGTTATTCCTATTAGCACCTTCCCATAAAAAAAAAAATTCCCTAGAGTATGTAAATCTTGAGAAGGTAGGTGGGTAAAATATGAGGTACTCACGCTTAACAGACACATCAAGCTGTACATCAAACACTCCCTTCTCACTCCTCCTCTCCTCCTTCAAATACGGCAGTAGCTCAGTATCCGACTTCATCGCCGCCGTTCTGAACCCTTCCAGCGCCTCGTCCGTCACGATCCACCCCCCCACACTGGTTCCGAAATTCTTCGCGTTGAACGGTCCGAGCGGAACGTACTCCCACGCCTGGATGTCTCTCGCGCTCCAATCATTCATAAGACTGTATCCGAACACATGGCTCTCCGCTTCTTCGATATCGATCGGGGATCCCATGTCGTTCGGGACGGCGATGTAGCACGCCATTTCGAGCTCGATGTCTAATCTGTTGCATTGGTCGAAGTTCGGGGTGGAGTTCATCGGCGGGCAGGTTTGGCCTAGCGGGCGTCTGATCGGGGTGCCGGAGACCACGACAGTCGAGGCGCGGCCGTGGTAACCAACGGGGAGGTGGGTGTAGTTTGGCTGCAAGGCATTGGCAGGGCCACGGAAGAGGGTACCGATCTATATATATAAAATATCAATAGTTAGTCTGAAGTCCAAATATCTCATATAGCAGGTAAGGATTTCGTCGTTGGCATACATTGAAAGCGTGATTCTTCCCTGCATAGAAATCAGTGTAATCACCAATCTCCATGGGCAAGTGCATATTCGCTTCCCGAATCTCTACCAACGCACTCGCCACATCGCTCTCGTATTGCGACCCGGTCTGTACGATCTCCAGCACGGCATTCCGAACAGCAACTCTAGCGTCCCGTCCCAGCGCCGCGAATGCGTTGAGCGTTGTAGATTTCAGCGACTCGCATATTTTGGCCTCATCTTTCGATTTCAGAACTTTGGGGAGGACGGTAGAGGAGAGAGCGGAGAGATCGAGAACATGGGCCCCAATTGCGGTACAAGGACGAGGGGTGGGGTTTTTAGTGGTTGAGAAGACGCCAAAGGGGATGTTGGCGAGGGTGAAATCGCAATCTGGTGGAATGGGGATGAACGACATATTTGAATGGTATTACGACGAGCCAATAGTAGCAATTAAGAAGCGACTAGAGACTTTATGTTGCGATATGAGGAGCTGGGATGGAGAGGAGAAGTTGAATCTGGGGTTGCGCGCGGCGATATTTAAACCGCAGTTGAGGTCACTTTGCGTTGGACGTTGTATCGCCAAATGTGCCGCTGGTAGCCGTAGCACACCCAAAGGACAGACTACGAGTGCCCTGAGCTTAGCTTGAGCTATTGTCTTAGAATTGATGCAAGACTATGTACAATATAGCTTGCTCTATGATTCAGGCCATATATAAGTATATATACAGAAGGTAAAAAAAAAAACTGGAAAAAAAGTTAACATCCCCAATGACACCATGAAAACCAAGTAGTCTACCCATCCTCATTATCGTAGTAGTTATGCTCTAAAATTATATCGCAAAAGTGCCCATATGAAACAAATACATGAAGGAAAAGGGGCTCTATTGTTCCGCTACCAAGTCTGCTTTTCCGGGCACGCCTTGATATCTACAAACCTCTCCGCCTCCATTGGTAACATCATCTTGACTTCGGGACAGTACTCCCACATCTGCCTTCGGAGTTCCGGGGTGCCCCATACCCCGCCGTGCGTCCACTCTCCGCCGTTGCCAGTATGGTATCTATTATTTCATCCATCAACGGTCAGTAAAGATATTACGTAATAGTTATACATAAGAGAGCAAATGAATATACGCACCCCATCGGCCGTTCGCTATGAATCATCTCCGCCGAAAACTTCTGCTGCTGTGTGCCGTTCGCAAGGTGCGCCCCGGGCATCAAGCCGAGTCGCGAAGTCAACCACACATCCTCCGCTTTCGAGAACGGGATGCGAACTTGATTCTCCAGCAACTTGATAATCTTCGAAACCCGTCTGATGCTCAGTCCTCCGTTCCCGCCAAACTTGTCCTCGGTGTTCCAGCTGGCACCGACCCAATCGTATTCCAACCAATCATCTAAATTCTGCGGCGAGTTGGCGCACAGCATGGCGTCGGTTTGGAAAACGAGCAGGAATTCGGCCGGGGAGAGGACATCGCGGTAGAATGTGAGATTGGTAAAGGTTCGCGAGGTAGCTTCCTGGCCGTCCATAGATAGTCCTAGGGGGAGTTGGGATACGTCGAGTTTGCCGTCTCTGACGTGGGCTTGGACTATACGCGAGCGGTTGACAAGCCGCACGGACTCTTCAGTACCGAAGAATTTGAAGCGCCCTAGTAACAAAGTAAAAAGGATTAGCAAATACCCACGTGTATGAATATTTGTGAATGGGAAAGTGGAAGATGTACAGTCGGGCGGTACGACACTCATATAATGCAGCAGCAAGGGTGTCAAATGTGGTAAAGGTCGACCTTCGATTAACAACGCAACTTTGGTCTCGTTGAAAGGCGACCGTGGCGACGGGTTGGAGAAAGAGAAGTGAATGCTCGGTACGCGAGAGATAACGCCGTGGGAAGCTCCAGGGAAGAGAACGAAGGACCAGGCGAATAAGAGCAGCAGGATTGGCAGGAAGGCCCGCCGGGTGAATTTCACCGACATCAAGTCGGCCATTGAGAACATGATCTGTTTGCGGGAGATGCTGACGGAAATGACAGCTGACGGACTGGCGGAGAGAAAGAGAGAGGCCGGAGCTGGAGAGGCCGGAGCTGGAGAATATTAAGCTATCGAGACGATTGATCGGGTCATGTATGTCGTTGTGTCGGGGTGGAGATGCCTCGGGAAGAAGAAGACGAGAAGGATATCGAAGAGGTTACATATAGAAGACCAACGATAGAGCGGGTTTGTGCCCGTTTCGAGGTTGTTTATGCGACAGATGTCGACACCCCGCAGCTACTCGACATTATATTACAAGCTTATATATAAGTATTAAATAATAGTAGAATATGATATACGTGGGTAAGGGAGGAAACAAATAAAGAACGTACGCCCGACAAGATGAAAAGAAAGAATGAGGTTAAACGGAAGAGAAAGATGCTGTCGGGCGACAGGGAAATGGAGCGATGCTACTTGTTCGACCCGTTTCGCTTGGCTCGCTTGGTATATTCTCAATGCATCGTTCGTTCTCGCCATAATCACCATCTCCACCTTTCCCTGTTAATCCTTCAGACTTCCATCCTGCTTCTCCGTCCGGAGGTGGAGACACGAGCATACGTACGCTTGTCAACCTGAAACGCCAACTTTGCCCAACTTTGTCCAACTCTGTCCAATATTCAATTAAACTCTCCTTTTGATCAGCGATAAATTGGGGGCCCAGGTGGAGACGAGCCTGGCTGCCAGGGATCCAACTTTGAACAGCTATATTACTAAGTAGTTACTCAAATCACGCTGTCCGTCGACAAAGTGACAAAAATCGAATAAGCGATGGCAGCGATTGATGTCTTGGCTATTTAGAGTCCTTGGCGACGGGTGTCGCTCACAGTTGCTAGGAATCTTGCCCTGCAGTAGTCTGTTTTGCGCAAACCGGGTTACAGAGAAGTATCTAGAGCAAAAAAAACGCTGTTGCTATCTCTGGCTAAATAGAAAATAGTTAGAGAAAAAGCATCACATGTGCATATTTATATTGCACAAGATATCAGATTGGCAGCTATATCGCGAGCTCGCTATTACTGCCCTGTCCGTCTGCTGTCATCCGCCAACATTTCAGCCACACCGGACATTTTAGCACCTTTCCTTTAATTCTTTATTTTCGTTCAAATTTTATAACTTCCTTTTGTGATAGAATAAAAATACAACAGAATACCAGCATACTGTGTTCTGAATAGTCGTTCGTTAACCTCGTCTCGTCATCATAGCCACATGGCGACCCAATATAATATATACAGAAAGAAATAAAAACTTATGCAAGACAAAATGGGTTAAAAAAAAGAAAAGGAAAGAAAGAGGTTAAAAGAAAAAGCTAATAGAAAGCTAAAAGAAAGCTAAAAAAGAAGAAGAAGAACTCCACCCATCCCGCGTCTACCAGTTCGGAGTCTTGAACGTCGGTGCCGGCTCTGAAACAGCCTCATGCACGCCTGCTGCTGGCGCTACTGACTCAACATCAATTTCACCAGCCTCTTCGTCGTCCTCCCGAGAAGCCGATCGCATTTTGTGTCTCCAACCCATGGCCATACGTTCGTTGAAACCTAGTTTGGTCGAATCACGTTAGCACCCTGGTTCAATATTTCATTCGTCCCCTGTCCTTTCCCTAGAACGAAAAGGTACCGAAAAGATGGGACGACAACAGAGAGAAAAGTAACATACCATAAACGTGTGCATCCACGAAGCCATTAAACACCAACATCATCTAAATTAAAAGAAAATTTAACATTAGCCACAATATATTCTCGGAGACAACCGTACCGGGAAATGGGATAAAACATCCGCTCCCGTGGGTTTGATATATAGATAAGAGCGGAAAGAAAAAGAGGATAAAAAAGGAAGAAAACTTACTTTAGCCAACCCCTCCACATGGATGCTAACCCCACCCCTCCCCTTCACCACCTGGATAATCATAATTATCGTCGGAATGGACCACAGCACGGCATACGCCAACGGATACGAAATCAATTGAATCGCAATCTTTCTAACTTGCTTCTGCTGCTCTTCCTCTTCTTGCGCTCTTTCCGCGGCCGTCTGGATCTGCCCGGCCACGGCTGGGTCATGCTCGGCGCTAATGGTCATGCTGTTCATGCCAGCGGAAGATGCCGCGCGAGAAGAGTCCAGGCTCGATGAGCTTTCTGCTCCGTGACCACCCTCGTCGTGGTGTCCGCAATGGTGGCAGATATTCATGCTCATGTTCATCTTTTCGGAGCCACCGTTGTTGGCAGCGGCGGATCGTTTCTGGGCATTGGTAGCTCTATATTTCTTTTGGAATTTGGCCATGCGGCGAGAACGACGGATTATGCGGAAGATGTGAACATAGATAGCAAGGCAGGCGAAGATGATGACCCAGCGAGGTAAATAGTTGAAGTAGAGTCGGACGTGGGTAGATCCTAGCCAGCAATCTACGGAAAGATATTAATTTGTTTTTTTCTTTCAAGACAACCGTGGGTAAAATATTAAATGATATACTCACAAGCTCCAACATCTGCGTAATCCCAGATTCCGAAGCCAAAGAAGGCGGCGATGAGAGAGATAACCCACGGGAATAAAAAGAGAGCGTAGACGTGCTCGCGCGCCCACTTGAGCATCTTGGCGCTGGTCGGCCCGGACAGCATGAACCAGGTGACGATAGCAATCGTGAGCTGCCAGATATCAACTGTAATGATACAAACCATTAGTTCGAAACTCTATCCATCTTACATCGAAGGCAATAGAACATACTTTGAGCGAAGAAGAACTGGGTCAGGAATCCATTGGCCGAGCAAAAAATCGAGTTTGAAGGCGAGGACCCGCTCTGATTAACCATCATGGACAGACTAGGGATGAAGAAGTTGAGAGCAAGCAACAAGTCGCTGATGGCGAGGCCTGGTATAGCCAATCAAGAAAAATTAGTTTAGTTTCTCTGCGCCTTTCCCTTGAATAAAGCAGTGAAGCTCATACCGAGGATCAATTTGTGCCTAAAAGTTCGTAGTTCTCTTAAAATCTACAGTCCAAGTTAGCATACGATACAATAAGCTAGGATTATGCTTGTAACTTACAATAAAGCCAAAGATCATATAAAGCGATCCAACAATCGACAGGACAGACCCGGCAAGCACAACACCTGCCAGGTGGCGCTCGCTCCAGGCGTCGGTGAAAGCCTCCATTGCGAATGATAAATAATAATAATAATAATAATAATATATGGATTTGAAATACAATATAGAAGCTATACTCCTAAAGGCGAAAGGCTATATAAAGATACAGAGGATAAGGTCTTTATATAAAACAAAGATACCGCAGAATCGTCTAGATCTATATGTATATCAGATTACAAAGATCTGAAAAAATATAGATCTATATCGAGTTGATGTAAGTGCTGGAAGATCGACTGGGGTTTTGACCTATAAAATAAGAAAGAGATAAGGATATGAAGGCTAATGAGAATCCAGGTTATAGAATCATGCAACTCAATCGATCAAGAGGCAAGATACCAGGCCGAGAATGATCTGTAGCTTGAATTCAGAAAAGTGAGAATCGATCGAGCGAGGATCTTTACCTCCTTTATAGACCTGAATGTCAATCTGGATCCAGGAGGGGGAAGGAGGCCGGCTGGAGGGTTATGCAGTACAGACACCCTGCATTCGAAAATCTTTCTTGCCGCCGCATCTTCGCAAAGTACATGTCCATAATATGCACATGTACCTCCCGCAGACAGTTTAGCCGTTAAGAAACTTGTTATGGTATTGTACTATAGTACTAGCAAGATGGATAGAGTGAGAAAAGAAAGAAAGAAAGAAAAAGAAAAAAGTAAAGATTCCTGATGCAAGCAAGAGCGGAGGGGCGGTGACGAGGATCTCCTAGCTTCAGTTTTGCCAACGTGGGAAGAGGTATCCCTGAGATTGCGAGCAGATTGATCAAATCACAGCTGCTCGATGGCGTATTCGGTAGTAGGTTGCGAGCTTCAAGAGAGGGGGCAGCTATTATTTTTTTTCGATGTCTTGACTTCGAAGCCAGGGGTAGAACCAGCCACAATATGCTTGTGCCCCACAGTCGAAATAGCTGCCATGGCTTCCAATTCGACAAAAGCTGACAAGCAAATGAAGTAAATCTCAATCCGGCAAGAAACGATATAAAATTCACCAAAAGCTGGGTGCGGCACGCGGAGGGCTCTCTGTTGTGAGTGTTTTTGTGCGAAGCTATATCACAAACTATAGCAGCCAACATAAAACCGATCCAATATAATATCATGTAATGTATCAGGTAATATGACACTATTGATTTATCTATCAATCTCGAATGAAAAAAGGAGATAACCGAACGAAAGCCACCCCCCGCTATGGTGAGCGAACTAGATCGATCAATCTCAATCGATAAACCCATCAGCCAAGCTAAGATTTGGATCTTGGCCAATTTTCTGTGCCTTGACGCCCATGAAAAGGCGCGAGGTTTCGGAACCTATCCTCATACGACAGTTAATCTGAGAAGCGATCTGGAGGGATCTAAGCTCGAAGCATATAACGATCGCCATAAAATCATATTATATTCATGCACGGCTAAACGTTAAATACCCTAGTTTAAACGGACTTCAATCCAAGTTTTTTGAGCGAGCGTTGGTGTCGATAGAACCAGCTATTCCTCAAACGTATTGCGCTATAACGTCGCAAACGGCGGACCCACAGTATCGGACGCCTCAATCGTGATTTATTCGATTGTCTATGAGGGTGTGAGGGGAAAGGCAGCAAGAATACACGAAGGCAACGAAGGCAATGCAACAGTGCGAGAGCCGAGAGAGAGATAAAACTAGGGCTTGGAAGAAGTCCGTTAATTGTCGCAAGGTTGCAATTCGGCGCGCTCGAGGCAACCGGTTGCCGTCCCTCTAGCTTGGTTTTACTTAGCTTTTTGAACCTTCATGCAGGTGAACTTGAACTTCTTTCCCTGTTATTGTTGATCTCGAGTAACCAAGGCAGGCATGTTTGCTGCGTTTGCTGCGTTTGCTGCGTTTTGCTGTGTTTTGCTATGTTTTGCTGTGTTTCGATGTGTTGTGTGTCGTTCTAGACCGTCGCAGAAGCCCCACAGCGCCCAGCCACCACCGTCAAGAAACGGCGAGACTGCATCTCGATATCTCTCACACAGCACATGTCGAGATATCATTGCTGGAAGACACTTCCAGTAGCTCGCTCTCATCTTCTTCGTCAACTTCGCTTCCTAGGTACCTTGCTATTTCCTCTGTTGCTCCCATCCGGCGCCAAACCTGGGTACCTTTGACTCCGAGAGTGACATCGCCATCTGTTTCCTGTCCATGTAGCCAAGTCCGCGAACTGGCGCATTCAGTTGTGTCCGCTCACTCTCACCCATACATGCGCATACGCAGTCTCAGGTATCACCACCACCACAACCACCACCACCACCAAGACACACACCGGCTACGAAGTTATCCGTTTGCCCTCTCTTAAACCTGCCTTTTAGTTTAAACTTCCGAACCACATTCTCCAAGCTTCCAAGCTACCGTCGGCACAGACAAAGCTACAAGACAGCTTTCAGCTTTCAGCTACCAGCCCTCGAGCTATCCTGCCGCAGTGGCAGACATATCCCACTCCGCTATCGTCGATCTAGACCATCTGCGCGAACCCCTTGCATCTAGCACACTCTTCTCCACCGAAACGAAAAGTAACGAGGCAACAAACGGTTTACGATGTTCCGGATACCCACCTTCCTTCTTCACCTGTTTCTCGGCTTCACCTTTTTTCTCATCCTATCCGCCGCTGCCGACCCCCTCTCGTACTGCAAATGTACATGTGGCTCCCGCTCCATCATCATCCCGCTAGACCATGACGACCCGAAAGCCCTGACTTGTCTCGATTGCAACAGGAGTTTCTGTCGGGGCTCCAATGTCAACATTTGCGATGGCAAGAAAGAGGAGGAAATTTCTACCAGCTGCTTCCGTAAGAATACCCTCCGTTCCGAGGCCTTTTTTCTCCCCTTTTTGCAATTTGTCCAGAACTCCTATAATTTCCGTCCCGAGTTTTCAAATTGTGACGAGGGAAATTCAAAATCAAAATTACCCAATTGGGAGAATTTCTAGCTCGAATGGGTGTCCAAAAAGGAAATTAATAATGATGAAAGTGGCTGATTATTTATCTTTGAATTGACATTTTAGAGCGAGATTCTGTCAAGGATGAGGCTGTCGTTCTAATATTCATCACCGCCACTGTTGTACTGCTAATTTACGCCGCCGTAAAGCCGTGGATATCAAGATGGGTCGTATGTGATATCACAACCCTTTCCCTCTCAAGCGTTTTATCTTTCTGTTTGTTAGCGTGCACGAGCTGACCGACGTTTTTGTGATACGAAATTAGAATCCGCAGTCCCGTGCCTATGAGCAGGTCCCGACCCAGTAGGACCTTTGCGTCGCACAGCTGAAAATATTTATCTGAGCCGTAACATATCCAATCTCCTCTGTCTTGACTCACTAAGCTAGAAACACCTACGGGTTATCGTGTTCTAGGTTCCACGGTCTACGTGGAAATCCGCACGTGTGCGTACACATGCGCGGGTATTTTGGTGCGCATCCAGAGAAGTTGAGGATAAACACGCGCGCACACACATACGTACCTCACGAGGCTGTCACCAGGGATGACACCAGTAGCTCTTCATTTCACTTCTGCATATAAATGGCGTTTCATATCTCAAAACGAGATACAAGTTTTGTTTATTTTTGTTTGAGTATATGCCGTATGATGTAGAAAACACACATGGCGCTTTTGAATCTAATATCAATCTATATCCTCGTGGTCTTCGGTTGTCATTTTGATCCTGAAGCACGTTGTTTGATTTTACACGCATGTTTGTAGATACCAGCCCCGTGCATGCGCCTGGGTAATTACATATAGAGATATTGAGTCTGAGATATGAATATTTTCTACCTGGTATCTATCGCTGATGACCGATTCCTGCGCCTGGAACTTCCGCTAATGCACCTTAAGCGAAAAACCACCACCCACTTCCTCGTCCTCCATACCCGCAAACAAGCCACTTCTCCCTGCTAGCCCGACTTCTCCGAATAACTGAGGCGCATCGCCTCTCGCTGGTGCCGAGGGACTAAGCCTTCGCCTCTTCTCCTGTCCAGCTTTGGAAGGGAAGGTAGGAAACATGGCTTCGGCTTTGGGTTTCGGATCATCTCTGAAGTACGGATGTTTCAAAGCATCTTCGGCAGTGATTCGTTTAGAAGGGTCGAGTGATAACATTGAAGAGAGGAGGGATACGCCGTTCGCGGTTAGGAGTGGGAATTTAGACCGAAGTAAGTGACCCGTTCTGTGATGAATTTGTTAGCAATAGTTAGTTCTTTCCGCCGTTACAATGGTTTTCATATCGATATGGGTTGTAAAAACGTACGTCTGCTTTGTCCTGGGAAACCTCAAGCTCTTAGAATTCGGTAGCCGCCTCCAAGCAGGCCACTCCTCGTCCGTCGGAACCCCCATCAGCTCAAATATTTTTGATAACTGATCAATCTCACTCTTGCCCTGGAACAGCGGTTCCTTGAGTATCAACTCGGCAAAGATACACCCGATACTCCACATATCGATCGCAGTCCCGTACTTTTGCGCTCCCAGCAGCAACTCGGGACTGCGATACCACAGCGTAACGACCAGCTGCGTCAATGGCAAGCACGGATCTCCAAAGTACCTCGCCAATCCAAAGTCTGCGACTTTGATCTGGCCGCGATTGTTCATGAGCAGATTCGAGGTTTTCAGATCGCGGTGCATGATCCAATTGGTGTGCATAGTTGCTGTGGCGGAGAGTAATTGTATCATGAGAGTCTTGACTTCAGACTGCAAGAAGGGTTCTGGCATATCGTCGAGGAGTGTTTTGAGGTCGTGTTCGATAAAGTCCATGACTATGTATACTCTGGCCGGTATCAGTGACTGTTCTCTTTTCCATATAATCTTTTTTTTTTTTTTTTTTTGAACACAAACGAGCGACTGAGTTACAGCTATACGGCTAGGGGGAGGAGTGAAAGGGAGGAGACGCACTGATTCAACTGGTCGCCAACGACAACCTCGCGTAGGTTTACGACGTTCGGGTGTCTTGCCGCCATCAGCGTCTGGATCTCTCGTAGACTTGTGATGGGGAAGCCGTCCGTCTCCGCCTCTAGCTTAAGCTTCTTTAACGCTACAATTTCCCCTGTGGCGACATGTCGTGCCCGTGATACCACACCGTATGATCCCTCTTCAATCCGATTCAATGGCTCGTAGTCGTCGACAGAGTTTGAGGGTTTGATATCCGGGGCTGAGAACCGTAGCAAGCGTGCCTCAGTCGCGTCCTTATCGTTGCCATTTACGGCAGTCGAAGACGTGCTCTTTGCAGGCAGCGTAGATGCTCCATCGTCTGGCTCGGCGGAGACCTTTCGGCGTTTGGAAGGTGGTTCGTCGGATACCGACAGCGATTGCTGCTGTCGTCGCGTGTGCTCTTCCTCCTGCTGTCGACGCCGTGCTGCCGCTTCTTCGTCCGCCTTTCGCTGCCTCTCGAGTTTTTGGGCCTTCTTTGCCTCCTTTTCTGCTTTTCGACGGGCTGCTTCTTCGGCGTCTTCGGCGGTATCGGTCTCCCAGCGAGACTTGGTCTTCGATGACATATTCGCGTGGCCGGTTTGGATGGGAAGAAAAGACGTCAAGGAGAGGTCTTGCTTGACTCTGGTTCGAGTCAAGCAAAACAGAGTTAAGCGAGCTAGACCTTCATTCAACGCAAAAAAATTCACAACCTCAGGCAATTTGATGGAAGGCCGACAACGAAGGCGATAGAGAGAAACTACGACAATGCCTGCGAAGCTACGGAGATAGCGCCAGTTTATATACTCAATTGACCTCTCGCAGAAGCCACCATGAAGTCCATAACCACTCGACTCTCACGGGTCCTCCTCACAGACCTCCCACAAGCCTCAAGATCACCCCGCTGCCTCTTTCTCGCCCGCCGAACCCTCCACACGACCTCTCCAAATCTCAAATCTGACGAAGATGAAAAACTCACAAATCCTCAACAATGGCGGAAGGCTATCTGGGGCGAAGCCGGAACTGCAGCGGACCCATACAAAGAACTTACACCAGAAGAACGGGAACGACGTGAGATAGCATTGCTGGAGGAAGAAGACGCCAAGCGGGAAAAAAAGGTCGCCGATGAGATACGTGCGGTGAAAGAGCTGGATACTGCTGAAAAGCAGATCGAGTATTCGCCCGAGACTGACGCGAGGCACATGCTCGTTACGGGCACGAGAGGGGCGTTCATGAAGAAGAAATGGGATCCGGAAAATCGGGTTTGGAGGTTCGATTTTTCTCTCTTCCTTTTGGTATAAAAGCTTTTTTATCAAAGTTGAAGGAAAATTGCTAATTGAGTCTTGCGTATATATTCAGATACCTTATGAAGCGCCTTTCTGACCCGCAAGAGATCACTGCCGCTGTCCGCCGCGCGGTAGTAGAAACCTACACCCTCGCAATCACAAAATCCAAGCCCACCGCTGCATGCGTGTTTTACAGAGGACCCGACTACCTCACGGACCGAGTGAAGATTACAAAGTTGGAGGGTCGGAAAGACTTCAAGTTTGAATATCAAAGTCCGGACGTGCTGAGGCGGATTCAGGAATACGCCTTGGATAAACAGCCGCTGCCATCGGATAAGGCGATTGTGGAGAATATTCCCAAGGCTGAGGGTGATGAATGGATGCGTATGACATTAGGTGGTGATAGCTTAAAGTTTTCGGTATGCAATCACTAGATATAAGAAATTTAGATGAATGTTACCGAGAGTTTTTGCTAATTCGGTTTTTTTTATAGGTTGTAAAACGGAGCATGCAGCTAACCGGCCTACCACTCACCGACCCAGTCATCAATGAAATATCAACAGTCCACGAGTTGATCAAGCGATTCCACCGTATCGCCGCTCAAACACAAACAGACAAATTAGCACCTGCCCTCGCCGAGAACACACAGCTGCAGGAAAACCCCAACGTGGCGGTGCACCACTACCAACTCAAGTTCACGGATAAGGAACGTGCAATCGGTCGATTAGAGACCATTCCTATCATGATGGCTGGAAGGTTGAGAAGAGAAGGCGAAGTGATTGGTAAGGGTCCCGGCAGAGGTGGAAGAAGCCGGGTGTCGAGAAGCATGTTACGTTTGAGAGCGAGGAAGATGAAAGGCTGGGGTGTTAGCGGTATAGAGAGGTTTGCGTCACCGCATAGTACGCCCACAGACGGTGCAATCAGTGAAGTAGCGGAAGAAACAGCATGAGGAAATTATTTTCTAGTGGCATAGGTGTGGAATATATCGTTTTGTACATATACATACCATCTTCTTTGTAGATATATATATTTGAGTTTGTGTACAATACATGGAAGTAGAATACGTGGAACGATATATAGAGCACATATCAAGCCCTGTGGGGACGAAAGTCTATTCTGTTACATAAAATCACATCTTCTAAATAGTGATAGCGATTCCTAGCTGCATAGCTGGAAATGGGGAAGGGTTCTATTAAAAGGTGATAAAAGAGGGGAGGAGTTGAAAACACCACTTTCAACTGATTCGCCTCTTATAAAGTAGGTCTCTAAGTCTCTTCAGTCGCTCTCAGCCTCAGCTTCTGCGGTAGGTCTGGCAGGGCGCTTCTCCCTCCGTTCTCTGATCGCACCAGCGAGGTTCTCGAGAATGGTGACAGTCTCCTCCCACCCAACGCATGCATCAGTGATGCTCACACCCTTCTTCAGTCCACTCGGTCCCTCTGGTGGTACTGATTGCTTTCCCTCGTTAATATGCGACTCGACCATCACACCAACGATGCCCTCCTCACCACCCCTGATCTGGTCTGCGATATTTTCAGAAACAGGGCCCTGGTTCTTGTGGTTTTTTAACGAATTGCCATGCGAGCAGTCGATCATCATGACCTCCTTTTGGCCGCCCTTCTTCAGGGCAGCCTTGACTTTAGCAACGTGCTCTGCGGAGTAATTTGGTCCGCTAGTGCCTCCGCGTAGAATGACGAAGCAGTCTGGGTTACCAGTGGTCCTGGTGATGGCTGCCAATCCCTGTTTCGTGACACCCATGAAGTGATGAGGATGTGCTGCGGCACCAATGGCGTCAATTGCAACGGTCAAGCCGCCGTCCGTGCCGTTCTTGAAGCCTACGGGGAAGGATACACCGGACGCGAGTTCACGGTGCAATTGCGACTCGGTAGTTCTGGCACCAATAGCGGCCACGGAAAGCAAGTCGGCTAGGTATTGTGGAGAAACGGTGTCCAACATTTCGCTTGCAATGGGTACACCCAGAGCGGTGAGGTCGCAGAAAAGCTTGCGGCTCACTCTCAAGCCCTTGTTGATCTGGAAGGTCTCGTCAATATCCGGGTCGTTGATCAGGCCCTTCCAGCCGACAGTGGTGCGTGGCTTCTCGAGGTAGGCGCGCATGATCAGGACCAAGTCTTCCGATAATTTGGCGGCCAATTCCTTCAGGCGGGTAGCGTACTCGAGGGCGGTTTCCGGGTCGTGGATTGAGCAGGGGCCAACGATGACCAGCAACTTATCGGCCGTGCCATTGAGGACGTTGATAGCATCTCTGCGACCTTGGATCACGGTCTTCTTGCTCTCCGGGGGCTATGTTGCGAAGAAAACGTGGTAAGTTATGTGTTGGCAAGGTGCGTGGAGGGGCAATTGATAACTTACAGCGGGGACTTCGTGTTGAAGGAGCTGGGGAGGGATAAGTGGGTCGTATCCGACGACTGCGAAAGAAAAGCCAATGTTAGCCATGACGGTCATCCTGCGAGATTGATATGAAAAAAAGGGGTTAGATTTCTGTATAGACACACGTACCTCTCACGTCTTCGGCCTCTTCGAGACCAGAGTTCCAGAGGGAAGGCATGATGTGTGTTATACGTTGGTGGAACAGCTAACAGTTGACAACAGGAATGGGAATAACGAAAGTTAGAATAGAATTGCTCTTATTTTGGTGTGAATCCAAGTTGCGTTTACTGAGATTTCCGGTGCTAATATATATAGACCGGCCCAGACAATTGTCGAGTGGAAGATTGAGGAGAAAGAGAAGATGTGGGGAGGAGGAGGATAGAGCGAGTTGCGCTGCTGCAGAGTTTTAAGCTAATTGTCCAATCACCGTCGTCTAATAAAACAACCAACTGTCACAGAATGAAAAGTTGTGCCCTGATCCTCCATGCTTCGAGCTTCGACCAGTATCGACAAGTCCAAAAGGTCGAAAGGAGACCAGTGAGATATGACTCCTTCCCACGTGGGACCTGTCCGAGCACTAGCTGTACGAGTCGTCCGATGTAGGATTCGCGACAACCCTGGCACAGAAAGCCCGGACCAGCGCAGGCCGTCTCCGAATGCCTGAACAGTCGAGCAAGGTCCCCATTTTAGGCGACGGCCTCTCGCCCGAACGGACAAGCTAACTCGAACTGGAAATGCAAGAATGTTGGAAATTGAAGCTGCGATGCGTTGATAGAAAACAACAAAATATCAATTTGCGACCTGACCTGGCCTATCATGATTGTTCAAGCTGCGTTTGTGAAGAGTAAAAACAAAGAACTCAATACCCAGAAGACGGAAGAACCAGAACCATAAAAAGAATTCATGAGAAACGCTCAAGAAAGAGAGACGCTCAGAAGGAAGAAGGACTCAAGAGGAAGAAGAGTCCAAGAAGAAAAAAGCCTAATGATAATAGAAAGCATCATGATAAAAGGCCAATAGCAAGAATAATAGCAGAAAAAGAAGAGGCAGAAATGATATCACAAATAGCAAGTCGATCTGATCGGCGTAGTGAAAAACGATTGTTTATCGATCCGTTTTTTGATCCGAAACTTCTTTTTGCTCGTATTTTCTGCATCCGCGAAGACTTGCTCCATCTTTTCCCCAAACTCCACAAAATCGCCAGTTCGAACTGGAGTCGGACCCGGTAGAGGCTCGTTGGATCGGAGGAGAGAGTTCAGACGACTCGAACCGTTGTATCGCCCTGCGACGCTTGTCGCATATGGTGTAGAATAGGAGAGTGGAGATGGTGACTTGTACCTGATTGGAACCGGAGATGGTGTTTTGGGGAAAACCCCGATGGTGCTGATTCCTTTGCCGGGTTGGAAGCTTTCAAAACCCGGAGGAGGTCGGAGCTGAGTAATGGTCCCGTTCGCAAAATATCCAGTGGCCGCCTCGGAAGCATATATTTGCTTGATACCCGCTGTTGGAGGCTCTGGGAGACTGTCGAGGACCAAATCCGCCAATGTATTAGGCGTGGTTGGAGGCTTGCCAACCGTCCGCCGATTTTCGACACCCGTGTAATTCCAGCTTTGGGTGTACGTTGGCTTCTTCAGCGTGACGTGGGCAGCTCCCCCGCCGCGGACACGACACAGAGTGTCGACCGTGATGGGAGGAGAAGCACCCAGTCTTGCCCTCTTTAGTGGAGGGGCGCCCGAAGCCCTTGCGGCAGAGGTCGGAGTCGGAGTTTCAACGGATATGGTGATCGTCTTGGCCACGGAGGCCGCAGCTGAAATCCTTTCCGAGGGAGGGACGGTCGAATCCGCCGGAACATCGTCCGCGGCGACCGGAGCAGGAAGCGCATCTGCAACCGGAACGCCTTGGACCTGTGGTCCCTTTGGATCGCCGATTGAAATTGACACGCCCCCGACTCTCAGGCAGCGGATGCTACCTGGCGTGGCCGGCTCGTCATTGACAAGACCGGCGCACAAGCTGCGCATTAAAAAAAAATTAGTACGTCATATTTATGCATGTTTATGTTTATATTTATTTTGTTGTAATTTTTTTATTGAAAATTTTTCGGGTCTCACTTACTCGGAGGCGTAGCCTCCCATAATAGCTGCGACCTCCCCCGCAAAAGCAAGAGAGGCGCGCTCGAGCTCCCCCAAACGCTGCCGGTCGTTGAGGAAGAGGTGGATGAAGAAGAGAGGGGGAAGGATCGAGAGGATGTCGCTGTCAATTTTTAGCACCAACAAAAGTTAGCAAATCTGGCTGCTATTGGAATTTATATAATTCTGGTTTCTCAAGCTCGACAGAAGGATTTACCAGGCGTAGGTAATGAGGTGGGCCATGAGCTGGAAAAATTGATGCCAAAGTGGCATCAGTGAGAAGACAGTGGCATAGTAGCCACTGATGAAGAGGCAAAGGAGAACGAGACTGAACTCCATGTTGGCGGTGGACAGCAGCAGGTGACGAGAGGGAAATATTTGAGGATGATGGCTGGTTGCTGGGAGCAAGGCGCGGGATGTTTGGAGGGTTTTGGTGGTGCTAATTCGAACTGATGATGCTAGCTGTGATCATAATAATAATAATCGGTGCGCATAAAGAGAGAAGGGAAGGAAGAAAGAAGATGCGGATGGGGGGACAATGCCATATAAAGGTCCGTCGAGCACTTGCAATCAATACGCCCGATTTTTTAAGATCAATTCTCTCATTCTTCTTGTTTATTTTTCGCAATAATTTTTCGCAATATTTTGACTTCATTTTTCAGTTCTTCATCTATCGCCGGAGCTGGTGGTGTCTAGAGACATCGATACGCTTGATGTTCCTAGACTTTATATTGGTTTTACCTGATCTTGCAGCGAAAATATACCACATTTCAAAATGTGTTGATATGCCGTGGCATAAATACCTAGCTAGAAAAAGCGAATTTATCTAAGATGGGGAAGTAGTAGTAATAGGTAATAGTAGTAATAATAATAGTAATAATAATAGTAATAATAGTAGTAATAATAGTAGTAATAATAATGATAGTAGTAATAGTGACAGTAATATTAATAGTAATAATAATTCTATTGGGAAAAGCCATGTACGCATGCGGGCAAACTAGAATGATATCAAAAGTCCAATGTTATAACCCAATTTTCAGAGTCAAAAAATTCATAGTGTAAGTAGAAAAAGAAAATGCGCCAAAAGTTGCCTTCCAGCGAAATAGTTCGAAGCTTGAGTCCCTGAACCAAATATACTTCGGATAGTAGTATCAAAACTTAGAGCTTATGTAGAGCATACATTTGGAGGGCCAACTGCTCACGGGTATAATATCTGCTTGTTAGAAGAAAGAAAAGGCTCCCCATAAACGAGGTACATCTCAATAGCTCTTTGGAGAACCACGACTTGGCGATATCATGGGGCCAGAATCTCCTGCTGTAGACGACTCGCCTGACTCAAAATCGCTAGTATAAGCGCCATCCAAGTCGCTTAGGCTTTTGCTGTCCTCCTCTTCAAACCAAGCCGGAGTGTCGTCAGCTTTAAGCCTATGTAACTGGGTGTCGAACATCATCGCTCTCCCATCGTGTCGATATCGTACTATCACTCTGAGGAGGTCGTCGAACTGAGGAGATTCCCTAAGCCAATGGAAAAGAAGGATCAACGTGATAGTCACGAAAGACGAGGAGAGGAGCCCTATTATGAAGCATCTAAGTGGCACAGTTATTAGTTAGACACTGAATACCTATGAAGCTTCATTGTAGACTAGGACCTCGTAAGTCGAGCTGTTGATGGTGTATGTTCGGTACAACACAGGTGTTTGGCGAGGCCAGACGAGCCCTTCGACAAATCGATTCATAGTGTCAGGCTGGTTTGTAGTCTCTGCATCATGGTAAGAATGCGGTTTATTTTTCAATGTGTGGGTGTGTAATTGTGTTGTCGATGAAGCTGTATTATGTCTAGAGCGTTTTTAAGGGAAAGAGAAATTGGTTTTCTGTACAAGACAGGTCATGCCTACAAAAAACCAAACCATATTTTTAATACACATTTTTAATATCTGCTAGACCTAAAATATGGATCTATTGCACACTTAGTTCAAATCGATAAGTTCTCATATCTACAGACCCAGGATACCTAGCATCCATGTGTATATATAATTACTATCGATTCCCTTTCTTCTGCTTCTCAACGTGAGCCTTCAATATTCGTTTATGCTCCATCAAACTTCTCTTCTGTTTCTTTTTCGCCTGCCCTAAGGTCATCATAAAGTTCTTCTTCCGAGCCTTCTCTTTATTCGTGGTGCTGTGCGGCTTGTCTGCTAGCGCTTTTCCTCTCCTTGATGAGTATTTTTCCCTGCCCTCACGCCCTTCCAGGACGGCGGCGAGCCTTGCCTCTTTGTCCGACTTGCCCCTAGTCTTGGGTCCTTCGATTATGGACTCGTCCACTGCTTCCTCGTTTTTCCTACAAAGTTGTATTAGTAATAATGTCGCAAGGTAGGATGAGAACGGCTGGCTTACAAGGCAGTGAGATTTTGAGCGGAGGCTTTCTGTAAATCAGCGGCTGCCCGCATATTGGCAAGATTTGCCAGGTCTGCTGGTGTCAAGATCTAAACTTGATGTTAGTTTAAGTTTTGCAACAATGAGAGCACGGAGTTCTTACTCTTGTGGTCGCCAGGTTCATAACATTCTTCGGATTTTTATCGGATGCGACGTCGGGAATCTCCACCGCCTTTTCATCCGGCCCCGCATCCTCTGCAATGGTTCCCTTCGACTTCTGTTTCTTCTTCACCAAATCTTTCTCATCTTCCGAGTCGCTAATCTCAATATCATTCTCATCATCATCCACTGCAACCCAGCTTCCCGACTCGTCGCTATCACTTTCAACATCCCAGCCTTCCCATGCTTGCTCGTCGTCGTCATCAACCTCTCCGGCAGCCTCTTCCCCACCTTCCTCGATTTTCTTCTGCTTCTGCTCTTCATACCATTTCTCAAGCAGATCAAGACCTTCGATGGTCCCAGGAGCTTCTTCACCGAATCTGAGCTTCTCCTTCGTCTTCATCTCCATTGTTGCGGTCTTTCCTCGATCTTTCCGTTTCAGCATCTCCGGCGCCACCTCTCTGTATAGCCCAATCAAACTTCTGGCAGCCATCATGACACCTTTATCCTTCGATCCTTTGTACATGGTAAGATCTTGTAGTAGAGAGTCGTTCATTGCTAGAGGTTGACGGGCGCATATTTCTCGTATACTGTTAAGACCTGCAGTTGCAACTTCTCCTGCGACACCCTCCGAGACGAATTCATCCGCAATTTTCCGAACTATGGGCTCTAATAGATCCGGTGGTACCTGGTCGTGCGTTGCTTGAGCTGCAGCAACAAGGAATCGAGTAACTTCACGTTGGCGGGGTGTCAAATATCTGCTTTCGTCAGTTGACTTGAAGTTAACAGTGCAAGGGTTGAGGGGCCGACTTACTTGAGAAGATAAGAGTATATCCCAATTACGGTGAGCTTGTGCAAACCAATCAAACGGGATACCAGTTGCAGGACCAATAATTTCTGTTCCATTGACAACCTGGAATTGCTTTTCGCAAGATGCATAGAGTAAAGGTTTTCGGCGAAACCTTGAGGATCATGAAGCAGATGTAGAGCTGAGAAGTTCAGAGGAGATGCCTTGTGTTTGCTTTTCTCTTTCTATTTATTAGTTAGCATTATTCATATTGGTTCTTAAGCGACCTGCAGTGACACACCTTCTTCAGCTTATCAATTGCTCGCTCCATTTGCACTTGCTTCTTTTTCGTCTTTTTATTGATACCAGCTTGATGCCTCAGCTTACCCAACGATTCGGTATAGTTCTCTTCATCGTCACTCTCATCCATTTCTTCTTTCTCTTTATCCACCCCTAAAAAGAAACGGACACCGCCGCTCATGACTTTCGCGTTTGCGCTCAAGCTGGCTTCTTTTATGATCTCTACCGTCCTGGCGTCGTCCCAGATATTCCTCTTCCACAGCTCTCGGGTAACCTTCACAGCCCACAGCCCCACGGCTACATCTGGAGAGCTTTTGCCTGCTTCAACGACACTGAATAGTACGCCCTGGACCGTCTTGTTCAGCCGGTGGTTCTTCGTTTTAGCGTTTGCATTTCGGATGTCTGAGACGATAGAATGGTATAGCTGGGAGCGAAGGTGTTTCGAGTGGGTGGTCGTCAGGATTGGGAATAGAGTCTGAAGGAGACTGTTGTGGCAAATGTCAGCGAGCTATTCTCAATACTTGGAGGCTTCGGTCGGATTCACATACGCCGTAGAGGAGATCACATCCTTGTTTCGTAGTTGAACAAGAGACTGCACTAGCTTCTCTCGTAGGTCCGGCTCCAATGTATTGTGGTGGTGAAGGAGGAGGTCGGCAATATCTTGCGGGAATTTCTTGGTGACATCGGGATAACTGTCTGCAACGTGGGTGATAAATCCCAACTGTTCGATAAATGCATCGCTGTCGTAGCCTTCGGGCTGCGATAGGAAGATGTCCCGCTGC
The DNA here is from genome assembly GCA_036971295.1 of Dactylellina cionopaga. Classification (NCBI taxonomy): domain Eukaryota; kingdom Fungi; phylum Ascomycota; class Orbiliomycetes; order Orbiliales; family Orbiliaceae; genus Dactylellina; species Dactylellina cionopaga. The sequence continues at coordinate 1,183,795 of JAJTTY010000002.1, read as the reverse complement.
GATTCGTAGTGGCGATATTGGATCAAGAAATCATCCCGGTAGGAACTAAGGGCGATATTAGCTTTACCCCCAGCATGGAGAATAAGGCACCTGACATTCGAGCCAGTCCTCAACTTACGGCGGATCCCGTCTGATTTGATTCTGCAAACTCGGCCTGCAAGTTGCATTTTCGTCGCATTAGCTTTCTCTTTCGCCATGTATGTGTGAGCACGGGAAGCTTACAGGTTAGTCTGCTTTTCCAAAGCAGTCCTCTTACGCTTCACCATTATGGAATTTTTTTAGTTTGGCGGGTCGGCGATATCAATTGCACCGAAGGTATCAACGTAGATGTGTGTTAACTGTTAGAGCTAAATAGGAACAGTCGCCAAATATTTTTTTTAAGATGCGCGACGTTGAAAATTCAGCGGGACTTTAGGCGACATTGGCTGCTGCCACTCTGTAACAGGAAATATTCGCGCGAACAAACATCTCGATTCAACATGTGTTATCTCAATTTTACAACATAGAGCAACGCACCTGCGGCCCGCCGAAACGCCTGATGAATTTGAGTCTCATATGATGGAGCTTGCATATCTGGTAATATAACAAACAATAAGGTGATAGAAGAATTATGCACTTGATTACCAAATGTAATGAATGACTCAAATTATTCGTCATGGTGAAGGATTCAATCGAGTCTACCAACGTGAATGCCAACGTCGCAATATCTCCGTTTCGTGAACCTTATGCAATGATACTCTGTGTCAAATCCTTCGATGTAACTCAATCAAATTACTCAGCTCTATGGCACACACGGTAACCTCTGATTCATTGAAATCACAACGAAGATTTAGAGTTAGGAGATCGTTTGATCATCCTCGAGTTCCAGGAGATACAACGCTGCCAAGCAGCCTGCGATCGAACTTCCTACACGAGTTTAAACCGATACTTAGCGACTGCTCCAAGCACGCTAGATCGAACTATCGTGTAATGGTACTCTGGGAGTGTTACCAAGATTGCCACAGAAAATCAACAAGATACCGACTTGTAAACCGACTCCATTGCATAGAGTGGCCCACAAGCGAGTGGCTGCCGAAGCAACCGTGTGGAGCGAAAGAAAACAGGAGTGTCTATTTGTAAGCCGAGTCTCGATTCGTGCAAGAAAGTCAATATCGCCATTCGGTGCCTGTATTTTGCAACAGGACCGTTGCCAGTCAGAGGGCTCAGCCATGGGACCAAGATTCGAGGGTGTTCTTGTCCTTTACTTGGAAGGAAGCCTAACTGCGAAGTTGTGGGTACCTTTCACATTTCTGTAGATATCAGATGTAATTAGTTCTATCATCAAGATCCGGATGGTCCTGGGTTAATTCTGTCTCGTATATAGTGCACATGCCGACTTAAGCTTAAAGATGTGGGGGGGCGGCGCGGCGCCAAGCGAAGGGCGGAGCAGGAAGCGTAAGGCCAACAGGGATCATCATCCCAACGCTACCAGGACGACAATGCATTATATTTCTCCGAGAACTCTCTTTTGTAAAGCAGAAGGCAAAATAGACTGCGATTCAACGTTTAGAACAATCCATGCCCTTCCTCGACCCTTGTTGCGAAAGTAGGCAGCATATTCCGTAAGGTGATCAACAAACTACCCAGGCCGAACATTACGGGATGCTTGTCACCTTCCGCAAAAGGGAGTCGCTAATACGATCGAAACTTCCTATCAAAGGCTAAACCTCGATGACGATAACTCGGGTGAGTATTCGACATCCTACAGTCCTTCGTCCAGGCTCAAAGTTTCATAACGTATTTTTTTGTCTTGACTAATTGGCTAGCATCTTAAACTTGTTGGGCGATAAGCAGGCAGCCCGTATTTGCATATTCCAAGAAGCCTAAGCTTTTGGCGCTTTTCTACCTTCGAGAACAACAGCGGATGCAGATCATATCTGCATTACCTAGTTTGCGTCCAGGGGAAGGTCTTATGGTTTGCCGGTCGTATGTAGTATTCCGTCCAACCATAGCGGTCGGAACTACCTGCAAGTTGCGCGTGGGCAAGACAAGAAAGCGGAATGACCGTACTGAGCATATACATCGTATGGAGCGAGGACGGGATACGAGGGATATACGCGAGATGAAATGGTATAGTATAGCTAAGGGCCAAAGGGCAGAAAGCAAAATGTATAAATGGTGTCGAACGGCGTCTGATCGAGAAGAGAATTGCTCGCCAGACACCAGCAAAGCAGGACAATCTACTATCGGTCTCTGATAATTTCAATTCGCAACCATGAAGTTCACTCAATACGCTGGCGTCGCTAGCTTGCTCGTCGGAGCTACACTTGCAAAGGAGATCCCTCAGGATGTTGAGCGTTCAAAGCGCCTATATGCCAACGGTTTACGCCATGAGCAGATTATGTCGAAGAAGCATGTAAGTCAGCCCCATATTCGTTCGAGAATCTGCAGTTGAGCTATTTTCTAACAAGGATTCTTCCCTTAGGCTCTCTGGGACCAACAAATCGCCGCTGGTGTTATGACTGCTCCATATGCGGAGCTAGGCTTCACTCCATGCACTGATGGTGTCGCCAGAGCTGTTGCTGACGACAAGATGAACACCTTCAAATGCGACAACGTATGTGATAAATATAACATTTGGGAATAGAGCTATTCGCTAAAATTGCATCGCAGATTGACCTCTACCACTTCCTCCCCCACACTTCCCTTGGTAGCAAGACTGGACAGGGCTCTTCATCATGGGGATGGGTTGCCCCAAGCGGTCGAGAATTTGTTGCCATTGCACAAGCTGATGGCGCGGCTTTCGTCGAGATCACCAAGGAGGGCAAGCTTGTCTACCTTGGACGTCTCCCACAACATCACGAGGCCCAGCCAAGCATCTGGCGTGAGCTTCGTGCTTACAAGCACTATATGCTCATCGGTAGCGAAGCCGAGAAGCATTACATCCAAGTGTTCGATATGAGGAAGGTTAGTTTTGTACCCTGCATTAATACGCATCGATTCTTCCGTCAGAAGCTTTATGCTGATAATGAAGTTTAGCTCCAAAGCATCGACCCAAAGAAGCCAGTGACCTTCGACACCACGAAGGATATTACCAGTTTGTTCCGAGATCTTCCAATCGGCCGAACTCATAACGTCGTTGTTGATGAGAAGAATAAGTACGCCGTCTCTGTCGGTGCCGCTCCTCGTAGCGCCAAGTGCAAGGCCGGTTTGATATTTATCGATCTTACCGATATTCATAACCCCAAGTCCCCAGGCTGTGCTAGCGAGGATGGATACGTCCATGATGCTCAGTGCTTGTCCTACAAGGGCCCCGACAAGAACTACAAGGACCGAACCGTCTGCTACGGATACAACGAAGATACCTTGACTATCTACGATGTTACCGACCGCACCAACGCCACCATCATCTCCAGGACCTCATACGAGGGCGCTTCGTACACTCATCAGGGATGGGTTCTCGACAAGAGCTGGCAAGATTTCTTGATCATGGATGACGAATACGATGAGGTTGACGGAGCCGGCCCAGCTAAGAGCGGCCACCCAATCACCTATATCTGGGATATCAAGGATCTCCGCAACCCAAAGCAGACCGGATACTTCAAGTCCCCCCACTTCGGAATTGACCACAACCAATACATCCACGACGGATACGTCTACCAATCTAACTACGGAACTGGTCTCCATGTTTTGGACATTACCTCCATTCCAAAGGACCCATCCGGTGCTGGCGTCCATGAGGTTGGTTTCTTTGATATCTACCCCGAAGATGATGACAACTCTGAAGGCGGTGCCCTTGAGTTCGTCGGCAGCTGGTCCTCTTATGCTCTCCTCCCAAGTGGATACATCTTGATCAACACCATTGAGCGAGGTGCATTCGTCGTCAAGTTGCAGAAGAAGAGCACTAGACCCCGTGGCACTCGTCTCGGCTGGTAAATTTAAGCTTCAAGGCTTAGCATAACCGTTTTGCTCAGATTCTAGCCAACTTTCCCTATCTCGCAGGTTAGATACCCCCCCGAGCAAAACAGTATTTGGCGAGAACCAATATCCACAGCGATTCTCCATTTTTAGAGACAGGTTGCTTTAATCTTTTCTTGCAGTTAATCATCCAAGATACCCAAAAATTTGATACCATTTTGTACATTTTTTCTGAATAGCTAGTTTAGTGTATTAGATACCATGATCCTAACCGGCCCGACTTTGGGAGCTCTCGTGTTGCTGTTGTATGTTGAGGAAACAAAATTTACCTCTGCAGATATCTTCCTCGTCGAATGCTTCAAGTAGCTAGTTCAGTTTCAGTTTCTACTACGTGTATATAACACTCATTTACAAGCTAGTATATATTTTCTTCCTTATCCGAGCATCTAAATTGTAACTATGATTCTGAGACCCAGACAAAATTTAAAAGTGGACCGAGAGGGCACAACTACATAAGTACTTGTGTAAATTAACAGACTTGTGCGCTCCAATACCACCACGCTTCCTAACCGCACGGTCGTCAAGGCATAGATTGTCACTTACCACTGGCAGGTAGCCACTAGCTATTTAGCTACTACGTTATGTCTCAATTAATGTGAAGCTTATATAAAGTTAAAGAGAGGATAAATCACTAAAAAATATATTCACAGAAGCATAAATGCAAAGGAGATTGGGTGGGAGTGATGACTCGGAACTGTTGATGTTGTCTCAAGACATGCAAATTATTAAATTGCCAGCAACTCGATTGCCTTCCCGTTCGAAATCGGTTGTTCTCAACAAAGGTAGGGGTCCGTAGTAATCAAATAAGTATGACAAAGCTACGACTTCCCAGTCTTCGATGAACCGGAAGTGGAGTGGCGGGACCTTGATACCCTTATGGCTTTTGGTTCGCCTAGCCTAGCTTTGTGAGCTTCTAATTCTTCAACCAAACATTTCGGTTCCGTAGATAGTTCTTCCTTTGGGGGCGGCAGCGGGGGTTCATCCTGTGATACCTCTTGGCCGGTGTCAACTTGAGATGGTTCAGCAGAGGCAGCCCCTGTCGTACCCTCCTCGGCAACATGGACCGGGGCGCTTTCTGTGGTCGTAGGAGGCTCTTCCGTGTTAATAGGAGCGGGGGTACTGGAATCATTGTTGGCTGATGGTCCTTCTATTCCCTTCACGGGGAGAACCAGGACTTCCGGGTGCCTCACTACCCTAAATTTGTCGAATTCGTCTCCGTCATCATTCCCAAATTTGTACAAAGCAGGAATAATGACTGCTAGAATGTCCGCTGGTTTCCCTGGACCGGGTTGGTCGTCATCGCTTTCGGCCGCCCAAGGTCCCACGGAGTCCATAATTTTGGGATCATAACTATGGCCGATGTATCGTTTCGGTTCCAGTTCAAACATCGCTCGCTGTTTCCCAAGACTCAGGGACAAGTCGGCAGCGGAATCCACCACTCTTTTGATATCAACCCTGAGGCTATCTCTATCCCCTGTAGACATAACAAGAGGTCCAAGTAGGTCTTCGAGTTTTAAACATAATTTCTGGAGAACTTGAACTTGTCCCTTCCTTAAAGCCAACCTATCCTTATTTCGATCTAATGTGAGGAGCGTCTGAGACCTCCATAAAGATGCATCCTTTCGTTCTCTATCATCTCCAGGTGCGACGAGAATTTCTGGCTCTTTGCCATTGGGGTCGACTCCTGCGGGATCGTTAGAAAAATAATCGATGATAGCAAGGCTCCAACCTTGCCTCGTCGGGGTTTAATTACTCACCTGCAGACAAAAGATGTCGATAGACTCCCCGCAACTGTTTCCAATTTTTACCTCCTACGCACAGGAAGACGTTCGAGTTGAAGAGTTTGAGTCGTACCATGTTCATAACGATAGCTCGCAAGACAAAGGCTAAGAGCTTAGTTGGCGTCTTTGACTGTTCCAGCAATCCAACGAACTGTTGAGTTGATACATTAGGCTCTAAGATATTTTGAAGTCTCTTTTGGTACTGTTTGCTCTGGCCCATAAGGTGCAAGAGATTCTTGACACTTCCATCTACCTTGTCCAGCTTTTTTGTGAGATTCAGAACCAGAGTCTTGATCTCACCAATTAGAGTATCATACGTCTCGGCCAACTTGGAATCCGACATGGCCAACTCTCGCTCCACAGACTTGAAACGAGACTCTACCAGTCTCTTTAATTTCTCCTTGGTAGATTCTAAGTCCCGCTCGAGGTGTTCGATATATTTTGCCTTCTCAGCGATTTCCGTTTCCTTTTCTCTCTCCCACCTGACCGCTTCCTGGTCAAGCGTCAAAAGAGCTTCCAGAGACAGGGCCCTGCCTTGCCTCTTTAATAGGTCACTATGGAAGCGCTCATGGTCGTTTGATCCGATACTCGACATCTTGGGTTTATATATCGGTTGTTTGGTGTGTATGAAGAGGGGCTTGGGATGGTTGTCCTGCCGGAACTCGAACTAAAAAATCAACGATAAGAGTTAGCGTCACTGAATCTAGTAACTAGCATATTCTAAGAATAGTTTAAGAAACAGACATCCTCTTGGTGACGTAGAGGGTTTCTTAGGTCCCTCCAGTACTTTTTATCTCTCTTTGTTCGGTACATTATTCGAAAGCTCTTGTTTAATGACAACAATACGAAGTGAAGTCTAAGGAGGTTTTATAGAGGAAAATCACGCATTTGTTTGAGTAGGGAACCCCAATTGGACAAAAGCCGAATGGCAGTTGCAATTCCGAGTTTTGTGGAACACAATTTGAAGCCTTACCTGTGCTGGTACGCTTCCAGATTATATATTCAAACACTGTCCACAGCGTTTATAGACAATTTGTCAAGCCAGACCGAATCAGCTGCCCAAGGCCGTAGGTGCTTGGCGGTAGATATCCGCTCCTGATCCCGGATGTTGTAATTGGGGGGCTATCAGAAACTCGCTGGAATAGTCTTCCCCGTGGCCATGGAGGAGACGAGATACGTAGACGCTGCAACGAGCCGGAAGGATGCTCTCTAAGCCTCGCGGATATGGTTCGAATCGCGGGGGCAAGCAGTGGTATTTGTCATTTGTGCTCCTAGAATGGCGGTCCGAGGGATGTTAGCTTTCTTATGGAAATCAAAACTATCTACAGAACAACGAAGCTTCCAAAGATGAAAGTTGTTCAGCCCCGCGTCGCAACCCCACTAGGTGCAGAATGTATCGCGGTGCTAGCGATGTTTGCTCTTTTTCGAGTCAACCAATCCTTGTCCCACCCAATCCGCTGCTAGCAGCCTTGTCACCTGCTGCAGGCTATCGCTCTCATGAAGGATCCAAGTCTGGACTGCATCCCTTTACTTAGTAATCGTGAGGGGAAGGGAGCATATAATAAAAAGGTTCGATATCGCCATACTTTCATATTCAAAAAGTTCTAGAGCCTGAGTTTCACCGTATGCCATGCAGCCGTTTTGGATGCATTGCTGCTTCATCGGCTTCAAAAAAAGCAGTTGGGAGAGGTGAGGGGTGCGGCTGAGTTGATTAGCGACGAGGCTCAAGCCATTCGTTTCGTTAGCCTGAGATCCTTTGCTTAGCCCTGCCTTGTTGTTCCTTCGTTCGCAGTGCTGTAGCTTAGTATAGTAGCGGGGCATCTCCTTTGATTCTCCTCCGCCATGGTTTGAGTTTAATCAAATAATCTTTAAAGTCGTCGCTCCGCCAGTTCTTGCCTAGAAGACCTTGGGAAAAAATTGTCCGTCATCAGTTTCAACTCATCGCTCTACCAAGATACCCTGGAATCCTGCTCCGGCCTCGTCCTCTCTAGCCTTCGAGTTCCACACGACCGAAAAACGTATCGGGCCCGTTTGTCATCAGGTGTAGACTGCGAGTTGCCGCCTCCGAACGCGCGAGGACAATTAGAGGGAGATACCCGTTGCCATACAGGATTGCTTTAGCCGTACATCCGTCATAATAACGATAGCCACGGTCGCTGTACTAAACTGTGAACATAATGGCGAACGCACCTGCCGACGAAGCGAGATTGATCGTTGGTGTTGACTATGGTGAGCTACTATCGTAGTAGAACCCACCAATTCGCACGGGAGAGTCGGATTGCTAACCAAGCGGATTTGTTTGTCATTTGCGTTTAGGAACAACTTTTACTGGTACTTCCACCTTATATTTTCTATAACTACTTCTTATTGGAGCGATATTGGTATCGAGGTTCTGATATTCTGCATAGGTGTTGCCTACGGTCACACTGGCTCCAAAACTATCGAGTCCATACAAGTCATCAACTCTTGGCCTGGGCAAGGCAATGCAAATGAGGTCAAGACCCCATCTCAAATTGCTTACGGCTCAGGAGACGATTTTCCACATGGTGTGTAGTTCATGGACTCCGAGGGCTTCTCGCTTGAAGCAATTCTCTGATCGGGATCGAAAGTGCCCTGCTAATTTACGCCTTTTCTTCGTGCCGCTTCGTGATATTCAGGTTTCCGATGGGGATCCGATATTCCTATAGACAAGAACCTCATACGCATTGTCTGGGTCAAGCTACTGCTTAACTCACCTTCAACCTCCAACAATGGCGCCAATATGGATGCCGATCCCACCTTCGCTAATAAAGCCACTCTTAAACCTCCTTCGGGCTATATGACACTCCCTCCAGGAAAGATGGCGATAGATGTTGTCGCTGATTATCTATCCGGGGTCTATGTTCATACTTTGGAACGTCTCTACCAGCATTACGGGAAGGAATCTGTTGACGTAACACCTATCGAATTTGTGCTTACCGTCCCCGCTATCTGGAGCGACAAAGCGAGGAATTTGACAAAGGAGGCTGCCAAAAGGGCTGGCTTTGGTTCAAGAAAGGACGATAGAATTAATCTCGTCAGCGAACCAGAAGCGGCTGCTATATATACCATAAAATCTACTTTTGACTCGACTAGAAACGCCAGTACTCTGCAGGTACGGTCTCTCAATAAGATACTCGGCCTTATTTAGAGTGCTGACAAGATTCGAATAGATTGGAGATTCGTTTGTAATGGTTGACGCTGGTGTAAGTTCAACCAGTCGTTCTTTAGTAATTAAATCACGCTGACAGAGAAATATAGGGTGGCACTGTTGATTTGATTACTTATGAAGTTATCCAAACGGAGCCCGAGCTAAAGATCGCTGAGAAGGTTGTTGGAAGTGGTGGAAACTGTGGGAGCACCTTTATGTGGGTTATTTCAACCGTTAGCTTTCACACTGTTAGCTTACATTTGGATCGCTAACGCCTGAGATGCACAGAGATTCCCAAGTTCAAGAGCTACTGCGGAGGCGGATAGCGGAGGCCAAATTAGGCACCATTCCACTCTCCAAACGAGGCCCAGGTAGCAAGTTTATGAGAGATTTTGAAACCGTCAAGAGGGCATACGGCTCGGGAGATCCTCCAAACACACGTCCTCGATATCTTACTTTGAACTGTCCGGATAACGATATTGCCAGAATAGAGGACGGCGAATTTGAACTGAAGGAGTAAGGCTTGACATTCACTCTATATTCATCGTACAAAAGCTAACTCGATGCTGCAGTGAGGAAATAAAGGAGACATTCCGTCCAATCGTGGAGGAGATAGTTGCCTTGGTCAGCAGTCAAATAAATAAGGTACACGAACAGGGTGGAAAGGTTAAACATATCCTTCTGGTTGGAGGGTTTGGAGAATCCGACCATCTTTATAAAACATTATCTACATACGCTTGGGGACCCTATGGCAAAATTGACGTCATTCGTCCTGCGTCCGCGTAAGTATTGGATTTCCACATTTGTCTTGCTAGTATAACCATTCATGCTGACTATGAACAGTTGGTCTGCTGTAGCACGTGGTGCCGTACTGTGGGGGTTGCAAGGCGATCTCGTGGTCGACAAGAGAAGATGCCGGAGACATTACGGAACCGAGCTCCTTAAACACTTTGACCCAGTGATCCATTCGGAACTGGACGCCATGATATCGACTTTTAGCGGCTTGAAAATGGCGAAAAATCAAATTAGTTGGATCATTAATAGAGTAAGAGCCTTTCAATTCACCACACTACTTCAATCCCTAATAGTTGACGGTCATGATTATAGGGCGACAACACCGATAGCAATAAACGCTTCCGACTCTCTTGTGTCACTTCTTTCAACCGGGGTGAGAAGCTTATCCATACCACCCAGCTGGTAGCCTGCGATTCTGATGAGGCACCTGCAAACCTAAGAGATAAAGGTACGCCCTCTCACAGTGAACCCGGGTATTCAAGCGGTCTAACATGTGTGAATAGAAGTATATGACCTCTGCCTATTGACAGCTGATCTCTCAGAAGTCCCAGAGAGAGAGTTTGATGAGTGCCAGATAGGCAGCAATACTTTTTTGCGTGCAGGTAAGCTTCACTAAACTGAAATAACATTATAGAGCAGCGGCTAACGAACTCTTCCTTCGTTTCTAGAATTCTCAATCGAGATGACCTTCCTGCCTGCTGACATTCGATTCGAGACATGGTTCAAAGGAAAATGCTACGGAGCCGTAAGGACCCGCTATTAGGTGTATCTTTGTCGATATAGTAGAGAGGACTGTACGCCACGATGTGCAGCTGTAATATTATGCCATCAATAGCTGCACTGTATATATATTTACCACGTATGCGATGGTTCTTTTCAAATCTTGCTGGCATCTTTGGACATGTTTAGCTATTTTGGAGTGTGTTTATTGTGGGTTCTACTAGACTTGAGTAGGAGATATACAATATTTAGTAGTTAAAAGTTTTCTTTGTTTGATATTACGTGGTTTTCGCGACATTAAAGAGAAACGTTCTAGAAAGATCCTTCTACTTATAGTTATATCAGTCAGTACAACACCAAGATATCAACGGCCTACCAAAAGCTGTGTTGCCATCCAACCACATTCGGTGATGCAAACACAATTTTTTTTATTCCAGAGACGACATCCCTCAAGACCTTCCGAGAATTTAGCACACAGTGAGGATGCATGAAATAATAACAATTCAGCTAGGCCACTTTGCCAACTTTGTGGGGACGCATTTCTGGAATACACAAGTGAGTAATCGACCCAGGCATGGTAGAAGCGAGCTGCCCGCAGCTCACAAAAAGATTACAGGAATCATACTTCACCTACGGCGAAAATGAAGACCTTTCGCCAGTTGACCATAATATTCACTTCCGCGCCGGACTAGGAGTTAGAAATGCTGAGACATTCACTCCGAGAGCTCTGATCTACGATCTGAAAGGTAACCTCAAGTCGAACCACCTCGCTACTCTAATATGAAAGCCAACATCTGCATGTGATTTAGGTGGATTCGGGTCATTGCGGAAAATCAACCAGCTGTACCAGGATGATGCCGACCTCGCGAGAATAAAGGATCTCGATTTAAATGCATTATGGTAAGTAAACTTTAAATGCAGAGGATATATGCGGCTGTTGATAATATAATCATGTTCTTTGAAGGAACGGGAAGAACGAGACAAGGGCAATATCAAGGGTAGAGAAGAACAAGTTCCAACAGAGCCTGGATGAGGTCAGTTCCGGGCCTCAAAAGACTATCCGACGTCCGTCCCCGGTAATATCGTGCTGAGGTCGAGAATCCCTTTTGCTTTAGGGAACTGAACCTGAACGTTTGACGGATGATACCGTTCGATACTGGAGTGATTTCAACCAACTCTTCTATCATCCCCGGTCTTCAATCCAGTCCAACGAGTACGAGCATGCAAACTCTTTAACACCGTTCGATTCCTTCGATCTAGGCTCTCAACTTTTCGAATCGTCCGACAAGGTTTGACGTCACCCAAAAATTTATTTCTATTTGCCAGCGACCATAGTATATATTTAGACTGACATCTAACGGTTTGCAGGAGGAGGATATCTTGGATAGGCAATTTCGAGTCTTTGCAGAAGAATGCGACCTCATGCAAGGATTGCAACTCTTGACAACGGTTGATGATGCCTGGGGTGGGTTTGCAACACGTTATGCCAACAGCCTTCGAGACGAGTATCCAAAGGCCACTATCTGGGCATGGGCTTTGGAAAGAACTATAAAAACAACCAGGGTAAGTTAGGATCCAAATATAGCACCTCCGCAATACCACCACCCACCGCTGATCGATACCAGGATCGCGTGTTGTCCAAAACTGCTGCTTCTGTGCAATCGTTGATAGGCATGATCCCTTCGTGCACGACTTATATCCCGATTAATATTCCACGGCCTTCTTTGCAAATTCCAAGTTATGTGAAAGGGTACGACCCAACGTCCTCCTGGCGGACTTCAGCATTAATTGCGACAGCTCTGGAAACAAGCATTTTGCCTAGCAGGCTAAGAGCTGCGGGATCCCAGTTCAAAAGCCTCACAGAAATCTCCATGCAGCTCAACGCATCTGGAAACCAACAGATATCCACGCTGCATCTCAATTCTCTTAGTGAAAAAAATATTACAAAGAGCAAGGATTCGGACCCAGTAGATTTTTTCTCTGAACCGATCAATTTTTCTTGGGGAGGTGCGGAAAAGCATATCTTTGCAGCCCATGAGGTGTTCCGAGGAATAGAGGCGAGCTCGGACATGCAAAATTTTGATGCGAGAACAAAGAATACAAGGGAAAGGCAAGAATTTATCCAAGCGCAAAAAGGAATATTAAAATGAGAGACATTATAAAAAGAAATCAAAGAATTGCTTTTACTAATATCGTTATCTGATATAGTAAAAATGTGTGCATTTTGCCCTTCCCAATCTTGTCAAGTTTTCCAGACATATTTGAGCAGGAGAACCCCAACACCAACAATGGTATAAAGCTAGCTACCTCAGTGAGGACATCGTCATCGATCATGGAGCATCTAAAAACGTCACAGTCACTGGCAGGTCGTATCGTTCCCTCGGACGAGCGAGAGACAGTTTCTAACAGTCTTGGAGAGTTGTATGAGGCATATCAGGAGGGCTGGGGCAGCGATTCTGATGATTTAGACGATTAATGAGTGGCTGAAAGGTGGGGGGGTACCACCTGCAGGGTCTCAGAACGATCACATCTTCGAGACTTCTCTAATAATTACCAGTTTGGTACCATTCTTGAAGTATATTTACTTTATTATTAGAAGGCTTCGATCCTGGGTATTGTCTTTCTTTTTTATTATCAGTATTGAGGTTATTACAATTAGAGTGTCGGTGACTACCAAGCGCCAGTGCCCACCTGGCCTCGTGTTAGGTACCAGTTTCTATTGTCCTGAAGGGAGGTCAACCACTCTGACAGCTATTTTTGACCCCTGGTCGAGTGACATCAAACTTAAGCGAAGATATGCCACTTCAAATTTTGCCCTGCAGACTGGTTTCTACTGAAATTCGCGGCAGCCAATTCCGGAAGAATTGCACGCCGAGCACCAAGCACCAGACATCATAATGATCGTGTTATGGCTATTAGCCGCTGGAGCCATACTCGCCGTCGAGGTAGGAAACATCAACTCCTTCTTTCGATATATGATCGCTTTATATCAAAGAGTTCACTAATGCTGCTCTCCGAGACATTAAGGTCCCAAACAACGGGACCATACATCGAGCTTTGCGAGACAGCAGCGGTAGTCTCACAACTATGCACAGAAAAAGAGTAGTTTGAATCATGAACTGCAGAAGGACCCACCCTCTAGCCACAGGTACCACTATCTTTGCACCTGCGCAGGTGGCACCAAAAGTAGTAAACGAACACGATATCACGGCGAGTGGAAGGTTACAATCTCTCTAAGTGTGCATGATGCATGAACAGAACAGAAGTAAACTGGACGGAATTCAGAGGCCTTCAATCAAACAGAAAGTCGCCCGGAAGGGTTTGCTTTTCTCAATGACGCATGGGCTGGGATCATACCTCTCCCTATTGGCCCTAAGGCTTATCAAACTTAGCCTCGGGTTGTTCAATTCAGACCCACACCATGGACAACACGGCATAACTGTGGGATGCCATTCCCAACTGCTCGCTTAGAGCATACGACTGTCACCCAATATCAAAAAATTCACGGGATGCCTGGCGAAGGAGATAACAAGGGTTGCTACTGTTACCTCATGGTTAATATGATTCTCCCGATCGATCTCGAAAAGCACCCTCAGCCCGAAAGCTAGCAACTGGGCCATGGGTTCCAGCAAAAAGGCAAAAGCCGGCTGCCATTCAGCTGCCCAGAGAGATATCAAGAGATAGGGCTATATATATTCCCACTGTGCCCTTACCCAGGACTTTACCTTCAATCACTATTAATTTCTACCACTCGTTAGAAAAGTAACCGCTCGTTTTCCGCCTTGGGTACCCTCGTTTATATCCAAAGGCGCTGTTACGAAGGACGATTCATTCAAAGTCCGATTGATTATTGGTCTGAGTGAGAGCAATATCTGTAACATTCGCTTCGAATAAAAACAATGGTTCAACTGAACAAGCTTGTCCTGGCGGCTTTAGCCGTCGCTGCAGTAGCTGCCTCTCCCATTGACCTTCAAAGGAGATGGTGCGGAACAGAGGAAGAACGAAGCAGGCATCCAGAGTGCTCGTCGCTTTACACGTCGACGACTACGAGGACGACAACGACCACCACCACTACTCCCACAACGACTACCACCACTACTCCCACAACGACTACCACCACTACTCCCACGACGACTACCACTACTCCCACAACGACTACTACCACTACTCCCACAACAACGACGACGTCGTCTATTGAGACTACCACCACTACTCCTTGTGATACTACCACGACAACGTCTATTGAGACTACTACTACTTCGACTACAACCACCACTCCATGTGATACCACTACCACGACCACAGTCGAAACTTCAACAACCACCACTCCATGTGATACTACTACTACGACGTCTGTCGAGTCTTCTTCGACCACAACTACCACAACTACTACGACACCATGTGATACTACTACTACTACGACGACGACTGAAGTTCCGTCGACCACAACCACTCCGTGCGATACCACCACGACCTCAAGCGAGACTTCGACTACGACGACTCCGTGCGATACCACAACGACTTCAGTCGAGACCTCTTCGACAACCCCTTGTGATACCACCACGACGTCGGTTGAGACTTCTTCGACTACTCCATGTGATACTACAACTGAAGTCCCCTCGACTACTACCACTCCTTGTGACACTACCACAACTTCTGAGGAAACTACTTCCACTACTCCATGCCCTGAAACAACAACCACTGAGGTTCCATCGACTACGACACCATGCCCAGAATCGACAACCTCCGTGGAAGTGCCTTCATCGAGTCCTTGTCCCGAAACTAGCACTACAAAGACATATGTGCCACCTCCGCCTACATACAGCCCGCCACCACCTCCTCCAACCACTTATGCCCCACCGCCACCACCTCCAACTACTTATGCTCCTCCACCGCCACCATCCACCACCCCATGCCCACCCTCAACCACCTCGAAGGCGCCATCATCAAGCCCTTGTCCCGAGACTAGCACTACAAAAACATACGTGCCACCTCCACCTACATACAGCCCACCACCACCTCCTCCAACCACTTATGCCCCACCGCCACCACCTCCAACTACTTATGCTCCTCCACCACCACCTCCAACTACCTATGCTCCTCCACCACCTCCAACAACCTATGTCCCCCCCCCTCCACCCCAGTCCTCGTATGTACCACCTCCACCAGTGAGCTCATATGTACCTCCACCAAACACTTATGTTCCACCACCGCAAACCCTGACCACCACCACTGCTACGCCTGCTCCGTAAGTATTTATGAAACCTGCGTAAATCGAATTCTGCTAACTAACAACGTGTTATAGAATCTCTACTTCTCCAGTCCCACCACCACCATCATACACTGGTGCTGCTATGGCTCTTAGACCAGCTTACGGGGCTGCGGCTGCTATTGCAGCTGGAGCTTTCATGATGTTCTAAACTCATCTCTCCCTTGACGATATCAAGATTCTCAAATAGGCAAGAGCCACTTGCTCTCGAATCTACCTAGTCTCACTGAATAATGTTTTTTTATCTAATGGCATTCCTGCCAACACGCAGCGTTGCATTTGTTTTTCTTGTTTAATGTATAATGATTTATTACGATTATATCTGTTGCATATATATGCATACTTACATTCCTTTAATACATATCTTGCATATCGAGAGTCGGTTCTGAGTTGGATGGTTCGCTAAAAAGATTATTGTTGTATCTATCATGATAATTGAATGGAGTTCCGTCTGTAAAATGCGTTGGTCGTTTGTGGTATTTTGCACGGTTGCACAGATTCTAAATGGGGATCATATCTGCATTAAGAAAATTCTAACCGCTTATAGATATTATTCTCAGATATAAAATTATGATACTTCTATGCTTGATATGTATATTGCACCAGCTGTATGGCTTCCATAACAAACAAATGGTTACCGTTCAGTCGGTAATACCACTTGCCAGTAAGGCTCTTTTGACTGATTCAAATGTAGCCCATTTGGTATCGGTATTTAAAATAGAGTGATTCGAGGGGTGGTTAGATACCATTGACCGGTATAGAGGGGCGCACGAGGAGAAAGTATAATAAAATTCCCCTAGTATAAGTTTTATAAACTCGTAGTAATTTACCCTACGCACTCCCTTAGTATAAGGCTTCGTCAAAATATACTAAGCATTACAATACACCATTGATTAAAGGGACATCGAGACTAATCGAACCTGCGGGTAGCTATTTAAGCTATATGGCTAAATCTATTTGAGTTTAAAATTAAGATAGTGGTTTTATAATCTATGTTATTCTATTTTGCCAAAACTAGTATATCTATACTATTACGGGAAAAGTATCTATCTATTTTGAGAGGCCTTATCTTGTATCGTTCGCTCTAAGAATAAGTTTCTAAGCTGGTTCGACTCGAGTTGGCAGCCGGAAATATAATGTTTGAGAAATCCAATCATGCGCTGATCTCGTAAACCAAACCTCCCTTAGAAGCTACCATGCGCTACAACTTTAGAAGTTTTGAGGGATCAAATAAGGATTTTGTGTATGGGTGTTTGTGTGTGTGTGTTGTTCGCATGGTATTTTTGGGCCCCGAATTTTGCTCTTGGTGAAGCATGTCACTGGACACGGGCGTGTATACATGTATGCGAATCCGTTATCTAGCTAGGAAGAAGCTGGTGGGTACCAGTCTTAGTTGACTGTTTGGCGGGAGACATATTTTGTTGCGAAATAAATTCCGCCCAGGTGGTCGGTTAAATATCCAGTTCGTGACCTTCATATTGCTGTAGGTATCTACACAGCTAGAATCTAACTATAATAAAATTAGCTCCCAGAGGAAAAGTTTTAAGAGCTGGTACCTTTTAGCTGAGTATTATTCCCGGAGGCCTAGCCATATCATCTCCCTCTTCCTTTAATCTGCGCTCAAGGAAATACGGGCAAAATTACCGGCTCACGGCTTCTTATCCTCTTTTTCAAGAGTTCAAGATTTCCCTCGCTTTTCTTTAACACCCCAAATTTTATAAGAAACTGGGCTTATTCCAACAACAAATGCATACATATATGCGACAAAATATATAATTCCATTTTATCTTTACATTCGGGATTTATTCACTAGATCTACCTGCTGTTCGTGTTAGCACACCCTCTACTTCGACCATCTCCACCGCACTTTCAGCTATTTTCCGAATTTCCCGCGATATAAAGATTCTCGTGTATTCTTTCTCTTCAAACAATTTTCTATATTTCTTCAAAAAATAACAAATAGTGTGCACTGCGTGTGAAACTTGATAAAGCCCGGTAACATACTCATAACCCGCGGTCCACGGGGTCTTTTCGTCCCCCATAACGCTGTTGTCGAGTTTCCCCACAGTGTCAACAAATTTCTCTCTCAGGCGTTGCTTAGTTTTATCATATACTCTCCAAGTTTCCGGTACTAGCGAATTGGCTCTTTGCCCGAGGTTAACAGCATCGTTTACGTATTGAGGAATTTTAGATATAAGGTGGAAACTCTGCGTGCTTGGTTGACACACGGCGAGCTGAAGAGGCACAAGTTCACCGAGCTCCCAGTCGATTATTGCAGTTATTTTAAAATCTCGATCACATAGCACATTTGTGTCCTAGAAAAAAGGTTGGTAAGCAGCTACTATAAGCCTCCACGGATATTCTGTTCTTATCCTTACCGTGATGTCCCCGTGAGTCATATAAAATACGCTCTCGAACCTTGGGTCTATTAATCTTGGAATTACTTCTTCAAGATATTGGAGTACGCTCTGGTGCTCGTCGTATTCCCTTCCATATTCAAAATTCTCACATTCAATCTCCAGAATTCCCTTGCTTGTAGAAACCTTTGTCAACATGTATTCGGTGAGGTTGTAGTTCTCACGAGTTCCGTGAAGTTCAACTTTGTTTAAGGGCAGGTTGCGGCGTCCGTGGAAATATAGCGCCTTTTCTCTAAGCCTATAGTACCCTCTTTCTTCAGAAGGATAGCGGAGGAATTCTAGTTCGAATTGTGCCAGGTTATTGTGCGACTCCGCTGTCTGCGTCGACCGATCAAAGCCATCAATTGTAGCCGCAGCTATATCTTTCTGGCCTTCAACCGTATTGCTTCTTGCCATCTCCATCACATACCAAGGCTTTCCAAATCTATTCGCTCTTGTGCTGCGAACGTCCCAGAGCCGAATTCGAGGGACGGGGATGTTGGTGTTCTCATAGATCCACAGTGTTGAGGCTATTTCTCCGTCTAGATCCTCAGGCCTTGAATCATAGCTAATTTCGTAATTACGGTTAGTCGAGATGGCATCCAATTATCTTTGGAAACGATGCTAGTGTGGTTTGCCTCCTACCTGGACCAACTCAAATCTGGCTGCGCTGTTTTCAGCAGCCACTTAGTGCCGTCGTCAAAAACCAAAGTGACGATATAGTTTCTGCATCCAACCATGAAACTAACATCTTCAGCAACTCTACATCTCCAGTAATTTCCCCGTAGATTTTCACACATATTTATTATGTAGGCAGTATTTCTTCCGACGAAATCTATACGCGCGCACCTTCTTCGTTCTTTACGCTCCTCCGAAGAGAATTCCGATTTTTTGTCGGTGGGTAATCGAAAGTTACCCTGAATAGTGAACCAATCGGATCCAGGTGGGCTACCAGAATAGTTGTGGTAGTCTTTCACAATCTCGGCTGGAGCATTATCTTCCACATTTGGCGGGGAGCTGCTTTGCCCATTCTCTTCAATGATAACGGGAGGCCGCCAGAGTTTCCGTAGTGAGCTACCCCTAAGCCCGGTTGTCAGGTTTTGAAGATGACCACCGCTTGTTGCTGATGGCGCGTATATATTTGTGTTTGAAGTTTTGTTAAATCGTCGCTTCTTCTCATATGAGTGTTTCCAAGGCATACCACGAGGGTTTTCTGCCTTCCGCTTCTTTTCGTTATCCATTTTTTGTTGATAGGGTTTATATTCAGCAAGCATTCGATGGATATGCTCAATGTAACATGGAAGGTTTTTGAGGCGACAATATCGAATGGACCATAAGGTTCTAGGCAAAGTATTCTGGGAGAATCAAGCACCTCTCGTCTCAGTGAGAAGTTGTCTCAGCGTCGTGTGCTTGATAAGGCCAAGATGTATTATATTTGTTGGATTTCCATTGTCTCGTGAAACCAGATTGAACACCTCTAGGATTCGATTCAATCACAGTATTAAAATACAATTCCAACCTTTAATTCTCAGTTGCGTTTAACTCGGGGGATAAGGTTATATGAAACTTCAAGGCTAATTTATAAACATTACTTACATAGTATTTAACACTTAATCTGAAAGCTACTAACTGCTATATATTTTTTAAGATCAACCAACCACTTTGGCGGCTTTTGAAAAAATTCCAAGCCGAAAGCAATTATGGGGTTTGTGAAATGTAACGTTACAAGATACAGAGTGACGTTATGAACAGTAAAAATATTCTTAGTATATCTTGTCTTGGTGTGTGATGTGGTGTGGTGCTCAGGTCTGTTGTCTTGAGCACAGTCTGTCGCGATATATCGTATTATCATTATACTGATTCATCACTTAATGGGGTTTTGTATCAAATTCCATCGACCTCCCCTCTCCATTCGCTCGGAACCCCCTTCACCCTTTCTAGTCCCCGGATATATATATATTCATCTTCGGTCTCGCCATGAACAATTCGCCAGAGTCTTCCTCAATGTCGACGAGAACCGTCCAGTTAACTCCTAGACCTCCTGTCGAGCGTCCGAAACCCATCAAGACAAAAAAGAAATATTCTTTATCCCACCTCGAAGGACAACGCTTCTACCTACCCTGCCAATCTCCACCTCCCAAAGATTCGCACAAGAAACGGAAGAGTCGTAGTCACCTTCTCACATGGCAGGAATTCATGATGGACGGCTTTGGGCCAACAATGTCGCTGTCCTCGTTGGTTAGTTGGCAAGATATGCTTTGCTGTTCTCCACCACCGCCTCATTGCGGCGATGGTGCCCCTACTCCTCCTGAGGTTCAAGATGCCCTCGAGGCTAAGGAAAAGAAGACAAATGCTCGTGGTAAATTCATAGCGGGGATTCAAGCCATCGTTCACAGCGGAAGCAACAACCTTTTCGAAATGAAACCAGCGGGCACATCTGCCAATAAGGTTGCCTCTACTCAGCCTTCCAAGAAATTCTGGATCGTATCACTTGGGAAGGCGTCTACATTTAATCCTAGCCGGAAGCTCAAAAATGACAACGATATTCCTAAAAGACGTGGGTAGCTCGTTCTTCTTCCACAAATATCAATGTATTGATCTTTATCCAGGATCGAGCCTGGGCCAATCAAAGGCTTTAGGAGACTGGGCTTCAAGGGCAAAGAAGTTCTTTTTTTAAAAAAAAAGCCTATCGAAGAAAGGGAAAGCGCTTGCCCTTTTATCAGCAGATACCCGAGCCCGTGAATACCCATCATCCTCATCGGGATCGAATTCACCAAATCCCCGTCGACGGCTGCTACGAAGATCTGATGCACCGACAAAGATAACAATACGCAAGCCAAGTCATCAGCCTGAACAGGTTTCATCCGTGTCCAGTCCAAGTACTAGTACCGTGTCCGAAGTACAACCGGTCACCGGGTGGACTTTTCTCGCACACCCGGACCAACCACCTAGCCCTAGTAATAGTTTACAGGTTCCATCAACCTCTTCTGCCCCTCTAACTCGATATTTCCTAGGAGGAACGGTTGAACATAGACCGATTGTTCCTCCAATGGCACCGTTACTACGCCATCATAGCAACGAGGATGTCAATCTCAATGAAATCGATGACCTGGCAGCACCTGGGAATATCCTCCTCGAGCAACGCATGAGCGTCGCGGACTCAGAGAAATCTCATGAGACTCTTTGGAGACGAAGCGTTAGCTCGCCGAGCATCTCCAGCTCCTACACCTCCCTTTCCATTGTTCCTGGTCCAGGCTCAAGAAATTCATCCTGGGATTACAGAGGCTCCGTGACGTCTATCCCTCGAGGCTCAGTTGTATCAGTCAGAGATATGAGACGAGCTCTACGTGCAAATCTAACGGGTAATTTTTCTCATGTTTCAAAAGATGGGAACAAGGTATT
Organism: Dactylellina cionopaga; assembly: GCA_036971295.1. NCBI lineage: Eukaryota > Fungi > Ascomycota > Orbiliomycetes > Orbiliales > Orbiliaceae > Dactylellina > Dactylellina cionopaga. The sequence goes on along the minus strand of JAJTTY010000002.1, from coordinate 1,162,306 downwards.
AGCCACATCGTCTGAAGGAGTATTCCTCAAAAGAGTCAGCCACACTCCAACTCATGCTCACGTTCATGGTATGTTTTCAACCTGTGGCCATGATAATCCCTTCCACCTGGAACCAGCATCAGCATCACCATCATCTCCAAGAGCAGAAGTAGAGAGGCCGTCAACATCCCGTACAGCAACTCCCACTGGGGATGGCAGACGTCCGTCTATCGTAAGAAAAGACCATCTTGATATATATGACCACCCATACTTCGATGACGTTGCACCTGGCGAAAGACACAAGAGCCTGAGCAGCCTAACATTTGGAAGCCGATCTGGTAATTTCAACAGACGATCGACTATGGACAGCGTTGGCAGTTATAAAACTGCTCTGGATGGAACTGATGATGCCACTACGGATGCCTCATTTGCCTCCTTTTGATAGATTACGGTGTTCTTGACTTCTTGGCTATTGGATATACCACTGTTAACGCCCCCTTTGTCCTTTTAGTATTATGCGCAGGTGTAAGCCCCTAGGATGGACTTTGGCTTTTTATTCTACATAATGCGTCGTTTCATCTTATACTAAAGTTGCTATAAAGAATACCCCTTTGAAAGGCTTTTATCTGGTGAAATCGTATTATTGCTTACCAAAATCGTGATATTTTGATTGACCTTTTATGTGTTGGGATGTGTTGGGATCAGCTGTCACACAAACGCTAACTGTCTTAGGGAATATCCCTGCCACCTTTCTTTTCTCGTACGCAAAAAGTTTTGCGATCTGGACTCTCGTCTCTTCGTCAAACCATCCAACGAGATGGACAAACCTTCGTCCAAAAATCGCTCCGGCACCTCCAAGACCCAGTTCTCAACTCGGCAGCAGCCTACCCAACCATCACCGGCTCGACCTCCTAAATCAAAGAAATCCAAAGTAGTCTCTTCCGCGGCTCAAACGTCCGCTACAGACCCGGTTCGATTACACATCACGCCTCTGACAGCGGAATCTGCCAAGGCCATCGTTCCCGCGAAGCATCTCGCTACCGCCTCGTTTCACGCTATCGATACATTCCCGGAGCGAAGTTATGGGTTTGTGACGGTCCCACGAGCGGATGCTGAGACGCTGAGGAGGAAATATAATGGGACCGTGTTTAGAGGCGTCAAGATGAGCGTCGAGGAGGCACGGCCTTCAAAAATGGTCACTCCATCCAACGACAGCGAGGAAGCCGCGAAATCAAAAAGGGAGAAGAGCCCGAGAAGTGATAAATCAAAAAGGGAGGATGGTGTGTTGCCCGGGTTTGAGATACCAGAGGGTCGACAGGTGAAAAGAGGATGGACAAAGGATATCAATCAAAAGGGAGGCAAGAGCAAAGGCAAACCTTTAAATACTACTTCCGAATGCCTCTTCAAAACAATCCTGCCACCAGTCATAGCCTCCTCGGAGCTCAAAAAGACAGAATTTGGCGAGGAGAAACCAAGCAAGAAGAAGGCGAAAGGCAAGATTGTGAAGGATCAGGTTGTCGTTCACGAGTTCAAGCACTCTACGAAGTTCCCATCTTTCCTCAAGATGAATAGCTTACCTACCGATTCCACGGGGAGGAGTGCGGAATTCGTTGATGGTACTGGATGGGTAAATGAGGCTGGTGAGGTTATCGAGGGCGTCCCAGCCAAGCGAAGGAGGTTGAGTGTGGACGAGGAAACCTCGAGTAATGAGGCTCAGGAATCTCCATCGAGTGAAGAGGGAGACAAGACTGGCAATGAGCAAGAGATGATGGATGCTCCTACTCATGAGTCTGCCTCCTCGGAGGCCTCTGTATCCGATTCCTCTTCTGCTACGAGTGAAAGCGAGAGCGGGAGCGAGAATGAAAGCGTGGATAGCGAGACCAATGCCTCAGAGTCAGCAGCTGAAGAAAATGGCTCGGACACGGAAAGCTCAAACGAGGCTTCATCGGGGGTCTCAGAATCTAGTTCTTCAGACTCCGACTCCAGTTCGGACTCGGAATCTGAGCCCAACACTGAGAAGGAACCCGCGGAACCGACATCGTCAAAGTCTACCCCTCTAAGCGAACCAATTCCCAAGAAAATTTCATCCAACTTCGCAAATCTTACCAACATCTTCAAACCTAAACTACTCTTGAACACCGAATCTACGAGCCAATTTAAATTCTTTGGGGGTAATCTCAGCAACGAAGACGATGAAACAGAGGAAGAAAATCAAGACGAAGAAGCCGCTTCAACGCGTATTGAAGATAGTCTTCTCTATACTCCGATTACGCCCCGAGCGGACCGATATCGATCCGGTGCACCCACACCAGATACTGCTATTTTCCCTAGATTCAAAGAATTGTTACCTTTTCCACGAGATTTCGATCTCTCGGTGGAACGAGAGTACTTCCCTACACTCACAGCGGATAAAGAAACTATAAAGAACGCTCGAAGACCATCTACCGGGACAAAGCTACTCTTTCCACATACACATAGCGAGAACCTGCACGGCAAATCTATATGGAGCTCTGTGAAATTACCTAATATTCTGACAACAGGAGAGGTGTCAGATAAACGCCCCTCTGAAAGGGTTGAAGACGATACCAAAGATACCGGCACAGCCGAAGTTGAACCCTCGAAGCAAGAAGAAGCGCCTCCGGTCCTCGCTAAACTAAAATTTATTCCTGACAGGAGAAGCCATGTTGCCCCCGCAGACTCCAAACCTAAACTAGGTGCGGGAAGCTCCATCGTTGCTTGGGCGGGAAAGAAGAAAACATTTGATGATGATGATGAAGATTTCGATATGGCTGGCGTACCTGCTCTTGCTCCGCCAAAAGCAAAGACTGGGGCGGGCAGTGGTGTGGCGGGCTGGGCTGGGAAGAAGAAGACGTTTGATGACGATGACGATGATCTTGAAACTACACCTCCAGTGGTAGAAACCCAACTTAAGGCAAAGACTGGGGCAGGTAGTGGTGTGGCATCTTGGACTGGAACCAAGAAGACTTTTGATAATGACGATGGTGACGATGAGGAGGAGCATGAGGAGGAGGAAGTAGTTAAAGACGCCACTCCTGAGAAATCAAACAAAGTAAAAAGGAAACGAGCGGAGAGCGAAGATGAAGATGAGACGGAGGGGGGTCCGCTGTCGGTAGACCAAGTGTGGGAGAAAGTATTCTTTGAAAACAGAGGTGACTGGAATCGACAATGGAAGAGAAAAAAGCGGGAGGTTTTGAAAACGAAGAGGAAGAGGGAGAAGGCGAAGCGAGGTTGGACGCAAATATCATGAGTCTCACATATTCATTTCCTTTACTCTTTTTGTATTTTATGTATAACAAACGATATCAAGTGGAAGCATTCTTAGCACCAAGCAATCCAGCCATCAAGCAAAGTCTCTCAATAGCCCCCAACAGGCATCAAGTACACACCCACACAAACTTTCAAATTTTAAACACTTTGTTCTACAACAGAAACAACACCTACGAATGAAATAAGAGATGCAAAATCCTTTCGCCCATAACATCGGTGTCGACATCCTCCACCTCCCCCGTCTAATCTCCCTTCTCTCTCGACGGTCGATGTTAAATTTCACCCGACGGGTCCTAACTCCTATCGAAGCTACCGAGTTCCAAAAGCTGCCATCCTCCCATTCTATAAATTCCTCCGCTATTCCCGCTCTGTCCACAACAACAACATTATCAAACCCGCAAATCCGCTTTCTAGCTACCCGCTGGGCTGCCAAAGAAGCAGCGTATAAGGCTTCAATAAACCTCATCGCGACTACAAAAGAACAATGGATGGGGTGGAAGAACTTCGAAATCACCCATGGACTGCACGGCGAACCGTTGTTGACGGTAAGAGATGGTAAGGGTGAAAAGATGGGAAACGGGATGGTCTCTATCTCGCACGACGGGGATTATGTGATCGCTATGGCGATGATACCAGCGAAGTTTTGATGTTTGGTCCTATAATGTGGAGATATCTTAAAAAGGAGCCGTTTGTAGGCAATAACTCTGCAGCACAAAATATGTATTTAAGGGATAGAATCAGGATTGGTTTAATTTAAGAGTGCATTTCGTTTTAGACATAAGATAGCTATTGTATAGCTTCAGGCTATGGGGGTGGTGGATGATACAGGGTACACGCTTTAATAAAGGTGATGTTACTAAGACTAATAATAATGATAATACCTAAGGCAAAGAGTATACACTCTGCCCTATCAACCAGGAATATACATTGAAAAGAAAGTAAAGAGCAAGCTGGATGGAAGGGTTTCAAGGAAATTTGGCCCATGCACCGCAGGGTCTTGCGCATTATCAGGAAGGCTACCTTTTTGTTCATACAAAAATAAAATGAAAATGAAAATAAAATGAAAATAAAACTTCCATTAGGTAGGCGGGGTAAGGCGCTTTCGCTATAACAAATCCCAGGTATCCTCGTTACTATTTTGTCTTCTCATCTGGGACTATAGAAAACACCACAGCCATTCCGTTCAACTAACACCTCTTAGACGCCAATAAAACCCAGAAGGAAAGAAATAAAAGAAATAAAACCGAAACAAAGATCGAAAACAGACATCAAGTATGTAGAATAAGGAACTAGGCAGACCTTTTGTATGTATATTTAATTTTATGGGCACAAAAGCACGAATTTTAGTGATTTTGTATCATATCATGCCAGCCGGTGCATTATTGTAGAAAGTAGGTGGGGGGGAATTAAGAGGGCGGCCGTCAGCTCCAAAATAGGGCGAGAGAGGAGGCATAGCAGGACGAGCTTGCTGATGCCTAGCGCTACTAGCGGCCCGATCGCGGAGACCACTTCCATCACTCACAGCTTTCCGAAGAACACGATTTCGATCGCCATCTGGATCACTGGTTCGTTGGTTTTGGACAGGCGCCGGAGTTCCACGTGGAGCTCTTGAAGTGGATTCATCGGACCCTGATCGCTGTCTAGGTTGGGGAGAATCGCTGAGACCCGGTGGAAGAATCTTGTGGTAGATTTTACCGCCGGCATCAATGAGGTTAGAAACAGGCATCTGAGAAGTTGTGTGGAGAAGAGTAGGTTCGCTGATATCGGCCTTTCTGATCTTGGGCCTTTTGCCTTCTCTCGGAGCTGATGCAGGTATGGTAACTTGGAAAGCGGGATTGGTACCATCAGAGCCGGTCAGTTCAGCCAGAGTCTTGGCAGAAAGTGTCGAAGCGGCCACAACTGGGGGTTTCGAAAGGGTTGAGCTCGTTGTCAAAGGCATCTTTGGTGGAGATGGCAGACTAGGTTGATTGGCATTATCTTGCTCAAAGATTGCGACCGAATTTATTTTATGTGATTTGCTATTACTTCGAAACCGTCCAACGAAACTTGTAGACTGCGGTGATTCTTCTGTAGAGAATCGTGACTGTGAAATCTCAGCGGGAGCGATGTTGAGATTGTTGGGTCGGCGGTCGCGGGGAGAAGGCTCCAATACCTTAGGGTCACTCTTGGTAGGTGCTCGCGATTCAGGAATAGATTCCTTTGACAGGAAGGCCTCTGGAAGTTTCACTTTTCCTGGCTGAGATGAGACTTTCTTGTCAATATGCAATGGTGGTGGGACAGATCCAGTCGATACGGTAGTCATAACACCAGTTATATCATTCATGCCGGGGGCTCTCATTGGGGGACCGCGGTGTCTCCCACGCAGGTCTTCCTCAGATGCAGGTCCTCTCCTCATGGGTCCCTTTGAATGTGGTGGGGATCTATGCATAGTATCATTTGGTGGCCGCTGAGCATTTGAGCGTCCTCTGGAACGGCCACCCTGCGGCGGCGGGCCCCTGGAGTCGTGACTTCTGTCGTGTGGAGGTCGGAATTCAGGCGTGCCCATATGATCGTTTCCGTGAGTAGGCGGGTGCCCACGGTGTTGCATGTGAAGAGGCATTCCAGGTCCCGGCGGTCGGTGCCCATTGCGCCCCTGTTCGACGAATTCGCGATGCATATTCGAAGAAGGTGGCATACCCGCATCAATTGGGATATGGCCAGCACCCTTTCTTGGACCATTGGGAGGCGCGGCCATAGGCAAGAAAGACCGAGGACCGTTCATAGGCAGCGGATTCTGAGGACCGTTATGTGGTGGATAAGCCGGCCGCCCCTGAGGACCTTGTGGATGTCCATATGGATGTCCACCGTGTGGAGGCATTCGCTGTCCAGGCAGAGGTCCAGGGCCGCGAGGACGCATGTCGTGATGTGGTGGATGCATATCCGGACGAGGTTGCATAGGACGCGACCTTTCCTCTTGGCGATCTTGCAAGAACTCCTCATCTTCGTCTCTTCGTCCAAACGAATCTTTCGATTGGTTCATTAATGGGGATATACCAAGCATTTTCATCGCCTTATTCTCTTCCCGTCCTGGTGTCGAAGATGGCGATGCTTTGCCTTTTAACATATTTCCCAACATACCTGGTTTAAGGATTGAGTTCTTAGGAGGTTCGTCATTGCTATCAGCGAAACCTGGAGCAGGAGAGTTTCTACCACTGTGCTCCTGCAAGCGCTGTTGCAACATCCTCTTCTTCTCTTCCAGTTGAGTGCGCCATTCGTCAGTCTCATCGTCTCCCGTCGATAGAGTATTCTCAGAGGGGTTTCTCTCCATAGGCATGCTCTTCAATAGCGAGGGCTTCTTCTCTTCTATCTCCTTATTCTTCAGTTCCGCAAGCGAGAACTTCGGTTTGAGATCCTTCTGCTCAGGGGCGACATCAGGCTGGAAAGGAGCTTCTTCATCGTAATCCGGGTATTCATTATCCCAATTAGCTAAAGCTTGAGCCAAAGATGGAGGTTCTTGCTGTGGTTCGGACGTCTGTCCGTGCATCGAAGAAGCGTATATAGAGGATATGCCACTATCAGATCTGAGATGCTGACGAATCATGTTGCTGAGCCCAGCATTTGGAGGCAAAGTCGGAGAATCGCTATCGTGCAAAGGGGTGGCGTCTTCAGATGTTGATGGTGGTGAAGCAAGAGACCCGGAATTTTGTTTCTCTGGAGGAAATGCTGGAACGATTTGTCGTTCGCGGGTATTTGGTGAAGGGGGAGAAACACTCCTGGCATTGTTAGTAAAAGGCTCCAACTCTTCAAAAGGTATATACGGATCATCTTCATAGACAGAGGACGCTCCATCATCCATTTCTCGCTCGCTATCTGACGCTTCATAGAAAGTTGTTTGTTGTTCTATAGATTGGCCTTGCCGAGATAATACAGATACAGAAGATTGCCTCGATATCTGATGACTGTGTGTACCTTCGAGAGTTAATCCTGAGTTGCGGAACATGCCGACATCTCCTGAGTATTTTTCCGCAAGAGGGGAGGGAGATGGAGTCGGACCGTTGGTGGCAACGGGAGCTACCTGTTGATTGTCATGATACTCGTCGCTCTCAGGCCTAGGAGTGGGCAAACCGTGTTTATTAATAGCGCTTTCCAGACCAGGGAATGCGGCCTTATGCGAACCACTATTGTCTTCGAAGCCGAAGGAGAAAGGAACTTCCCCTTGGGGTTTCTTCGACGTGGAGACATGCGAAGCATCCGTGGTGGTTAAACTTGGAACTTGCGAACTTTGACCGTCTATCTCCTGGGAATCTGTAGTGCGACCGCTAGACCTGCCTCGTAGTTCAGGTTCGTCATTTCGGGGCGAGAATGGCCTTGCAAAGGATCGCACAGGTGGAGACATCGCTCTTCTCCTTTCGTCTTCTTCCGAATAAGGGTGAGGGCTTGTTGAACCAACTCTCTTCTGCGCCATTATGGCCAATTTATGGCTCTCGAGGTGTGATTCTACAGTGTTTTGTTCTCTTTCGCTATTGTCTCGATCCAAGGCTTGTTCGTAAATCAGCTTTCTAGGCTTGCTAGATGCAGTTGAATTCATTGCAAGAGCGAAGCTATTGGGTATAAAATTTCGGGAATTGGTAGAATTTGATGTCGCGGTGGTCGAGGATCTAGTCAAAGAGCTTGGCCCTGAAGTTGTCGACGACTGGGTGTTTCGGTCAAGATTATAGTTTGAAGGAGGAGGACTTTGGCTTCGATTAGACTCCTTTTCGGTCATCGAAGGCTTTCGCAGCCCACCCGGCCCGGGCAAGTCGTCGGTATATAGAGCACGGCCACCCATTCTGCCTCTTCCTATGGGGGAAAGAGGTGATTCCCCAATATCTTCAGAACCAGCAACCGCCGTATTTATTCGAAAAATCTTTTGTCTCCCGCCAAATAAAACGTTGCCATCACCTTGTCTGGGTCTGTTCATTACACCGCCAGCAAACTCGTCTGTTTGGTTAGGACGTTCGGGTAAATCGAATGAGCCTTCACCACGAGATCCGCTTCGTATTGATGAGACTTCTGTTATGTCGTTCAAACCAGGATTGCTGGCAGCTGGCAGCTTGACGAATTCGTTGTCTTTGCCATCACCAAAAAGGGTTCCGGAAGCCAGAGCTCCGTAGCCGATACCGTTTACTCCTGGTCCTTCCTCACCTTCTCGGAGGACACTGAACCGCTTCTCAAGATTCGGCATCATTAAAGATATTCGGAAATCATCAGTAGGTGGGAGAGCCTGTGTAAGATCCACTTGTGGTCGCGAAGCTGGTGGAGGTTGGCTCTTATTTCGTTTGAATGAACGAAGTTTGTTGGATGACTTGGGCGTGTCATCATCCCGGTGCTTTTTAGTGAGTAATCTATGCATCTTGGAGTCGTTAAAAGGAAGAATAAATGAAAGTGTTCAAGCTGTATATGAAAATTGATTGATCCTGAGTAAATAATATCTCTGTTGATAGTTAGTCTTTGACCACTCTAACCTGTGCTGATAAAGGGAGTCTTATCATACCAAGTGGTTTTTATCTTAAACGAAGTAAGGAGACATGTGTGTGGATTGTTGGAAGCACTAAGCCGCACAGCGGGACCTATTTGAAGAGAATGGTATATATGTGGCTGTTGTCTTGTCGCTAGAATAACTGTAGAGAGAGGGATAGAGAGAAAGAAAAGAGAAAAAAAGTAAGGAGTGCTTTGATCGATGGCCGTCGAGGCTATGATTGTCGAGACCGTAGGTTGCTCGAGAGCGATGTCGATGGGGCGTCCTGTCGAAGTGAAGGAAAGAAGGAATAGGTGAGGAAAGGAGGAAGAGGAAGGAGTCGACGTCTGCCTGTTTCGAGTTGCCTGCGTTGCAAAATATTAATAGGAGCGTGTCGTTTCAACGCCTCGCTACAGATATATTTGTATTTTGGTATGTCGTCTATGGTCCCTCTCTCCTTCTCTATAAATATATTTACCCTCAACCTTGTCGACAAATATTCCAATTAGCCTTGAGAACAAAGTAGATATCGGTTCTCTCTTCCTGTCTATTGTCGCAATTTGCTGCTCCGAATTAAATAGCGACGCTAAACGAATGTCGGTGAAATTTGGCGGAACCGTTGGGAAACACAGGCCTAAGGAGTGACTACGCAAACAAACGGCGCGAAAGAAGAATAAGGTCGAAGAAGGGTTGGAACTTCTGAAGGACCGTAGCAGAAGATCTATTCTATGGGAAGTATAAGCAGGTGGACCAAACCAAACCAAAGGGATAGCGGGAGGGACGGATATTAAGATATTAAGGCGTGGTTAGTTCTCAGACACTCTCGTCTTCCCAAGAGTTTTGATATTGGCCTTGTTTGAAATTAATCCACAAGCCGCAGGAACGGCTCAGGCACAGCAAAAGGGAAAGCACCCCATGCGCACTTGCAGGAAAAGAAACGACCTTCTCTCCACCTCGAGCACCTGAGTGGAGGCAGGTCCGCAAGGATTCGAGTGGGTTGTTGGCCATTCATTGGGTTCCTTTTCGGACGGTGACAGTCTGACTCTCCTGCCCCGAGCCCAGTCTAACCCATGTTCAAGGAAGTCCATCCGTTCGAAGGAAACAATTACAGGGATTTACTGTTATTGCTCAAGCATTGTTTTGCAACAGACTTCCACGCGATGACTAGAACGGACCTCCGTGCGCACCTAACATTACCAAACTTAGCGTCTCGGGCAACGAAGAGAATGCGCATTCGCAATTATTTTAAAATATATACAATATCGATCGAAATAGCAGGCGATCGAGATTTTTCTGTTCAGAAATTCCAACGGTTACCGAGAACAATTATTCCTTTTTTAAAAAATAAATGACAAAATGGTAAATGAATGGCGCTTCTGTCTCTTCATTCCCAATCGTGCCTCCCCAATCCGCCCTCGGTTGATAGAAGATTGCATATAATATGCCCTCGCGGATTGGTTAAGCATGCCACTAGCCGCTGGTGCATCCCCGAGACTATGGGGTACCAATAAAAAAAATTTTGAGTCCTAAGCTTATCCGGACCAGCACCGAACATCGATCGCAGTCTAGACCAAAACTACCAATATATCGACGTCAAGACTCAGCGAAAGAGACGGCTCGGTCGTTAGATCTGGTATATTCGCATCAGCACTCGCACCGACCTATGGCGTACAAAGACCACTTGATCGCTAGATAGATAGCTCATTCATTTGCCTTTGTTCAACGCTGAGACTCAGCCGAGTTTTTGCCCCGCGATACAATCTCGGGGATAGCAAGATCTCACCGCAATCGACAAAGAGAGTGCTGTCAATCCGAATCACCCCTGATCTGGGGGTCCCTTCCATCAAATCCAATGATTGGGTGAGCCACGAAAACAAAACACAACGGAACTGAGAATTCAAGCAAAAGGGGCCATCTGGTTGGGCCTCTGTTCGGGGAAATGATCGCTTAAGTTTGGCTCGTTCTCTCATTTCCTCACCGGGCCAGCGCCAGGAGAAAACTTTCATGTCATCCTGGTCGCCTATCCTTGCCAGGCACACTTTTTCTTATGCTTTCTTCTTCTGCGCTTTTGACTCCCCGTTCCTCTGCTTCTATTTTCGATTGTTCCAGCGTGCTACCTATCACGATCGTTCTCACGCGGTTGTGAGAAGAGGCGTCAGTGGACGACAACAATCTGCATGAAATTCAATGTCTATCACCATCTTACTTGCTGTGCCACCCGAAGCTAAATGTTGTGATACCACTCTCTGAAATTCACCATCTCGACAGTGCATCTAGAATCGGAGACAATTACTTAAGGGCGACTCTCCATAGTGCTTGCCCAGCTGGCTCCTTTCTTTGCCCATCAAGATGAAACTAAGGGGTTTTGGGACGGAGTCGCGGACAACAGCATCTCCAGAAAAACAAAATTGGCTATTATTGATCTAACTGCCACAGCGGTGACGACAGTGTCACCGAAGGAGACAATCCGAATGTCAGCTTTGCGTGCTCAATCGATACCATTTGTCAACCTCGCTAGCAGCTCGCAGCTTGCTCCTTCCAATTCATAGAAAAACAGGACGACTCTTTAACCTGATAATCATGACATCGCACAAGCTCCTATCACCGTTAATACGTGATATGTGTCAAAGTAATAAATATTCCCAAGGACTGTAACCACGGTAAGACGCTACTCTGACACACAACGTGAGGCAACATACTTCCCACGATTGCTATCGATCAACAACGTCAACAAGATTACCATTCGGAATGAAAACTCTGTTTCTCACATCCCGGCTTTGGAACTTAAACATCTGATGAACAGGCAATGGATGCCCGTCTATAAATGCCGCACGCTATTGTGCCCCGATTCCGTAATTTTGAATAATAAATTCCCAGCAGTTGCGTTCATGGATTATGTGTCGATTGATCAGATCCGATAAACCCTCAGGGTTAGACATTTGTAGTCCATTTCGCCCCAGTCGACTTATATTACCATGTGCGTCGCAGGTATACAAATCACAAGATATTACACATATATATAGATACGTGTACATGTAGTTTATATACGAAGTACTCGTATCTATATGAGGAGCCCCTCCTGACTTTTTGCATTAGCGTTATGTTATGATCGTGTTTGTGCCAATTCAATATCCAGCATCGCGAACCGAACAAGCTACCACTTTGTCCTATTGCAATCCCCTCCCCCCTGGCCGGCACGGCAAATCCTTCCTTAAAACCCATCTCGTAAGTAAAATCGGAATGGAAGGTATTGCGCGAAACTCGTTCTGTGCCACCGTCTCAAACCGCTGGTATTCAAATCGTCTATCACGCGAGCGAAAGCCACTTTAGATCTAAAAAAGATACACTGAGAAACTTGCACGTCGCTCCGATGAAACGCGCAATGCCAGGTGTATTACTCGCCTTCACTTAGGAGCTTTCCACGGCGAGATAAAATAGGGTTCGATTGATCTGGATCATAGGAACATCGGTGCAGACTCTGTTTGCATGAAATATCTCGCCACACTGTAACCTTAACTCGCCTCAACGGCGCCGCCGTTCAAGTAGCCAGCATCTAATACCTGGTCGCTGTGACGTATTCGTTTTGTATCCCACTCATTCATGCAGGAACAAAAAAACTGGCGAAATGAGGTTAGGGATCACAGTTAAGCAACAAATAGAAAACGGTTTTAGCTAAGAAGGCAAAGCTGAAAGCTGATTGGCCGGTGACAAGGGCTGTATTTTTCCGTCCATATTGACAAGGAATTGCACTTGAACCGTCTTCATATCGTCGGAATGGCATTCTAAAATCTCATCCGTCAAATATGTACAAGCATAACAACCGGCAGACCAAGCGCTTTAAGCTCGGTTATCCAGTGGACGCGGATTATCCTTATTCCCACGGCCGCCCTAGTTTCTCAATTTCCGGTCGAGTTAAGCCATCGACAGGCAAGAGAGCAGGTGTGGCTGGGCCTCCAAGTCGCACTCCGTATGCGCATGTGAGTAAGCCCTACAGTTTAAATTTACGTTTCCGAACTTTGATTAATGATGCACGGGATATCATTTGCACACTCGTATCTGCGTTCCCGAGGATAGTAATCGGCTCAAGCTTATGAGCCGTGTTCCCCCGCTGACCTTGCCAACCAAACGTTATCAATCTGATAGAAAGGATTACACGATTTATCGTCAAACAAGGAGGGTGAGGTGGTCTATAAAGAAAAGGGAAAAAAATGATATCGCTGATAAGCAGCTACCTCCCATAACTTCCTCGCAAAAAATGCTACACCCCCCCAATAGGGTTGTAAAACAGAAAACAAAGCACACTCCCATGCTCTTCTCAGACGCCAGACTTCCTGTTCCAATAAAATACAGTATTTGATAGGTGAAACCTAAAGAAGAAATATCCCGGTCTCTCCATGTTAGATAACGAGAAAAAGCTACAGGAATGGTATAAAGGTAAAGCCAGAATAGAATATATACGAAGTGGCGGTTCCAACGAAGGCTAGTGAGTGCTGCGAACAACAAGAGAGAAGATCACGCTCCAATAACTTCGTGTTGAAAAACTCTACCAATCGCAACCCAGGCTACAATGATCGCAGTTGCAATCATAAGCTTATTTCTACTCAGCCAGCTCTGACTCGCCCTCTCAGCAACGACGGCTAGTTCAGGCGCGGGCTTTCCATCCGTATTAGAACCTTCCGCTTTTGAAGAACTAGATGGTGAAGACGATATAACACGACCATTCTGGGGATTTATCTTATTTTCTTTCATCCAGTGCCAATTATCTCGGTCAATCTCTGGCCAGTCGGTCCTGAAACGAGCACCTCCGTCACCAAAGCCAATTCTCCCAGCCCCACCGCCGTTGGACCCACCACCTGTTGAGTTCCACCATCTCGACATCGCTGCAAGTTGCTTTCGTTGCACGAGGGTCGCAGATATCGAGCCGGTGGTCATCTCTTCTGAGGTCATGAAGGAAAGCAGACCTGTAAGGATGGTTGAAACCTCCCAGGCTGGGTTGAAGGATTTGGGATGGAAATCGGATATCGATAGGCATAATCTTGTAGACGTTTGAAAGCGACCGGAAGGAGTCATCATGCGAATAGCGGGCGGCTTGAAAGGGTAGTCGGGTGGGAAAACGAGAGTGCCCCAATATTGCCCACCGGCATAGGGGGTATCGGCTGGCCCATCAATAAGGTAGACCCATCTGTGGATAGAACATGTTAGAGCAGTCCAGCAGGAGCCTTCACCAAGAATATAGGAATAGCAGCATACTCTAGAATGTTGCTTTCAAGTGGGTGAGCAGTAATGTACGGTGGCGGCTCCTCTTGGATGTGCTTGTACTCTTTGGTAAGCTAAAGCAGACACCGTGGACATCAGTAAGTTAGTCAGCGAAAATGTGATTAGTGCACCAGAAAGAGGCTTACCCGTTTATAAGCAGTTTTGGATGCCATCCAGCCTATGAGGTTAGGGGAAAGGGGAGCTTTGGTCGATCGGAGATGAGATATGAATGCTTGGTTGGTATCGTAGATTGGTTAACTTTACGGGACGCTGGGATGATTGATGGAGATGGTGTTGTTAACTGTCTGGCCGCTGGCTGGATCGCCACCAAACCAAACGTGCCTGCCATCTTTGAGCCGTATCACGTGATACTAAATATTCCAACATCTTGCAACACAACATACCGGGTTTATAGCATATCCCGTTGATCCAGCAGTAACGAAAATATGGGGATCCATGCATTCCCATATAATCTAGCTCCTAATGCTCTATGGTTTAGCCGTTTCTGTATTCAAGTTTAGACACTCTCGCTTATCTACTGAATAGCTTGATCGTGCCAAATCCAAGTGTTGTAGCTTCGATCGCCGTTTCGTAGGATCTACTACCAGCATGGGAGACGTCGTTTTCGAAAGCGTATTCTACACCGCATGATTCATTAAGCTTCGAAATACCTATTGCGAACGTAGCGAGATGGCTTGTTATCGCTTCCAGTACAGGAGAAGCGATCTAAGTCAAAAAAACTCGGAGCACGTGTCAACCCGCACATCTCAGCCTCTTCTAGATGCTTTGTTTCATGGTATTTAGCACTCACTGCAGGTTTAAGTGCTGGAAGACCAAATCTTGGAAAATACAAAAGGCTGTCCCACTGTATAATCTGCTTCTCCGTTTCGGCTACGCTAACCCGATTTGTCGCGGATTCAGCCGTCTCCGTCACCAATCGGCGGGCTTCCAACTGTACCACTTTTGCGCTTCAAGTACGTATACCTCTTGGTGTGGAAATCAAAAAAGGCAGCTTAAATACAAGCCGCATTTCCATACTTACTTAAGTAATTCTACTATATAGATCGACGACCCTCCGACGATTTATAGATGTAGTCTTTTCCCCTGATTGTCTTCTCGTCTTCGAATGATCCATGGTTGTGGTAAAGAGGCTATTTTATATAATATCCAGCTCTAAACAATAAATTCAGGATTCAAGTCCCCCCCACACCTTCGCTTAAGTTAAACGTTCCATATAATCTTCGACCATTATGCCCTCGTGGAAGTCCCACATAAGAACGCTCTTTTTGCATCATCAGGTCTCGGGGGTACAAGGATCTGAGAAAACATCTCCGAAACGTAAGAAACCCACAAGGGAAGAAAAAGGCAAAGCTCGAGCAACGGGACCAGAGACGCAGGACGACTCTCAAAATTCAGCTCCCTTCTACTCCCTGGCTTCGACTTCGTCCTCTTCTTCCCTAACGGACTCTGAGCGTCTCCCAATCGTCCACTATACAGATCTCCATCTGGTGCCTCAAATCTTGACTAAATCCCCTGCATTTTATCTCGTGGGGCACCCTTTGCCGCCACCGCCTTTCCGACATGCCAAAAGACTCTTCGCATCCCCGGATGCTCAAAAAGAGGAGCTGAGAGATCCGAAAAAATCCACAGTAAGAGGGTACAACCAAGCAAAAGGTAGCGGAAGAGAGTGGTGGGATTATGATCCCACCGAAGAGATGTTAGCACCGGATGACGAAGAATTTAAAGCCGCTACGAAAGAGTTTTTCGAAAAGAGTATCGCGGCACTACAAGATATCTGCCAACAATTCAATGTCGAAGAGGAAGTTGTACCCAATGAATTGATTAACGATGCCGGGTTCAGCACGATGAGATACCTCAGGTATTCGCCAGAGCTTCTTGGCGTTGGGGCATCAGAAAAGGAAGTAAAACCCACTAATCTGGCGTACAATGGCGTATTGAACGGCACGGGAGGAGACGGCGATCGCCTCCCAAATATTGAGGCACATACAGATCTAGACGCCTTGACACTTATCGCCGCCACCGACCCCTCAGGGTTATATGTCTGGAACCGTCGGGGCAAAATTTGTTCCGCCCCGCCAATAGAAAACACCGTACTTATTCTTGCTGGTGATCTGATGGCGTATTTCACAGCAACGAAAGGGAAAAATCCGCTGTATGACGGGCCAAGCGCGATTGGAGAACACACGGTACTTCCAACAGCGCATACGGTCGTTGTTCCAAAGGGAGTCGGGGAGAGATATTCTATCGCGGTATTTTTGAGACCGAAGAGAGAGATGGTAGTTAGTAAGAGGATATTGAAGAGAGGAGAGAAAGAGATAATAGAGGAGACGGCATTTTGGTGGTTGGCTTTGGAAAAGCTAGAGGTAGAAGGGAGGAAATGTTTCTTAATTGAAAAAGAGGACCCGACAACCATCCGGTAACCAGTCTATCATTACAGCGATATAGCAGAAGCAATTCCCAATTGTAACTTTTCATCAGATATTCTCAATTGTTCATCATTTACTGCATTTGCCTGCTGTCTTTCATGAGAATGGCATCGGTTTAAATATTTCTTGCGCATGGATTTATTCACGCACAACCTGAATGTTAATACTAAGTCCTAAAATTAAAAATTAAAAATTTAACGCCTTAACAGCGGCGGTAATTCAAGTTTATGAGAGGCCCTTGGAGACTAGAGAGTCTTGATATTATACAGTAAAAAGATTTATTACAATGCTTAAAAGGCGAGGTCTCTAACAGAAGAAGGTAGAATATAGCTCATCGGAAAGCAGATGCTCAATCAAGCTGGTTGCTTTCCTTTCGGCTTCACCTTCTTGGGTTTCTTCTTCTTTTTAGTTGGCTGAGATGCAGCGTGACCAGCTGGAGCACCACTTTGGTCGAACCGGCTCTTAACCTTTGCCGCTCTCCTTTGCTTTTTCAGTTCCTTTTGCTTGTGATATGGTGCTTCAGGCGCATTTCCAGATCTAACCACGGTATCACTGTCGAGGGACACTGAAGCTTGAGCTCCATCAGCGGACACGGTGAAACTAACCGATGGGCTGCTAGGATCTCCACCACCTAGGGCATTCAGTTCTTCGAGTGTCCCCAAGTTGTTGTTTAGGAAGACATTTTTCATGGTTCTTCGCTGCTGCGTTATAGGTGAATAATTGTATCCACCTATCATAGGCGCGAGAACACTCTCGTGTTTTCTAAGATCAAACGGCATGCTATGCAATTGGTTCATCTTTGTATTCAAATCTCTGGATGCCTTGCTAAACTCCTTGAGGATATCAAGGATCCTATATGAGGCCTTTGAAATGTTGTTGTTTGGATCATTTGGATCCTCAATGCTCAGAAGAAAAGGCTTGCCCGGGTTGAAATGCTCCCTTCGCCTAGTCTTTTGGAAGTAACCCGGCTCTCTCACCCGAATCCCTGTCGTCACCGTGTTAAATTTTGTGCCGTACAGCTCCAAAAACTCCATCAAGATTCGGCCCAGAGAAACGTCTTTGCCCGCGTACCAGTTCCCAGAGGAGGCTTCAGGCATCAGTTGTAGCAAACTAACAATCATGCAGATTAGAGAAAAGGAACCGAGACCGCCATTGAACGGTTCGTTTATTTTCCTAATCGATAGAAAATGTTTGAGCAAGAGTGCTAATTTGGGCATCTCGGGGTAGACTTCTTTCCATTGTCTAAAGGTGCGATTTGCAATGAGGCCGCTAGGGTTTTCAAATGAGATATCTACACTCAAACCGGTCAACCTGTCTTTGTATTTGATAATCGGAACCTTCGCACCAGTGATAGCCGCAAGGGTGCCTTCTTGCGGCAGGCTCGAGTTGCGTAAGATCCTGACTAACTTTCGTATCTCGTTAGTAGTATTATATTTGGGTCTTCCGTTCGTTAGAAACTGTTTAGATAGCAAAACAACATCCATATCGGAGGTTGGTAGATATATTTCGGCGGCAAAGGATCCAAATGCCTGGATATCCGCATCCTGCCAGTATCTTTGAACTAGGGCTCTGAGCCTTCGCACGAGGTCATGGCGTACGAGGTGCTCATAAGATTGCGGTTTTATGTAGTCGTAGAAGTCGATAATTTCTTTGTGTAGCCTAAATTTATAACTGCGTTAACTATAATTCTTTAACATCGCAAGAATAACACGTCGAACCTACCAAACTGATGTATAAAGGCTTGTGGAATGATTGATACTAGTATTGGGATTTAGCCAAGGATATTGTCTCGGGGCTGTACGAGATGGTTCCATTTCCGAATATCTTCGTTTCTTTAGAGTGCTTGCGCTGAGTCCAGGGGGTGGGGAAAGAGGTTGGATGCTGGAAGTTGTACCAGGAGCAACTCCTCTATCAATGGTTTGGTGCTCGCTGACAACCTTGGAGATCGAGTTGTATCCAGCTCTTGGGCCTGTAGGTATATTCTCGGCAATAAGAATATCTCCTTTAGTGCCACGGCTCCCTTCCTCGAGATCAGATAAAGAAATGAAGTCTCCACTTGTAGCTGACGTATCTTTGCGATTGCCAGCAATTTCTTTCTTGGCTTGTCGAATCATCGAGATCACATCTATTTTTTTCCCGGTAGCACTTGATTTATTAACGGTGCTCTCGTGTACAGTAGGATCCGTTGGTAGTGGAGTTTCATCGGATTCGGTTTGTGGTGCAGCAGGCATAAGGTCTTGGCTAGCCTCTGGCACAGATGAAGGGAAGATTATAGCGCTATCTGCGATTGGGGAGTCGCTAGGACTATCGATATCCATCTCAACCTCCCCTTCATCATCCATCCTTTGACGCTTAGCAGCTACCATGGCAGGGAACTGCTCTGGGGTGGCGGATCGGCGTAGGTGCAGAAGTGGGCGGTCATGAGCGGGTGGGGGAAACCAGGGAGCTCGCTGGTCGCCACGATCATGTTCGTTAAACCGACGAGGGGCGTTGGCAGTATGAAATCCTCTTCTATCACCGAAGCGGCGATCTGTATCTCGATACCTCCGATCTCGAAACCCGGACTCCGTTTGGGGGAAATTTAGGCCACGGCTGTCAGTTTCGAACTTAAAGCCGTCCTCATTGTGGTTGTTTCTTCCACTAACCCTATCACCTCTTCCAAACTGATAGATATCGGGGTTGCGGGGTCCGGAAGGAGGTTGGAAACGTAGACCTGTTGGTGGGTCAATGTGCGATTCAGCAGGTTGTCGAGAATAGTTTTCGGTTCTTTGGTCACCGACATTCGGGTTACCAGAGACGAGAAAAGAGGCAGTCCCACTTTCAGTCTCTAAAGCTGTAGATGACGGGCGTCTTGAGTTAGAAGCACTCATCTCATCTTTTCCGTTCATACCAACATCTGCTGATGAGTGATCACCGAAAGTACTACCCCCTTTTAAGGAAGCCATTGATGATCCTGGATCCGAGCCACCGTCGTCATCAGCGCCATCCATTCCAGAGTGATGTTTCCGGTCCGTCCTATCAAACCCATCCAGATCACCAGCCTGGGGCGAACTGCTATCTAGTTCACCGCTCTCGCTTCCATTTCCTAGTGCTTCATCAGATTGAGACGCGTTCTCACCATCAAGTGCGACCATTTCCTCGCCTTCTCCGTCTCCCTTTTTCGACGCATTTCGACGTTCTCGTCTTCCAATGCGCCTCCGCTCTCGGTGCTTTAACTTTCTCGCCATTTCGCGAGCAATCCGGGCGGCGGTTTTTGCCTTCTTCGGTTTTTGGGGTAAGGATCCGGCCGGGGCGAGCGCTATTGCTGGAGGTAGGGTCTCCTTATTTGAGGTTCTGATCTGGGTTGGAGAAGGTGATGAGATGGATCCGTTTCGGGAGGTATATTGGTAGTTGACGGGGACGGCGCTAGGTATAGCTTGTGACGATCCTACGACGGACTGAGTTGAGTATAAAGAAGAGTAATTGGTTGGAGTAATTGGCGATGAGAGGGACGCATATCCTGCCGTCGGAGGGTGATGGAGAGGAATCGTAGGCGTCTGAACTGCCACTGGTAATGGTGGTGATGGAAGAGTCGAATGAAGAGGTTGTTGATTGTACACAGGGGCGTATGTAGTCGCGGATTGCTGAAGATATCCGGTATAGTAGTGACTTGGAGAAAGGTTGGAAGGGGGAGGAGGAGGGGGAGGAGGGGGAGGAGGAGGCGCGCCGTAAGGTTGATGGAATGGTGGCGAGTGGTTATTTTCCATCAGACAACGTGACGAAAGCGAGAACGATTTTGATGTTTGGGAAGAGTTGAGTAGTGGTGCTAGCAGCCTTGGTTTGGGAACGATGCCAGCAATCTGGACCGCTCCAACTCGTCTGGACAATACTTGAAGCTGTCGCGAGTTAGCCACATTTGAGAGCAGACGGTGGCGACGTCCTAGGAATGGGAGATAGCGAGAAGAAGAAATTGTGAAGGTTGTGATGCGATTTAGGAGGGTGGGATGACTTGGAGTCCCTCGCCAAGATATATATTTACTTGTATAAATAATTATAAAGTGCAAGCAAGCAAGCGGCGGGTTTGGGTACAGCGTTTGTTCCTGGTTCAGTTACGACTCCTTCTGGTGCATTTCCCTGTCCACAAGTCAAAAGCCAGGTATCAATAGTATCAATAGTTGCAACGGTAGAACAAGAAAGAGTATCGCGGGGAGAATGACGGGCTGATTCTATCAATGGGAGAGATGGTGGATGTGGTGGTTCGACATTCGCTACAAAAAATTTCGCCTGCTTCAATTCTGTGCGCTGGGTCCTGTCCCAAAACGGCGATTGTATATTTGACAAACACTTATAACAGCTCTTCTATTTCTACAACTCTAATTTACTCCGATCGCCGCTTTCTGTGTTTCCAAGCTCGAGCCACTAAACGGTAGCAGCCGGAACATGATATTTACAGTTTTCTTAAAGATAAATAGGTTCCTATTCCGCTCTCTCCAGCGGCGGCAGCGCGTCCTTATCATTGGTCGTAATCGGGAGACACTCTCTTTTCCAGTCCTCAGGCGAAATTTTGTCAACGATTTCTTTGAAGGCTTCCTGTTGAGAAGGCGTCATTAGCAATCGTTATATAAAGACACATGAAGCCGACATCGGTTTCCCAAGAAGCCGGAGGCTATTTACCAAGGTGCAGAATTGCGTGTTTCCTTCAAGGTGCCTTCCAGCAGCTTTGCAATATCGAATCTGGACCGGGGTATCGTTATACCTCATCCGTACGTACCATCCCTTGAGCAAATTTGGATCGACACCAGTAGATTTGAGTCCAAACTTCTGAAGCCAGGAGGTAAGAATGGATGGTCCGGCAAGTGGCTGTTTCTCATCTGAGGAGAATAATTCAATCGCTATAGAAGACGTATAAGGGGGCCATTTCCAGTCAAAAGCGCCAAGAGAGGCCAGAACCCCTCCGACAGTAGTATCTATCTCCGTGGTCAGAAATAAATAGGTTTAGAAGCTAGCAAGATCCGGACAGAACACCCACCATGACAGCCCATCAGTGCTAATTTAATAGGTGGTTCGCCTTCAACCTTCGTATCTCCCATCGACTTCTGAAGCATGCGATCTCTGATATCCCCTAATAAACTTCCCACCCCCAATCTGCGGACAGCCAGACTTTCCTCGTATCCACGAAACCTAGAAAGATCGAGAGTTATTAAACTAAGGTCACCTTTTTAGCGAAACCGCTCCAGTCGACTCACCATTCCTCGACAGTAGCTTTCTCTAGCTAACGCAACGATGAGCATTTCTCTTAATCCTAGGACAGCTAATTGGGCTTACTCTATCCCATACTCCCTCCTCATAAAACGTTGATGGCAGCTTAGTCAGTGGGCCGTGAGCGTCTGTGCTTGCAATGGTATCCATCTTGGTAAAGTCTTAGCATTGACCCTCAATCGGTTCTCATGTTGGAATTTGTCTTAAACATACGATTCCTGACATTCTCGGAGCCCCGTCGACCTTGACCACTCCATCTGCCATATACTTTCCAATCTTTGAGGTGACATATTTCAATTCCTCGCTATCGTTCCATTTATTGGCAGCTGCTAAGGTTAGTTATAAATCGAAAAGGGGGGTTAACTACGTCCGTGATTCGTACCTGCAACGCCAAATGCGTTCTGGAGCTGTCTGAACCGTCTACACACTGTTTCGTTGGGCATCAAATTCTCGTCCGCAACGTTTCGAGCCCAGATTTTGGGTGTCCCAGCCCCAGCGGAGACGAAGTCCTTGGGGAACATTCCAGTGAAGACCTGCTGGAGAGACTCCCCAGCTCGTGGAACAGGTGTGACTCTGGAAACTCGATAATAAGCTATTGCGGAGTCTCATGTCTTATGCTCGGGAGGAGAGCACTCTACCTCAAATAAATATCACTCATATCTTGAAGCTCCGCTGGAAGGAATTTCAATTGATCGATATAGAGATGGCGGAGTCGTTTACCTAGAAAGAGGGTTGTTTCTCTGCCTTCGATGCTTCAATATCTATCTGTCTGGGTGGCATTGCGCATATACGAATTTCAATACCTCTATCGGTCAATTCACCCGCCAAGCTAAGAAATCATAAGTATGCTTTCCACCATAAAATATAGTTCTTCCAAGCATACCAAATGTTGTCCACGTTTCCTTTCGGCCCGAGGATGGATTTTGGGTGGCCAGCGCGACCATATGTCTCCAATAATCTTTCATAAGGCATGGTCGAGAACGCGCCATTTTCATCTCGTACAGATGCTCGGAAATGTCGGGCAGCGCTACAATACGGCCAGTCTTATCACCGCAAGTTAGTCATCCACCTCAACTACTTGGTATTTGTGGCGAGGGGGGGTGGGAGATTTACAAACTGGGAGGCCCGTCTCTTGGAACCGTGAGGCCACCTAATTTAAGGCGCCATAACCTGGTCAGGTCTCCCATTGTTCGGTAACCTTATGCAACCAGGCTTAATAAACTTACAGGCGTCCGCTCTCCATGTCGAAATATTACTTGCACTTGCTCTAGCACAAGCTGCGAGGGGTAGAGCTCTTTCAGCTGCTCCGGAGAGTAAGGGGGTTTGACCTTCAAAAATGGTCAATGGCTTCTCAGAACCTACTACGAATATAATCATGTAAATTGTGCATACCTTAAGAGTTGTCATCGTGAAGTAAGCATTGGTGAAGTAGGGAAGATTGATGTCATGGAGATCATATCAAGATCTGAGAGTTTAAGCTATATTTTCAGAAGACTTGGCTCTAAGACACTATTGCCGGCCGGGACCTTGCAGGCGGTCCGAACTTATTCCACAGCGCAATGCTATGTTTAAGCCTCGGATATAGTCTCGGGGGCGCTCTCGGATAGTCACCCGGGGCACTGGCTATCCATCCGCCATCTGTAGTTCCACGGGGCACGGGGCACGGAGCTTGGCGTGTGGCATGTCAAAAGATTTGATGTCTCCAAAGCCTGAACTCTCCACCATCCACCTTCGATCGCGACTTGATGCAGCGACTGTTGTACGAATACGTTTGTGCCAATTGTCGACGGACGGGCGCCGCTCACACCGTAAATATCCCAAAGGCTGCGTCAATACACGCTGCGGCTGGTATTAGCACCGCCAATCGGACGGATCGATGGACGCCGGAAACCAGCTCGAAGAAACCGAAGAGACCGAGTAGACCAAATGACCCTAGAGCGTCTAAACCTTTCAACAAGAAGCCTTTTAACAGAGGGGGTACGCCTGGTCGCTATCAACCAGAATTCAGGAAACGGACGCCCTTATTCTACGCAAACTCCGACGATGTCCCCCGCCATGAACTAGATAACTTATCGAAAAAACTCACTAGAGACGATGCCCTTGTCCTCGACATCTACAAGGGCTTCGAGGAGTTTCTGACGAAGCACGACGTGAAAAGCCGGATGTCAATGAAGATGAGGCTACTGCAACATCGATTACCAAGTCAGTTGATCCATGCTTTGATGAAGCATCGCCACCGAATCGCAGGTTTGCCTTCTATCTCAGAGGTTTTACGAATACTCTCGGACTACGGTATCAACGACGACAAGCTCTGGGCTGATGTTATGTTTGATTACATCCGAACGGAATACTACGACGATGCGATTGAACTCTGGCAAGATAAACTGGAATGTCAAAAAGACAACCCGCTGGTCGTCATGAACACTACCTCAACGGAAGACACCGACCCGGCGGCCTTTCTGGCAGAAGCCGCACCTACAAAATCGAAACCAGGCCCTAACGGGTTTTCAGCGCCTATATACGACAGCCATTACTACCCTGCAGTGGCAGCATTGACTGCCTTTCTCTATTCTCGTAGGCTGGTTATGATGCCAACAGAACTCGGAGATTTGCTCCAGTTCATAGCGCCTAATGGAGAGGATGTATCGAATCTGTTACCACCATCATTTGGCGTTGCCAATATTCTTCGAGAAAATGACATCAGCCCCGATATAGTTGAATCGACTATTGTAAGCCTGGAAGAATTCCGGCCGTATTCAAACGACAATAGCAAAGAATACACGGTTATGTTCGATAAGGTGTTCCTTGCTGCGTCTCACTGGGATTTGGAAACCGTGCGTAGCATATACGAAGAATCAAAAACCTTGATTCCCGGGTATAAACGAGGAAGGAGCTACTATATATCATTTATAAATGCTGTACTCCAATGCAATAGTCGAGAAGATGGTGAAATTATTTGGAGAGACATGCTGCAAGCAGGCGTTATACCCACTATAAAAACGTGGGCTTCCTGGCTGGATGGTTGTGCAAAGGCAAAAAACATAGAACTATTCCAGCAAGGGTGGGAGACAATGGAGGCGTCGGGGTTCACGGCCGATACTATATGCTGGACAATCCGCATGCAGATGCTCTTTCTTCTGAATGACCCAGAATCTGCAAAACTATGCCTCCAACATATGGTCAACAACAATGTCCCCCTCACAACGAATACGGTCAACATTGCCGTTGAAAAGCTGAACAAAGCAAACCTATTTCAAGATGCATTTGACTTGATCCAGTGGGCCACACAAGCCGGTACGGAACTAGACATTGTAACCTACAATCTAATCCTGGAATCTCGGACAAAACTAGGGGATTTCAATGGTGTGTTGAAAGTTCTGAATATCATGACCCAAACAGGTATTCGTGCAGATATCATCAGTTATGGTGCCATCCTTCGGGGGATGTACAAATATGGCGATACGCTACCGGATATTCGGGTCTTACAATCGATATTGTCAGAGATCCAGTCGAAAGGCATACAACCAAATATCCAGTTCTACAATACTATCATTCACTCCATGTTGACCAGATGGAGCGACATCAAAGGGGCGCTATATGTGCTATCTATAATGCCGAACGATGCCTGGCGAGGATCTTCGGTAACATCTTCCATATTTATCACATATTACGCCCGCACGGGCAACCTGCCAGCCATCGAAGAAGTTTGGGCAAACATGAGACGAAACACTCTTGCACCCGATGAAGCCGTCTACGGTGCAACCGTGATGGCTTATTCTATGTCAGGTGTTAAGGATAAGATGTTAGAATACCTCGAGGTAATGGGTAACCAAAGGAAGCGAATCCGTGTTATCACATATATATGGGCTCTTAGGTGCCTAATGACGCAGAGAGACTATATCAAAGCCCAGGAAATCCTTAATTTGATGCATTCGCGAGGAGTGGACCTTTTGGCCAATAAAGAGCTCAGGGAAATCATAGGAAAACTAAAGGAGGTAGCCACCGATGAAAAGAGGAATGCATTCATGTCCGCTGTGCATTAGTAAGAAGATGGATCCGTTGTCCATCTAACTGGTAATGTAAGTTTACATATTGGCGCGTTTGCAAGGCCATGACTTCCACCTGTAAATAGAGCTTTTAGCACACTGTAAATATTTTGAGACTGCGCTTATTCAGCCTAAGCCTTTGATACCCTTTGTATTATTTTATTCTCAGAATCTAAATGGCTAGTCCCAAGCCGATTCCGCTTCTTCACGAGATAATACTGAGTCTATTTATCGCCGGGAGCAACTATTGATGCTACAAGATTCAATATCTGGTTTGGTTCCTGTTAGGCCCTGGATGCGTGTTGCAGGCATGCTACACACCAAATTTTTTCTTTCTAGTCGAAATTTGTATGTTTAACATCCTTTAGCTTTCTAGACTGAATCCTTAAACAAGTGGGTATAAATCAATTAAATTAGAACAGTCATGGTCTCAAGACTAGCTGCGGAGGGCCCAATTGACTTTACAAAATAAACATCCTCTCAAACTTGCCTTGCGGAAACCTCGGGCTACTTTTGAGAATCCTTATTCGACCAACCGATCATCATCGAGGAACACACTTGCTGTTCCTCTCATTCAAGTTGGCTCCATGCGCCCATAGCACACGAGCCGTGTACTATACCGTTCTTCGGCAGCGCGCTTCATTCCTCGATAACACGAGATTTCGTCATTTCAAATTCGTCGCGGAAGGATACTTCAGATCGCCTTCGCCTTCAAAAGTTACATCCCAGTTATTTTCAACAAGCAAAGCTTCCAGCATGAAGGCTTTCGTCGAGCTTGTCACCGTGCCCACACGGGATAATGCTAGCTCTCTGATACTGCTACATTTCGACGAGAGGCGGTACCTCTTTGGTCATGTAGCTGAAGGGACCCAACGGCTGTTCAGCGAGAACGTTCTCAAGATCCACCGACTTAGCGATGTTTTTCTTGCTGGGAAAACGGAATGGCGAAACAATGGCGGCTTGACTGGGTTGCTACTCACTATGGGGGATATAAGATTGAATAGAGAATCGGAGATACAGAATCGGCCAAAGGACTTGAGCAAGTACGTGGTAATCAATGCAGACGGCTCATCAACGAACCGCTTCCCTCCACCAACCGAGCCTAAAAGCCTTACCATCCATGGAGGAAAAAATATCCTAAACACTGTTGCGACAACAAGGAATTTTGTGTTTAGAGAGAATAGCGGGGTCCAGTTTCATGAATACGATTTTCTAAAAGGGAACACTGAATTCAAAGACGAGTTTATCGATGTTACACCTATTAGGACGTTTCCAAGGTCAATTGGAAGTGTCGAAGAAGAGGCACTAAGAGAGATGGAGGACATGGACTTGGGTTCCAGGGAAAAGCTGGAGTATATTGTTCAATCTATGTGGAACGGCCAACCTGGCTCTCTCCAAGTTGGAAAAGATGATGAAGACTACGTTATCTCAGTTATCACAAGACTCAAAGATGATGAAGAGCGTGCTCGATACGAAAAGAAAACGCTGAGCACATTACCAAAGAACATCGCTCCAATAGAAAGAGAGGGCGAATCACCACCAAAGAGGCAAAAACTAGATTCCGAACAGGAGAAGATGGATGAGGATGCCACTTGGGATGATATCACCGATGATACAGCAGCTGATGCTCTAAAACCGAAAGAGCCGTTATTGGAGTTTCCGACCAATCGACCACTACGCAGGCCCTGGCCAGCTACCACCACCAAATCACTACCTGGGACCCTCCCATCCGTGTCGTCTTTGTCATATATGATTGGTATTCCCCAAGTGAGAGGAAAGTTCCGGCCGGATATAGCGAAAAAGCTTGGTGTCACACCTGGGCCAGACTTCAGAATTCTAGCAGAGGGCGGGTCAGTGACATTAGTTGATGATACTGTAATCCGCGGCCACGAGTGTATGGACCCCCCTCGACCCGTGAACGGTGTCGCATTTCTCGATGTCCCAGAGGAAGGTTTCCTAGAATCTACATTTGAGAGCATCAAAAGCTGGAAGGAAGCGAAGAGAGCTTCCGGCGATAACGATGCAATTGCTTATTGGATCTGGGCGGTCGGACCTAAGCTCGAGAATAGTAAAACATTGTTAGACTTCATTAACACTCTCGAAGGCAAAGTAAGTGCAAGCCATCTTCGGAATTTCGCCTCAACCTACTAATTATCGTAGCACCTAATAAACTCAGGAACATCCCCATTCGATGACCTGTCGCTCAAAGGCTCGTCGGCACAAGTTGCGAGATTGAATATGCTGAGCAGCGAGACTTTTCCGCTCGCTTGTCCTGACTATGACTGCGTTTCCCCGGACTCCGAGGCAGCACCTGCAGACGATGGTACTATTATTCAAGCACAAGATTCTCTCATACTGGATATCCATCCTCGTCTAGGGGTTGAAAAATATAAAACCCACCCTAAATTTGATCATCGCCTTGTCCATTCGCTTGCGAAGACTGAGTTTGGTAATGGGAGCTATTGGAGATCTGTCCAAGCCATCCAGAATCAAATCGGAGAAGAACAGGCTCTTCGGAATCCTTCTCCTTCTGAAGGTGACGAGGTCGAACTCTTGACCCTTGGGACTGGAAGTGCAATCCCTAGTAAATATCGAAATGTATCTGCCACTGCCGTTACCGTTCCGGGATTCGGAAATATCCTGCTTGACTGTGGAGAAAGCACATTCAACCAACTACTTAGAGCCTATGGCACTGAAAAACGATCCTCTTTTCTGAAAAACTTGAAGATTTTTTACATCAGCCACTTACACGCAGATCACCACCTTGGCACATTATCAGTTCTTAAGGCGTGGTATCTAGAAACGGCCAAAGAAAGCGAAACACCTTCAAAACTATACCTAATCGCACCTCCTAGATTTCTCAACTTTCTCGAAGAATATACTCAAATTGAAGACTTTGGCTTGAGAAATATCAACTTCATCCCATGCAACGCCTTGTTGATCAATACTCAGAAACCAGACGAGGCTAAGATCCCGGAATTTAGCAAGAGAATTGAAGAAATGATGTCCGACTTGTCTTTAGAAAGATTCGAAACCGCCCGCGCGGTGCATTGCCGAGATGCATTCACTGTGGCCATTACATTCAAGAGTCCAGCACCCGCGGGGTTCAAAGTGGCGTACTCTGGAGATACTCGACCTACCAATGCATTTGTTGAGATCGGGAAAAATTGCAACGTTCTTCTCCACGAAGCAACATTTGATGACGAATTGAAATCAGAGGCTATTGCGAAACGGCATTGCACAACCTCTGAGGCAATTCAGGCAGGAAAAGATATGGGCGCTCAAAATCTGTTGCTAACTCACTTTAGCCAACGGTATCCAAAATTACCTAACATTCGACCGGGAGCTAATGATGATGCTATTGACAGCAAACCCCTTTGCGATCCGTTTCTCGAAGCACCTGAAGGGCAGGAAGCAATTCACCTGACTCAATCCAGCGGGATAACCCTTCGAGAAAAAGAACATTGTGGACCAATAGTTTCTAAACTAGTGGCCGCGGACGCTATGAATATTGGGTTTGCATTTGATATGATGAGAGTAAAAGTAAAGGACTTTTGGAAACTTGAGAAGTTTATTCCAGCGCTGGAGGAACTTTTCAAAGAAGAAGTGAAACTAGATGATCCCAGTGGGGAGGTTGTTCCTGAAAATACAAAAGGCAAGATACTTCCTCAGCCAGGTAGTAGGAAAAAGGAAAAGAAGGATAAGAAAAACCTTGGGTCGAATTCTTCTGGAAAGAAGCCTGGCAACAAAGGAGGGATACAAGAGGCTAGCAGGAAAGAATCTGCGACCTAGCAATGACATGTTCGAACTATCTGAGCTAGTGATCTTTCGAAGAATTGTTCCAATGATGAGATATGAATGTAGATACTTGTATTATAATATACCAATACCAACAAGATAACAATTAGAACTTTTTTAAAAAATAAATTTAAAAAAATGCAATGTGGTCTGGCAATTATGGTAATGAATGAATGATCAGTAGTGTAAAGGCGAGCTGTGCGGTGTTGCCATATGTTGCAAATTAGGACTATAATTCAAACGCGTTTTCCGTCTCTAAGACAGCTTCTATTAGTCTCTGCCAACCACGAAAGCATAAATGGACAAGGAGGAATCACCAGTATTTAAGAGTATGTAAGTGCATGAAACCCAATCTCTCGTAGTAGATAAATCACGTGACTAACTGATATTCCTTAACGTATTAGCATCCTTTCCTCAGGGATCGTCTCCCTCTCCTGACGGGTCGCTTATCGCGTCAATCCAAGCTTCTCGCCTAGTACTGCAAGATATAAGTACGTACGAGATAAAGCGGTCGATACAGCTATCAGCTGAACTCGCTGCCAATGTTAGTTTCTTAAAGTGGTCTTCGTATCCTGTCTCTAGTTTAAACGTGGAGGAGAACGAAAACAACAGCGAAACCTCGCCTTTGCGGTTGTTAGTTGCAGATGACCAAGTTATCGAAATTTATGATGCGTATGATGCAGATTGGAAAGCTGTTCTGAACCCAGGATTCGGGGGGATGAAGTATATTGATTTTGGCGGCAATGCAGATGAGGTCTTAGTACTATCGGACTTTGGGGTATACAAAACTACTTATACCTATCGTGGGAAAGGAATGAGCTAACGACGTTGGCGATTAGCTTAAAATTACAATATGGTCATTAAAGTACAACTTCCACGTTGATTTACAGCACCCGAAGGTGGGACCCAAGGGTAAGGATATATGTCTCCCATCTGCCTACTGGAGTTGAGTTAACCATATCCCAGGCTTTGGCTACCGGCCTGGTACAAATCATTTTGCTCTCCTAACCCGTCCCGCGACCCATGATATTCTAAATATTTACGCTCCTCAATCATATACACCGATAAAATCAATCGAGCTCCCTACCTCCGATGCGCAAGCTCTAAAATGGTCACCGGACGGCCGCTGGATAGCGTTGTGGGATTCCCCGAGCGCTGGATACAGAGTCTTATTATATACCGCGAACGGTCAGATGTTCCGAACTCATGAGCAGCCGGTTGTGGGACTGGGGTTGAGAAGCGTCGAATGGAGTACTGATGGAGAATACCTTGTCATTGGAGGCTATGACGGGAGCGTTATATTTTTAAATAGCTTCAAGTTTAATAAGGTATGTTCTAACGGAAGGTCCAAATCACTATGTTTGTATTGATTAATTTATAGGTAATTGAAATGCGCCACACGACGGAAATGAAGTCGGCTGCGACGGACGTTTGGTCTGAGGAGCTGTCAGTGCTGGGAGAGCGTCATTGTAGGTACATTCCAAGATAAACACCAGCATAATGGGATGCTAACTCGATCGTGCAGATACTCTGATTACCCCTCCAGTCAAATTACCAACCATGGAATCACCAGCTTCGGACCCAAATCCCAAGATAGGGGTGTCAGTAATCTCGTTTTCTAAGAATGGTTTGCTTGTGGCAACCAAAGATGAACGAATGCCAACATCAGTTTGGATATGGTCCTTGGAAACCCTGACCCCTCTAGGGATTCTCGTACAACTGTCACAGATCAAAGGGATCCATTGGCATACGAGTAGGAGCGATCTTCTGGCGGTGGTTTGCGGTGCTGACCTTAACAATGCCAGCACCAGCAGTATACCGTCGGTATATTTATGGAGCCAGTTTTGGGATTATCCAAGGACAATAAAAGTGTCAAAAGATTTACTAGCGGCAAACTTATGGTTCAGATGGATTGATTATAGGAAGATGAGAGAGCCAGAAGGCCCTGCTGGAGATGAAGAAGCAACAGAGAGCGAAGCTGGGGATGTAGAGGCGCTAATTGAACCCATCTGTTTTGTCATCGGCGACAGGGAAAGATATCAAGTTATAAAACTTAAGGAGATGCCAAATATTGAAGCATGAGAGATGGCATTGAAGATATTATGGATGTTAATCTATCCTAGATTATTATGTGTATACAATCCTTAAACCGTATTTTTAATTACTTCTTTTTCTTCTTCTCCTTCTTCTCCTTGGGCGGCGGTGTTCCACTCCTCTCACCCGACCCTCCTCCCATCTCGTTCATCATCTCTTTGAAGATATTGTCGCTAACACCACCACCGGACAGTGCTGGCGAATGAAGAGGCAATATCTCATTGATCTTCCATCCTTTAGGAACGGCAGGTGCTGGTGGAGGTTTGTCCGTATGAGGCATTCCATGGAACCGTAACAGTAACGGCGTCTCTGGTGTCGTAGGGTGTGTCTGTAGCCATGTACCGACCAATTCGTACATCTGCCTCTTATTCTTGATGGTAGGGTGCACCGGTTCACCGTCTTGTTTTAATAGAACCCGTACCCTTCCAGGATTCGCCCAGTCCTTAGGGTGCGTTTTAGTAGGTTCAAATATAGTTTGGAAGCCCTGTGAATTCAGAGCGGCGACCATCTCTCGTGCTAGAGGGTTTCTGACGGCATGCTTTTTGCCCACGCGACGGCCTTCCGCCTTAGATTTAGAGATGTCAAAGTAGATTGGATAAATGCATTGGTACTTTTTGAACCTGCTTTCCATATCAGCCTTGTTGATGAATTTCGTCTGGGGGAAGCCAGAGGTTACGCCAGGATCTGGGTTCCTCGGTGGCGGAGTGGGAGTGGGCTGCTGCCGCAAAGCAGCTGCTGAGGAAACTGTGGAGGGGATGTCGGCGGGGCGAATTATAGGTGCTCGAGGGTCATAGTCTTCGGGATCGAAGTCCATGTTGTCAACATCGAAATCATCCTCGTCGGCGACTTCTTCTATTCGGGGTCGGTTGGACGCCATTTTGTTAAGACTGTAATGGCTGTGATGTGGATGGGTGTTGGATGTTGAAGATGAAGCTTCGTAGCTGTCCAGTTTTTTGGAGCAGTGATATCAACACTTCTTGGCACCATATACGACCAGGAGGACATAGTTGACCAGTCATTTGCCGACAACATACGAAGTACAACCACAGCCACCAGCAGCTATCACAATTTATTATTATCACGGCTGGCTCAATTATCTCGTGATTGCATCCGGTATCGTTGGTGCTCCGCCAATACGGCCCGATATTCGTATAAGAAACTACAGGCTAGCCTCGAGTCGACCCTGCACAAAAATCGGTCTGTCATTGCTTACTCATCTAATCGTGGGTCCTTGCGCGATCCTAACCAGTCGCGACAGACCCACTCTGAGATGCTTATAAGCTCGACGATCTCCACCTCTGTCGCTCGAGGTTTGACCATCTAGTCAGCTAAGACCAATCGCCTTTATTCTATCTACAGCAGCAAGATGTCCTATACCGGTGGATCATCTGACCAGAGCTCGCCTCACACCTCAGGCTTCGGCCTCACTCCAAGCTACTCTGCGTTGACACCGGGCCAGTTCGGCTTCGACTCGTTAAACGACAATCTGATGAATGCTGCGTCGAACGAGCCAGAAGGAGTCGTCAACGAATACCAATTCAATACCATACCGTTCGAAGAAGAAACCAAGGCGGATATTTCAAAACTAGACCTACAGCAGAGCACGTCGCAGCACAGCAATGTTCCAAGGAGCAGTGCAGGTCCAAGTGCAGGTTCGGGACCAGGGTCTCGGCTAGCAGGTGATATCTCACTCCACGGCAGTATGAACAGTCGTACGGTAGCTTCACGATAGAATGGACCAATAAGTAATACAACTTTGGTTATAGTGAACCGGATACCACATATACTGCCTCATGACAAGGTCTTCAATGTCCAAGTGGGTTGCCAAATGTTCTCTCTGAGGTGAGCAGATCCTATCATCGTTCCAATGCGAATTGCGCCTAAAATTGTGGTATTAAAATAGAGAAACTGGTTACTAGTGGAGCTTCTATATCATCAGACGGCAAGTCTCATGTCCTTCGGATATTCCAACCTCGAAGCTGTATAGCTAACGAAAAGGATTGCCAGCCCCCTCGTACTTCTCCTCGTACTTTGGAAAGCAGCTTCAAGAAGGGCGAGGACAGAATAATCCTATCAGAGCCTTGCACATCGATCGCGATCCCGAAATATTCCGAGACATCGTCCGACATCTTCAAGGCTATTATGTTCCTATTCGCAGCCCGGAACATTTCGCCTATCTCTTCGCAGATGCGCAGCTATTCCAGCGTATGCAGGCCTCTTGAATTAGCTAGTGAGCGAGAAAGTCGGTTAATGTCTTGGCAATGCGCAGTCCCGAAGCTTATCTCCCGCCTGTTTGAGTCCGAAATCTTCATGGCAATTGGATCTCGATCTTTTCAGATACCAAGGGACCTCTTCTCGGCACCTGGGGACTCCCCAAACTACTTTACCATAGGTATAATGACCAGACTAAGGCTTGTTTGTGATTGTAGCTTACCAGAAGATACAATATAGGTTTTGCTGTCTTTTTCTCATCCCCTGATGAGGTATTCCCAGGCCTAAAGAGAGAAGGGCTGCTTCGCCCGCCTTCAATAACGCCACCTGAGGTTCCAAATCGATCTGGCGATATATTCTCTGAGCTCCTACATCTTCTAAGAGGATACCCCGTGGAAATCAGAAATGAAACTCATAGGACCGCCCTACTACGGGACTGCAGATACTATCATCTCCGTGGACTCGAACAAAAGTTGATATCACATACGATAACGTATAACTCTTCACGCGAAAGAGAGGAAATCACAATACGGATTGAAGACATAAAACCATCAGGACTAAATTTCGCGTTGGATAGTTCTGATAAGATGATGGGATACGTGACTTATGCGCGACCATTTAACGATGATACCGGGCGAGAGCTGGTTCTTGAGTTTGGTAATGAACACGTTATTGTGAGCTCGGTGACCATGACGGCAACATTCAGGGAGGACACTAAGAGGAGGATCGCGGCGATAGCCAAACTAATATTTGGCAAGATATCAACTACTGCCAATACAGGCGCAAGAAGGCCGGTTCCGTCTCTCTTGGGCCAGCCATTTAACCCATCGGCTGATGTGACATTGCGTGTCATAGTCGACGAGGACGCCGACGTCTTACTTGATGGTAGGGCATGGGGTGCTCCCCCATCAGAAAACATGCACCTTGAATTTGAAAATCCCATGCAGGGTCCGAGGCCGTTGAAGAGGCGAAGGACAAGTCTTGGGACTGCGGGAACCCCAGACATCTGGACTGTAAAGAAAGGGCTCTGGAAGTTACAGATACTAGAGTTCCCAGACAACAAGGTCGAGCTGATACTGATAGCTATTAAGCTCGATGCTATATCCGGCGAGACGGGGAGAAACCAGGCGAGGAGTTTCTTGCCGTGATCCGGTTATTGTGCGATGTTATTCAAGACATCATCGATGCAGTTATCATGCAAGAATGCGAGTGACCCCTGCGCGCAGCGTCAGCATAATCACACTGCATTGTCAAAGTCGTTTTTCGGTGGCCGAGAAGCGACCAAATACGCCTTTTCTGCAAAGATCCCCACCTTTTGAAAGTCCGAGACCAAAGTCGTATATAAAAATTTTTCCTTTGATGGGGTTTGGCGGGTACTAGCCGAAGGCGGCTGTCCGCTGCGTAATTTTGGGGGATGATGCAGGTTCTAGTTACGAGTTTTATGTACGAGATGCTATGTTTGGGGGGCATATATTCTGGCCAAATCGGTATCACAAACGTCTGTCAAAGCAATATCAAGTTCCATTTTTCGCAATATGGATGAATAGCATGGGAGTTATTTCGTGACAAAAAAATTTTCTTTCTGTACCCCCCACTATTGATATATCCGAGCCAACTACAAAGTATATGTCAATGAAATTTTCTTTAGCTTTCACACTTGCCAGATTTCGAATCGAAAAGTTTCGCATATGCCAGGCTGAAATCACGAAATTTTTTCTTCCCAGTCTCCCTGCAGAGAGAAAAATACCATATGTGGTACCTGCATCACCGTCTGAGGGATTAACAGACCCCGGAAGAGGGTCTGAATGAGAGTTCTCCACTTGTCAGGTGGTTGGACAAAGGAGCAGCCCCAAGCGATCAAGCCATCTGGCCTGCAAGCACACCGATTATCAAGATAAGTTGAGAGATCCACTGAACGAGCTAAACTTTGGGATTTCAGGTATGTGGATGATTCGCTTTTGAATCAACGGATCGATTAGGCTACAAGTTAGTGGGAGCTCGATTGACTAAGCAGGAAGAGCTTAGAGCTCCAGTTGAGGCAGTTAAACTGGTAACGATGCATATTTATCGAATTGGAAAGGCCGTCTACCGACTGACCAAGAGGCAAACATAGCCTGCGTCCGGCAGGTGGAAGCGTAATGCATCTTCGGTGGACAGACGGTATCCATTGAGGGTCTACGCCGGGGAAGAACCGTAGGCTGTTAAGGCAAAGGCTGGTGTAGCCGGTACCCCAACACGAGTAACAATACCTTCATGGCAATAGTTGGCACTGCACACCCGCAAAGTCGATTTTCGACGTGATGGCTGCTGTACGCGTATATGTTTTTCTGAGGTCTCGCCAACACCTGAAATTCGTTTGAGACCAAGTTGCAGTACCGATATACACACTAATATATCGGAACTCTGTCACTCTCCTCTTACCTTCCAGAGTATTCTTTTTGAAGTACTTTCTGCTGCTCCTTGTGAGTGATCACGACTTGTACCAACGTCCTGCTGTCTACAGTACTCGATTGATGGTAGCCAAGTTAACATCGCAACATGTAGCAGTTAACAGTTAACAGTTAACAGGAAGCTAGCCAATTAACCCCCGTTGGATCCACCCTCATCGATGCGCTGCATTGGCTGACCAGGATCCGCTCAAGCCAATCACACCAGCCTGTTGCTATTCTTGCTTTTTGCCAGGAATGCTACCGATCTTTGCTGGCCTTCTGCTGCGAAGCTAAGCACAGAAGTCTGTGCCTGTCGCCTTTCACCCTTACCTTACATGAATACGGACGATTGATTATTCCAACTTCGAATCGCCTCGTAGCTCGATGGGTATATCCGCAATCTATAAAACTGCTCCTTTCCCTCTCGTTTCCTCCTCGAATAATCAAATACACGTACCCAAAGACGCCGACCGCCCCTTTCCGCCGATGCAATGATGAAAGGAATCATATCGCCTGCTCCCCTTCCTTCTTGTCCAATTTCTTCGATTTCATGATACTCTTTCTATTACAGACGCTTTCCGCAAACCACTCGCTCTAGATCTTTCTCCTCTTTTTTAACCTTATTAATTTCCAGTCCTGTATATCTGCATTCCTCTCGCAGCTGTTGTATGTCAGTTCCAGCTGTGCCACTACCATATCCCGCGTAATTCATATCCCCCACTACCAACCTTACAAGAGAAGTTATACGATATAGCGCTTGTGCGAATTCCAAGCGGTTGCTAAATACTCTGAAGCTGAAGAAACGCTACCCAGCTTCGAGTTGTCGTACCCTCTTAATCCAATAATTTTTTTTTAATTCTCTCCCCTACTCTTCTCTACAAAAGTTTTGAGAGTTGTCTCTTCTATCTTTTTTAACGAAGCTACGAATCTCAATTTCTTATACATATTACCAATAATGCCTGCCCGAACGATCAAAGAAGGAGGAATGGAGGTCCTTCCAAACGATATCATCCTCCTCGTGTACCCGGAGCTAGACTCCTGGGAATCAGTTGCAGCGTTATCGAGCGTCAATCGCCGATTTCACTCTCTTTTCCTATACAACGAGGATCGTATCAAAAAGCGAGTCTTCGCTCGCCATTATGCCAGCACTCGTCCTCGAGGCCACCAGGACGCCTTCCGTCTGGCGAGATACATGGTCACGAACAAGCTCCACCCAACCAATGTTCGGATATCAGCTTCTGATCTCAGTTGGAAAGAGATCGAGCAACTACAGGAGAATCAAACAGTCATCCAATTCTTGGAGGATAGATTTCTCGAAGCAAGAAGGGAATCAAAGTCCAAAGCTCGCCACGAGGACCTTACCTTCAATGAAATTGTCAAGTTTTGTCAAGCTGCTGTAAGTTTGAGTTCCTAAACTTTGTGTAAATTACCAGGAATTATGTTCACTAACTGCCGTGTATTTTCTGTAACAGTCGAGATTCTGGCTATTTTGTGCAGTCTTTTCTGATAGCCCACGAAGCAGAGCGGATCAGAAATCCCTTGTTGAGTCTTGGTGCTTTAGAACTGCAGCTGAGCTTCAGTACATCCGTGAGCTCATCCTGTTCCTTTGGAGGCTGTTGAGAAATGCCATTCCAGAAAGCGAAGAAATCATCGTTCAGGACTGGGCTGCGAAAGTAGGAATCAGGTGTTTCTCCCATACTACGGGAGGCCCGGGAGACAGTCAGTAAAACCCAATATTTGAGATTACAAGAAAAAAATTTTGCGATTCGGATAGCCTAACGGAACCCCACGTTGTTCTTAGCTCAATGGATCGATTTCCTTCTCTCCCGTGGCTGTGGCGTTCTCTTTGACCTTGTGCGACAGGAGAGTGTTCTCAAACGAGTTTTGTATATCGCCAAATCGCCGTTTGGATATCGAACGGATGCCGCCGACTATGTCTTCCTATGCGGCTCTGCGGTGAATCAAGTAATGGCGGAGAGAGCAAATACGCTGCCTACCAGACCTTGGGGAATCCTTGACAAATGCTAAAAACTCAGGAAAGTTTTGCAGATTTGGGGGCAGAGTAACGGGATGATAATATTTGATGACGGGCACTAACCGAATCGCGTGGGGAAGGTCGTGCGACTCATACATATTTTATTTCCTTTTATCTTCTCTTCTTTTCTTTTTTTCTCTTTTTTCTTCATGATCTAGATATCTATTTTTGGGGTCCACAGAGGTGGTCCCTAAGAAGCAAGCAATTGCATCACAATGGAAAAGTGTTTTATGGTGACTATGATAATTCTACTATACTCGATTAATACACTAATCTCTCTACCGTTACCGCTTTTGAAAATATTGTTGTACTTGTAGTGTCTATCGCTACTCTGATAGGAAGAGCCGGCGGGTTTTTACTTTTTTCCCCTGCCTTTTTTCTCTGGCTCTTGTCCAAACTTGTAGCGTTATGTAATAGATGAATCTAGATGGAATCGGCGGATGGAAGGTGCAAGGAGGTGACTGCTTTGGAATTGAAAAAATGAAGTTGCTATTTTTGATCTAGAGCATATCCTTCTCCTGTATGCTTCCGGGATCAAGTCCGATGATTTGGGGTGTCATCACCGAGGTTGCAACAAAGTGCTGAGTTGTTCGCAAGTATGCAGTTGAAAAGCTTGAAGGTTTTGTTGGGTTGAAATCCACCATGAAGTCATAATACTTTTTTTTTTTTTTTTTTTTCATTGTTCGTCGGTCTGGACGGAAGCTCCGATTGCAAGGGAGAGTTTTTTGTGTTTTGTTTTCCATGCTGGGCTATGCGTCGGCTTCTTCGGGTCCGTACGGAAATAAAGCCGCAGCCAGATGGATCAAAAGGACATTTCGTTACACGATGTACGAGGGAACAATTTACAGTGTGATTGATTCAAGAGTAGGTCTAAGCAAAACAATTATCTTATATTGCATGTTCAAATGGTATGTGGGTTTTTAGCTACTTGCGAGGTATTTCTGTATGCTACTAAGTTAACAAGAACAATAAAGAAAGAAAAAGTCAAACATTTTCCACCCAGTAGTGACACAAATTTCAAAGCACCAATTGTATGAGAAGAGTTGTGCAAGCTGACCTGGTTGTTGCTATGACAAGGCCTCTTATTATAAATGATAAAATAAAAAATAAAAAATAAAAATATGAAGTATGAAATATAAGATGGCTTGGTACAATGGAAAAGAGAGAAACGCCTAGTAACTCCATACATCGTCAAGATATATATATATCCGGGAAATATCAATGACAAATGAAAATATTGATAGCGAAAGATGATGAGCGTTAATCAAAAAAATACAATTCAACCATGGGTGCCGTTATAGCGTTGGTTTATAAACCGCAAATGGCACCAACTCTACGGTACGTCGATTCGATGGAACGAATAGTTTTGGCAAGTTCAGGGTCTCGACAGTGTTCAGTGGCAGGTTCGGGCGATTCCTCAACATCAGTGGGCTCCGGAGATGCAGAAAAGAACTGGGATTCGAGAGTGCTGAAGAGAGATTCAAGACCAAGAGCGGGAAGGATGTCTTCGGCTTTGGGTTCAACCTCTGTCTCTTCCTTTTGTGAAAGCGGAGCATGGATATCAAAGTGGCTGTACAAGTAGTCTGGGACAGTTTCGAGTTCATCCTCGAAGACGTCGAAGATGTATTGTCCGTTGCTATCGTACGAGTTGGAGAAATTTGGGCTGGTTTCCTCTTTCTCATCCTTGAGAATAGGCTTGAAAGAACCGGGGCGGAAACCATCGGCAGGAGCGTACAGATCGTCCATGATGTCTTTGCCGGCTAGCTCATTAGCATCGACAATTATCTCTGGGATTTCGGCCGTATAAACAGCGGATTGTCCGACTCCCCAAGAGCCAGTAGCGGCATAGGCAAGAGGCCATTCTTCCACACCGGATTGCGATCTGCTTGGATTAACATCTTTGCGGGGGTTGTATGTGTTAAGAAATTGTTGGTGCGGCGGTATGTACGAGGGAACTTGGAACTCGTGCATGACCGGAGCAGCTTGTTGGATTTGAATGTGGGGGACGGAGGCTCGGTGAACGGTAACGTTTTCCGAGATGTTATTTTGTTGCTGTCCAGCGTTGGAGGTAAACGCTGCGATGTTGCTGGCAGAAAGAGGGTTCATTTGATCCAAAAAGGATGCAAACTGGGGGGATGCCAAAAGCATTCGGGTAAGCTCCTTGAGAGACTTGTTCTCAGCCTCGACAGCGTTGAGTTTGCGTCTGAGGTCAACGCTCTCATTGGCCTTGTTGTTAACTTCGGTTTCGAGTTGACTGATGTATTCTGTTCAAAGATAATTAGCTTTTGTTGACATCGTTATGATAAGTACCGAGATCTATTCTTACCCTTTCTTCGGCTTCGGAAAGCCCTCGCGGAAACTTTGTTTCGGAGTTGTCTCCTTTCTTTGCTTGTCAGCTTCTTCCCTTCTTCGCTGGCAAGAAGTCTCTCGTCCTCATCCATATCCTCTTCGTCCTTCTTTAAGCGGGCGATCTGGGGCATAGGAGATTCTTCGTCAAGAGATGGTTGGGAAGAAAGAGCTTTTCTCTTTACGTCTTCGAGGATCTGGCGGATGCGTTCCTCGGTCGCTGCGTCGGGTGCTGTCGAGCCCTTCTTCTTTCCTTGGCTCGACGATCCGGACGATGAAGCCATGGAAGCGTTTGATGCTGATCGTTCAGTCTTAATTCCAGCAAGGGCATCGATATCAACATCTTGGCTACTTCCAAAGTTGACGTCGCTAGGATCAACGAAGTCATTATCGAAGGAAGATTCTGGGAAAAATGATGGCATAGAGAACATGTCGGTGTTCTCCAAATCCATCCCAGTGAAGCCCATGCCACCAAGCTCTTGAGGAGTTAGCGACATTGAGGACTGGTTCGGTGTTCTACTCGGGGAAGAGTTCTCGGAGAAGTTCATCGAATAAGGTAACAAGCCAGTCTGTTGGCTATGTAATTCGTACTGATGCGAAGGACCGGAGAATGATTGATTCAAGGCGAGATGGGGTGCCTCTGGGAAGACCGTCGAACTTCCGTTTGATGAGGGACGGTTATTGTTTGAATCGGAGATACCACCACCACTGAGATCCAAGAAGGAATCGATATCGTAGTTTTCTCCAGGCATGTTTAGATTTGTATTTGAGTGACCTTGAGGTCGAGTAATGGTTAGATAGAGACTGCTATCGAAAAAATTATTAGATCCTCGAAGAGGACTCTTTGTCGGTTCTGATTTTGTGTTGTTGCCACAGTATTGCGTATGAGAGCTGAAAAGACGAGAATGTGGTTTCCACCAGAAATCGTCGGGATGGTGCTCTATAAGTTGTTTAGTGAGACGGATACAAAGATTTGGTGTCGGAGCGTTGTTAGAGAAAGGAGTAGTATGTGACTTTTTGTTTTTCAGATTGTAAGAGATACAAAGCAGAAAAGGAAGTGCCAATTCGACAGTATATGGGGCAGCAAATAGGACAAACCAAGAAGGGGGATGGGAATAAGGAAATATAGCGGGACCGAAAAGTCGTCGTAAGCTCTCACACACAAGTTGCAGGGTTGTCAGGCAGCCGCAGCAAATTGGACCAGAAAAGCGGAAAGTCTTAGGTAGGCTTGGTCGACTTAATAGGAATCGGGCTGGGTCTGCAGCCAAGTGCAAAATTGCAGGCAAAGAGTAACAAGCCTCTTCCTGAACGAAGTAACGTTATTAAGAGAAGGCCCCTGCCAAAGGAAGAATCGATCGCCTGCAATATGACGGTGGAAGGTATTTTAGGAATAAAGGTCTATCGTAGATAGCAACGGCGGACTCGACCGGATAATGATATTAAGTAGTAGTAGTGAGGATAATAGGGGTAACAATAGTTTCTAACGAATAATAATAATAATATGTTCTTTCTTTCTTCTGCTAGGAAATTTCCAAATAGCAGGCTTTTGTTTGTGGGAAAACGGAGAATTGTATCGGTGACTTCTGATTTGGATTAAATTGTGGGAATGGAGCAGACGAAGATGTGTTATGAGCACTGCCACAAAAGCTAACCTCGAGAATCTGGCAAATACCGCCAAAGGGAAAGTGTGTGACAGGAGATCGGGACACACCGCCGTTTGCGTAGGAAGGCAAGATTAGCGCCGATAGTATATAATGTGAGGTGACCCTCAAACAACATCTACGCTGTTCAAAAGGGTTGATTTGGATTTTGCTCAGTCGCACACTCTGTTGTGCCCTGTGTACCAGTTCACACCGACTCGATGCACCAGTTTGAGTGAAATGGCATGGGTATCGTATGGCCGTCAGTCCTGAAACGATGATAGTTTGGTGGAATAACATGGACTGTCATGGTATTGCATCAGGATTGGGAAGGGACGCGTAAGCTCTTTTCCTGGCTAGGGAAGGTCGGGGCGCCATGAGAGTCGGGGGCACAGCAATGTCCGACGGGCCTTCGCTGCCCCCACTTGCCCGTTTTGATCGGATTCAACAAGCTCCGGCAACCCAATAAGAATGGAGACTGTGGCGTTCTACCATTTGCCTACTCGAAGCCACAGACAACAATTAGTGTTCGTATTTTTAGAACTATCCGCGAAGTTTTACATCCGAGTCGGATATTAAACTTCATCGCCGCAATCCAACCTGTCGGTAGATTTGGCCACCACTCTTTCCCATTCCAGAAGATCTTGGCGGTAAGCGCCAAGTTTTAGGTTGCAGACAGATGACGAGTTCGAGTGACGAGGCCAAAAGGGCGTCGCCATGACAGTTTCGCGAAAGATCTTTGTATGCGATTTCAGTGCCAGCCCTGTGAGAAAAGCGCCTACGAAGCTGCCCGTTTCTC
Organism: Dactylellina cionopaga; assembly: GCA_036971295.1. Taxonomy (NCBI): domain Eukaryota; kingdom Fungi; phylum Ascomycota; class Orbiliomycetes; order Orbiliales; family Orbiliaceae; genus Dactylellina; species Dactylellina cionopaga. Next base: position 1,119,224 of record JAJTTY010000002.1, on the reverse strand, counting down.
TTGTTCAACTCTTAGCGAGCGATTGATCAGATGCTTATTTCTGCATCCCACATTAAGCTTATTGTTGCTCGTCCTATCGAAGCCGAGTATTTTCCACGATCAGGACCGGCACTTGTACACGCAATTCTGAGGGATTTTGTGTGTGGGCTTACATAAAAAGTCCGTACAAAAGATGCAGAACGTGACGAATCTCATAGTATCGTTGCATTAAAGGCCGATGCAAGTGGGCTTTCGACGCGTTAACATCGGAGATGTCCTATCTTAATTTGAGATATCAGCCTTATTCACCCCCCGCTTAAATTTAATTAACCCAGCCGTCCATCCAGTGCGAAAATCTCGAAGTAAGTGCTAATGGGGATTTATATGTATCTGTTAGCTGTGACTGGAGAGAGCTCTAGGTAGGTAGAGGACAAAAAGAGGATATGTGACGTATATAGCGTCGTACGCTCCGCAAACAAATTTGGGCATGAAGGTGATGATAATATTTTATTTCTAGAAGCATCTTGTTGAATTCCTGGTTTCCCCATCTCACCGCAACATTGATTTGCGTTGATGTGTTGATGTGTTGTTGATCATGATTCTATCCACGTGATGCCAAGCCCACGTGATGAACAGCGGAATCAAATCATTGGGAACATGTATTGATCAAGCTTGCAAACCAACCAGACCGCAAGCCTCATAAGACTCCCATTCCAAATCACGGTCCCACAGTACATACCGACGATGCCTCCAAAACGGACATCTAAGGCCAATGAAGAAGGTTCTGCCAATCGTCGACCTCAGGAACGAGCCGAAAATCTAGGCGATGACAACAATAGCAACGAACAGGAAGAACGCAAAGCCACAATTCCTCCCGAACTTCTCGCCAAGCTGCTCAAGAACTTTATGGAAGATGAGGGAACAAAGATATCAGGCGCTGCGACCAAAACCGTTGGAGAGTACATGCATCTTTTCTTGACTGAGGCTGTCTATCGTGCGGTGAGCAACAGAAGAGACGGAGATCCGTGGGCCAAGACAAACGCAGGGCTTATGCTAGAGGTATGCCCTTTATTCCGATGACTTCGTTACGCAAAGGCGTCGAGGAATCTGCAAATGCACGACGAAAACTGTATATTGGATATGGATGTCGGCTGAAAACTGACAAATCTTGGTGTTATCCAGGTCGATGATCTTGAGAAGATAACGCCCCAACTATTATTAGACTTTTAATATTGATTGAACAATGGTTATTGTTGAAGACGCCACGAAAGCTTTCGAGAAAGCTTTCGAGGCTAGAATACTATGCCCAGCTTGATATTAGAAATATCGGATACCTGGGCGCTCCCAGCCCTATCTCGAGAGATTTTGATTCGCGAGAAAAACCGGGTTGGTTCAAGCGACCTATGGATTCAAAGCCACACGCGCGGTAGCCCATGCAATCAAGGATCTTGGAATCTCACGAATTCCAGTTGAGAACTTTTTTTTTTTCTAGAAATCTAGCCTTCCTCGTGCCTTCTAATACTTTGGCGAGAGCATAGTATTGCAATGAATCTACCTTCCAATTCGAAACCTGTACAATTTGATCCCGGTCCTTAGTTATCACACATGATGCGGGAACTCCTACCCCTCCAACCTCACCACGCCTAACCGAGACCCTGAACGACAGGGTCATCGGGGTTACAGATATAGCTACAATCTCCAAAAGCCTATCAATCAAGGCATGATGCATGAACTCCGGGGCAACAAACATTGTTTCTTCTACCGCTGATGTCCAATATCAACCAACGAATATTGAGGAGACGCATGTTCGCATCCCCAAATAAGAGATATCAAAAGCTCCTCTTGCTGGCAACTTGGGTAGTACCATTTTGCTTGAGCTTCTTGATGCTACTTTTGTGCGTGGCGACAAGTCAATTTATTGTATCGCCGCTTGTCGATATGACGCATCGGATTTCCAAGCATAGAAGCAACGGCTCACACGGCACCGGTGAAATTTATAGTTGGAGATGAAACTGCTATATCGAGGCTGGCGATTCCATTACTCGGATCCGACCACTCTGTTTCAACGGCAAGATCTTAAGAAAACAAAAGGCTTCCTCGAATCATAAGTCGAAACGAATTGACAATCTTGGCCAGAACTACGGTTTTTCTGGTGCTCTCTAGACCGGTTCGGGCGATATACACCGCCAAATATATGACGAGCAGGCGCAGGACTTGCTAGAAGGGGCAAGCTGGTGGCCCAGGTGTTTCGCTTCCAGACATCAAACACTGCCTCGATCAAGCACTGGCCCAAAAAACCCCCCAGAAAAGGCCTGCCGAAGCGAATTGCGTCGCAGAAACGTTTTGGTGTCTCAAAACATCCACATCCAAAACAACACAAAAAATTTTTGTCGCCGTGCAATGTGGTTCACTCCGCGCTTCAGAGTAGCCACACCAAGCCAGGCACCGATTTCTACTTGCGACAGTAGTCGACTCGCGATAATTCAGGAACCAGGAACCAGTTAGTATATAATATCTGCCCATAGGTACTTCTCATGAATTCCTCTTTCTTCCCTCAGCAGCAGCAACCGCAGCCAACAGTAATATTCTCTTTCTTTTCCATTTACTTTCTTTTCCATTCTACAGCGCTAGTCGCCCACTTATACTTTCATTTCTCAATTGATCTTATACCTTTAGGATCTTTTCCATTTTCTCTTTATTTGCCTATTTCAAACCGCTAGACGGGAAAGTGAATCTTTGAAAAATATACACAGGATTGATTCCGTGGAAAAGAGACTCGTAATCGATATCGACTTTTGCTACCTACATTCGTTTCCTACCTCAAATACTTTATCAACATCCAAGTCAAAATGTTCTTCTCCAAGACCCTCGTTGCTTTTGCCACCCTTGCCGCTTTCGTTTCGGCCCAATCCATGACATCAAGTGCTGCCGCTCCATCGGATTCCGTTAGAGTCCATGTCGTCCAGGCAATGACCAAGGATGGAAAACCAGTCTTCGACCCAGCAGAGATCCAGGCCGAAGTTGGTGATCTCATTCAATTCCAATTCCACCCGATGAACCACTCCGTCGTCCGAGCTGCATTTGCCGATCCATGCGTACCAATTGAGGAGTCCGCCGCCGGAAACGGTACCGCCGGTTTCTTCTCTGGCTTCATGCCAGTTTCTGAGTCGGCTACAGAGGTAAATTTTATGCTCCCCTTTAGCTTTAATAACTCCAGCGGATTCTAATATCGTCTCTAGATGCCAACTTTCTCGATCCGTGTCGAGAACGACAAGCCAATCTGGTTCTACTGCTCCCAGGGTAAACATTGCCAAGCTGGTATGGTTGGTGCTATCAACCCAACTGCTGAAAAGACGCTCGATGACTTCAAGTCTCGTGCTGCTCAAGCTGCTGCCAACTTGTCTCCTGGACAAGACAACAGCGGAAACGGTGGTACCACCAGTGTCGTTCCCCCAAGCCCAACCACCATGCAAACATCTGCCACTACTGGTACCGGTGCCGCTTCCACCACCGCGCTTCTTCCACCAAACGCCGCGCCCAAGCTTGGTGCAAGCATGCCATTGGTCATTGCTGCCATTGCTGCTTTCTTCTTCCTGTAAATCCAATAAGATCGAATGTAGCTGTAAATTTGCATCAGCATGTTTCCTTTACCAGTTTTTTGCATCACGGCGTTCTATGGGGGGCTTTTTCTCTTTCTTTCTTTCGCGAAAGCGGCTGATACCATTCTGTTAGCTGGATCGTATTTGGTACCATTTTGACTTATGTATTTGATCTTGATCGGACGGATACGATTTCTATCTTTTTTTTATTGTCATATCTTTTTTCTATCTTTCTCAACCACTTTTCCAATCTTTTTTCTCAATTTCATATTCACTTTCTTCTTCGTCTGGATGGTCGCTCATAAGGAAGCTTGACTGGAGACTCTTTTTCACTTCTTTCATTCTTCTTTTATATTTCCTTTATGAGCTATCACCTACAGGCGAGTCTTGATGGGTACCTCGATGGAAACAGAAACCTAATAGTCCGTCGTATCGCCTTGCGCTGATCCGGACGACCACATGATCATATATACATATATAACAAAATAATGAATATTACTGCTGCTCAATTGTAACGTTCCATTAAATCGCCAAAGAAAGTGATAGTGATATAAATATAGTATGCGCATTAAACTGTTGCAATTTTGGTGTTGTTGAGCGGTGCTTGAAAACGCGCGACTTGGGTCTGTAAACTGGGCGCATTTCATCCTGACATCATCCTCACCATCCTGCTCTCTCTGCAGCGTGACAGCTTAGCCACAGCTACATCACACCGGCGCACACGATTGTAACGGCTTTAATATTAAGCGTGCCACCTTTCCGCTGTCTCCTATTAAAAAATCAAAAATCAAAAATCATAGGTTGCACCACCGCGATGAGCTCTAATAGGCCAGCGTCGGCCATTGTCGCTGAGGATGATGGCTACAATTCCTCCGAAGACGACGATTTCAACCCGGATGAGCGACCAGGACATAACGATGACGATATAACCTCGTCGTCAGAATCCGAAGACGAATCCAAAGACACAAAGCCCGTTCGGAAACCTTCAAAGCGCAAAATAAAAGACCTGCCGTCCTCCCACGACCACCTCGAGGACGATAATTCTGGGGACGAGGCAATAATACGAGGCGCAAAGGCGAAACGGAAGAAAATTAAAGACGAAGATTATGACGACGAAGGCGGGGAAGGCGGATTGATAAAAACACGGGCGCAGAGGGCAAGAGAGTAAGTATTATCTCTCCTGCCGTGCATCTTTTCCGAAGGAAACTAATAGAGAAACCTTTTTCGCAGAATAAAAGAAAAGGTTCCTCTCAGCTCTACTGCTACGGCGACAGTCGATGTCGACGCTCTGTGGAAATCTCTTAATTCTTCATCCTCCCCTGCTAAGCAGGTCAAAACCGATGGCCTACCACCTGGTTCCCGATCCACAATCCAAACCGTCACCACTTCCTGGATAGAGCCCGTAACAACGTCTTCCGCTAGCCAAAAATCTGATGGTACGCCATTGCTGGTCGCCCAGCTATCCACCCGAGTGACAAGTATAGTAACATCGTCCACAGAGCATGGAGTCCAGGTGTCTACCGCGGATGCGGCCACCGCTGTTCCCCTCCCTGGACCGCTCGGCAGCTTGATACCGGTTGGAGGGGTCGAGTCCAGGACCGAGACAACGGCTATAATACCTGCTGAGAAGGACGGAATGATAACTATAAAGCGAACGTATGAGTTCGCTGGAGATACGGTAACGTGCGTACTTGTCTTATTTATTTCCGCTATATAACGAAAAGGTGAAGTTTTGATTAACAATTATTCGTTAATGTTGTCGACAGTGAGGAAAAGCAAGTCCCCGCCAACTCTTTCGAAGCTCGGGCATATCTATCGTCGTTACAAACCGCAACCGAAAAACCCGCTCCTATTACCAATCCAGGGAAGCCATTACGTCGCCCTGTGAGGAAAGCTTCGAGGTTTGACCCCGGCATAGCAGGAGGGTCTGCGAAGAAGGCGACCAAATTAAACTCGCTTGAGAAGTCAAGGCTTGATTGGGCAGGATTTGTGGACAAGGAGGGCATTGGCGAAGAGCTTGACAGACAAAGGCGAGCGGGTGGAGATAGTTATCTCGAGAGGCAAGACTTTTTAGGGAGAGTTGACCACAGGACGAGCGAGAAGAAATGATTTCAGTTAATAAAAAGCGCTTGGTTCGAGAGTACCGGCGCTCTGTATGATACGATTCACGACTTTTCTCTTTGAAATGATACCCAAGGTGTAATATATGCTGAACCTAATTTTGTCTAGAATCTTTTGCAATTGAAAATGACCCGGAGCAACGAAATCGCTGAACAGGTGACGTGCAGCTATACGATAAAATAAGAATATTTGGGTGCTAGGCTGCATAAAGTAGATCTGCACTATACTATGCAACAGGGGCCCTTATACCTCAGACCACTCCGTCCAGCCCTCTTCCCTCCAATCCCCACTTTTCCCGCCAACCTTCTCGACCACTCTTGTTCCCTCGATAACCATTCCTTTGTCCACTGCTTTACACATATCGTACACTGTTAATGCACAACCCATAGCTGCTGTCAGAGCCTCCATCTCCACCCCAGTCTTCCCGTCACAGGTAACAATGGCCAGAATCTCAACTGCTCCATTAGCACCGACATCCAAAACTCTGAGATTAACCTGCACCTTCGATATACTGATAGGGTGGCATAATGGAATTATTTCTGACGTCCTCTTCGCCGCCATGATGCCAGCTATGCGAGATACGGAGAGAACATCGCCCTTCTTGTTACCGTTACTTCGTATTAACTCAGTTGCTCTTGGATTGGAAAATTTAACGGTTGATAGCGCTTTGGCTGTTCGTATCGTGATTAGTTTCTCGTGAATTGGAACCATATAGGCGGACCCGGAGGGTAAAACATGTGTCAACTTTGGTGATAAGGTCGTTTCTTTAGGTTTAGTGGTGGAACCGAGTCGGTCAGGTTTCGCAGATGTGCTATATGCCCTGAGTCCTGGGAATGTATGTTCTGCTGACAGGAGATGTATTGGTATCGCAGACGGGGTCGTCGAACGTAGATGACGCCGATAATTGTTCCCTGCAACCCAATCAATTTGTACCCCTCGCTTTAAAAGAATCCGGGTATCGAGAAGCAGATAGTTGGGACAGTTTCCAGGATTCGCTACCCACCAATTAATATCATCGGCCTATTAGGCATACTCTCCAATTCACCAAGTCCCGCGTGCATCTCTTTCTTTCCTTTAACTGCCACCCCGATAACATCCAGTAGTTTCTTTTCTCCTTGGGGTTGCATCCCGCCTTCTTCCCTCATCAGGTCTCTCAGACTGACTTCTGCATTGTCAAACAAACAAACTTTTATGTTTCCGTCACTTGTAATCCTTAATCTATTACACGTCCCGCAGAAGTTATGCGTCATAGAAGTGATAAACCCGAGCTTCCCTGCATATCCTGGGATGTGATACGTTTTACTCGTATCGTTCTTGTGGTCTTGCACTTTCTGTAGACTCGGATGAGATTGGCGGATCGTATCGAGCATTTCCTGGTACGTGATCATTTTGCCTGACGACCATTTATTGCCTGTGAACGGCATATATTCTATAAATCTAACTTCGATAGGCTGGTCTTTGGTCATCTCGATGAAAGAGGGTATTTCGTCGGCATTGACTTTGTTCATGACCACGCAGTTGACTTTGAGGGGTTGTATACCAAGGGAGAGAGCCGTATCGATTGATTTGAGGACGTTACTCAGACCTAGATGTAATCTGTTAAATATTCTGTTTTATCCATTTCGTGCTTTCAAGCACTAGCTCAATACGACGTACCTTTCCTCCTCGTCATAAACTGAAACTTTAACTCATCCAATGTATCAAGACTCAAATTTAAAGCTGTTAATCCGCCCTGTACCATCTGTGGCAACTTTCTAGCTAACGATATGCCATTGCTCGTCATAGCCAGCTCTTTCAAGCCTATACTTTTCAGTTTTCCCAATTCGGTAATAAGGTCGACGATATCCTTGCGAACAGTGGGTTCTCCGCCGGTAAGTCTGATCTTAGTAACTCCCTGGGAGACAAATAGCTTCGCAAGGTGGAGGATTTCTTCGGTAGTGAGCAGGTGTGACGGCGGCGAGAGATCAATGCCTTCCTCGGGCATGCAGTAAAGGCCTACAAAATCAATCAGCGTCAGATACTTGTTCATTAATATACAATATTTGCAACACAATACGAGAGAACATACATCGTAAATTACATCTCTCTGTGATAGATATCCGCAAGTAGTTGTGCTGGCGGTTGAAACCATCAGTTAAAAATTCGCTGAAGGGTTTCGCATTCTTGATTGCGGCCATGCGATCCGAAGACTCGCTGATAGCAATGTTCGGACGGGTGGGAGGCACAAAAGATTCATCTTGAAAAGCTTTGTCGCCGTGGTCAGCGTATAGAGAGGCGTTGGTATTTGTGACGAGTGCTCTGCGAAAGGTTCTGCAGTAGGTTGAAGATACAACTGATGTCGCTATGTCGCTTGCCGCAATTCTACTTCGTCGACCGACAGACCGGGTAGCGGTAGTAAAGATGCTCATATTCGTTCAGTGGATACACCAGCTCGGTAGCGGCAATTTCGTCTCGAATGATCATACATTGAGGAGATGTATTAAATCTCGGGAGAGAGAATCGGATCTTTAAAGAAGGAATTTACAAGCATCCCAAGGGATCTGGGAACAAGAGAATTTATGACTGCAGACAGTCGCAGCTTATTAGCTTACCTCATACAATTCACTTGTTCTGATAGGTTCGAGCTACCCGATGCTACCCTTCTGGGCGACATGGATGTGCCATCTGAGATCATCACGCTTGCTTGCAGGCACTTGCACAAGGTTTGTGTCTGATTCCTTGTCGGCTTCACCCGCTCGCTAGAATTTCGAAGCCGGAAGGAGGCTTCCGGGGAAGGCAGTTAACCCAGGAGATATCATAGGATCCATACATCGTGGTGTAGAGTACATAGTATTTGTAACAAGAAGTGGCGGATTAGATAAAGTACAGGTACCCTTCAGAAGCAAAAATGGCCGCTCAGGCGGTCTCCATTTCGATATCTTCCTTTGCGTTGTTCTGCTGGTCCCGCTGGCCGGTGACAGCGTATGTGAGAACTCCTCCCTTGGTCAATTCTCTTAGGGCCATAGTTGCATACTGGCTGGTCCCCAGCCTTAGTTTTACGATGACAGCAATTCTCGAGCCAGTAGGATTTTCCACTGCCTCTTGAACCAGCCCCTCATCCTTTGATAAAGGGTTTCCTTTCCCTTGTTCTCGTTGACGTTGCACATACATGAGATCAGTCTCGACCAATTGGTCAAGAAAGCCGTCGTAGTGCTTGATCTCCCATTCAACCTTCTCGGGCTTATAGAGAAGACGGCGGTAGTGTCCCGACATGCTGGCCTCCTTTTGGTTTCGAACCATATTGAAAGGATCCAATCCATCCCTTCCCATGACCTCGGCATACAAATCCCGAAGGTCATTTTGTGGATAAATAACATCCCAACCAGGTGAAGGGATGACAATGTCATATATCGTATATTGTCCCGACGTGATATCTTCCTCTGTTACAGGCCTCGCACGAACGAATCGTTCTTCGTCAGCCTCGATCCCTATATCTTCTTCATCAGGATCAACAATTGGTTTCGACGCAGAGGCTTCCTCGGCTGACATGACCACTAAGTCTCCAGCTCTAATGGTAGTCCCGTATCGTTTTAACCTTTCGCTAGCAACGGTATTCCAAATATAGCTCTGGTAGGCATGAACAAACATCAAGCGTAGGTTCCTTGGGATCTTCTGTAAAGCTGCAAGGCAGTTTCCCGCTTCGGAGGGCCTACTGAACCATTTCAAGATTGCATTCTCGGATACAAATTTCGAGGGCATGAGTTTTGCAGCTGCAACTGCCTTGTCCGAAGAAGTTGGGTCTTCAAACCACAGCTTGCACGCCTCGGCTCTTTCTTTTTCCTCTCGAGGGGCAGTTTCGAGAGTTTCGTCATCGTAGGCCATAATCTGGTAGACGGCTTTCTTCCAGTCTCCCAAAAGCATGCATTTACCAATTTCGTGGGTGCTTATAGCGAATGTCCCGAAACGTTGCATCCCGTAGTAATTGATAAACCCCTTTTCTCGAAGGACCGAGACCCTATCTTCGACGGTTTTGTTGATATCGGAGCCATCTGGGAACACACAGTCTCTCAAAGTAATCTTGAACTCGTTGGCTTTCAGGTCCCCGAGGTCTAGACCATATGATTTATATTCGAAATCACCAAGCTTGAGCCCCTTCAATTTACGATTGAGAGCTTCCAGTCTTTCGGCCTTTAGCTTATGCGCCGAAATCTTTTGGACCGTAACCGCTCTCCGATCTTTTGTACCTGCGAACGAGAATGTCTTGGGAGCTACTTTCAAGAATTTGCTGAGGAGATTGAGGCATTCCATAGTATCTTTATTCTCCTTGTATAGATTGAAGTGCAAAAACTCGCCGCCGAGGGCATCCCATGATTCAATCGGTCGGCGACCCCCCTGCTTACTACCATCCTGTTGGGGCTTAACACCACTTATCTTGGTAGCCCAAAGCTCAATTTGATACTCATTGGTCGTTGTCGACTGTATCTTGCCAGAGAATATCCGACGGACTGCACGATGGAGCTGTGACCGCGCGTCTTTGTCGTCAATTGGCTTTGGGGATATAAATTTCGTCTCCGGAGTTACAATCTTATAGTTTGGCTTGATCTCCCGTTCTATCGTCACGATATCGTTGTAGAGTTTTAGAAGGCTGCATACGATGTCCAAGCCGAGCCAAGAGATTAGAAGGGCTCTGTCCGCGTCCTCTAGCTATAGAAACCAATTAGTACTGGATGTGTCCCTCGCGTCGCGAGTTGGAGACCAGAGATCAGGTAATGGTATGTACCTCGAAGGGCTTTGGCTCCTCAGCCGCTGCTGGTATCTCGGCCGTGTTTGTATCCCCATTGTCGGCTAGGCCTTTGTCCTCTTGTCGCTCTTGCTCAGATGCTATCCTCGAAGCACTCGCAGATCCGTTTCCATTGATATCTGTAGGGTCGGTTATCAACATGTTTGATTGGATCCTTCCCTCTGCCGCAGGTGCAGAACCTCGCTTCTTCTTCTTCTCGATGTGTAATGACTGGAGTCTGAGGACAGCGCCATCCTTGCCAACCTCATTGACCAGGAAGTCGGTATACCTACAGGTTGGAGATGATAGTGGCGTTAACGTATGCTCAAAGCCCTACCCCTCGCTTCATGTGGAATTTAGAAGCTTGGTATATTTTTTTCTTTACCTTTGTTTCAGGAGCCCTTGAAAGCCAACAGCATCTGCGTCGAGATATTGTGTGATACCAACACTTTCCTCGCTGCGAACAAATTTTTCGACCCGGCCGTTCAGGTCTGCACTGGGAGGAGGCGGCTCTCTGGGGCCCGAGGGCTTGAGCCGTTTCGCGGGAGGTGCAGGTTCCGCGTCCTCTAGTTGGTGATGGGAGGATGACATTACAGTACGGTACGAACAGAAGACTCGTTAGATGGTCGCTGCGGTGGTTGTGAGATGATGCGGTTGCGTGAGGTTCGTCGGAACTAATGCGGCTCGGAACCAGGCAGGCTCGCAACCCGCAGAACTTTCTTCTGGAATGAACCCAAAGCAATCGCGAATGGGAACGAATCCCTGGCTGAATCTCCTGCCCGTTTCAATAGTCGGAGTGAACTAAGACGTTCAAGATGGCATCAGCTGCATGCACAAGACTTCCAATGGGCCATACGAGGTTCTCTTCCTTCGCTTGTTCGGTCCTCTGATTGGCTGAACAACCAACAAAACTTCAACAGACGGTCCAACTCGAGATCCGAAACGGGCCTTTATTTTGCAATTCCAAGATGGTGATTGGTGTTGAAACGTCTCCCCACAACTTTTTGTTATCAATTCCACTCCTCTGGAGCACTTTCGCTAACTGATACGCTTGGAATATACGATCACTTAAAGGTTAGCTCCACAGAGCCTTTGTCGATGATGTCAATACAATTTCTTTGAACGGGAAACAGTAATCGTGGTCTCACTATTAATATTGGCTCGGTCTGTATTCGTACCGACGCAACAATCCAACCGTCCACTTAGGCGAAATAGAAGGGATCATGGGGATATTACTTGATTTATCTTACGTGGACCCTTCAGGAAAGAAAGCACACAATATATGATTATCATATATTGATTATTCGAGTTAAACCAGATGCCGAAGGTACTTGTACTTGGCTAGTCCCATGCGAATGTACCTCGCAGCTGTCAGTGCCACCGATCCACTCTGCTAAGTGCAAAGAAAGAGAAAGATACTCATCCGAGGCAAGTACCGTGCTGGTGGCAAGGCTAAAAGGTATCTCATAACAGGTAAGAAAGAAAATGCCATAGCAATTTTGCCTTTCAGACCTCTGCGACTAAGCATGTACTCCTTCTGGACGCATACTCAAGCAACAGGGGCAAGCGAATGCATTTCACCAACATGACAAAAACAGTTTCTCCTTCGGCCTGGAGCAGACGGGGCTTTACAGGAGCTATCCGGACAGCGTACGCCAACTGAAGTGTGTGGAGACGCCATGGTTGAACTCGACCATGTTGGTGGCTGTGAAAAAGAAACGGATTTCGCTTCTTAGCGAGGGCCTGCTTTTACTCTCCGTCTGTTCGCCCGGTTCAAAGGGTTCTCTCCTTCTTTCACACCTGCTTAGATTAGACTATACTTTTAACTATCCTTATGATGTTATCCTCCGCGTGTATTTCATTAACCTTGTCGTTCAATTGAAGTCCAAACTACTTAATTTCAATAAAGTATATAAAAACCACATTCAACGCATTGTCAAAGCACCAGATCCTCATCTTAAGATAATCAAATCACTCTATTGAAGCGTTTAGCTGCACGCTGCAAGATACTGCACATAATACCCGCAACTGTCAGAATATCTATATTACCACTGTCTATTTACATTATCAGGCAGCCATTATTAAAATCTTGGACCACGAAGTAAGATCCGTCTGATTGGTAGACGTTTGATTATTCTTCATCCTTCAGTGTGGATAAGCATGAGTCTAAATTACTAACCCGAGGCATCAAACAGGCGCATATATTATATTATACCTACCGTTTTTTATCTTCACCGGAGTTGAAACCCAAATCTCATCTAATTACATCCCTTTGGCCTTCACGACCGACATCTACAATGACCGTGCTGGACAACATCCCGAGTCCTAAGGCTCTCTATCGAAAGAGCTGGACCACCAAGAGTATCCCGAAAGAGGAAACAAAGGTCAAGGCATACAACGATTGGCCGAACGACCCTGGCGTAAGTGCCATTGATAAATCAAGATAACCGTCTCAGTTTAAGGATACTAATACGATATATGCCAATATATAGTTTGACTGGCAAGAAGAGACTCGAGCGCCTGTTGAACTCCAAGTGTCCGGAACTATTCCAGACTATGTTCGGTATGTACCCCGAGTTCAGCCATAAGAATCAAATTTCAATCTAACCATATACATAGCGGTGTTTTGTACCGTACTGGTCCTGGAGGCGACAGAGTCGAAACCGAAAAGGGAACAACCTTCAAGGTTGACCACTGGTTCGATGGTTTCACACTGAACCATCGTTTCGAGATTGCAGCCGATAACAAAGTCATATATCGTTCTCGCCTAGCCTGCGATGAGCTACTAGAGTACACAAAAAAGAATGGGATTAGGGACGGTTATACCTTTGGCCAGAAACGTGATCCCTGCGAAAGCTTCTTCAGAAAGATTATGAGTAGCTTCCAGGGAACTCCTCTTTCCGCGATGCAAGCTATTAGTGGAACTGAGCATCCCAGCTGCCAAAACATCGGAGTGACACTCTCTCCAAACATGCCTGGCTCCCAAAGACTTCCTGGTGTCTCGTTGAATAGCAGCGCAAACGGCCACGGCGGCGTCGCCACACTAACAGCAAAGACCGATGCGACACAACTCCAATCCCTTGATCCGGAGACACTGGAGCCGATCGGTATCGCGAGCCAAAAAATTCTTCATCCAGATCTTGATGGTCCAACGTCCGCTTCTCATGCTCGTACATGCCCCGAGACCGGTGATTTCTTCAACTACAATCTTCGAATCAACGGTCCGGCGGTGTATCAAATCTTTAAGATCACTCCGGATGGCACATGTACTATTCTTGCCAAATTCGGCGGCGCGAACCCTTCATACATACATTCGTTTTTCTTATCCAAAAAATACGTCATCCTCTGTGTCTTCTCCTCAAAATTCTCATGGGGCGGCGCAAAGATCCTTTACACTCGCAATATCGCGGACGCCATCGCCCCGTTCGACCCTACGAACAAAGCGAAATTCTTTGTCGTTGACCGCACTGGTGAAAAGGGCCTTGTCGCGACCTTTGAAACCGATGCTTTCTTCGCCTTCCATTCGATAAACGCCTACGAAGAGGGTAACGACATCGTCTTGGATGTACCTACCTATGAGAACCTGGACATTATCCATCTCCTCTATTATTCTTTCCTGAGATCCACATCACCTGACGCTCCTGTCAAAATTGCCAAGTTCAAGACTCAATACACACGCTATAGACTTCCGGAGATTCCAACGACTCTGGATCCAACCATCCGAACTGCAAAGATGGACTTCCAAGAAGTTTTGGGTATGGAGTTGCCCGTCATAAATCCAAACTACATCACTAGCAAGCACAGATACGTTTACGCTATCGCTATTCGCGGGAAGGCTTCTTGGGTCGACGGGGTCGTAAAATATGATGCCGAAACCCGTACCAGTATATTTTGGGAAAAACACGGACATTCCCCCAGCGAGCCAATCTTTGTGGTTGATCCGAATGGCAAAGATGAAGATGACGGTGTCCTGCTCACTGTTGTCCTTGATGGATATGCCGAGAAGAGCTACCTGCTCGTCTTGAATGCGAAGGATTTGACTGAGGTTGCGAGAGCGGAAATGTCGAACGTGGTACCGTTTGGATTCCACGGCACGTACGTTGGAAATGATAAGAAGAATATCCTGTCAACGTAGGGTGAACAATACAATTAAAGAGTTCGGCAATATCTGGGTTTGTTAAATATTCATTGGGAACATTTTGTCTGCATGTTGATAGCGTTCGTTATACACTGTATTTTTGTTGCACAGTCTGCAATCTATTTTTGAAGTTCTGGACCTGGTCGATCAGATGCGCCTTGCTGGAATTGCTTGCTTCTTCTTGTACTTTTATAGCTTCTAATATTCAAATATATGTATATCACGATTCCGAGAACTTGGATAACTTGGAATAATTTGTATTGCCATCGCATTTGGGACGCGCCCTTACCCAAGCCCTGATGATAAATAAATAAAACTTGAGCCATCGTGCAACTGTCTTCCATCTGATATAGATGACCTTATGTACGTTAATTGCTCTATAGCAAGGACTCATATTTAGTTGACAACCAGTGCTGATTGTAATATATCTCATGTTAAATGTGTTGCGCGATGTTTCTAGCCCAAATTTCCTATTTGGGGGTTCGTAGTGCCTTCATGAACCTCCGACGTCTGAACCATTTCTTAGGCTTCAACCTTCACAACCAAGGCTTCTCCAAACCATACATATTCCACGAGACTACCGATACGTATCGCCGGCAAGATGGGTGGTCACGGTTAGTCCCTTAGTTACCCAATCTGGCCGTCCGCAATGGCCTGGCCTCGATCCCCGTTCTCTCTCCACGGAAACATTCAATCGCTAACGTCTACATACATCATAGTTGATTACGATCCCGCGTACATGAAATGGCATGGTATGCCGCCTCAGCCCCTCCTCTTACTCCGATACAGGCCTTCAATATGCCCATCCGCCTCTATTGCCTCTATCCGATGACGATACCGACAGTCACCGCTAGGCGCCCTCATTCACTTATCAATTGAATCCGAATCGCTAATATATAGGTGTTCGATACTCTTTCTTTTAGAAATGCACCGGAACCGCCCGAAGTTCTTCCGTTTTACTCCTCATGCATTTAAAGTTACCTTCTGGTTCGTCGTTGCTGTTCCAGCTGGTTTAGTCGGGCTGGCTTATTGGAGCGAGGTATGCATCTCGACTGTCCTTGAGAACTAGTTCTCGAAAACATGACTAATATTGGGTATCCGTGGTGTTAGGGGAAATATGACCTACGAGGGAAGAGACGAGGTGATGTTATCAAGGAATTCTGAGGAACTCGGAGAATAAAGCGTCGATATACTGGAGCATTCCAAATGTTCTATTTGTTTCTCATTGTATTATATTGATCTGAGAAGGGCCAAATATCCTACAAATCGATTCGGTCTTAAATTATTTACCGTGAAAAAAATGAATATAATGTGAAAGGTGGAAAGATAGTAATTGCGCTTAACGATTCCCGCAAACACCAGTATCCCGATGCTTATTTTCTATAAATACAAATATAGTACACAGTCCTACATGCAGGCCCCTAGGAGTAACACCCCAATTCAAACATTCTCGTCAAACCAACCCAAAAGACAATGGAAGTGCGGAGGCGAAGGGTGTAGCGACCAATTGAATCCTGCGTCCATATATATCCCTATCATAACCAACCGAAATTGACTCTTTCTATCCCATAATTTGCATCGGATCTTCAGGTGGCCACCTTGTCTGCGCGAAGTTTAGACATCGCTTAATGCTTTGCAGGTATTTTCTTGTTGCTTCGTCGCTCATGATATGTGCCGATTTTCCTTTCTCGTGCAGCTTTTCTCGAGCGGAACGCTCGTGGATACCAACCATGGTAACACCAATTGGCCACGCCCTGTGAAAGACCGAAGAGTTTATGTTAGATAATACCTCAATAACATATCTTGCATTGTGAAGATACCAGAGCTCTTCGAAAAGAATAAGATGGGAATGATGACTCACGCATTTCCAATACTCAATCTCAAATACACATCGTTAGCCCGAACGTATCTCCTGGCCTGTGCCTCAACTACCAGCTCTACAATCTTTGCGAATATCTCCTCGTCTAAATCACCCTTTTTCAGATGTCTAAACAAAGGTTGTAAGCTCTCGATCGCCTGAGTCATCGCTGTTGTCGCCTGCTGTCCCTGATAGGATTCCTTCAGTTCCTCATCACGATTCGCTAACGCGATCTTCCACTCCGATATAACCAACTGAAACCATCCTAAAAGTTGTCGACGGACGTATAGTGGATCCTTCGTCACATTCTTCGGGTCCACCAGGAGCTCACCACCCGAGAGTGGTGGTGGAGAGGGTGCCCGTTTCGATGTTCCGGGTGCAGAGCCACCGTGTATTAGCCTGTGTATCCGTCGAAGCCTTTGCGCGTACGATTCTCCGAAAAGCCGGACCGGTTCCTTCATCTCCCGTAGCTTCTGTATCGCGGTTTCCTCGTCAAACTGTTCCACCTGCGAGCCCTGTTTTGCCTCATCGCCGTCGTCATCACCAGTAGTACCGGATTTCTCTCGTAGTTGCTTCTTCCTTTCTTCTTCCTCTTCCTGCTCTTTCTGTAGTCTTTGCCGTTCCTTTTCGTCTCGTAGTCTCTGTCGCTTCTCGAGTTGGCGTTCGCGTTCCGCGGCGGCTTCGTCCTCTGCCTTGCGCTTTTTCAGGGCGCGTTCGGCGCGTTCGGCTTCCAGGCGGGCTTGGTCGGCGAGGTACTGCTCCTGCCGGGCCTTTTCGACGTCGCCGCGGCGAACATATTTACTGCCGGCGGAAGCAGTGCTGGTGTTCGCGGCCGTAGCTTTGGGCGCAGCTGCGGACTTCTTTTTCGCCATCTCTGCTGAGAGGATGGATGCGAAGGCGTCCATGGTGGAAAATGTAAACCGGATATCAAGGCTGGCAGGCGGGCGGGTTGGTGTAAGTGGGAGTGGTGGTTTGGAAGAAAGGCTTTAGATTCGAGATCGAGGTTCAAATTATGTTAGGCGTTCTAGCAATGAGTGTTCTTTGTATAGACAAACAGCAACAAGTCAACCAGACTTTGATTCGCTGGAAATTTTGAGCTACGTCCTGTTTTATATTTGATCAAACTTAGTACTTTATAGCACGGAGAATTGCTATTCTAGAAATCGAGGTTATATTGCTATTGAAACTGGAATATACTAAAGTAAACTGACATATTAATCAAAAGTTTCCCATTACTCCGTTGCAAGAACTTACAGAAACATACTCAAAAACACATTCATTCAAATATTCGCTGTTAAGAAAGAGAGAGAGAGAGAGAGAAATTTACGGGAAAATATATAAGATCAAAGATAAAGCAGTCTAACTCCATCATCTATATCGCAAATACAAGCCAAAAGCAGATAAGGAAATATACAACTTCAAGCCTCTAAAGGGAGAAAAGAAAAATCGTTGAATTGAAGTCAATAATAGAGCATTGAACGTTGAAGAGGCTTCGTGAGCACGTCGACGGACATTACAATCATATAGCGAAAAAAGAAAGAAAAAATTGGAACAGGAAGAGAAAGCAATCTGCCAGGAAATTCGAAGAAAAGGCTGGTTAGGCACTCCTCAGTTCATTTTGGATCTGAATATGTAGAGGTCGATCGACACTATAAAAACTCGAATCGCGGAGGCTGCTTCGGGTATACTGGAAAATATATATACCAGGAAGGTGACTATAATAGGAAACCAGAAAGAAAATTTGCCGTGTGGGTATCGTACACTCTCCAGCTAAAAATAAAAGACAAAGACGCCGCCGCTCTCAAATGCAGATTCGAAATCGCTAGAAATAAAATAGACTGCCGCAAAAGTTGTGACAGATGATAAGGACGCGAGTGTGACGGAACTAGAAGGTGCTCCACGACCAGTTGTCGCGGTAGCTACCGACATAGCTGTTGAGTCTACCACGCAGTGTTCCGTCATTCGAATATCGCGCTGTCATCATCTGTTTAGCGGGTTGAGGAGCAGAGACGTTTCTCGCCGAGGAGTTGGAGCTGCTTGTCGAGGACGACCGGCTCTTCGCACAGAGTCTCTTGTACTCGTCGAAACATCCAATACACACTCGAGAGTCGTATCCCTTGGCGTTGTAACGGCAGTTTTGGTCAAGTTTCAGATACTGGGCGGTGTGCTGAGCACAAAAGATGTTACCACATCGACGGCAGTGGTGGCGGCGATCGAAAAGAGAGAAGGTCTTGTTGCATATCGCAGCGTCACAAACAGTAGCCTCTCCGTCGGGCTAAGGATGATAATAAAAATGTTAACTAGGTCTCTAGAAGAAGAAGAAAAGGGGAGTTTAATCGAGCGTACGAACCTTCCAATTTCCCTTTGATGGTGGACCAGTAACTTCGTCGGTGCTTCCGACGCTCGGCTCCATGACGACCGGTGAAGTTTCCATGACAGGCTTCGGTGATCTGATGGGCGTCCTGACCACAGGAGATGGGGTTTCCGGGTAATCCCCTTTGCCACTAACCAAGGTCGCTCGCTCTGTAGTACGGAGGGCAGCAGGTCGGTACATTGGGCATTTCGGAGGGTGAAGTTGTCTAGGTGCTAGGGGTAGGTACGGATTCGGAGTGGTCGGAGAGACCTGCGGAGGAGTTGTCATGGCTGTGCTCGCGCTATGAGGGGAAGTTGGCGAGGTGCTATTTGGTGAGATGTTCTTCGCCTGGGTCGGAGGATAATGGAACGACTGCGAAGGGTAAGCCGCGTTCTGTTGGGTGAATGCTGAAGCCATAGTAGTGGCTGCCATGATGATAGGTTGGTGTAAGTGATCTCGAGGGACTGTAACGAAATGCATGGTAATAAATATTTAGCTCTCCGTCCCCAAGTTATATAGTTGAATAAGCAAAGGGCAAAAATTATCGCTGGAGAATCGGGAAGCGAAATTGACAATACAGGCACAAGAACAAAACAAGAAATTAGGAAGAAGCCCGCAATGCAGCCGTTATATATAAGGTGGTGATCCCGATGGTAGGGTGCCACCCCCCCGGAAAGATCAGAAGCGGAGGAGTTCGAGAAGGTTACTCTCGGTTACAAGGGGGTAGAGCGAAGAACAAAGGGCTAGGTAGAAAGGTCAGGATTTCTTACCTTCTTGGTGGTGGCTAGTTTGGGAGTTTATGTGATTTTAGGAAGGTCGCCACAGTAGAGTTTCCCAATAAGTCCGCGAAATGGTTCCACAAATCCCGGTCTAATCCTTCCGAGGCGGGTCGCACGTGGAAGTCGATAAGGGTCCTGTTCGTTCTTTGAAATGGTCCGGTAGGCACTCCGACAGGATACTGTTCGAGGAGAGCAGGTGATAGATGGAAAAAGGAGAGTAAGGATGGGAGAATGGCGATGGGAATTATTTCAAGACGGGATGTAAGCCTGATGGTCTCGAGAGTCTAAGCCGAATAAGTCAGTAAGAGAGAATTAAACCTCGTGTGAGGAAGAAGCTTTTTGTTGTTGTTTCTGGTGAATTTAAAAAATAAAATTCACAAAGGAATAGAAGAGTTTTAGATTTATTTTATGAAAAGGGTTTAAGAGATATATATCTTTCTTGTCAATAATAAAGAAGGGAAAGAAGAGAGAAAAAACAATAATGATAATATAATCATTATGATGCAGAGTAGCTTCCGCGTTGACTTGCTAGATCCATCTCCGGGTTGGGGACGATGTCGGGCGCAGAAAGCCTCGAAATGGCAGCGAGAAAGAAGCAACAGCTGGCGCCTTTTGGGGTAGAATACCACAGTTCGAGGCAAGACATGCAGGAGCAAGAGCGCTTCGAGGGCGAGGAGGAGCCGAAGCAGGAGCAGAGCAGAGCAGAGCAGCTTGGCCGGACAGGTTGTGGATGGTCAGGAGCAACTTGGTCTGCTGCACTGCCAGCAAGCAGGCGGCGATACAATTGGATGGTAAAAGGCAGATGTGGGTAAAAGAGAACAAGGTATCCGGGCGACCTTATCTCTAACGAATGCAGGAAAGAGCACGAGAAAGACCCAGGCTGTTCCGTCGAGGGGGGGGGGACGAACGATAAGCTGGGCTTGTGACCAGCCTGAATGGGTGCAAAAGGCAAGGGGGGAAAGAGGAGAACTGCAGTACTGGGCATCAAACTCGAATTAAAACGTACCTTTCAGAAGGGATGGTTCGAGGTGTTTTCCGCCTCGTGGAAGACTAATGAAGAAGAGGAAGGATAGGGGGAGAGGAGCGGATGGAAAGATGAGTTGATGAACAGGGCGAAGTACTGGAATGGATGTTCGTTGTTTGGTTTGTTTGGTTTGTTGGTTATGTCTTGATGGTGATAATAATGATGGCGATGATTGGTGATTGATGTTGGCGTTGTTGTTGTTGTTAACTACTTAGGTAAGTAACTTATTATTCTTGTAATTACTGTAATTATTGTAATTATTAGTATTAGAGAGGTGTTGAGGTGTTGTCCGATCGCACGCTCTCAGGTCGTTACTTTCGTCGTCGCAGATGATTTGTAGAGGTAAGTAAGTAGTTATAGATGGGTTATATATGCAGATAGATATAAAATAGAATAATAAAAGAGAGAGGATGGGAGGAATGTTGAAGGAAGTCGATAAATTAATTATAAATAAACGAATGGGGATGGGTTGGCTATTAATATTAATATTAATATTGTATGGAGATATCGTATCGTTTGAACAGATCGGAAACGCAGATGGCGGGTCCCGGGCTGCGGCAGCGTAACGTAACTCAGCTCAGCTTATTTATTTTTATTCCACAGAAGCCGATCGATAGATACTAAGTAGATAGATAACTCCAGCCAATTCACTGGAAATATCCTGATCGTTTGTCTATCCGCTCGCAGCTTCGTCTATACAATCTGCTAAAGCTTTCGAGGTATGGCGTCGGTATGCCCCCAAAAATAACTTGGTTCGTGACTGAGATTCTACAAAATCGGCCCAACCGTGCGGAATTAAGCAAAATGACTAAGACTGAGAGTTATTGGATGAGAATTTACTGAAACTATAATATCAGAAAGAAAGATTATTATTTACATTTACATTTACATTTACTCATACTTCTTATATAGAGAAGGCGTAGACTCTTTCTTTATCGATCGGAGAGCGAGAGAGCCGCCTAGCTGTCTAACATCCAAAACATTCATGTCATCCAGATGTCCGAATGCCCACCGCCCAACATACCAGCTCGAGCTTCTCTGAGACAGACGACTCTCCAGGCGGGGGCCAAACGGTAGGAGTGCAGCACTCGACCTCACAAAAAAGTAGCCGCCAGTGGAGGCCTACCTGGGTACCTAGACTTCACCCCCCAGCATGTCCCCCAGCCTGAGATATGCAACCGATAACTCTGTTACATTAGTAGTGCTGCCAGTTTAGACTCCAAGACACCCACCCAAAACTATCAGCATTCCTGCCGAGCTAACTTTCTTCTGCTTCCACATTAATCATTTTATGCTTTCGATACAGCTTTTAATTCTAGCGGAACTCGCTCTATAACCCACCCACTGGATCAATATACGAGATAATACATGAGACCCACTCTTAAAAGTAACGACATGTTTATGAGACGGAGTTCGCAGGTCGTATGTAGATGCAGAGAGGAGCAGGTGGAGTTGCTAGTTAGCCTCGCAAAATCTTTAACCAGACGGGGAACCGGGACGAGACAAATGCAAACGTCTAGAAGACCTTCTTTTTTGTTAAACTCGATCTCGAGCTCCCGGCGGCAGATCATAGAACGGCGGGCGTTTCTGATCGGTGCCCAACTCCTCGAAACAACTATCGCTCTGTTAATCCATCCGTTGCCTATATCATAATGACTGCGAAAGCAGGCGAAACGCTCCCTTTTCCCTCGAGATGAGCATTAAATGTTTAAACTCGGCAACAGAGAGTCCCAAAGGAGCCCCCTCCCCCCAACCATGCCCTGGAGTTATCTACCCTTGTTCGCAGCTGTTATCGAAGTGTATCCTATACCATATCAGCATTAGCAGCTCTATCTGTTTGGATAATTCGCAGAAATCCTATTCGACGACAGACAGCAACCCTTTACAATCCCCTCTCCGGGGTCTAAATATCACAATAAGGACGGAGACTAACGACAAGATCATCCGGATTCCAAGAAACTAGGGGTAATGTCAACGTAACCACGGCGAGACGTATCGATCATTTGTGACAGTATCTGCGATCAGCTATCAGCTTTTTAGCTGGCTTTAAATCTTTCCTCTAACTCTGACTAAGAAGTTAAAAGTAAAAAAAAATGCGGCGTTGATAACGGACCCCGGGTGCCACCCTGTGAACTGGGAAATTTGTCGTGTGCAAAACAATCAGGTTAAATTTATGATCAACTTATGCCAAAACCGGTTTGTTCACACGAAATTTCTTAGCCTGTTTTCGAGAGTTTTCAAATACGAAGCTTGAGGATGCAACTCGAGAAATAAAGAAACAAAAAAAAAAGAGACAGTAGCTTTCGATGCAGTACTTGAAAAATACAACTCGTCGACATGATACACCTTCACATTACGTCGGAAGGGCTTACCAGATGCAGAGACATACTTTGAAGAGCGCCAGCAGCGTCTGCAGCAAACAAAAATCTGCAAGCAGACACCCATATTCTCTTTATTTTTCCACTTCGACGCATCGAGCTCACATGATGGAACGAACAATCGAGTTCTACAAAGACAAAACAATGCAAGTCATATATCATCCGTGGCTCTTAAGAAAGGGCCGGGTTCCCAAGATTTAGGACACCTTCACAGACGGGTAAATGTCAATCTCGATTGATATAACCAGAGTGATTGTCTTATAATTATAATTTAGCCCCGATATTTCAAAGATATGGGGGTTTTGAGAATATAATGGAAATTCAAGGTGGTCTTGTTCCTTTTTTTTTTTTTTTTGATATTTGGGAACAACATGTTTTTACTTTGCACAAGGGTATTACAGACTTGCAGGCTAAAAAAGAAAGCACACCCATTCACATGCTATAGAATGCTGCTCGAATATGTAATGTACATGCAGAGTTCATCGCAGGTAGCTTCGACATCTTGTACAACTCAGCTAGCAGCAAGCAAGCAGCTCATCGCGGCGTCGATTTGCTTACATCGTTTGCAAACGACGACTTGCATCTGTCTGCAGCTCAAAAGGTGCTTTGTACAGCTACTTGGCAGGTTATCCGATGGATCTACCGATATACATCCGGGCACTCACGGACCAGCTAGAATAGTTGCTTTTGAGCTTGAGCTTCTCTCAAATGTGATTGGGGAATGGGCCCAAAAGACATCCATCCATCTTTGTGCTTTTTGGTGGGAGCTGGATACTCGTCATCTGTGATATATTCGACTTGAATGTTTAGTCTTCGTATTCGGGTGGCCGTTCGTAGCCGTGTGGAATCGACGAAATCCGAAAGCATGTTAGCTTGATGACCAAGCCGCAACACATAAAGCTATTACAGTGGGCTGTGAGCCTCAGCAGGCTGTGAACACGGACAATGAGCTCTGTTCGACCAAACCTAAGATATTCGTGTCATCAAAGAGTCACCTCGTCATAAGATCCAGCAAATCCCCCAATTCCCTACGGTTGGTCCGTATGCCCTACAGGCCTACGTAATAGGCAGAGTAAACTGAGGTGAAAAGGTATAGCCGCGGTGTGGCGACTCCAATTGAGATTTCATATTAGGCGTTCCCCGATGACGAGGTGCGACATCTCCTCGGTCAACTGGCTTCGTGTGGAAGGTTGCAGCGTTCGCCGATTCAATCGGCAGCTGTCTCGGCTTCTTGCTGTCCGGCTGTCTCTATCCTTCTGCAAGGGCGGCAGTATTGCCGGTGCAAAGGAAAGGTCACAAACCGTCTTTCGGAATCCATCAGCTGGTCTCGCCACTTTTTAAATCCAGGGTCCCCATTAGCCCGTTCTAGGCCAAAGTGGTAGAACCATCTAGCCGTCTGTAGCCAAGGTTTATCTTTAAAAACACAATTAGTCTCGTGATCGAAGTAGCATTGACTGACCTATGCGTCGGATTATAATAATAATAATAATAATAATAATAATAAAAGTAAGTAGTATTTTTAAACACAAAATGTACCCGATAATATGCTCCGATGACCCTAGCACCATTAAACTGCTAAAATAGATAGAAGGAAAAACCAGGCCTACAAAACTGGGGTTACAACCGACAAACCGATTGGCCAGACCGAGAGGTGGAATATCTCCTTCCGCGCCAATTGCAACGTCGACGAGAAACACCCGTTCTGTAGCCTCCCTCACACTTTGACGAGTAGTCAACATGAGGCCGGATACAGTTGTTCGTATGTTGTACACATTGAGGACCCCACTTCGCAAAGTACGGCCTCTCTACCATCTACCTCCTCGTCTCCCACCTCCGTGACCACCACCTCCATGGCCGCCCCCACCAAACCGCCTTCCGCCTCCAACGCCTGAAGGGCCATCGGTACGTATCGGTGGGCCTTCGTCTTCCAGTCTCTCTCCTTTCCTCCAGTCACCCTGCGGAATGCTGCCGCCTATACCGCCCCTACCTCGTATCCTGATACCGTTGGATCCCAAAGGCGCACTACCCCGGGGTCCAGCAGATGGAGTCGATCCCATTGTAACAGAGACGTCAATCCAGTCTCCTACCACAAAGCGCGCTTCATCTAACGACATCTTCTCTGCGCCACCAGCCGTGCTGCTACCTCCGGCGGTCCCATTTGTACCAGACGATGTGAGCGGCAACATTATGTTCCCCAGTTCCTGGCTCGTGTATCGGTTCGCTTTCGTGTCGGCGTATATCAGTCTGAACGAGCATTTTGTCGCACCTGATGCTAGCGACGGGAGGGCAGAGAGGAGAAGGGTGGTGAGTTCGGAGAGAGTGCAGTCTTTCCAGGTGTAGACTTCAACTAGAGAGGACGGTTGCGATGTCGAGCGGAAGTCATCAAGTCTAAGTAGTTTTCATGTTAGCAATTGTGTAGAGGTTGAGCTTTAAATTCGCATGAATTCGATAGTGGTACCTATGGAAGGAATTGACTTTGTAGAAGACTTTGAGGAGGAACGGCGTTATCAGGTGCCGATCGACCTTAATAGGCGCTGCCGATGCCATGTTTTTATATGTGTGATTGAGTTTGTGTGTGTTTCTCGTGTGTTTCTCTCGTGGGGATGATGGCCCGTGGGTCTGTCTGAGAAGCACGAGGGTGATGAGCGCGAGGTTGAAGAAACGCGACTTCTGCTCAAATTAAAAAGAGCCGCATCACTTGACAGCGAGCACCACAACACACCGTGTTGATGGTCTCGAGATCGACGTTTGCCAATCAATATTTTCCTCTTTTGCTTGTGAGATAAGATAAGGGCTCTGACCTTGCCTGCTACAAACAGCTGGGTTCCTTACAAACCATTTTCTTGATCTCTTCAGGGCACTTCATTGTCGATAAACATCATCCTCATCAACAACCAAATACATTCAAAATGGTACGACATCGACAACCGTTATTCCTCTACAGCGACCGAATTGCTAACATGACGTGCGGTACTTCAGGCACCAGCAACTGGCGGCAAAAAGCCAAAGAAGAAGTGGTCGAAGGGAAAGGGTACGACCAACCGCTCGCAGTTTTTGAACAGCCGCCCGAGGATTCAACGAAAGCTAACATGCTGGATTTTCTCGTCGAATAGTCAAGGACAAGTCCGTCCACGCCGTTATCCTCGACAAGCCCACCACCGAACGCCTTAACAAGGAAGTTCAATCCTACAGACTTGTGACCGTTGCCACGCTGGTCGACAGATTAAAGATCAATGGATCGCTGGCTAGAAGAGCCCTACGGGATCTAGAGGAGAAGGGCGTTATTAAGAAGGTCGTCGGACACTCCAAGTGCCTCATCTACAGTACGTCAGATCTCTCCTTAATCAAAAAAAAATTTTTTGTCAAAGCGGGTGGCTAATATGTTGGAACTGCAGCTCGATCGGTAGCAACCGAGTAAAAATGTATATCTTTGATAAATAAAGAATCGTTTTTGCTTTGTACTTTTCCATTTTCCTATATTGCATTACGAATATGATACCGATTCGCATGAATTCAATCGAGCACGACCTCTCTAATGAACCAAACAATCACTACGGCCCAGATGGAAAACTGTGTTATATATTTCACTATTCACTCGGGATTTTATACTATGGTCACCTCTTCCTCACCGAGCCATCCTCCTTTCTACTTTTTCCTTATTATCTTTCAATTATGTGTATATTGGGATAAGACATATCGAATACACCGTTTTTTTCTTTCTGTGAAATCTGATATAGGAAATATTAGTTTGTGAAGTTAGAACGTACTCCGACATAATATCAAACTTGAATAACTACAAGACACGATAATGACATAGATTTAAACAAGAGGTCCTAGTTGTATTCTCCCTGTGTCCATTAGAGCTCATCGGGCTTATGCTCTGGTTCAACCTTTGGTTCCTCCTTCGGCTCGGTTTTCTTGGCCTTACTTGGGTCACGCACCAGATACCCAACAAACGTGTAAATATCATGGCTTGCGAAGAACTTGACCCAGTGTCCTAAAGCCCTCTGTACTCTCTCTTCGTCGATGTCGCTTACATCCCAAGTCAGATCATTTTTGAAATCACCGGTAATATAGGCTCTGCTCGCATCTCGGCCAGCTAGTTCGGAAAGAAACCACCTGTTAACTTCGCCTCTACACCCACAAAAGATAAATAGAAATCATACCGAAAAACGAATAGCCTCCACCAGGGCCGTACTTGTTTCTTCCTTCTGTTACATCGTAGATTGTGCCGTTTATTGATAGATATATTGGTAGCGTCTCATCCGTACCGTTGTACAGTGATAACGTAGCTTCGTCGAGGTATATCGGGTTTGTCTTCCCGCAATAATAGCGTTAGCACGTCTAGAGCTCTTGTTTTACATATATATTAGTATATCACAGATAAACGCCATACCCAAGTCTTCTTGACCCCGTTCCAGTATTTCCTAACGAGCTTGTCCTGCCCCCAAACATACGAATCACCGATGATAAAGTAGCTCAGCATGCAGCTAAAGACAGCGACGCCGGCCAAGATTCGGAGGAGGTCGAGGACACCGAATGAGGCTTGGTCTTCCTCTTTGATGAGTTTGGCCTTCGACTTTGACTTTGTCGGCGTCACTTCGGTCGTGTCATCAACCCCAAATCCATCCGGGGTAGCCTCGCGGGCTTGTTTGCGCGTTTGAACCATTGTAGCGTTTTGAGGGCGTGGCGCCTGGCGTCTATTTGTGTATGAATCTAGTACTGTAAGCTTTTGGTGAAGTTCTTTGAGATCGAGTTCATCTCGTGTTATCAATTGGGATTGAGAACAGAGTAAGCCATGTCACGCCGGTTAAGTTGTGCAAATCATGTGTTGCTCCTCGTTGTGGAGAAGCCGTTCCCGACTCTTCCGTCGCAAAATGCAGCCAGGCCAGGGGAGTCGTAATATAATATCGTGACCCACGCTGGCCACCCAATCACAGTGGCAATAATTCAATCATCGGTATTCTACGGTGCGTTTGGACCCGATTATAGGTTGCTACTGGTCCCGTTAACTAGACGACACAAAATACTTTTGTGTGGTTAAGGAAGGTTGTGGTTTTCGAGACCAGTTGCTACCTGGTTTCTGGTACATGCCTAGAAGATAGATTTGCGAAATACTCTATAAATGAGTCGAGATTTTTTAATTCTCAGCTATAGTACATATATCCATATACAATAATATATACTATTCCAATATTTATGTCCCATGAACTCCAAAAAAAATGAAGCACCGTACTCCTGTTAATAACTAAGACGAGGAAATAATTTTTTTAAAGGTTTGCCTCTGCTGTTATAATCTTTTCGTCCGCCTTTTTATACGCTGGCCTCTCTCTGATCCTCTCCAACCAAGCATAAAGATTTGGGTACTTTTCTTTATTATACCAGTCTCCCAACCTTCCTGCTGCACTCTCGATAGGGAATGAAAGCAAGATATCGGCTCCAGTCAACTCGCTTCCGGCGAAGAATGGCTGGTCTTTCAGTAGGCTTTCCAGGTAATCGTAATTCGCCACCAAGTTTGGATTGATGAAAGAGCCCGAGAGATTGTTCGCGATTCTAAATAGTATTCAATGAGCATTTATTTCATTGGTAGACACATGTGAAATATATTCTTACCTTCCTGTGACCGGTTTCAGGAAGAATGGAACCGGTGCGCTCCGGATCCTACTTGCAACCAAAGCCAGAAGCATCCACGGTTGAAGACTACCTTCAGTGTAATGCATCAAGTGCCTTTTCAAAATCGAGAATTAATTCGGAAATCCAAAATTAAACACATGTTTTGTGTGTGGTTTGGGTTAAAGTACCTGTACTGCATGTAGTTCGCGGTGTCGTCATCGGCGGGTTTAAACTTTGGGCCATATTTATCGATGAGATATTCTACGATGAACCCGCTCTCCGCGAGAGTCTGGTCGCCGACAATGAGGATCGGAGCCTTTCCTAGTGGGTGGTACTCCTTTAATTCTTCCGGAGCCAGCATATTGGATTTCCTGTCTAAAATTAGCATTGTTCTGGAGATAAACGTAATGCTTGTGGTATGGTATGGTATGGTTGGTTATTACCTCTTGAACGTCTTGATTTCATAATCAAGTTCGAGTTCTTCAAGAAGCCATACAATACGCTGTGCTCGCGATTCGTTGAGCCAGATCAAGGTGATCTTAGGATTCGCTGGGGTGCTCTGAACATCGGCCATGTTGCTTCGTGATGTATTGGTGTATATCAAATATTTCCAACTTGCTAGCTATGTTTAAAGAAATTGACGTCTGTAAATTTGGTTATGTAGGATCGTATAGGATATCTTTGGATTTATTAACTTTGCGACTTTAGTTGAATCGAGCTTGGAGATCAGATATAATATCGCCTAGGCGCAAAAGTCAATTTATAACTTGCTTTGGAGGGGGAAGCAAGCGGCATTGCCGTCAACACGATCATGCTGTTATACGGGTTTAAGACTTCGAGCAACTACGTCAATGCCTCGGTACACTCGGTTCGGGTTGAAATTAGGGCGGTTCGCTTTCGCACTGCGGTTGCGCCGTGTTGGCGACGCTGGTAAGCGAAATGGGGAAGTTGGAGTTTCGAATGGGAAACTCGCCGCAACTCGGATGGGGGAGCGAGTTCTCACGTGTTAGCCAATATGCATATACATGCATAGACGAAGTATGCTACTTGAGGAAGAGGGCACTTGGAAAGTATGTGTTTCAAAATGCTACTATCACATATTGCATTTTACATATTTGGCCATGGTAAAATGGTTCTCAGGTTGTTAATGTTCCTGAGCTTCCCGGAAAGCCCCAATCGCGTGGAATGGAAGACAAGGCTTCCTCGCACAGAACCACAGCTCCGTACATGAAACTCCCTCCAATCCATTGGCTTCTCAACAAACCCAGCAGGCCCCCTTGCTCGCTGGCAGCTGCGGTGCTCGTCACATCTCGCCTCCTTGCAGGTAGAGCAGGGGGAACAAGACTTGACTCGATGGCTCCACAATCGTTCTCTGCCACGACTCGGCAATGGGTACCTAATCGAAGAGGTCCGTACCGACAGCGGGCTGAAAACAGTCGGACAACAGCGTCATCGCTACCCAAGGAAATGGAAGTTGGGCCAGCAACGGAAGCTTAAGGCCGCCGCCGTGCGTGGGTATTTTCTCACATACATACGCACACACGTACGGTTTCCATCACCTCTCCCCGCTAACGGCCACATGAGGCATGGTGGGGGACCCGGTCCAATGGGAACCCTAATCGGATGAAGTCAAAGTTATAGTTTTTTTCTGCCCTTGCTTCGAAGTAACATCCATCCAATGTCCAGATTTGAATACGGTTTATTTGCAAGTTGAGAAAGGCAAACGGCTAAAGAATACCATTCGGATATGTAGATGTCGCGAAACTAGCGAACTGGAGCATAACGAAGGGGAGGATGGGCAAACCGGCACGATCGAGGCTACGCTAGTTGCAGCAAAGATGTTCGGTGCCTGAGCTGCAAGTTAAACACAAACTTTGCAACCCGGACCAAGTATGGATTATTATTATTATTATTTTTTATTTTTTTTCGTCCGAAGTATACTGGCTTACAGTACATGTACATGTATGTCCATGTAGCAAGAACCTGCAGGTTCGCAAGACCCCAAAAGCACGCTAGTTTACCAAGGAGAAGGTAAGATGGCCAGAGCAGGATGAAGAGAAGGAAGAAAAAAACCCTACCCGTTTCAAAAGAGTCCACCAGACTATAGGAATCAATAGACGGATTCCTCCGAGGGGTGGATTTAACCATTCTTGCAGCTCTCGTGACTTCATGGTGATTACGGTTGTCTTGGGTCGGAGATGAGATATCTACGATCGAGGCATGAATTGTCCCTTCGCCACATATCCAGCGGCCCCCGGTACTTGGGGGCGTATAGTGTAGTGCAGTGTAGAAAGTAGCCGTGGAGGCAACGTACGTACTTGTCCTCAAATCGAGGGTAGCTCCAGCTGAGCTTGAATACATTTTCGCGAGTAAGTTAACAGTTTATTCCATGTTTCAGTGCTCGAGCTAGCTCGCCAGGCTAAAAAACGCCTGGAAGAGTTGGGACCAGACCAAGCAAGATTTGGGCTTGGAGCTTTCGTGTATCTACACCCACGCTCGACTCAACAGCCAGACATCCGATATCCGAATCCAATACCAGGGTTGGCTAACTTGGTTGCTGTGAGCATGAGGTGAGGAAAGGTGAGGAGAAAGAGAGAAAGCAGAGAAAGAAGGAAAGACTTGCAACTCAACTTGTCACTCTCATCCCCCGTCGATGTCAACATTAACTACGACTTTGAACCTCATCGGACGTACGATAACCAAGATTCAAGACGACCTAACCTCTATCGACTCGATCTCCTGCGGCTGCACGTTTCCCGTTCTGTCCGCGTCTGCATGTTGAAGAGGAATGGGAAGTGAGGAGCAACGAGAGAGGAAAAAAATAAAAAATTCTAATAACCACGGCCAACCGAGAAGTCAAGCAGTAGAAGCACTCTTTTCGACAGCAATGAATATGATCGAAAACAACCAGCAGGATACTCCGCGATAACCTTTTATCCTTTCATCTTATCCTTTCGCCCTCTTCCACTCCTCCCAACATTTTTTTCGCCCGCCTCTCTCCTCTATCGTCTCTCGATTCATTTTAGTATCTTCATTTTATTTATTTATTTATTTTTATTTACCATCGCCCTCTTGACTATGGTTGCGTTTCTCTTTAATTTCATCCAATCCGCCCAGAGTTAGACCGGACCCGACTAGACTCCTGTGCGATCCAGCATCCAGCCAGCTTGATTGCCACCGGACGGTTGGTGCCTTGTTTACGAGGCCAGGGAAAGAAAAGACAGAAAGCAAAGGGAAAAAAAACCCACCACCCTCCGTGACCTACAATACTTCTTACCTACATTCTACTACTACCCCGAAAGGTTGCCCCAAAGCACTACACCCCCAGCCCTTTTCTGCATGCTGAACATCAACGACATAGACAAGTTACATACAGCTAGAGAGGCCTTCCGGATGCCTGAGTTCTTTCCACCAATTTTTATATCATTCCTTCGATCTCGCAGACGACAAGGAGTTCCACGTTGAACAAGACAGGACGGCCTCGCTTAGGCTGTTTTGAAACCAAGATGGCCAACGACGTCATACCAGGCAGTCCGCCAAAACGCAAAACAATGCGTGACCCAGCTGAAATGCTAAGAAGCAGAGAGCTTTACAGGTATGCTCCGTTTCGACCCGCGCGATGACACGGTCTACAGCATTCTATTATTTTATTTCTATTTTACATAGATTATACTTCTCTCACAGGTATACATCATATAAAATTAAAATAAATAAATAAATGAACAAAATATTTGCTATATATCCGTTTTGTCCGGTTCTTGAATATAATGTGGCGAATCGAGTTTATGCGCTGACATGGATCTCCCTCGCCCCCGTCTCGCTGCAGATATTACCAGCCCCCGAATGGCACCACCACCCCCACAAAGATCGTTTCCTCGGTCGACCCGTCGCTCACCGCATATGCGCAACTCACAGCCCTTCGCCTACAGAAGCATCGGGCCATGATATCTTTGATCGATCATGATACTCAATGGATCATTGGCGAAAGTACGCAGACACTTGCCCCCTACAACAACTCCATTTGCGAGGTTGGGGACGAATTATGGCTTGGTGGTGCGGACGTCACGCTGCCGAGTATTAATGGGTTGTGTGTGACCACTGTTGAAATGCAGCCTTCGAAATTGTCTCGAGTGCACAGTGCAAAAAGTCGGGATGAATATGCCTCTATTTCGTCTATTCCGGAAACAGGGTATCTACAGTCGCAGGGTGATGTTCTCCCTATCAATGAAATCCAGGATTTGTCAAAGCACCCGAAGTTTGCAACGTTCCCATTCGTCACCGGTCAACCATCATTACGGCATTACTGCGGTTGTCCCTTACGTACCCGAAAAGGATATTATATCGGCTCGTTATGTATTGTCGACAGCAAGCCCGGGAAGTTGTCCGAACCCGATAAAGATTTTTTAAGATGGATGGCAAATACCGTTATGGAGCACCTGGAAGCGGTCGCTGAAAAGAGAGTATTGCATTGGGTCCAGCGGATGCAAAATTCGCTCTCGGCCTTCGTTGATACCAGCACGTTCGACCGTAAACGAACCTCGAAGAAAGGAACGAACCTTCAGAAACGAAGAAGTAAAAGAAGGGCCGATTCACCTTTGAATGGTACGACGGCCCCTGTTCAAAAACAGCCCGTGCAAGCAGAAAGCACAAGCGACGGAGGAAGTAAGCATTTGGCACCTCACTTGAAAAACGTTCCAGGAGATGGGAAACTTATCAACCACGAACGCCCACCTTTAACAGATAGGAATTCATCAATGTCTTCGAATGCATCCAGTCTCTTATCGAAAGGCTCAGTTTACTCTCAGACGTCATTAGAACAAGATTTATCCTCAACTCCAACAGTCACAATGCATCCGCTGGAAACACAGCCGATGACCCCAGAATCAGCCTTCCAAGGTATATTTACCCGCGCCTGCAAACTGATGCGAGACGCCCTCCAAATAGAAGGCGTGGTAATAGTCGATGCTGGGGATGGGTATCTTGATAATTCAGAGGAGAGCCAGTCCCTTAGATCTTTAAGTAAAGGTGCCCAAGAGGATCTGGCTGCTGAACGTGTGAGGCGAGAAGGAGCCTCTTCGTACTTTAGACAAATGGGCATTCTTGGTATTGATGTTCAACAACCAGAGGAAGATCAGTCACCAAGCCAAGAGGATAGCCCGGCTAAATTTCAGACGGGTCCTTTAGGGAACATTTTTTTGAACGAGTTATTTTTTAACTATCCGGCTGGGAAAATCTTCAGTTACGATGCCGACGGGACAATCAGCTCTGGAGAAGATGAAGAAAAAACCAGTCAACCAACACTCTCCCCACCTAGCAGTGATGCAAATAGCTCGGTGGACGATGAAATTTCCAATCTCAGAAAGCGGCCTGAATATGTGAGGAAGAACCTCGCAGGGTTTTTACCTTCAAGTACAAGTTGCGTCTTTGTACCTCTATACGAATATGCCAACATCCCGTACGCTTCATGTTTTGTATGGACCACCCAGCACAAAAAGGTGTTTGTGAAGGAAGAAATAGGATATCTGAAAACCTTTGCACGATTAATCATGTCTGAGGTTGTGCGACTTGATACGCTTTCTGCAGATCGTGCGAAAGGTGCATTCATATCGAATATTTCGCACGAACTTCGGTCACCGCTCTACGGGATTTTGGGAAACGCAGAATTCCTGGACGACACGAAACTTGACAGCGCCCAAAGGGGATTCTTAACATCTATTGAAAGTTGTTGTAGAACATTAGTGGATACGCTCAACCACGTCCTCGATTTCTCAAAGTTGAACCGAGTGCAAGGCGATCGTAAAAATACCCACGCAACTCCATTATCAGCTGCGGATAAAGTAAATACGCAAGTGGTACAAGATGTGGACCTTGCAGCTGTAACGGAGGAAGTCGTGGAAGGAGTATTCGCTGGGTTCGACTTTCGAGGTCTCAACAGCCATATAGTGTACGAGAACACCAGCACGACGGATATTATCCCGCTCCAACCAGATGTAATCAACAGCCCGAACGGCGACGCCCCTAGGAGATCTTCTTCAAATAAAACGCATCCTAAGAGGGATGTCGAGGTGATCATCGATATTGACAAACTTGATGATTGGCATTTCCGAACAGAAGTTGGGGGATTCCGAAGAGTGGTCATGAATCTTGTCGGAAACGCGCTCAAGTATACGGATAAAGGATATGTGCGGGTCAAGTTGGAGGCGGAGCCATTTTGCGAAGATGAAATAGATCCAACAGTGCCGGCGGACCCGACAATACTGAAAGACGAAATGCAGAAGGACTTAAGAAGCAAGGTTGTACTAACGGTTTCGGATTCGGGTCGCGGTATATCAAGAGAGTTCTTAAAAACAAAATTATACGTCCCCTTCAGCCAGGAAAATGCAATGAGCTCCGGGACTGGCTTGGGAATGAGCATTGTTCGTCAGATTTTGGATATCCTCGGCGCGACGATTGAGGTCAAATCAGAGTTGGGGGTTGGGACGGAGGTTATGGTCACTTTTCCACTTCATAGGTCCACAGCTTTGCCAAATAGCATATCTCCAAGCATTGGGAGCAACAAAGAGGATGCACTAGGGGTGACCGAAAGGGCGCGAGCCGTTGCAACAAAAAAGACGATAGCCTTCCTAGGATTTAATGATTCTATACCAGCTCTAAGGCTAATGAAGAATTCACTTGCCAAGTTCTCAAAGGAGTGGTACGGGATGAATGTGGTGGACGAAGGAACGACTCCTTCGTTAGTGGAATTCATAGGCAAAGCGGATGTCCTGTGCGCAAACGAAACCTCTCCTCTCCTATCTCAGCTAGGGACAAAGGGCCAGAAGCTACCAGTGATAATCCTTTGCTCTAATGCTGCTCGAGTGGACATGTCAAATCTGGCGCTTGCCGAGAGGGGAGGAATTCTAGACTTTGCGTCCAAACCTTGCGGGCCTAAGAAGCTTGCGAAGGCCCTTCTGTTCTGCCTCACAA
Source organism: Dactylellina cionopaga (assembly GCA_036971295.1). Lineage (NCBI taxonomy): Eukaryota > Fungi > Ascomycota > Orbiliomycetes > Orbiliales > Orbiliaceae > Dactylellina > Dactylellina cionopaga. The sequence goes on along the minus strand of JAJTTY010000002.1, from coordinate 1,083,657 downwards.
GAACCCATAGCTCAAGAAGATCTTCTCATTCGTCCAACTCTTCGGGTCGTATGGGACACCGTTCGTGGAATTCATTAGCTCGTCCAATGGTAGATCGCGAGAGGAGTTTTACGTCCGTTGTCGATGATGATGCACCAACGGGTGCTGTTAGGATTTCGCCACCCGTTCGATCCGGTAGCTCGTCCAGCGAACCGGTTGTGTATGTTGCAGGTGTTGGCCCCATAGCGCCAGCAGCAGGATCAAGCGCCGTTCCAATGTCTTCATCTCCGGGTAGACAGAAGTCGATACCGTTCTTAGAAGACTTTCAAGCTGTACGACTAAAAGCGCAAGCTCAGACTCAAGCGTCGATGCAGAGTATATCTGGAATAATGCATAGGGAGAACAAGAACGCATCAACGCTGGCTACTCATCCGCATCACTTCCACCACGGGATCCATAATATCGTGGACGGAGCGCTGATAGGCGAAGGGGTAGAGATTGATAGACCCCCTTTTGCGTCTCCCGTAATCGAGAAAGACAATCCGCTGCGCCCAAAGTCTTGGGCCCAGTGGCAGAGCCTCAATGCGTCGGCGGATGGTGACGAAACATCTTCATCGGCGACCCCACCCGGCAACATAGTGTCCACAAAACCTGATGATGTAATTGAAGAATTACGAATACTTTCCGGTACCCTATCTGTTCTCCTGGTAGACGATAATCCAATCATAATGAAGGTATGTTACCAAAATATTGTTTTATTAACTGGATTAGAACACTGACCCTGCTGTAGTTGATGACCACTTTGATGACCAGGAAGGGATATTTTTTTAGCGAAGCCCTAAATGGACTGCAAGCATTGGAAGCATTCAGACAGCGTGCTGGCGGATACGACATCATCTTAATGGGTAAGGAGTTATCGCGGAAAAACATATATGTCCTAAATACTAAGTACGCCGTTTATAGATCTCCAATTACCAATAATGTCTGGCCTCGATGCAATCAAAGCTATTAGAGACCTTGAGCGTACCGAAGCCCGACAGAAACGAGCATTCATTATTGCACTAACAGGTTCAACCGACGATACGGAAGCGCTTGCCGCAGGCTGTGACAAGTTCTTCACAAAACCGATAAGGCTCGCAGAGCTCGCGAAAGTCATCGCGGACTATCAGCACTCTTGACTACAACCCCTCTCTCAAAATTAGACTGGGTGATGCCCAGTCTAGATGGGAACGTTTTCCTATTCTTTTACGAACAAACCACCTGCCTGATGCACGGCAGGCAGCATTTCTCAATGTCATGACGATTACGAATGTTTTTTATTCTTCATTTTCTTGTGTATCATATTAGGGATTTGGTTTCTTCTTTACCTTTATATGGACATCATGTATAGACACATATATTCGAGAGTGATCCTCGCTTCTGGGTTCTTTTTTAACTGGCGCCTTGCTTACCTCTTTCCTCATTTTATGCCTTCTTTTAATTTTTGATTCCAGCTTATTCTTCACATATATCGACACACTACGCTCGTGCATGTTAGCTGTTGGTGAACATTCATTTTTAATTACTGACCAGATTTTGGGCGATTCTTTGCATGGAATATATGTATCATGGCATTTTGGGTAGCTTGCTCTCGGACTTTTTTTTCTCTTTCTCTCTCACTCTCTCACTCCCTCATTCCTCATTAATGTCTTTTGCATTTGAATGGCATTTACTTGTCTGTGCCTATTATAGCGGTATATACATCACATATTGTATTGTATTGTAACTCTTATGACGAAGAAAATATTAAATGTTTCCAAAAGCAGAGTTTTCAAATATAAATGCTGTTTTATCACATCAGCGTCACAACGACATCACATATTTTGGCGGCTAGGTGTTTCCAACACATTCTCACACGATCCTGATTAGCTTGTGTCTTCTGATCTCTTGGATCCACTGAGGTCCTCCTGGACTGCATAACCGTTTTTTTGGCTTGTCCCGAAAGAATGGACACAGAACACAAGGATGGTGGTTGTTATACTAAACTAGCTAGCTCAGGCTGTAGTTAGCTACTGATTGCTACTGCTGCGGGGGGTTCCATCGAACTGATGAGAATAGTTTGCGCAGACTTTTGGGAGCCAACGATCACAACCTTAAAAGTTTAGTCAAAGAAAACGGCGATGCGCGGCGGCCCCCCACACGCTACCCTGCCTATCGTCTGGAGGTTGAGCGAATGATCATGCTATGATGCTTTGATAGGATCATTATTGACTGCCTTGTTTCGATAGAAAGCATACGAATGCACTTCCAAGTTTGATTATTATTATTATTATTATTATTATTATTATTATTATTATTATATCGCTTCAGCAGCAGATGGGCGGGGAACAGCACCGGTTTACTCAGAGTCTCCGGCTTACTCATGCACGGGGAAACCAAACGTTAGCCTCACGCTGAAAACCTCGCCTTCTCATTTGTTGAATATGGTGTCAACGGTGCAGTGCAGATGCCCTGCATGATGGTGTTCACAAAATCCGAGAGACTCATGATTTTACTATCACAACCGATAATATCAGTAGTATCATCGTCAAGGTAAAGACAAACTATGAATACGAAACTTTATTAGCTTGTGGGTTTTCTAAATTTTATTTTAAAACCAATGTCTTTCTGGAAAGCATCCGGCCGTCGGCTAGAAAGAGAAAGAAAAAAATTCATTCCTAGAGCGAAACCCTTGTCCTGAGCTCGAAGCTCGCTGTTGCACTAAAAGCGCAGGAGGATTATAAATCAACAGGAAGGAAACACCAGATATTTTCGGGCCTTTCGAAGCAGAAAAGTGAAGGCGCGGGCATATGCCACCCACCTCTTCGGAAAGGGAAAAGGTTATCGGATAGCCTAGGAGGAGTAGGAAGAGAGAAGTATATTTTGGAAGTACCAGGCAGAAGCAGCCGTCGTCGTTGTTATTAATATTATAATCTGCATCGTTTTCCTCTTTCAATTGTTACTTCGAGTTTGGTTTTCCAGGACGATATCCTTCCTTGAGGTGCAACAGCAGAGAGTTTTAGTTGTGTTGAGCAATAAAGGGCTGGTGTATCAAAAGGAATATTCGAATAAAATAAAGTTAACCTCGTTCTCTCTTTATTACTACGCTATTGTTATTATTATTATTATTATTATTATTATTATTATCGACCCCCCGCGGTTATTTCGATAAGCCCGGTTCCGGCGTCTATAGCAAAGGATAAGAACAAAATATAAAAAGGAAGAACGAAGGAATGGTTAAGAGGGTTGTGGAGGCCGTCAATATGGGCCCGCGTGGGTTTAAATTGAAATCGGGCAGCACCAGCCAGGACAATGGCGCCATTCTGTCAAACATTTCGAATGTCACAAAGACCGACACCGTCATAATTGGTATGCATATCCGTCTTTTGGAGTAAATTTTTTTTTTGATGGTTGTATTGCTTAGAAATCAAGAGCCGGTCGTTCGTTGGTTGCGGGCCAATTTTGCATTTGATCTTCGTGCATTAGCAGCTGCTGATATACTGGTACATGCGAACAGGAAATGGCCCTTCTGCACTGACACTCAGCTACCTCCTGCACGGCAACGAGCCCTGGTACTCTCCTTCAGAGCCCCATCCGGATTCGGTTCTACACAGGAAGCTTCTCAGGAAATCCGGTGCTATTTCTCTCTCAGAAAAACCACAGAATGTCCGTTTGTACGATGTCTTGCAAACGCCAAAGGGCTACGATGATCTTACCTGCCACTTCCCCGCTGCTTCTTCCATGTCGTATTCGACTGCAGCGCTGCCGTTGAATGTTTTGATGGATACTTTGTTACGGCCCCTAGCGGATATCGACCTTGAAGAATGCACAAGCAGAGTTGATTGGAAGAGGTCGAGCTTGGAGACCATCCCGCATGTCGTGCTGGGAGAAGAGCCAAAAGCTGGAGGACAGTGGGCCGGAGATGAAATCTGGTTTGGAGATGGCGAGGACGAGGAGGGTGATAACGGACTCAAGACCTTGAGGTATGTTCTATAAATGATACCAGGAAATGGTATAGTTAATCCGGAACAAGTTTGCTAATATATCCACGAGGTACCCAGCTACGCCGATTTACTCTCTCTACCCGGATACTCGTTTGGCGATCACTACAGACAAAAATACAACAAGGAAATGAATACGTACTACCGCCCGACCAGGAGGCTGGTCGCAAATTACTATGCAACGTACCCTCGCAAAGTTGGAATCGAGGACGTTCTGTACCCTGGAACTAGTGTCACCAATGTCGAACGGATAAACGATACCTCTGGGTTCAATTTCCTAGTTTCCGTCAAGTTGACGCCTAAATCCGGTGCTCAACTATCCGAATCAACAGCACATGTTATCCGTTGTCGAAATGTCGTACTCGGAACGGGTATATTCTCTCATAGACTGCCTCCGCCAGCAATATATGCCCCTTTCTTTGAAGCGATATTGGAAACTCCAATCTCCTCGTCGCAAAAGTCGAATGCGACTGTCGTTGGAGTTGACGGAAAACTTGCCGAGCTGCCTCTCTTGGTTGTCGGCTCAGGTTACACTGCAGCTGACGCCATTTTGTGTAACCAAGGGAAACGGCCCGTGGTTCATGTCTACAGATGGGATCCCGAAGGAAGACCTTCGCCGTTACGCGGCTGTCATCCACAAGCCTATCCAGGATATGCCGGTGTTTACAGACAAATGAAAGAAGGTGCATTGATGTCAAACTCAAAATTGACGGACGGACAGTATCAAGGTTTCCCGAACGGAATCGTAACAGAGGTTGGAGGCGACGGCACGGTAAAGATAACATGGAAGTTAGATGGCGGTGAAGAGCAAGAGAAGCTTGTGAAGGTAGCAGATATCAAAGTCTGCATAGGAAGACGCGGCAGGCTGGACTATCTTGCTCCGTCATTGTGCAAGGAAATTGGGATTAAGAATATCGATTACGAGAGCATGGAGCGCTTAACTCCCATTACACACGAGATTACTCCAACCCCTCTAGCTCGAATGGCAACAAGAAGGCAGTTAGCAAGGTCTCGGAAGCCGGCATTACACCCTAAAACCTCGCATACTGCCGGGAAAGTCTGGGTCCAGCACAGCAGCTTACGAGGAAGGGTTGAAGAGAATGTCGAAGTCACGCCAAATGTCTTCATTATCGGAAGTCTAACAGGCGATTCCTTAGTACGATTCGCCATGGGAGGGTGTGTTTATTCTGCTGGCAGAATTATTACAAACACCAGCCCTATTCTGGAATCCTCACCAGGATCATCATCGGCGGCATCAGAGACATCCTCGATGTCTGAATCGGAAGACGTGAAGGTAATTGAAAGGAAGGCAAAAAGGCGTGGATCTAAGTGTGTAGTTGCATAGACCGATAGATTTGTGCAGGTGGTTTTATATAGAGTGTGTTTTTGGGAATAGCTTAAATCTGGCATAGTTCGCGGAGTTTTTGTTTATGAGAATGGGTTCCATTTGTTTGAGTAATGGAGGATATCATACAGGCGACTGGGATTCTTGGAGCAAATATCTTGTCATATAATCGTCATAGAAGCTATTTAAACAATACACAAAAATTATCTGAGAGGTGCTGTTGAATGATCTTTAGCGAACTTGCTTATTACTGAACCAAGGTCGGGGTATCATAAGAAAAACAAAACTGCCAAAAATTCGTATCCAAATTAGATGTAATTCGATAAAATATCAAAGTTATGAAAAGGCTCGTCGCATAAAATAAACACCATTACTCATATCCACTGATCATTTGGAGCTTTCTGGGATCTTCCCGAGCACATCTTCAAGAGCTGATACCTCTCCTTCTAATTTCTTTATACCAAGCAAGTCACCACCGTTCTTCACGGCTCCGTCGTTTGTGAGTGACAGCCCACGAGCCTTCTCCAAATGTCTCCTACTCATCTTTTCAACATACAAAGCTCTGTTCCACTGCTTCTCTCTAGCCCCGCCGGGTGCAGGCGGATCTAAATCCATAGCGTTATCATCGCCATTCTCACCGAAAACGTCAGCTGACTGCTGCCTCAACTCCGTAACAACCCGGCGTAGTTCCTTAACCTGCACCGCTACAAACTCCGTGTCTTCACCGAAAGATTCGATGCTTGGTGAAGCCCGATTTGGGGAGAGCAAGAAGGCGAGAGGGTTGTCATTGTTGGAAGTTGGGTTCAAGAGAGCATGGAGGGATTTTATGATCTTATCGTTTCGGGACACGTCGGCCTTGAGGAACCGATGGAGAGCGGTTGTTTCTTGGAGCTGGCGGCGAGTTAGTGCGAGAGATTCCGGCGTCACGTCTTTAACCGGATCGATAGAGGCTGCCTTGATTAGATTGATTTTCTATAGATGATAGCATATTAGCGATGCCTTGACAGCGAAATATAAAATATTTAAAAAAAATAGTAGTTATAGCAGGTGCGTACGTCGTGGTGCCTCAATCTCATCCAATCCCTCACGTCGGGTGGAACGGAAAATATATTTCGCAAAACGTACACCTCGAACTGATCGTATGCTTTGTCAACTCTGCTCTCCATAAGCATCTCCAGCATGTGCAGGCCCTGCTGGATCTCGTTCATGGACGCATCGTCGAACAGTTCCTTGCCATCTTCGTCGGTTTCGGCAATGGATCCATCGGGGACGTAACCCAGGGCAGAAGGGCCGGACGAGCGGAGGTAATTTTCAAGCTGCTGGACGGTGCCGTATACGGACTCGTTCGCAGCGTTGATGATGTCGTCAACAACTTCCTAGAGGTCGAGGACCGATATTAGTTTGCGCCAAGGTTTATCTGTTAGTGAAGGCTTACGTACGAGCGGAGTGAAGTTGAGATGCTCGGTGATGAGACTGGTGGTCTTTGGGTCTATGCCGCTCATCTCCAGCTGCCGGATCTCATGATCGTGGTGTCTGGTGCATTTGGTGTGTGTGTGTGTGTGTGTGTCCGATGGAGGGGCGGTTGTTGGTTGACGCGCCAATGCTCTCAGACCACCAAAACAACACGCTTTGCTTTGTTCAAACTGCCAACTTCAACAAACCCGCTGCCTCGTATGTGTGGGCTGATGTACATGTAGCGTACATACATACATACTTCGTAATTCGTACTGATAAACGAAGGTACATGCACGTTGCAGTTCACGATGCATCATTATCCTCATCATCAGTTAAATGCCGCAGTCCACGGTTACACTACAGCCGCTCATCACTTGAAATCATCTTTAGATTCGCATCTCTCTGGCGACTTGTCGACTTTCAGTTGACCAGCTAGTTGCGAATCGGTCCTTCCTATCTGCCCGCATGATGCAACTTGAAAAAAAAGGTTAAATTTCAGACGTCCTCAGCTGCTTGCATCTTCCTCGGACAAAGCCTGTTCCTTTTTCTCTCTTTCACAATCGCTTATATATACGCCCAGGCAAAAGGCTAATATGGATGCATATATGCCAGCTCGACTATCGAAACAAAACCTATATGTTCCTGCTTCTATATCTGTCAGCTGCTGCAGCTAAAAACCTAGTCGTTAGCAGCCGAAATAAGATTTTTGACGTCGTCGTCGCCGTCGATGTCTTCGAGCTCTAGGAGTGGAGCATACTGTTCTCAGGCTAATAACATTTATTACCTGGGCACTTGGGAGCCGGAGAGTATTGAGGCCGATTAATCTCCAAACCTGTTCCGAGGTATAACGAGAAGTTGGAAACCAAAATTTGAATGAGCTAATAAGCAAGCTCTGCCAAATCTTGCGTATGGTGCATTACCAAGCATCAACTCGTGCCTCGCAGCATTACATTGCAGGGTGCCTCTAGAGGCACCTTATGAAATAAACCGTAAATACCGTGTACTGCGTATATACAAAGGACCTCGAAGGCATCAATCTCGTCTCAGCCTGTAGCACTTAATTTCGTCCCATCTTCCTCGTGAGGCCCACGTTTTGCGGCAAGAGGAGCCCGTTGATAGGTGGTTTTCGTGAGGCATGTTTCAGAGCAGTTCGGCTCGGTGGATGACCTGGAGTGGTCCTGATGCTGATACTGGTACCATAGCGCACCCGGAGACCCATCCGAGGACTGAACTGTCTCTCTCTCTCTCTCTCTCTCTCCTTTGCTCCATGATAATTTATATTAGCTTTGCGTGCTTGCTATAATTAGATGACGAAGGACCGCAGCAGCAGCAGCAGCAGCAGTAGCAGCAACAGCAACAGCGTGTGCTCCATCGCACACTCAGCGACAGTTTGTTTCAACCAATTTCAATTTAATAACCCGCACAAACAACAACACCAGCATTAGCAACAGGTAAGCATTTACTTATCATTGCCTGGAAATCGATCACGTTCTGGACCGCATCTTCGACCACCACACCTCAACACCACGGGAAGCTCTCCCAACTCGACCCTCACTCGGTCGAATCAGATCACGAAGACGCACGACGGGATACCGAAGGAACTCCGGTTGCCGGTCCCATGCACGCCTGTGTTTTGTTAGGTTACGGTACATGAACGCTGAGAAGACAAACCTGCCTGCAATTTGCTATCAGCTCATCGACCCGCACCGGAATCCCCTGCTCGCCCAAGGTTTCCGACTGATGCTCGTGCTCTCGCTCGTGCCTTCTTCGCTCGTGCCTGTGTTTGTGCCCCACCAGCAAGATCTTTTGTTCCCAGCAACCCTTGACTTGGAACCAATTCACGAAACGTTCCGGCTGAAGAGGCTGCATTTCCAGACTCCACATCGAAATTATTTTGATATTCAGGTACTGTACCTCCACTATCACCGTGCAGTAGGCTGTCGCATTGCTCCAAGACTTTTTCCATCGGCAACGGCATCATCGATCGCTGTTCCCAAAGAAATAAGAAAGAAGAAAAAACAAAAAAAAAAACAAAGAGAAAAAAACAAAACAAATTCTGCCTAGCTGGAGGCTCTCCCCGATAACGACCTCGCTTCGGAAGAATAGAGGACGGCGTACCTGCGAAGTAATTGTTCCATAGTTCGTATGTGGGAATTTAACAGCCACAACAAAGAATTCCCTTCCCTACTCTCTCCGTCACCATACATTATCAGAAACCTCCTACATACGTATATACGCTGTAGGGGCTAGCTAACATTTTCGCGGCCCAAAAAGAAATACTAGCTCTATTTCCATACTCCCCCCATTTCGAGGTAAGGGGAGAGAAAAAGAAAAGGCCTACAAGCGCCGAAAGACCAGCCCTCCTGGTGTTCTGGAAGTTTACCCTTTCTGCTCTAAAGAAGCGTGTCATCTGGTCCTTGGGTTGAGGTTCGTTCATAATGGAGGTACGAGAACTAGTTGCTTTGGAAGCACACTTCCTTTTTCCTTTCGCTCTTCCACTCGTCATCCCTAAAACAAAGTTGCACTTTATTGTGTGGTTTTGGCTACGAATACCTTAAATATATCTTTGCAAAAGCTCTTTAACTTTCCCTTCCCTTATTCCAAGAGAAAATCGCCGAAGATCCTCTTTTATTTCTTGCTCTGTCGCATGTTGTATAATCTTCCACTTGTGCGTTGATCTGGTACCAATCCTCCCCAGAGCGCAAGCTTATAACGTTCTACCACATCTTCTACTCATGATATATTGCGAATGCTGCCTTTGGAAAAAACGGTCCCCCACATCGTTTACAAGCAAGACGGTTTCGTCGTTCCCGTTTTGAAAGGCCCATTCAAGAAGTATCGACTCTGAAAGGCATCTCCAAGCGGGAGGTGAACTTTGGCGACGTTCGGGGCCAATAGAACACCAGTCATCCTGCTAGGTTGCTCAGCCTACTCGACATTTTTTTATTGTCAAAGATATTTTGCTTTTCAAATACGAAGAGTTTCATAATTTACAGTCGTGCCGGCTCTACAAGGTATGCAAAAGTTTTTTCGAATCTCGTTGCCGTATATATACTATCTTTCAGCTACCTGTTGTGCGCTTGAATTCGACATCTGACTGCCCTGATTTAACTCGTTCCCGATGATAGCGCCAAAGACTAACCTATATAACTTCCCAGTTTTTAGCTACTTCGCTCTCGCATTTTTCGCCTTCAAGGCCTGCGACTGAAAGTACCGGCACCTCCCTTGTCGTCTGCTTTTGATCACTTCCCATCGTTCGCAAACAACCTGGTGTCTACAGCCAGAGTATAGCGAAACCCGCCTACCATAACACACCTTTCTCTGTTGCTCGTCCTTTTTTTTCTCTTTCTTTTTTCTTCTTGCATTTGATACCCATTTTAGACCATAGACAGTCTGGTTTTCTGATTTAGACACCTGCAAAAGAACACCATTCCCCGAACCTTAATTCCCATCCAAACATTTGCGTCATAGATCGTTTAGTATCTTTTCTATTTTATTTTAAACTCCTTAACGACTTTTCAGTTTATTCTACTCCGTTAATCAGCTCTATCACTTCACTAGCACTGCCCTGATATTAACAAATAGGTTGGTGTTACGGGTGCGATTCCTTTCGAGTCCTTGGTTGTTTCCAATTTGCTATTCCCATAAAGCTTCCTGTTTAGCGTCGAACCGGCTGTTCCTTTCACGATACCTTCCTTGCTACAGCAACATCGTTCTCGAGCTTCATCAAGCAACTGTTTACCTTCCCATTTACTATTCCATCAATCTGTTCTATTGTTTTAGCGGCATTATTTCGTGATGACAGGCGGCTCTCGTCCTCAGAAACTCAATTACTCACTGGAACGATGGATGCAGGATCCCTCTCCTTTACAGTCTCCGACACCTTCGAAAGTGTCAATGCAGAATGGTCCGATACCGAGAGTGCGAGGTGCCCCGCGGCCGAGGTTGCTTCTCCAAGGGCAGAGGAGGTATGCAATATCTTAGTTACGTTGGCTGCGACGTGTGTTGTACTAACTTCACCCTAATAGGAGCGGAAAGTCGTCCATTAGCTCTGTCGTCTTTCACAAGATGCCTCCCACAGAAACTTTGTTCCTAGAGTCTACCACAAGAATACAGAAGGAGCCAGTGAAGTAAGATCATGTTTCTTCAATGCAAATACGGCTAAATAAAAGTATAGTTAAACATGACAATCTAACATCGAAGTAACGATAAAGCTCCTTTATGGATTTCCAAGTATGGGATTTTCCAGGACAGATTGACTATAATGATGGTACTTTCGACCTGGAAGCCATATTCAGTGACACCGGCGCTCTCATTTATGTCATAGACGCACAGGACGAATACCTAGAAGCCCTCACCCGCCTACATCAAACAGTCATCACTATCCAACGGTTCAACCCATCCATCAACATCGAAGTTTTCATCCATAAAGTCGACGGTCTCTCCGATGACTTCAAGCTCGACACCCAACGTGATATAGTCCAGCGAACTACCGACGAACTTGCCGACCTCGGGTACGACGGTGTCCATATAAATTACCATCTAACCAGCATCTACGACCACAGCATCTTCGAGGCCTTTAGTAAAGTCATCCAAAAATTGCTGCCGGAGCTGGGAACGCTGGAGAATCTGCTCAACGGACTTGTCAGCAATTGCCGTATAGAAAAAGCATTCCTGTTTGACGTCTTGAGCAAGATCTATGTGGCGACGGATAGTTCGCCGGTTGACGTTCAGAGCTATGAAATATGCTCGGACTATATTGACGTGGTTCTGGATATGACCGAGATCTATGGGTACGTTAGAAACTGCACCCTAGTCTCATTGCTCGATATCATGAGGCTGCGTTTCGGGTTTTTTTTTTCTAGGCGTGTTGCAAGGCTTTGTGGCGCAGAAGGCTGATATAGAAGGCTGTTACAGATACGATCGAGGGGATTCGGAGGTGAACACTGTCGAGGAGACTAAGAGCTCGATCGGTAGCTCGGAGGATTGGTCCTTGCCCGACCAATCCAGTGTAATGAAGCTGCAGAACGGGATGGTCTTGTTCCTCCGAGAGATAAACAAGTACAGACATCATCTTCCATTTCTCAGCCACACAGCAATATCCGCTAACAGTGCTTCTTACTCCTCAGATTTCTAGCTCTCATTTGCATTATGCGCAAGGAAAGTTTTGAAAAAAGAGGATTGATAGATTACAACGTCCAAGTGTTCCAGCAAGCCTTGGAAAAGGTCTTCGAACTTCACAGATAGAAACATGAAGGGAAGCCTGTGTTGAAGCTAGACTGTGACGGATGCTCTCTTTGCATCATTAAGCCGAACAAGGCGCAGATGGTAGGTAGCAGCGTTGTGACCGGCGAGGGTGCACGAGGAGCGCGTTATGAAGGATCCGCACGGGGGTTCGGGATGTGAGAGAGATGTGATTAATTAATGGGATGTGCTAGCTATGGGGTGTGTCGTTTAAGGCTTTAACACTTCAAAATTTTAGCCCGAATTAACAACTCCGAAGTTTCATTTACGCTAATTTCACCGCACGTAATATAATCAACAGGATTAAAAGCATGTGTGTCTTGTTTGTAAAATAACCAAATGGCCTCGGCGTCCAATATAGTGAAAACAGGTTCGTTGTATGACCTGCGATGGTGAACCTTATTAATCACGCTGGGTATGGACGCGTAGAGCTGGGCCGCCTTTACGAGGCAATATTTATGGAAAGGGCCCCTTGATAAAACTTGATGTTAGCGATTGAAATAGGCTTCCTTAGGAGAATAGGATAAGTTACACCAAAACTTAGTAATCCTGAACCTAAATAACTAGCTCTCATTATCGGCAATAATCCCGTAAGCAATGTGTTGATGCACTTTTGGCATCGCCTCTGGCATCCCCTAAGCCAGCTCTCTGAATTTCCTACTTTCCTTAACTTTAAGACATAATCTAGTCGCATGGGGGCGAGCGTTGATGCGCACGTGGCCATGTTCTAGCCGTTATTCCTTTCCTGAAGCCAAAGGCATTGTCCTCCAAGTAAGGAAATCGAATGACTTTTGCAGCTCTTGGCTAACCAGATCCCTTCCTTCCATACCGCTGAACGGTTTTTGCGACTTCCCGCATCGCGTTTTTTCCTGGTCTCGTCACCAACTTCCTTTTATCATGTAGGCCATTTTTCGCGATTTGAGTAGGGAAATTCGTCATCCACTGAAGTGGCCATGATCAAGCTCCTCGCTATGGGCAGTGTTGACTTCAGGAAGAGAAGGATCCAACTGCTTAGGAGAAGCCTCGCGGATTGTATTCACTAGCTGCGCCCTAAGACAGGGTCGACAGGCCATGTTTTTTTCTCCATCTCCTTGAGGCCTGGTAAACCAAGCCAATTACATCTTTAATCCCCCTCGGCCCCTCAAAACCCACACCAACTTTTCCCACCTGCGGTCGAAATAGTCTTGCGTTCGTTTATTAGATCTCGAAGCTGTCTTCACCGCAGTGTCTTCTTTCGCTTTCTCGAACACTGCCTCATTGCTATCCAGCCGAAGCCAGCACCACCGGAGTCTTCGAAGCCAGGTGATAATTTGTTGAGAGGAGCTTAGCAAATCGAGTCAATCAGGGCCCCCCTGTTGGCGAATAGTCGACTATTATTCTCCGACATTCTGCATCCTCCGCCTCCTTTCCCACCAACCTTTCTTCCTTCCAGTCATCACCAACTGGTCCTCTTTGTCCCCGAGGAACTTTGTCTTCAAATAGAAGAGCATTTAACCCAGCCCGTCCAGCCTTCCACCTTTGCCTTTCTCTTCCATCCTTTCAGAGAAACCGACGTGTAAGATACCAAGCAGTTGTGTTCCGCGGACGAGTCATCCATCCGCAACTTCCCGCGGGAGTTTTGTAAGAAACCAATATTAACACAACCTCTCCATCTCAGAAGCCAGATCTTCATCCTGTTGAACGTGTTTATCGTCGCCGTCGTCATCGTCGTCCTTGCAACATTTACTCTCGCCCTTTGGCTAGTAAGTTGACACGTCTGCTGCCCCGAAGCCTGCCATTCATCTATTGTTCAAGAAGCTGACGGACAACGGTAAAGAAACCGCATCACCGCCTGCATCCCACGATGGCAAACACACCTCCACCATATACTCGGGCTATATCCCCAGACCTCCGTCTAGAGCCTGGGTCAGCAGATGGCATGGCCAATGACGAGTCTTCGCCAACATCGGATGGCAGCAGCCCAGACATCGGTTCGTCTTTGCTTGCGTTCAACGCTCGAGCCACATCCCAGATCACTCCCTCTCAACAAGAAGGGAGGGGCAGTGAGTCCACCACCGATACAATCTCTCCGCGCGAGTCTCAATCCCCGACCGTGGAGCGTCACGTGGCGGGTCTCCCCGTTGATGAGCCTCAGTATCCTTTGACTTACCTTGATGGCTCATCATTGATGGAAGAAGGGATGAACCAACGACAACGTCGAGTTGGTCGAAATCTGACTATTGTCACACAACTGCTCGGGGGCAGCAAGACAGCAGCAGTAGGTAGTCTTGATATCGATAGCGCCTCTGACGATGAAGCTTAGACTTAGGTTGGCCGTCAAGATCGAAGGGGATTCAATGAGGCCGAATATCATCAACCAGATCCTTTGTCTTTTAGTTGTCTGCTTATGTATCCAAAATTGCTGTTGTCTTATTCCCCGATGAGATTATTGGTGCGGGAGTCCGTTTCTCACTTTCCAAAAAGATCTTTCACGCGAAGGCGCAATGTTTGTCATTTTTATTCTAGATCGATAGTTAGCAATCATTTATTATATACCATTCATATTTTTTGTATATTTCTTGATATGTATCAACACTTTTTTCACTTTTCCTTTTTGAGAACTTACATGTCAAATTAGATCTTGTGCATAAATTGGAACCGCCTTTCGCTTATCCCTTGCTAGAAAAACGTAGAGCCGCCGGCCCCTTGCATCAATGCGGCGTCGTTCTCAAAAAAAAGAGGGGGTGTCGTCTTTTGCTAGAGATGGCTTGCGTTCCAGTATAATAAGGCAAAGGTGGAAGGACCAGAAAAGGGAAGAAGGGTTCCGGTTCTTCGTCCTCTTCCTCACCGCTCGTTATATGTAGTGGCAACCACTCTGATCTTCGTAAAGTCCAGCACACCACTTCATCAAAGAAATTAATTCCCGTCTCAAGGCTAAATCAAGGGGGGGTCTTACATAGATACCCATTTCCAGGCCGCACATTTTTGTTTTGGCGACAGATTATATTATGTATAGGTACTTTATATGAAGTACCAGGTTCTACACCTGGAACTTTATGCAATGTTTGCCGATAGTTGTCTCGATGGCATGAATAATGGAAGTCAAAATTGTGTCTGGTAATGAGACAATTGCGAGGTAAGTGATCGGGATCGAGCTACCTATCTAAGGATTAGATGAGCTGAGCCATAAAATTGACTATCTTGGTAGCGCCGAAATATATGCATTGACAGAGGCTGAGGTTCGAGGGTCGAAGGTCAAATGTGGCGCTTTTGCTTTTCTCCATTTATCACCAACCCTTCGGAAATTATTTGAGATTACTAGGTCTCAAGCCGCCACATCGGTCTAATTTTTCGGGCGTTTCATGTCGAAGACTGTCATTCCAGGTCTCTAAAAGGATGCGTGGCATTTGAAAAACATTGCCTTCTATGGTCTTTTGATGCCGGTCGATGGAGGATGCGCAGAGAGCCATCTGATTGAAGAGAGTTTAAGTGAAAACTCATGGAAGAAAAAGGGCGAGAGCGAGAGGAATACCGGCTGGGTTACTGGTGAATCATTTCGAGGATGAATAATGCTGCAAGAGTTACTCCTCGTCTCTTCTATCCGGATTGATAGCAGTCTGCACGGAAATAAAATACCGGAAAAACGAAAAAAATGCAGGGTCTGATCGGAGACTTGGGGCAGATAAATATGGAGAATCGAGTTGCTTTTATGGTCGGTTGGTTTCCCGGTGGAAATCAGGAGTGGCCTAAAGGATAATTGAAGGATCAAGTGCCGAAGAACTAGTTTTCTTATGCGGTGTGAAAAGGCAAGCAGTCCAAGGATCTGATTCCTACTCCTCGTGGATGCGAAAATAGTCGTATAATCGATCTTCGTCGCGATGCCTTCCGGGTCTTATACATCGCAGAGAAAATCGAAGGAACATGGTGAAGAGGTGCGATACGGCCAAGAAGCAGATATAGAAGGGTAGTGATATCAGAAGGACGCCGAATATGAGACAAAGTTGGCAAATCGGTGCAAGAATATCGACAAAAGATACTGGAGAGAGTCTAGAAGAATAAAAGGGGTGGGTGAGGAGGGGAATCGCGAATATTGTGGCTAGTGTTCGGGAACAAATTCGAAGGCGGAGGGAAGAGAAGAGGGTGGTGTTGAAGTTGAAGTTGAAGTTGAAGGAGGATGAGGATGAGGATGAGGAGAGAAGAGAGAAGGACGTACAGCACAAAACCCATGATGGATGGATGGATGGATCCTGTTGTTTGTGGCCTGACCTGACTTGGGGCTTAGACGAAAAAATGCTAGTGTGAGAGGATTTGAATTTGAAAGTGCAGTCAAGGTTAGCCCTGGATAAGACCCACCAACCAGTCGGTGGGAGGCTCAGTAGAGATAGATGATACCCTTGGGCCAATTGGACTTTTGATCTGACACGAGGCCTCGAGGAAGAGGCTGTGGGCTAGTTATTGAAGTGATTGGGGAGGTTATTGAAGTAATTAAGACGAGCTCATATTGACAATACTGAACGACAATACGAAGGACCACGATACAATTAACAAGAGCCGTAAATTGAAAGCAATAACGATAACAAAAAAAATACGTACTTACATACTTACTAAGTATTTATTGCGGCAGGTAGCAGGTAGGTATTCCTGTGCACTTGAACAGGCGTATAACACGTCCACTGCAACATAGAAAGGGCTGTAGCAACAACAATATCAATGCATTGTAACAGGCTACCAGGCATATATTCACATTCCGAAACCATTTTTAAGAATTCAATATCAATTTAGAATTGATATATCTGCATTCTCGGTAGTTATTGTCAATGCCATGCTATATTTGGAAAAAAAGGTATATCATGAAAGGAAAGCACCATATGAAAACACAATTGCATGCACATTCTTACACGCAAGTCTCAGAAACCTTTTGAGATAACCCAGAATCATCATCATCAAGAATGATGCTAATTCGTTATTATCAATATAGCCAATCGAAGGAGTCGACGTGTCCTACTGTGCAGCTGCAGTGTAATTAAAAAACCAATTGCAAAAAGGAAAGAAAGAAAGAACGAAGGACCTGGACATTTCGCTCTCAAAAATTAAACCTTAGAAGTTTTAAATTCAAAAATAATAATAACTTCATGACGTACTTGATATTAACTTACATTCTTTGTGTTGGCCAAAAAAAATCCAGACACTTTTTACGTCGAAACTCGAATCTATGTGAAGCAGCGGGGTTTCAAAGAGTTTTCAAAAAGATTACCCCGCCCAATTGTAGGTACCAGGAATATAGATGTTTTATCTATTTCCAGACTACTTGTTGTTGCTACATACAATTAAAAGCCTCGCTCTGTTTTCGTCAGGTGTGTGTGTTAGTGTCGGTTCAAAGCCGCCCGAAATAATGGTAGCGCAAGGATGGTCGTGGTAGTATCTACAGTATAACTAACTTCAACCTTATCGAGATACAAAATCCAACAGTTTGCCTTGACTACTTAAGTATTTAACTACGTTCTACTTGTAGTATTGGGGTCCTTTTATGCTTTAAAATAATGTGGCACGGTAAAGCCTATTGTGGTAGCATGTCGGGACCGCGTTCTATCTGTGTAACCCACCCTCGAATCGGCGGCTCGCTCTGTTTTGCCGCACCTCTGACCTCCTATAACCGGATAACGGACTTGAATAAAGCTACTTCAAGAAGTTTGTAGGCCTCTCTACTCGTGCGGATATAAATACCGAGTGTTCTAGTCCATCATCTAAACGTGCATTGTCACAATTTGTCATCTGAACTCAGGCTGCATGCATATCACAGGTTGTGTACCCCCAAACAGCACAGTTATAACATAAGTTTCATCCTAAGTCGATTTATATAAATGTGTAGCATAACTAAAGTAACTACCCGCTAGAAAAAAAGTTGAATCTTGAAAGCCCGGTTGTGGCGCTAAACGATCATTGGCCTGCTTCGTTATATGCACTGCTGCACTGTGAATCATTAATGAAATCAGAAAGCAAACCATGCAGCTACCCTGCCCCTCAGACACACAGATTAATGAAAGAATATAGTTCAATCACTCGTCAAGGTTCACTCCTGAAATATCTTTCAATAGCCGCCGCTCTTCTTCCGTCAACTCTCCATGCGCATCTTCCCATTTCCGCACTAGATCCGCTTCCTCCCCATCAGCTGGCGTCGTCGCAGGATGCAACCCGAGATCGATGTGCCGTGCCGGGAGGCTTCCGTGGACGACCCGGCCGAGTGCAGGCTTGGGACTTCTCCTGTTCTTCGCAGCGTCCTCTTGCTCGGCCTTCAGCCTTTCGACCTTCTCCATCCTCCGCCTCCTCCGCATCGCCAAGTCATCTGCCTCTTGCCAGTTCAAAAACTCCGTCTCGTCCCAGTACAAAATATTACAACCTAGGATTGCTGCACCTCTCCAATTCCTAGCATTGGGGTCCGCGCAGATGTTATACGCACTGGTTTCTTCCTGCCACGTATTCTCTTGTTCGGTTCTCCCCCAACCGTACTGTGCCGTCCGGACAAAGTAGTCCTTCTTCGCATCGATAGACATAGCATGCACGATTTTGCGAATGGGCTCGGTGGTTGAACCCAGCGGGTCGAAGACCGAAATCGCACCGTTACTTGCACCAACAATTGCAGCTAAGGACGTGATCGCGATACAAGTAATATTTGGTGTGCCGGGGATTTTGCAGACAGTCATAGGAGTGAGAAGGTCGCTGGATCGCTTGGCAGGGTTTCCTCTGATATTGAATATCAAGACCCGACCGTGGTTCGTGCCGACTGCCATCAACCTTGCATTCCCACCGACGGTGTTATCATTGGGTGAGATGGGCATAACTCTCGCCAAAGACGACTGATCCATTGCGATTGTAGTTATATTCTGTGGATTCTTGCCTTGGTCAAAGATCTCTTCTCCGGACTTGGGTATGCGTAGACGAGTCTTGGACCAGTCATCGACAGAGCCTACGTAAGCTTGGCTGCCCAGAATCTCGCTCTCCGGCAGATCTGGCTTTTTATCTGTGAAATGGGTATTGAGGCGGTATCTAAACCCTTGAACTCTTTTTTCTTCCGTACTTGTCGTGCTGAATGTGACGATATTGTAGCCGCCAAAGTCAGCCTCCATCACCCATGGGAGCTTCAATTGGTGTAGATTCTCGTTGTCTCCGACAATAAGTCCCGTATCACGATAGAGGTCGTCAAGATAGAACCCAGAGATCGGTCTATCCACCCTTGTACCCTCAACCATAGTCCAATGGCCCTGGACATGAAGCGAAATGCGTTTTCTTTCTTCCTCGCGGGCCGCAACTCGCTCCGACTTATATTTAGCTGATAGTTCCAGGCGAATTCTTAGCCATGCAGCGTGACGTTCAATATGGTCCATGACACTGAGATCGTCTCCAATGGAGCCGTTTTCAATTTCATTGTCTGCTCTCTCCAAATCGGCAATGTTCTCTTCTTCTTCTGATAGACCGCTTTCCTGCAGCCCGGGAGGTGGGTTTGGGTCTCCCGAGAACGTCCACATCTCACCCACAATATTTTGAACTACACACCAAGGCCGTCCGAGTGCCTTCTTTTCCGGGGTATAATCGTTGTCGACTTTAAGACTAATCAGAGCGCATCTTGGAGAAATCTTCCATTTTGCCATCCGAGACGTTTCAAGCGTCCTGTGAATCTTGATCCCTGGAGGCAAAGGCGACGTGTCTGCCTGAAACATGTGGACTTCACCTTCGCTAGTGATGTAGATAAACCCAACGTTGTACTCTGAGAAGACTCCACTGGCTTCAGGGACCCTGACATTCTTGTATTTGCCCGCTGGAGGCTCCTGGTTGCGACTGCTTGATGCGATAATATTCGCAATAATGTTATCCGTTTCGTCAGCTGGAGCTTCTCCAGGAGCATCTTGTTGCTGTTGCTGTTGCTCTTCTTCTTCTTTTTCAGGGGCAGCAACTTCTTGCTCGTTTTCGTCCACTGCTTCCAAACCAACTCCGGGTACGGCACCATACCCAGCCAGATCCGCGATCCACACACCCGTTCCTATTCCTACGATAGCGTGATTTTGTTCGTGCGACAACGGGTAGTCCATTCGCTCACCGCTCCCGAGCCTAAAGCCGCACAGGAGATTGATTCTATTCTCCCCCCATCTGCGACCAATTACGGCAAAACTTCCTGCACCGTTTGAGTGGATATCCACAATCTCCATCACATCGAACGATGTAGCAAGGGTGTTCTGTGACTTTTCATATCTGGTGAAGACCATGGTCCCGCTTTCCTCTTCGGTCTTGAACGTTCCGTTTCCCGGCGACCAGACGCTCGCCTGCCCGTTAGACACATTGCAGGTTCGGAATGACGGGATCGGGTGGTAATCAGGTGGACTTGTGTTCACCTTCTCGTTCGGCTTTAATGGAGTGTCCTCAAAATTGCCAAATAGATGGGTAACGGGTGGTTGTATCAAATGCATCATCGACATGATCACACTCTTAGGGATGGTCTTGAGATGAGTGGATTTGAATTGCGGCTCTACGTAGGTGTTACTGGTACTACGGTTTCCAGCCTCGCGAAGTTCAGGCCGAGCCTTGTTTAGGTTACGGAGAAGGCGAGACCGTAGAATCGCCTCGGTACGCCAATGGTTTGTCTCGAGGTCTTCCGGGTGAAGCTTGGCCTGGGTCGGGTCAGGTGGGGAAGTGAGGGGTGTGAATTGACCCTTTGAGTCTGGGAACCATTGCAAGAAAAGTAGCCGCCACGTATGAGGGGAAGATATGAGTTTGTGAAAGTACTGGTTCGTGAGAGTCAGGGAGAGCAAGGACGGCGGGTCCAAATATGCAATGATATGTCGTAAAATTTCTTGAACATCTTAGCTTAGCATATGTCTGAGCTTGGAGGGTTATGGCTAGATGCAATTTACCAGTTGGGACTTTGTATATATAGGTCTCTCTTGGTGGTCCTTTGGACCGAGTTCTCATCATTTCCGCCATCTTGGAGAGAGTCGCGATACTCGAAAGAGGGATTGGGTCGAGGTAAAGACAGTGCTTTTTGTTGTTGGTGTTGGATTGAACGTTGTCTCAATGGACGAGAGTTTATACGGATACTGCGTGTAAGGGACGTCTAGAAATATAAAGGCTATATGACTCCAACGGCGTAGATGAGTCGATGAGCGTTATGCAAAATCAGGGACGACGACGAGGGAGCGGGCTAGCGGGTGAGCAATACGAAATATGAGGATCCTGACAGTCTCAGGCGTGGGTGGTTAAACAAAGTATGGTGGGGCTGACGCATAACGAAGAGGGGAGCTTGGGTTAGCTAACATTAACGAGCCGGTTAGCGTGGAAAGTTAGCCAGCCGAGTTGATAAGGCGTCACTATCACCACCACCACCACCACCACCACCACCACCACCACCATGGGCCTACAGCACCACATGTCTACCATGCGCAAGCCTACGAAATAAATAAGATGCGAGATACTATGATAAGATAATTGGAATTGCTAAATACAAACGGGAGGAGTATGCTAAATGCTTTTTGTCTATTCACAAGACAATATAACACTTTGTTTTTTTGTACACAATTCGAAACCTTCGGACCGGAAGCAAATACCAGCTGATAATACAAAAAAAAAGAACCCAAGCCAGGCAGAAAGTAGGGGAAAGGGGAAGCTGCTACCGCAGCTGCATCCACTGCAAGCGGCCAAACACTGCAAGACAATAAGCAAATCAAATCCGCTTCATGACTTCATGACTCCGTAAACAAATGTAGATGTATCGAATCCGTTTTCTGGATGGTGCCAGCAAAAAACCAGTGTATTGAAAAACAGTTAACATGGAAGATGTGGTATATTCTCTTTCTTATCATTCAAATGCCCTTTCACTTCTTCAGATCGTCCATTTCGTTTCCAATTTCGCTATACCTATTATCAGGCAAGAACCCATCGGTCTGGTTGTTGTTGTTGGCGGCGTGCTTGTGATCCTTATCCTTATTCTTCTTGGTCAAAGATCTGATAAGTTTGATTTTTGTTGAAACGGTATGTCGGAGTCGATCTCCAGGGTTGCCTTCTCCAGGGCCGAGTGCACGACCGGTATTGCCCGTGCTGGTTTGTCTCCACGATGTGCCACCGTCATCAAGTTGCTGTCCCGCTGGCATTCCTGCGGATGCGGCGCAAGAGGGGCTACCGCATGGTGTACTTTTTTTAATCTTGATGGGAGGATCCTCCGATTCGTCGGGTGTACAGAAATTATCGGGGTTGCAGGGTAAATATGGGGGATTCTCTACTACGACGTCGCCGCAGGCGTAGATGTAATTGCGATATCTACACATTTTCCGCGAGTATATTTTGTAGATTCGGCTTTTCTTCTGGTCTGAGAAGGTCTTTTGAGAATCTCGTGAGTTCGGTATGAGACTGGCTTTGGTGTTGTGGAGTCGTGCGACACTACGATTCCGAAACTCTGTTAAATTTTCAAGGAGTAGCAAGCAGCGCTTCGAGTCGACTTTCACAAGAAAGAATCGAAAGGGAGAAAGGATAGTTCGAGAAAACGACGACCAACCCTTTAAAAGACTTAGGGGGGCGATAAGGGAGAAGAAAGAGAGAGAGAAGGGAGGAAAGAAGGAGAGAAGAGAGAGAAGAGAAAGAGCAGGCGGATGAGGGATAAAGGTTAAGACAGGCAGCTGGCAGCTTGTTGTATTAATATTTATTTTGTACGTATGTGCATATATGGGTGTATGTATGTATGTATCGCTCTCTTTTTTGCCAATAGCTAAGCAATCACCTAACACCTTTCACGTTACAGATGCCATTCTTCGTATTCTTCTAGTCGCCCGGGTCAGGGTCCAGTTCCCTACCAAGATGTCAAACACACCACCACCACCCAATACCACCGCTGCCCGTTCGCAGGCCGCACAACGGCGGCCTGCTGGAATGGGATGAAGGGGGGAATGTTTCATCAGAAATTTCTTGACTGACTGTGGCATCCAAGTTTAAGCTTCTTCACAAATTATAACTTTTACATGTCGAATGCACGTTCATGCGATCCTTATATAGAAACAGAAGGTCAAAGCCGAGGCTGCGTCCCAGATATTTCGCGATGCAGACACCAGAGCACACCTGCATACATCTTGACGCCCTGTCAAAGGGGTGTTTTTTTTTCTCAGCCGATTGCATAATGTGATTATAATATCCTGGCACTCCAATGGCCTGGTGCCGATTTTCCCGACATCGTGCGGAAAACAACAACCGCCCATGGCAACGCAAAGACGTTCAGAAAGAAAGCAATATTGAATCCATTTGGGCGCTTACTTACTTGCTACAGCCTTTTGTTAGCCTCAAAATATGTGCGCGAACAGTTATATATTCTCTTCTGTGTATTCTTTATTAATGTTTGCTAGGGCGGGCTTGGAAAGATCAATACCAGCCAGTTCTGTTGTGAAGATTTGTCGCGTATCATTAGCTACAACAAGGGGTGTGCAATATATTGGAGGGTTTCTCCAAGTTTCGAGTAATCCATCTGCGTCGAGAGAACAAATATATGGTCAAATTATATATATAAAAATAACCCCGGCGATATTTTATCAACGGTATAAGCTACCCGCCGATAGAGTCTTGGAACTCCAATGACCCCGCAATCACCAAGTGGATGGTCTTCCCCAGCACGTCGCTGCGGTCAGTCTCACAGCTATATATATGGAATAAGTTGCAAGGGTAACCTCAGGCTTCGCTAAGGTATTAAGCAATAGGACCGAGATAGCGTAATTTTCAACAGCTGGTCTCCCATCTAAGCCCCTCTTGAAGATCTTTTTATATAAAACTAAATTGCAGATCAACAAATCGTGTATGTGTAACATGAGCATCATGATAGCGTCGATTGCTAAAAGTAAATCTACATCGATCTTATATCAAGAATCTGAAACCTTTGACCGCTGCTGCTCCTGGTAGTCCTTCCTCCTCTCTCCTGTGGATCTCATCCTGAGTCAGCGCTACATTATCTGTAGACCTACTTGGGCCCATGCCGCCAACTTCTTCGCCACGGTCAAGCTTCTTATTAAGCCTAACTAGCATAGTCCTGAGAACTGTTGCAAATACCACAGCGAGTAAAGATGTACCGCAATTAACCCCCATTGCGATAGCTGCGAGTCGTTATCAAGTCAGTCAACGGATCAGCATGAAATAGTAGGGTGTGTTGATTGCTTACCATAGCGTGGTGAAGAGGATTTAGTATACATATAGGCTGTGCCTATCTGTGAAGCGTTAGATACTGCATTTATCGCTGCTAATGCGGCTGCACGCTTGCTAACTGGTCGAGGGAGAGTGGCTGATATCCAGGAAAGGGCGCAAACGTATCCGGCGTAAACCGTAGCTGGCATAAACATCATAGCCACTTTGAATCTGGGAGTTAATAACTAAAATCAAAGGATAGAACCGAAATTGATAAAAGACCTTACCATATCTAGCAGCGGTGTTAAGGGTAGACGCTGCCACAATGAATACGGCTACTGACATCTATCAAAATTTTAGAAATTGCATGGCCTATCCAAAGAGCGGCTATTCTGACTTACGGTCAGTGGAATGGCGATATGCCAGAACCTCTCGCCTTTCTTGTCCGCATGCCAGGCGTTTGCTAGTACAACGATCGTAGCGAGCACCTAATGTCATTATTAAAACAGGTTCCATCTAGATTTCAATTATGACACTTACATAAGGAGGGGTCGTCAAGAGGAGCGTTTCTATACGACCATATCCCAGAGTTCCCACGACAATTGGCAGGAAATTGGTAATCGAGCCCGAAGAGACGCAGCAGGTTACAAGGATCATCAAGACATACATCTTGATATCTTTGAATGCAAGCTTCAACCCCTGGAGAACCTTTTGTGCTTCGCTACCGCTCCAGTCCTCCTCTCCAACATCGCGCTCTAGAATTACCCAGATTATGTTAGTATTTTGCTTAATCCGATGAGAAAACGTTCAAACCGTTCATATACCTAGCCTCCAGCAAGCTAGCTGTCTTTCTTGTTCTGACAAAAATTTTGTTGTTTTGGGGAAATCTGGTATTATCATCCAGATGAAGAAAGCAATGAATACCTACACAAGCCGTCGTTAATATTTAAACAGGGTTTATATAAGGCATAGGGTATGCCGGGAAATCACCTACAGTAATGGTGCCTTCCAATATAAAGAGCCACCTCCAGGCGCTGATACCAGCTTTCCCATCCATTCCACTCGTAATCCCCGCTGCTATCAATCCGGAAAATGCGCCGGAAATCAAAGATCCGGAATAGAGAATTGCTGTTCTGAGCGAAAGTTCCTTCTTGGTATACCAAGACGAAAGGTAAAATAGACAGCCTGGGAAATACGCTGCTTCGATGAAACCTAAGAAAAACCGACATAAGAGCAAACCAGAAAAGCTTTGTACAGCCCCAGTTGCAGCGCTAATCGTCCCCCAGATCATCATGACGACAGTAAAGTATATTGAGGGCTTTCCCAGTTTATCCAGAAAGAGATTTGATCTGTAAAGATAATTAGTTATTTATCACAAAGGGACTCGGTTTTTGAGATCATGGAATCAAAATTGGGAGTATACATACGGAACCTGCATCAGAATATAACCCACGAAGAGGATTGATACAGCAGTATTATACTAATTTGATTCAAGTTAAAAGGACGTCTGAATCAGAAACGATAGGGCTAAACCAACCTGTGTAGAAGTCAACCCCAGCTCCTCACTCATACCAGCAACCTCAGCAGCTACGAATCGTTAGTTTGATATATAGAACCGAGTTCAAATGGATACAACTGAGTAAGGAATACCTGGAATATTATTCCTATCCAAATAATTCATTATATAAACAACAATAATTGTTGGCAGCAGTCTGATATCAATCTTGCGCTTCAACTTAATCTCAAGGGCTTCGATTTCTTCATCTGATAGGTTTTCGAGCAGCGGCGGTTTCTCGCTAGCCCGTCTTCGCGAGACACCACTGGTAGTCGTGTGTAGGGTGGCATTTCCGGCTGCGCTCGAACTCTCGTCAAGATCTTCTACGTCTTTGGAAAGGCGGAATATGCCGCTGTCGGCTTTATGCGAAGAAGTGCCGTTCATTGCGATTGGAATAATTGATAGCTTTTCTAAGGCATTCGATATGTGCTGGGAATGGACGATTCTATAACCGAATAGTTGGGGTCTGGATTGACTCAACGATGGCGCTCAAAGGGAATGTTCTTATATATATATATGCAACGAGACTGGAATGCAGGTGTAAACATTCGGTCGCGAACTATGACGGAAGGCGATTTTAAGCTTCTCTTGGTGCGAGCTATCAAAGCAAAAACAGGCACGGGAATGCGATGGCCTGGACAGCTTGTGTATCCAGGTAAATGAAGAAAATTCTGTTTCAAAAACAGGATTGACGAATTGTCGCAGCAAAACGTGCGCCAAGCACAAGAAGCATGCGGGATAAAAGCGACTCAGCGACGATCGTCAAGGGAAGGTGGAGAACAAGCCATTGCATTTAAGCGACCCCGGATTTGGTTCCCCGAACCACGAAGCCGAGGGATACAAAAGTTAATATTTCGTCTTTATTTCTATTAGTTGAGGGTTTATGAAATCCGGTCACATTGTATATGGAGCTGTCGAATTTTGCCGCTGGAGCTCATGAAGTGGGGACTTTTTGACTATCCATGACGACACAGCTCCACAGCATTCTGCCCGCTACTAGTACACTAGATATCTCAGTAATCATGTATGCGCCAGTTGGCTTCTCCTCGGATTAATTTTGTTTCAATTATTACGGTCTAGTTTATAGTAGATATAGGCGGATATTTACTGTGACCCAACATTCACGTTCTTGTTTATCAAAGACTCAAAGCGTTGTGATGTAACACAGATCATTCGATAGACACTCAAATATAGAAAAATACAACAATGACAACGCAGAGAGAACTCGCTATTATGAAATCAATATTTCAAATAGTATTCTACAATTTTAATACTTAATCGATATAGCTTATCGATAGACACCGGATATTCTAGGGCTTCACTAGCGGACCAGCCAAAATTTTAAACATCTCTTCCTCGTACAACTTCGCATTAGCGGTCAGCTCAACAGTCTGAATGGCCCCGAGTGATCCAGAACCCGTCGCCAGGACTCCAGACGTACTCCAGCCGAGCACAGAATAAGTCTCAGACTCCATCCACGTCGATTCTGTGTGTTTTGACTGGGAGGATACTGCCGAGGGAATATATTTCAACAGCCACAACACCCACTTGTTCGATTTTACAAAGTCCGCCTCCCTCGCCTGTTGCCCGACGTGCCAGGATACGTGGAGACGGTTCACGGATTCATGGACGGATTCGGCGGCGATGAATTTTTGTTTTGTAATCTTACCCGTGCCGCTGAGGAAAGCGCATTCGAATCGGAATAACTTGATCCCCGCTTCGAGATTGTCTTCATCGTCCGAGGGCCAGGATTCGAGCTCCATTTCGAGAAGGTAGGCGTGTTGGAGGATAAAGTATCCGGGGAGCGGGATGCTCGATGATTGTTTCGCCATCAGGCTTGTCTCCGTTTCGACGAGATGTAGGGAGCGGATACTCGTCGGGAGGACTAGTTCGTAGAGACGAAGTTGGACAAATGTACGGACTTGGAGGGCGGCGTAGTTTGTTCCCTCTTGCACTCCGATACGGTTGATTATCAAGACACCCTTTGGGACGATGCCTTTGTTGATCGTGTGTATCTCAGAGTTGTTGGGAAGTATGATGCGGTCGCCACGTCGTAGGTCTTGGATTCGTTTGTAGTTGGACATCGAGATGCCGTTCAACGATTTCTTCTTCTTGTCACTTGAATTCCGTCTTAGCTGTGGTAGTAGCTTTCCGTTGGCAAGACCGGGAAACGGGTTCGAAGTAGTCTCAAAGTCGTACGGGAAAAGAACGACACCGGTAGGGAAGTGGAAATCGTACCAATCCCTCGTCTCGGTACCGGCTGGCTGTGTTTTCGTGCTGTCCTGGCGTGGGGGGTAATGCAAATCATGGTCGGCGATATTGAAGAGATCTTTGACTTTTGATTCTTGGAGCCTCTTGAAGTCGCTGCTTTCGAAGAAGCTAGGTCGCCATGCAGCTGCCTCGGCCGATTTGACCTTTTCAATAGGATCCACCTGGGTTTGATTGCGCCAGTTGATTTTGCGATCCATTCTGGTGGAAAGGACGTCGAAGATGTAGCTGAGATGGTGGCAGATGGGATTGTTGAAGATTTCAAGAAATTGTGATTGCTCAATATAGAATGGTCAAGAAAGACCGAGAAGCTATTCGTGGACTCCATACTAGAATAGATAATGTGTAAATCGACAAACTACTCCAGAGCACCTAGTTTGAAGCTTCAATACTTATTATGGAAGCCTATAACTTTTATCCACATTCATTGGTACAGTTATTTATCTTGTTAATTCTCTTTAGGTACAAGATATATGGCTCCAAAGATGCCCAGAAAGCCTCCTTTTATTCCATTGATTCTAGTACCTCTTTACTTCGTTGGTAGAAGCCAAAAAATAGAAATAATAAAAAAGTCTGTGTAACCCAACAAATAACCTCTTCGCGTGAGTTCAAGATGATACTTGGTAGCAATGCAATCATTTGTCGCTAACACCGACGACAAAAAATCCTCCTCGGGCCCCAGCCATAACGTGTATGTTCTTCCCGTCCATATCAAGGCCGGAGGCAATCGCATTATCGATAGCCTCGGAGGGGGTGTCGAAGCCAACGCCGTCAGGTGCCTTAAGTCCCATCGAAGCACCTCCGTCGGGGGATTTCTGCCAGTTGATCTGGTATTCGTCTCTGCCTCGAGGTGGTTCAAGCATTCGGACCTCGCGCTTTCGTCGTCTTGTTGGTCGAGGAGACGCTGGTGGAGTGGTAGCTCTGGTTGGAAGACACATGGTTGGAATCATGGGTGGTGGGACTTCTACAATTCTTCTAAAATCCCCTTGTGGGTCTCCATCGGTCTCTGGGACAAAGTACCGGCCTGAGCGGGTGTCGAACTACGGTACACGTCCTTGGATGTTAGCTGGAGCTCTTTGTTTTTATTGTTATCATGCTTTATGAAGCTTGGTTGGATTGCTTGAACACTAGCCGAGTGGATTGTTGCTTTGATGCAGAGTAAGGCAAACTTACGAAGAAGCCGGGCGTAGGAGCGGTAACAGGAGCAGGGGCAGGAGCAGGGGCAGGAGCAGGGGCAGGAGCGGGCTCTGGCTTAGGCTTAGGCCTAGGCCTTTGCTTTTCCACCACGAATGCGATACACATCTTGTCCGCAAGGTTATCAGAAGCGATTAGTGACGTGGTTTTCTTAATAGCGAGCTTGATTATTATTTTTGAGGCGCTGGTATAGCGTGGTGATGACTATGATGAGGGAAGAAAACAAGAGTGGTGCGGTTGAAAGAGGACGTTGGTAGACGTTATGAGGAAGAAGTATCCCACATCTGTGGTCCGATATGTTTAAGCAATCTTCCACACAATACACATTTAGAGCTTTAAGATAAACATCCATCTTCACCAAAATTCATATCCACTTTCGGCTTAAAGCCATTATCAAATCTACATAAACCTACAATACGAAAGCTTTAATACCCACAATACCCAACGTTCCAAGGAGAGAGATGCCTGAGGGCTGCGCGAACGTCGCCTGGCCTGTCTCAGAGCACCTCGTCCTTGACTTCGTGCGCTCCAAGATCCTCCACCTTTGGCCGTACGTCTCCGTCCACAGCCAAAGGTCCCGACCGTCGGCTGACCACCCTTCGGCGGCTTGGTACTGGACCATCTCAACCAATAACTCAGAAGACATTTTTGCCGCCTCCCTGGGAGAGGCCTATCTCTCTGGCTTCAAACGATACAACGCTCAGCGTTGGCACGGCGGCACTCGATTGTCGGCAGGATTGGCGTGGAATGGTTTTAGAAATGCTTGTTTTGCGCTTTGTGGGGTCATCGATAAGGAGCAGAAGGGCGTTGGAATGCTGAATTTGGCGGAAAGGAAATGGCTGCTCGGTTTGCTGCTGAATCAGATATCCTTCAATGTTCCTAAAACGTGGACGGAGCACGTGCGATGCGAAGAGAGCTTGCCAGCGAGCCACACGGATTGGCTGTTCAGAAGCGACATACCCTGGATTGTGGTCAGGTATCCTCGAGGCGCGGTATGCATTATTATTGGAGACGGAGTACTTCGAATACGAAACTAAGCTTTGATTGGGATAGATATGACATTGTATATATTGCGTTGCACCTGTTGCAAAGTTCGACGCCTTTGATATTCTATATAGGTAATTGGTATAATCTTGAAATGCCAGGGAATTACATTGCTATTCGTACATAAAAAGGTATAGGAATCAAATGATATTGAGTCTAACCCGCAACACTGGGATCCAAAGTAGCCAATTGATCGTTTTGTTTGATCTTTTCTGCATCCGAGTCGTCCAGTTTTCGCCGCTTGGCCGGCGCTCCCTCCTTCGAATCCGACTCGTTCGAGTCTGATTTGGCTCTTTTCGAATCGTTAACCGCGTTGATTTCCTTCTTCGACTTTTGCAAGGCACCCTTCTCGTACGCCTGCTCCGGAGAGTCTCGCACGTACGGCTGACATCTCCACCAGGGTACGGACAGTATCTTCGCATCTGCTCCGGACCCACCGGCTTGTTTCAGGATATTCTCCCATTGCTCTGGGGTCTCCGGCGTGAGCTTCAACTGTTCTTCGACGACCTTTTCCAGCTCGTCAGCTATTTTGAGGAGTTCTCCAAACTTCTGGCCGTGTGCTTTCCCTAGCGTGTTCCTGATGTAATGGTATTCCTTCTTGGTAAACACGGCGTGCAGGAGTCTGAACAGATGTGATTTGATGGATGTCAGAGAAGGGTGCTCTCGTACTTGATCCTTGGAGAGCTCGACGACCGGGTTGCCGACGCCGAACGTGAGATCTTGCACGATGCCGAGATACTGCCGGACAACTTGATCGACCCTGGGAAACCTCTCTTCAAAGGTGGCTGAGGGTGATACAAATATAGCAGGGTTGTACAGATTCGTCTCCGCGCACATGACACCGTCGGCGCCAGTAGCCTCGAGGCAGGTCTCCACGTCCGTGTTGTATAGAATGTTCCCGTTCGCGAAGAGTACGGTCTCGGCGGGGAGGCTTTCTCGTAGATATCGGATGTAGCTCCAATCCGCCAGACCGGTGTTGTGGCTTTTCTGATCCCGCCGCCTGCCGTGCACGGTGAGGATGCTGGCACCTGCGTCCAGCACCATCTTTGCGTATTCCAGTGTCTTTTCCTTGGTATCGAGGATGCGGATCTTGGCCGTGACGGGTACGTCAAGCTCCTTGTGAAGGGTGTTTATGAGTTTGTAGATGAGATCGGGTTGTTCCTGCAAAAAGGCACCATAATGGCCCTTTCTGGCGATTCCCTGCGGACATCCCAGGTTTAGATCTACAGCGTCGCAATGGTCCTGGGCGATTTTCGCAGCGGCGAGGAGGTGTTCGGGATCGTTTGCGCAAAACTGGATGAGGAAGGGTCGATCCGAGTTGTGGTCACCGTCGTAAGATTGGGTTGACTGTGAGTCGGGTGTCGGAGGGGAGCGAATTGACTGGCGACGGTAGCCCTCCGTCTCGGCGAAGAGACGGGCGTGGAACATAGGGGAGTAGGCAGCATCCGCATTGTATTTGCGCGAGAGGATACGCCATGCCTGTATTTTATCCGAAGCGTCAGAAGGACAATATAATACATGTTAGGAATCCTTTAAATGAAGGACTATTATAGGACTTACCAACTCGCTGGCATCGACCATGGGGGCCACGATACGTCTTGGAGAGCCGATGCTTTCGTAGAAGGCCCTGCCGTGGAGTTTCTGGCGTTTGGGAGGGGGCGGCCCTTTTTGCCCTTGCAGCTCGGGCTGGTGGGTTGGTGGAGCAACAGCAGCGGCGGTCATGACGGAGAAGCAAAAGAAGGATGAGACAGGGGCTAGGAGGCTGGCCAGCTGCAGCCGGCGAGGCAGAAGGAGCACAGGATGGAGCGACGGAATGATGAAAGGTGAGGAGGACCGAATTACAGCTGTCGACTCATAGAAAGAGAGAGAAAGGAAAAAAAGAAAGATCGTCAAATTTTGCGTTGGAGGGATGGACAAGGAGGGTGAGACAAACGGCTAAACCTGAACAGGGGAAGGATCTGCTTCACGTGAATTGGCGTTGGGAACGCGAATTGGACACGTCTTCCGGCGGGCAGATTGGACGGGCAAAATGAAGGAGTTGAGAGATTTTCGTCTTCTGAAACGCGTCTTATGCTGGTTCCCTGCAAAAGGCCCGTTCAATCAGCATTCCGTTTTAGGAAGTGTGATTACCTTTCCACCAAAAAACAAGAACAAGAAAAAAGTGGAATGTCCGTCGGCAGAAGGTAAGTAAGTAACCATCAGCTCAGCTCTTATTAGCTACCAGTCACCACCAGTTACTTTTAGCAGTACTAGTAGTGGTAGCAACAGTGGTACCACAGTTGGTACAGAGCGAGCAGTGCACCCAGATGTATATTCACAACAGCAGCACCTGGGACATCTTTGTGTACTTACACTATACTTCGACGCTGGAAGTATAGTATAGCGCAGTGTAGTGCAGCGTAGTGTAGATAACAGCAGTCCGTGTGTGTGTGTGTGTGTGTGTGTGTGCATGTCGCACGGCACAGGATTCCAACCAGGTTTCCCAACAGTCTGGATCCACCACACACTCCGCACCCACAAATATGTATACCCACAAATATACCCGCAAATAATGCAATACACCCACTTTTAAGCTTAAGCCTTCCTTGTAAAGTCAGTCTGGTTTTGTGAGCTAAGTTGCAGTAACAACAACTAGCCGGGATGCGACGAAGGAAGAGAGACAGACAAATTATTATGTTCCGAGTCATCGTTTCCGACTTCTCTTTTCCTTCTCCTCCTCTTTTCCTCTCTAACACTCCCCTTCACCCTCATCTCCCCCCCTCCGAGTGTTCATCACCGCCATCACCCCATCACACACCCCCCTTTCGTTCACTCATTCTGAGCTTCTCTTGTATCTTGTCACCACTCCTGTAATACTCTTCCAGTCTTTTCTTATTCTTTCGAAGGTTTTACTTTCCTTCTTCTTGTATTGCTAATATTAACAATATTAGTCAAAAAAAAAAAGCCCTGTCCGTGATTTCTTCTTCTTCTTCTTTCTCCCTTTCCTCATTCCCGCTCTTGCTGCTTTGCTTGTCTCTGCTCTGCCCTGTTCTAGCCTGTCTTTCTTTTTCGTTTCTTTTCTTTTTCTTCCCGTTCACATTCTTCTAGTGTGTCTACTCAGGCATCCTTAAAAGGTACCGAGCATGCCCCTCGACGCGTCTTTTCTTTCTCTGTGATCCCATTTCTCGCGTCTGGCCTTCTCTTCCCTCATCGCGGTCCAGTGTTCTGCTCCTGCTCACCTGACCAATCGTTACTATTCGGGTAGGTCTCATATCAAAGATTCAAAAGTTAGCTAGCTATGCTGTTACTATACTATATGCTCTATAGTATAGTGTAGTATTGCATAGCAGGGCATCATCATCTCCTCATCACATCGTATTCATCGGTCACTAACTACGTAGGCGTGGTGGTGTAGTACTCCATAATACTTCCAACTCTCCTTCTCCCCCCACAACACATATCATCATCAACTCTCTTCAAAGGCCACCAACTCACCCCGACCGGACCAACCAATCTATCGAGCCTCCAACGGAATTGACACCTTTTTTTTGATATCGATAATACCTGCGGAGAACTCGGCTCTCGGATCTGTAGCTGCCATTCGCTATCGCCATCCGGTTCCTGAACCCACCGTTAACGTTACGCTTGCTTGTTGGTAACCTATCAACACACCCTGACCACACAAAAAAAAAAAAAAGCTGTGCGTGCCGTGTCAACACTTCTCATCCTCTAGAAGCTTCCTCGCCTCGAACGTTAGTTCTAGCTAGCTCTCCCGGTCGGCAACGGTCTAACTGTCGATACGTCCAAATGCAATTGGCCCCGAGCTGGTGATTCCCCATTCCCTAGCGAAGGGGGGAAGCCCTTGGTCAGGTACGAGATCGAAGGAGAGAGAGAGAGACAGAACGGAGAGTGGAGAAAAGTGATTAGGTTGGTGCTGGTTCCCGCCTCGCCTTTGCCCAGACAACTGCACGCACTAACCCCAAAAACCTCTCCGACAGCCCTGACTGACGGTCTAGTCTAGCCCCTTGTCACAAAACTTCAACGCCCGGACGACGGCTTCTTTTTTCTCTCTTAATTTCCTTCTCACGACTCTTGTGGGAATTCGCTTTCTCCACAAAAAGTCTCACCTCTTCAGGTTTCAATCTTCAAAAAAACCAGGAGATCTGTGAAGGTCCAATTGAAGAAGAAGAAGTCTTCTATCAGTCCGTTGATAGTCGATTTAAAACAAGGCCTTGGCAATCCCTCTCGAGGATCGATATACGTTTGTGCCCCGCTCTTTGGCATATTCGGCTTTTGCATGTCTGCTTCTGCGCTATCAATTTTTTGATCTACGGTGGTTCGTTCTGGTGTGCGTGTGTGCGTGTGTGCGTGTGTGCATATATCGTATTTATATATATCTACAACCTGCAGTCGCTCAGCTTCATCGTCGGATCTGAACCTTTGCGGTTAGTTCATATATATATATATATATATAGACCAAGTTTCCGAGATGGAGGACCCTTCATCCTGGCAACATCCGTCTCAGTCCTTCGGGTAAGTCCTGCATCATTGATATTCTTCTGTCAATGAGTTGCTCTCTAACACGCTACTTTTCGCTCGCAGTTACGGCTTGCCCCAAACCACCATGGCCCCGAAGAACCCTTTCGCGGCAATCACAACAGAACATACCTCTCCCTCGAAATCGGCAGCCTATCGATTACGCTGGCACAATTTTGGCGCCGAGGACTACAGTCCCGTGGACGGCAATGGCGCTTCCCTCAAAAGAAACGCATCCATGGCCATGCTGGAAACCAACCTCCACTATCCGGATCAGCTGGTGACCGACAATAGTTCAAACACAACGCCGACAAGCGCCAACTCGCAGACGAAGAGGAGGAAAGCTTCGACTTCTACCTCGATTTCCTCGAGTCCGATTAAATCGAAACAAGCGGTTGATTCCATCCTGGCTGTTACCCAAGACGCAAATCAACCCGCGAAGAAGCGACGAGGTCGCCCTCCCAAGAACCCTCCGACAAATACAAGTACCTCCAAAATCGAGTTTGTGCACGAGACAGGAGTCAATGCGGGGACGGAATCTCAAGGTCCCGTCGCCAACATTCCCCTATCGAAATCACATTCCTCGCCGGCGCTGCAACCGTTGGATACCTTTGTGCCGTACCCGAATCTGCATGGTGTCAACATGGAATCTCTCACCGATGCGGATCTTCACGCGAATAAATACTGGGATGCATCCTTCGCTGGTTCCATCCTGTCGGACAGCCATCATTTGGCCGCCAGCTTTGCAACCATGGCCGGTGAAGTTGACCTTGCCGCCGCAACCGCAACCTTCGATTGGTCCGTTCTGCCCACTTCCATGGGTGATACTACCGCTCAAAGCGTTATGGATCCCCTGCGGCCGCTTGCGATGCACTCGCTAGGTGAAAGCTTCTTCCACGACACGACGCATCCCGACACCTTCAACTTTTCCTTCGCTCAAGATCCTCTCTCCGCGAACGATATGATCTCGCCCGTTTCCGTAAACCCCAATCTCATCTTCGCTGGTGAAAATCTCGACCAGTCTTTCGGTGGTGACATCGAAGGCTTTCGCCCGTACCATCAGCAGAACTTGCAGCAGCAGCAGGATCAACTGACCGGTCAGCGGAAACGACAGAGCAAGGCCATCCCTCCCAAGAGCCAGACCCAAATGGTGTCGAAAGCAGCCAACGCTACGGGTACTAACAAACCCGTTTTGAAGAGGGCTCTAACGGAAAGCGCCTTGATCAAGTCTGTCGGTAAATCAAAGTCGTCGAATGCCACCGTTCGCCCTAGCCCGGCGAAGCAAATGGGATCGTTCTCCGGCAAAGTCAGGCCTGCTATTCGAGACGAGAATACTACACCATCGCCTACCGTCGATACCATGTCTGTTCGACAGCTTTCTCCGAGAAGCAGTGGGACAAAGCATAGTGCGCGGAAGGTCAAGACGGCTGTAAGCTTTTCAATCTCACCAGGAGGCAGGGCAAAGGCCGAACAGGTCGTAGTTCGGGATTCGGACTCCCGCTCGGGATCCGATGACGACCAGGCAGAATACGATTCCGATTCTTCGACGGACGAGGATGACCCTCTCTCGAGTTATTCAATGGCTGCTCAACGCTTGGCAGGTTCCAAAGGTAGACACCATGGTTCGTCCTCTTTGAGCCGATCCATGGAGAGACCTAAACTCGCTCGGTTCAAAACCGCCCCAGCAAACTCGTTCTCTTCGTCCTCTCAATTTTTGATTTCTGGTGACTTCACATCTGACAGCTTCAGCCTTGGAAATAATCCTTTCTTACCGCCAAACCTCTCCATGTCGAGCTTTAGCAAAAGCCCGCGGAGACGAAGCTCAAAGAGCAGAGGCTCGAGACACCACAGCAGAAATTCAAGCTTCTACAGCGTCAAATCCTCAGCTGCCGCTTCACATGCGACAAATTTGGGTTCGATGCGAGAAGAAGACGAATACTCTGAAGCGGAGACGGTGGTCGATGAACCTACCGGTGCCTCTCAAGGAGATGCCATCCTGGCCTTGAAGCAAGCTGTAGCTCGCAGAAACAGCTTCTGCGCCCCAGGTACCTTCTTCAACATTCCCAATCCTTCTAACGTTGGCAGCGCATTAGATTATAAATTTACTAATATGTTTGTTCCTCAGTTGGTTCCTTTCGACCACCGTCATCGTATGGCACTTCTCGTCCTTCTACGAGACACACCAACCTCCTTCCTTCTTCGCCTCCGATGCAGCCTTATGGCTTCTCGACTCCGCAGACAGTCCGATCGGGTTACTCGTCTGACACTTTCAACATATCACCTACGACGGTGACCGATCCGGACTGCGTGACCCCTACAACCTACGGCGCTAGACATGACTTTTCCATGGACATTCGTTGCAGATGCAGTTCCACAGGGTCTCCTGAAATGCCTGTATTACAATGGTGAATAGCCTTTCTAATATATGCCGCAGTAGCTTTTAAACAAAATTTTGTAACGAGAGAAGAGAAAAAAGATGCTGATTCGGGGAACCTGTGTTTTATTTTCTAGCAACGCTTGCTTCAAATGGGTTCATGTCCAATGTGAGGGATACGGACACAAACCGATCCCACCGAGCGTCGTGTGTTCATTCTGCAAAGGCGGTTGGCAAGGTCCACAACAATCCCAACGTGTCTTCCGAAAACCATCTCTTCCTTTGATTACGCCGCCATCAACTACCCGAAATCGTCAAGGTTGAAACAAGATTTTTCGGGTGACATATCCTTCCTCATCGTTCCTTCGGTTCTGGGTGTCTTTTTATTTATCTCTTATGGTTCTGCGAAGCTTGCAAAGTTGATTCATCTGGTCCTTAGTATTCTTTCCTATTTTCCTTTGCCAGTCTCGAAAAATGGTCACAGCAGTTTGATATCCCCTTGGCGTTTTGCTCTTTATAAAACAAAAAACATGGTATTGTTAGCTATCCCCTTCATCCTTTAACTTTTCAACCGTTTACTTGTGTTATCAGACCTGAACTTGGGCTTTTCTCTAGCATCTTTTTTTTCTCTCCTCATTTCTATCGACCTGCTACCTGCTGAATTTGTTTTCAATATTGTCATCAGATTGAGCAATACCGCATTCAAGGATAGTCTCTTGAACCCCGATCCCCCCCCTTATTTCCCTGTTCTTCGTCTTGATTTTGCGAACCGGTTTTCTACTTTCTTCCCCCCTTCGTTTTCATAATTTTACATAGACGGAGCATGCTGTTATTTCATGTCATCTCCTCCAACTGTCACGAATTTCCTGTAACTTTCCATTACATAACTGCACACCCCCTCCGTCTTTACCCCATGTTCTTCTTCCCTCTACCTCGTCTATAATTTTTTAAAACTTTCTTTAATATCCCTTATTAATGGTGTAATTACAAGCAGGCATGAAGCTACCAGTGCTTTACGCCTGAGGCAAAAGAAATACTCACGACGTCTCCCTTTTTTGATGGAGATGGATGTGAGGAAAGAGAAAAACAAAGGAATATAAAGGAGTGTCACCCTAATCACAATCATATTGATTGGGGTTTAAAAAAAATCTCACCATATCCTTTTAGTAGAACTTTTAGTGACTTACTAACATTTCAGAGAGATCTTGAAATCCCGGGATCTTCTAACAAATAGAGCCACCTTATAAAAATTATGCCGAGGAATCATATTAACACTATAGTAATTTAGTTTAGCTACAAAATAATATAACTTCCAGCCTATAGGCTATATCTTTTCTTATTACAGTCCCAACTCAGAAACCAAGACACCCCATCGATTACCTTCAACTCCCCGTTCTGAGGCTTCGGCTCCTCCGATATCCCGCATAATCTTAATACTCCCTTTCCAGCTCCTGTCTTCTCGCCTTGACCCCTCATGCCATTCCCTAATGACATCTAACGTGCTGGTTTCCTCCTGGTGGCTCGCTTCTTCTTTCCCATCATCCTTTCGACTTCCCGTTCCACCTGTAAAGCCCGTACTAGGAATATCCTTCTCGTCCTCGAAAAACGAGAAATCGTCTCTTGAATTCTCGAGAAACGCCATCGTATCCCTCCCCGTAACAGGAGTACCCACGTCATAAAACCCCATTTCCGAGTATTCTGATCCCACGATCTCTAAAACTACCGCTCGAAGATTTGTATCTCCAGCTGATAACAATCCGTTTAAAAACCTTGTCAGCGATCGGACAAAGCTAGTATCGGTTGTCGAAGAAGGAATATTTGTAAGTGCCAGTGTTTTCAGACGAGGGAGCTTGGATATGTCCAGCAAATCTGCTTCCTCGCATCCAGAGTACTTGTTGATCAACAGAGCATCCGGGTCAATCCTGAGATTTCGAAGTTTTCTAAAGCCGTAGTAAGTAATCGCTGTAGTCACCTCCTTTATTGCCTTCCGCCTAGAGCAACCGGACAACTGTTGCGACTGAATAGTACCACAATCCAAAGTTCGTAATCTCGTGGAATTCAACAGCTTCCAGATACCGTACGACGTGATCTTGTTGTTCGAAACATGAAGGTGCATGAGACCCTTATCCCCAGCCGCTGGCGGTATATTACCGTACGCATCAGGTAACGAGATCCCCTGACTCCTCGTCTCCCGCTTCTGTAACTTCTTCGCCGTCATCCATTCCTCCTCGTCTCCAAACTCGGCATCCGACTCTTCGTCGGACTCGTGCACGGCGGGTATGCGAATATCCGATCCGCTGTTGTTATTATCAACCGCAACTTCGAATTCAGGGGGCATGAAGCACCAGTCCAGCAGATCACTAGCTACAGCGTCCGTGAGCAAGTTCCCCGTGACGTCTAGTCTCTCGATGCGGACTTGGAGCCCGCGAGCCAGCAAACTTATCGCCCCGTCTGATAACTTTAGCCATCGCAGTTTCAAGGACCTCAGGTTTCGCAGCTGGGAACCAATCGCTCGGAGGACGTCCGGATGTCCGGCGCTGTTCGTCCGTGATAAATCGAGAACTTTGAGCTCCGGCGAAAGATTTGTGAATAATGCTACCAAGGATTTTGAAGTCGTGTTTGTGAGGCTGGATATATTCAGATGGTAGAGATTCTGATGAGGGAGGTAGCCCTTTACCGACGGCCGACTGAGCAAAGAGCCGTGGTTGAGGAACGATATTCCCGGCAAGAGCAATCGCCGAAGCTCGGGGAGCAGGACGAGGAGGTTTGAAAACCAGGTATCCGGTAGGCTGGTATATATGCTCGCCAGGCATTTCTCAAGATTCAAAGTATGAACTCCGGATCTAGTAGACGGAGGAGCTCGAGGGAGTGCTTTAAGGAATAGGAGGAAACTAGCTATATTTTTTTTTGTTTTTTTCACATAACCGTTTAACAAGTGCCCAAAAATAACTGATATATCTTGTACGCATTGGTCGACACACCTAGAGGGTTCTTCTCTCCGAATCCAAAGCTGGCTGCCGGTTCGCCCCAGAGTTCATCGTTGATTGCATCGTGCCAGGCACGGCAAACAAGCGAGCAGTTAAACAAATCCTCCCTTCTGATGTATACTGCGATAATTGAGACGGGGTCGTGAGATGTTGCAGCTTCGTAGCTTGGAAGCAAGTCGATGTCACTTGTGTTGGCCATCCCGAAATCTAGTCCAGGCCAAGCTCGGCTAACCAAAGCTCTTGAATGTTGTGAATGAAGTAGACTGTTTAGGCAGCACTGGGCGGCAGTGGCCTGTTCGCGTCTAGCCTACGATGGTTTAAAACTATGCGACTTGTGAGAACTTAAAGCGTTCCTCCTGATGCTTTCTCTTTATATCTCAATATTGTATGTTGTAAAATAAGACACTACCCAATGACGACAGACGAAAGTCTGTAGTTCATAATGAGGGGCTCATGACCCGCTGCGCCCCATTCGAGATGGAACCCCGAACCTAAGCCATGTCAAATCCACGTTCATTCTATGTTACATTTTGCTTTGAACTCAGTATATTCGTACAAGTGTAGGGGGAAAACGAAAAAGAAAAAAAGGATTTGCACCAAAAACTCCATATCTAACAGTGTCTGCTTTTACCAACCTTATTGAAAAAGTGGAATCGTAAACCTTTTGAGGCCCTCGCGTCTACTACTTTTATGCACTTGAACCCGTGTTCCGACCTAACGTCCGCAGCAGCCGTCTCTTGTTCCGTTCTCTCGCATCCAACAATGCCGCAATACACTGGCTTGTGGCGTCTAAATCCCCCAACAGAGATATATGGCCTCGATCACACGGCACTCGCTTCTCGCAGATATACCCTGGAGGAAGCATTGCCTCTCGCGCAAGCACGACACCGTCTTAAAAATCATGAACAAAAATTAGCTAAAGCTTTACATGTAAATATTATGGGAAAGTTAAGCTTACCGCCTGCTCCGAATAGCAAATCAGTATAGTTGGTAGTCTTGATGCCCTCGTACCCGTTTACCCTAGCAGATTTGACCGTTGGTGTCGTTTTTGAATATAAAACTGCAAATGGAGGGTATTGCTCTGCGAGAGAAGGCTGGAAAGCCAACTCAGCCCTAAATTTTTTGGTTTCCGCAAGCGTGTTTTTTAAATACGGTAGCGTAACTGATAAAGGCAGAGTACAGCCATTTTGAGCATTTGATGCAACAAAAGGCGCAGTCATATTTGGAGCTGCAGCACCAGCACCCGTCGCAGCCATATCTTGGATTTCGGCGGTTAAATTTGCCAAGTCAGGAGCATCTGAAGTATCAGGAATCGCCGTCGTTGGTGGGGCTGCTGGCACGTCGTCTCTTGTTGATTGCTTCCGTATATTCCCTTCCCCAGAGAGCAGAGCCGGTGTGGATGGAGACCAACGGC
This sequence comes from Dactylellina cionopaga, assembly GCA_036971295.1. NCBI lineage: Eukaryota > Fungi > Ascomycota > Orbiliomycetes > Orbiliales > Orbiliaceae > Dactylellina > Dactylellina cionopaga. The sequence goes on along the minus strand of JAJTTY010000002.1, from coordinate 1,042,144 downwards.
TTAGCTTTTCTCTCACGTCTTTCCCTTCCCGTAGAACCGACGCCATCGCAACCGATGCCGTGCTCAGAAGCCCGGTTGACAAAGTGACCTTGTTGGTTGGAGAGACACAAGGGCTGATATTATACTCTTGCCATACTGCCGGATCATATAGGTCAATCGGTAAATCTTCACCGGTCTTCTTATCTATAAATATCCGTCCATCTTCCGGCAAGAAGACGAACGTCGAACGGAAAGAAAAATTTGCCTGCGAGGAATATTGTTAGTCGCACAAAAATAGACTTTGAATGAGCTTGTGACTAACCTGAGCATTCAACACGGACTTGTTAAACGCAACAGAATCACCGTGCCGCAGAGGGCCTAGAACATTGACACATCTTTGAGGAACACCCGCGTATAAAACCCCACCACATCTGAAGAGGTCTGGGCGTTGATTAACAGCATGTCTGGTGATCAATCCACCTAAACTGTGCGCAATGACGAACGGCCCGTCGTCATGCCACAAGTCTCCGATATTCCCCGCTTGCTCTGATTTCGGTGTAGCCGTGCGATTACAGGGCAAATTTGTCATAAAGGCGACCAGTTTCTCCGAGTTCAAACGGGGGCTCAATCTCCAATCGTACGCGAAAATGTGCAGTCGCACTTTCGTATTGGTGCGTAGTTTTTTGATCAATCTACGGCTAATATCAACTCCTGCAAGATTCGACAGCATATCGGTCGCGATTACCTTCTCTTCCATGAGAAGCTCAGCTTCTGGATCCAGAGGAACCTCAAGATCTACGATTTGTAGGTTGAACCCGACCTTTACGGGAATCCAAAGTGTCTTCCCGATCCGTTTTTCACCTGGCGTGGTGAATGACGGCTTGACTTTTTTCAAGATTGAGCCTCTATATCCACCCATGATGACTACATCGCCCGAAAGCATATCCAGAGGATCTGGAGGTTGGTTTAGCGCCGCAAGGTTCCCCGAAGTGGCTTTCTTCACCAGAGCGGGTGTATTAAACGTAAAACTATCTTTGATGTCAGGCAGAATGGAATCCTTGATCGCCTTGTACCTTGCGTTTGTTTGTTCCCGGACGTCGAGAAAACGAGTGTCAGAGCCTATAGAAGATGTGCGAGAAATGGTTCGGCGAAGAGAGCTCGAATCAGAGTTGCTTCTACGCAACCTATACGAATTCTCTATTGTGGCCTCCGTACTCCGACGCAGACCAGTATCGGCTGCAGGTCGAGCAAAGTCATGAGCGATTATGGAAGATGAGTTAACGGTTTGCCTAGGCGGTAGTTGCACCTTTTTAGAAGCCATGTTGGCTGGTGGGTTGAAGCCATGCCCGGGACCGCTTGTAGCGAAATGATTCGACATGCCAGCAGCAGCTTTCGCCAGCGAATCCATTATCATAGAACCGGCTCGTTTACCCCGCGTATTAGCCTTTTCCTTGTCCGCTCCATCTTTGGTATTCGAACCAAAGGATGGAAGTTGAGGCAATGGTAAGCTGGACAAGTTGAACGAAGGAAGTTTGGACACCCATTTATCTTGATCCCCTCCTTGTTCCTTGCCTGTTTGATCAGCGTTACCCACGGACGAGGAACGAGGTCGGAAGAATTTTGTCTGTGATAATGCACCAAGCCCACCAGCTTTTCCCTGTGAAGCGAAGAGGGCTTTTTTCGGAGGCGACGGGTCTCTAACTATCCCGCCAGGTGTCGACCTTGCGTTTGCTGATGACGGCAAAGATGGGTGGACAGAGGAGTGTCGATAGGTGGACTGGCTTCGAGATATGGATGGGGCAAGAATGCTCTCCACGTCGTCACTTGGAAGGTTGTCCAAGAAGACATCTTCGTCTTCGTCTTCGCTGCTACTACGCGGATGACCATCGTGGTTCAGGCTGTGGTGATGGTGATGGTGATGATCACGTGGGTGGACAACTTGATGATGATGGTGGTGGTGATGGGTGTGATTGTGAGGAGGGTTATTGTGCTGAAGCTGCTGTGAGTAATTGTGTTGCTGAGCGGTGAGGTAGCCATCATAAGCAGCAAGCGAAGAGCAACCCTCTTGGAAGGCCATGATGCCAGCGCTGGCCATACACAAGAGCTGAGTAACAACGGTATTATAAGCTTGCTAGCGAGCTGGATCTGGGTTGAGTAACTAGCTGGTGGTGAGAGAGAGAGAGAGAGCTAGAGTTGGCGGTAAGAGAAACGAAGAGACGGCTTAAAGTTTGAGGGAAAGAATCGTCGAAACAAAGGCATGATACGACGACGTCGACGAGACGATAAGCTTGTTATTGTTATTGTTGTAGTTGTAGTAATAATAATAATAATAATAATACGAATAATACGAACTATCTTCGATTGATTGAAGGCGCAGCAGCCAATTCCATGTTTCTACCTTCTTCAGTATTTTGCGAAACGATCGCCAGTCCGTATTGACGTTTATTCGAGTGCAGCGGCAGATGCGGATACTCATCCTATTTTATATGTAAATACCGGCAGGCCGGGTACCAGTACATCCGGATTTGTCAAAGACCGCAGGATTTTGGTTTTAAAGTTGTATACGAAATGAATATGTAATATGCAATTGAGCGAAGCGTATCAACCTGGTAAGAATAATATTACTTACTTAAGCAGTAGGATATAACTATGGAGAATCTGACTGCCGACCGATCGCGATGTGTTCAGCCAATGGCTGTCGGGTGCTAGATCGACTGCCATTGATGGCCATAATGAAGTCATGAAGCATTCCGTCGAACAGACTAGTAGACTAGCAGACTCGCAGATCCTAGATGCATATTGCCGAAAGCTTGACTTTTGCTCTTGTTCGGTTGACTTAGTTTGCTCACTTTACACTTCACTCGAGCCTCAAAGCCCTTGAGTCGCTCGAGCGAGTGGACTTGCTCGGTGGAAGATATCGATACGGCGCCGGCAACCATGTTCCCGCCGGAAAATTCTGAACGGCAAAGCCCTCCCTTGAGGCTTCAGCCCTACAAGTACAACCATTTTAAAAAATAAAATAAAAATATATTTTTAGAAACAGTTCTTTCTTTTTAAGCAAGTACTTATATGGAATATCTAAATGCGGGTAAGCAAGGAAGTATCTCTGTATATATTTAATGTATGTAACATGAGACACCTCCAACTACGGTTTTGAATACCCTTTTTTGACTTGAAAGAATTTTTATTTCCCCTTCAACGACACGATGAGCAGGGAGAACTTGGATACGAAGGATAAGGGTGGTATTTCGTTTGTATCGCTGCGAAAGAAAGAGGGAAGGAGTAAAGAAAAGAAAAAAGTCCTCGTACACCCTTAACCCTCCGCCTCCCTGTGACAGATCGACTGGACTTCTCCTGGGCATTTTAATTTCGAGGTTTCGAATAGGAAGACCAAAGCAGCTCGCTCGTCCAAGCAAGCACAGCCTCACCATCAAACCCCATTCAAACCACCTAAACCCATCCAAAATCCACGCCCGGATGCCCAATGCCATCCCTTGAACCATCTTTTTAGTGGCCCGTTGCTGGTCGCTTACGTACCGTATCCCCCTGCCGTGAATCTCAGGACATCTTGGACTGCCAAAGTCAGCCCGATTTAGCAGCCCCAAGGAAATACCAAGGGTCCTTCTTCCTCTCCCTCCATCTCCGGGGAACCGAAGCTCAAGTGAAATGCGGTTGCGGTAGTGGTGTGCTGCTACAATGTGACATGCAGACACTGCCAAACTGTAAAACACACCCCCCTATTATTATTCTTTCTCTTCCTCCACTTCTTATTATTATTTCAAACCTCAGAGACATAATCGACTAATACCCCAGCATGCCCAGCCAGCTGAACTCTGTCGGCTGCATCATTCGTTCGTTCGTTCGTTCTTTAGTTCATTAACCTTCCCTCCCTTTCATTCTCAACTCCAACCATCGCTTTTGCTCCTCAAACGAACCACCATATCGTGTTTCCAGTCGCTCGTTCCTCTTCTTTTCAGATAGTCGATAAACAATCCTTAGTGTTTGTATCATAAAACTTATCAAAAACCTCCGGGGGGTTCGGATTCCTTGTTCAGCGCCTTTCTCGTGCGTTTTTTTTCGAGCATGAGGTTCTCAAGATCCCTTCTATCAGGGCTCCTCTTGGCGCAGGCTGCCAAAGCAATTGAGCTCAATATCGACTCCTATGGTGCGCAACACACTTGCCATACTTCGCCCTCTGTCAGATGATACATTTCTAACAATACCAAACAGACTCCGTAAAAGCTGCCGCAAAAATCGTCGCTAAAGACCTAGCGACCGGGTTTTGGGATCCTTACTCCGTCCATGGTGTTCCCTTTCCCAAATATGTAAGTTTTTTATTTTAAATTTTTTTTTATACCAGACTCCAAGCCTGAGTGACAGCGAACAACAATACTAATCGATATTCTAGTACTGGTGGCTACACGGTGCTATCCTAGGCGGATTCGGTAGGCCTCCCAACAGCTCTCTTTTGTAAGGAAATCGAGTATCACAAAACTAATAAACACTTTACTACAGTCGATTATTGGGCGTTGACTGGTGACGACACCTACAATGCGAACGTTACCGTCGGTACAGAACCATGAGCTCACGATCCAACAAATTTAGAATACCTGCTAAATTATGTTTATTTATAGGTTGGCTCCGAGGCGTGTCCCCGAGTTTGGATCTGCAGCCGGATGAACAGTCGTTCAGCGAAGGTAGATGGGCTTTTTTATTTCGATTTAACTCGCAAACTTCCACGCTAACCACCACGAACACCAGGAAACGACGATCAAGGGTTTTGGTCCATCATGAGCATGGACGCCACTGAGAGGGTATTCCCAGAAACGGAAAGTCAAAAACAGATGGGAGCCGGCTTTCTCGAAATCACCCAGTAAGCAAGGGAAAGAACTCATCTCTCCTATTACTACCCATCGCTAATGTCTGTATTTGCAGGACCGTTCAAAATCTCCAAGCCGGCCGTTGGGACGATACCAATTGCGGTGGTGGGCTGCGATGGCAAATCAACCCTGCGAATAGCGGTTATACCTATAAGAACACAATCTCGAATGGTTAGATACAGCCATCATTTTTTCACTCGCAGATATTCCTCTTGCTAACTCTCCAACTATCAATTCAGGACTTTTCTTCCAGCAAAGTATGAGATATTCGCCGAACCGCTTATATATACGAACTGAACGCTTACACTCGCTAATTTAGGTGCCCGGCTCGCTCGATATACGGGTAACGCGACTTATGCGGAATGGGCTGAGAAGACATATAAATGGCTACGCGCGACGAAGATTGTGCGCGACGACTTTTATATTAACGATGGCGCATTTATCCCGGATTGCAAGAAATTTTCGGAACAGAGATGGTCTTATAATTACGGTACTTTGCTCGCCGGGTGTGCCGCCATGTTCAACTTCACCGACGGAGATGCGTACTGGAAGCAACAAATTGGTTAGTGTTTCCGATGTCGAATTTGCATGGTTCTGTGATCTCATCTGAATTATCTTTTTAGATAGTATCTTGACAGCAACATATGCAACCTTTTTTGATCCGGAAACCGGTGCCATCAAAGAAATTCAATGCCAGGACAGCAACACCTGTAATTCAGACCAGCCAAGTTTCAAGGCATATCTCTCAAGGTACGCTACCCCACTTCTCCTTGACTTGTAATTGAATAAATGATTAACTTTTTGTTGCTGTAGATGGATGGGTTATACTGCCCAAGTTGCCCCCTATACCTATAATGATATCATGCCCCGGTTGAGGAAGAATGCCCAATTGGCCGCGGCTACCTGTATCGGACAGCCCGGTGGAACTGCCTGTGGATTGAAATGGAATATTGGCGCTCAATGGGACGGGATGTACGGGCTCGGCGAACAACTAAGTGCCATGGAGGTTATACAGAATACAGCTCCCTTTGTCGCCCCCGTCGGCTATATTCGTGATGCCAACAACGGAGGAACTTCAAAGTCCAACCCAAGCGGTACAGGAACACGAGGCGGTGTTCACGACCGGTTTTCAGAGTACCTCCCTTACCGTTTGACGAACTATAACATCACAGCCGCGGACCGGGTAGGTGCCGTCATTATCACAATTATAATCATTCTTACATTCGGCTTCGGCGCAAGGTTCACCATGATTCATTAGAATCCTAACGAGTCGACACGAGTACACCTATTTTTATTTTTATTTTCCTACTTGTCGCTTCTTAGATCACCGACATTGCTCTTGTTTAGCGCATGATTTGGATATTTACCCTTCATGGGAAGAAGTGTATGGTGTTCTGGGATCTGCTTAGACATGTGCTATCTTATACTCTCCCGTTGTATGTTCAGATATTTCATCACATTTAGGCTTATATAGCCGCTCGGAGTTGGTTTCTTTCTTTCTTTCTTTCTTTTCTTTTTCGGTTTCATCATTCGCATGGCAATCTTCTTGTATTTCACTTTATTCTGCTATTTTACCATTGCCTCACTATCTAGTTTATCAAAAGCGTGGGCACAGCGAACATACTGTTGAGTATATCACAGAATGTAGCTTGAGAAATGATATCTCTAGCGCAATAGCATCCAATTGCATATTTCAAAATGTTATATCGCAACTAAAAATTGCATTGCCTCTAATCATCTATGGTTCGATCATGTCGTTGTTGACGTTGTTGTTGTTGTGATATTGGAGATCCCGCCAATCCCATAACCTCCTGCAACACAATTAAACGCAAAATCAAAGTCTGCCGCTTACAACGATCGCGACTTTGCATCTCCTACACGATGAGCCTCTACCTTGAAGCTGCTTCCATTCTAGAGTCGCCGCAGATCACATCGCTAAAATCTGCTATTTACAACCCTTCCGCATCGTTTAAATCGCCACAACCTCGATTGTATGCACTGATTGTTGAAACTTTAAAATTTCAAGATATCCTGAAGGAAGTTGTTGAAAATGCCGGAATCTTGAAGCTTGAACGGAAGGTGTCAGATAACCCTTAGAAGTTCACAACCCTATAGCGAGGGTTCAAGAGAGAATATGCGCTAATACCCGATACAATGACCATAGTTGACACCACTTCTCTCTTTACTGCTCGCCCATGATCTCCTCCTAGTGAGATCCGGGATCGCAGCATCCAGCGGACCCTTGAAGGATGCGATGATGCGCCACAAGGCCCGATTGAATGCGGAATTCACACGCGTAAGGATCAAACGAGGTCACTCAGATGTCAAATCTCTTGTCAGTGCCGTGAACGCAGAGCACGGACGTGAGTCTGAGGACGGCGTGACTACAACATCAACCGGTTTGACGACCTTTAATCCCCGCTGGATTCGTGTGAATACTTTGAAAATGACGATGGATGATGCTTTAAAATCCTCTACCTTCAATGAATTCGGGCATGTATCCGGCATGTCCGACATGTTCTTCTTTAGCAACGTCCAGAAGCATTACTACCCGAAGCCCGAGCTGTTGCCAAATATAATTGCGATACATCCATCCCATGATATCATTTGCAGCGAATTGTACAAGTCAGGAGTCATAATCCTACAGTCTGCAGCATCGTGCCTACCTGCTATAATGCTGAACCCCCCGAGAGGCTCAACTGTGGTAGATGGCTGCGCAGCTCCCGGAAACAAGACTACTCATCTAGCGACACTGGTCGGATCTAGTGGTAAAGTCTTCGCCGTAGAACGAGATAGGAATCGCGCGGAGATACTCGACAAAATGACGAGGAAGGCTGGAGCGGATAAGATTGTCCAGATTCTCAAAGCCACGGATTTTACTACAATAAGGGAAGGACACGAAGCCTGGGAAGCTCAATATCTGCTTTTGGATCCTTCGTGTTCCGGGAGTGGGATACTGCAGAGAATTGATTGGGATATATCAAAGTTAAATCTTCCGTCTTCGGATTCTGGTTCCAGTGGACCATCTAAGAGTTCGCAGAAAAGAAAAAGAGAAGTACAAAATGCAAGCGATCCCGTACCTTCATATACAAAGCAAGGTGGACAACCCGCGGCCGAGGAGGAAACCGAAGAACGAGATACTTCGAAAGAGAGATTACAATCTCTGTCAGATTTCCAACTAGCTATCATCCTCCACGCTTTTAAGTTTCCAAATGCAAAAAGGATTACGTATTCCACGTGCAGTATTCACGTTGAGGAGAACGAGCAGGTGGTTCTTCGAGCTTTGGAAAGCGAAATTGCAAAGGCACGTGGATGGATTGTTCAAAGCAGAGAGGATAATCCGTTATCGACTTGGTATAGACGAGGGCTGGCGGCGGAGTTTTCTAGCCTTGATGCTAGTAAACACGAGCGTGAGAGGGTCGCTGAGGGTTGCATTCGAGTCAATAGAACAGACAGCTTGGGGGGCGGTTTCTTTGTCGTCTGTTTCGTCCGAAACGCAGAGTTAGAGAATGTTTTGGATGAAGAGACGAGAAACCGACATACTCCCTCAGATAAAGACGAGGAACCTCAGCCTGAGGAAACTGTGGATTCCTACGAGGGAGATGAGTGGACTGGATTCTCGGATGCAGAAACCAACAAGGTTGCAGCAGAGGGTAGCACAACGCGTAAGAGGAGGAAGAAAGAGAGCATCTCAAAAAACAAAGAAACAGGGAAAGTGAAGATAAACCGACAATTTCAGAAGAACAAAAGGGGGTGGTCGTAGTTTCGTATGACACCTTTGTTAGAGTCTAGATATCCGTGGCCGTATCTTGATTATAGGTCAAGGTAGAATTGAAGATCAAAAATATGTCCCAAGGAAGCACTAGCTATGCGGGAGCCGATATAGATGGTCTCCTAGCTCCGACCATTCGGATTGTTTTCTCAATGGACTGGTCCTTGACGAAAAAGTAAAAATGTACGAGTAGGGTTGGTGAATGCTTTATGCAGAGATATGTATATCCGATAGGCCTAGTGTTTCGATCTAGCAAGTATCTCAGTAGTTTGGTTTATCGTTAACCGCTATCTAGTATAATTGTAAGAAAACAACATATGGCCATATATTAGAAAAATTCTTGTTTAGATGAACGACAGGGTTAAACCTTCGCTCCAACATCAAGTTAATGTCACTTAGCTATCCCAAAAGCCTATCTACACCTATCGTCCTATGGTCACTGTATCAGGCGCGAGCGATCACATCCTACGCACCTGCTATAATCTTGAAGTTGGTGTACATCAAATCGCATCCACGAGCAAAAGTAACTATATCAACTTTCCCGCTCTTAAAAATAGAAACATGCTATATCACCCCACCTCTACAAGTTTCACTTTTTAACCCAACGGCACCAAAGCTGCTTGTCTTGAGCGCGCCGAGATCCAATGTAACCTCGAGTTTAAGCGGCCGCATGATATCATTACTCTCCCCCCAACTTAAGTATGTCTGATAGAGCAGCTCACCCTGGGCCTGGCTCGGTGAATATTTTCTCAGGTTACAAATTGCGGGACTTCCGTCTGGCTGGGGAGTTCAATCGATAAAATATAACTTCTCCTATCATATTATTTGATGCCTAGGGAAATGTGTTTCCTGTGGGGCGTAACAAATTCATCACAGTATGCTAGGATATTCGATAATATGTTCGTTAAAAGTATATAGGCAGTGTACAGTTTATTGTCAATTGATCGATCTGCCTTCTAAATGCGGGACATTTGTTTAGCTGAGTTACGCCCTGCGCCACCAGATATGCCCCTGCGATTGCGTGTAAGCTCGAACTTCCGCACTTTACTTTATTGTAAACGATGATTTCCCAGACCCTGCTGCTAGTGACTAACTAATGGACTTGATGCATCGATAAATTATGTTTTGGGTGCTGTGTGGTCACAACCAGGGGAAATACCCTTGGGATTGTGGAGGTGTTGGGAGCGAGGTAACTTGTTACTTAGCACTTCGTAGCAATTTGATTCCTCTTGAGCAAGAAGTGGCCACAATATCTAAGGGGAGGTACATATGAAATCATCGACATACATGTACCTGTACTTGGATCTACAGAAACCTACGAGGTGCATTTGTTAAATTTGTACTAATCACACATTGTAGACATACCCAAGTACTACGCACGAAAAGTTTGATCCTTTAATAGGAATGTTCAATTCTTATTTTGTTATCGCTCTTAAGTACTCCAGTGTCTGCCGTGTTAGTTTCTCGTAGCTAGGAGCCAACTCGGGCTTGTTACCTAAGTTTGTATTACAATCAAGTCTATACTCATCGATCATCTACCAAATATCTCCTAAATTTTGCTGGGGATCTCAAACCTTTTCTAAGTCCTACACATTTTTCTCGCGATTTGGTGTATTCACCAACAAAAGGGCCCAAGGTTGGCGGGGGAAATGTCAAACGTGAACGCCAGACCGAGGGGTACTAGCACGTAGCTCTACATCATCTACTCGCCGGAACTTGGGCTCGTAGTGAGGTACATGTGTAAGCCGCTGATAATGTCTGCATGTCTAGTTCGTCAACTTAAGATTTATATTTTGAGCGGCAAGTTCTCGACCAAAATTGTTTTTCTCTATTTATTGAAGTGGGCGAGTCTGATTGTTGTTGTTGGCAGTATTTCCTTGCTAGCCGGTCAGATTGATTAATCCTGTCATTAGCCCACGATATTGTTGCTTCGGGGGGTTTTTTCTCCTATGATGCTAATTGTATTCCCATCGGTTGCCCTTTGATTTTTACCAGAGTCGCTCCATCATTCAAAGCAGCTGGGATTTATGCTGGGTGCTTACTCAGTTACTGAGGCATTGAATAATCCATACATCCCGACTTTCTCTTTTGGATCCCATTCACGTTTCAGTTGTCTTGCCGTTATCACTTTCTCCTTTAGTTGGATCAGATCTGTAAGTCTCCCCTATTCTCGTCACCGATCTCTCGAAGATCCAAATTTGGGCACCGCGCGACTTGGCTTGCGTGCTATGTAAATGGTTACCGGATAGCCAACAAAGTGGACTCCGTTTCTGCGACTAGCCTGACCAGGGTATTCAAACAGTATTCCGAGGTGCGGGCAACAACAGCAGCGCAAATTGCACAAGCTCCGAAGTATAAGGGGCCGATAAATAGTGCGATTGTTTATATCCCATCACCGTCGTCTTCGTCGTTGTCGCCGTGCGGCTCTTCGCTCTTCACTTCAAACTTCCCAGATGCACCCGATACGTATTCTATTGTGCAATCCATAATTATCTATGAACATCGCGTAGTCGCGATCAGATAAAATATCAGATCTCATCAGGTAAGGAACCTTTTTCATTCTCGCCCAAATTACAATATGCAGGTTTGTCCTCCATCGGGCTGTGCAATATAATAATTAAAGGTTAGCGGGGATCGGTCCCTGAGAGGAAGAAAAGCGTACTGCTACCACCACCGCACCACCTTGCTCAATCCTTTTTTTTCTTCTTGGTTTCCCTTTTTTTTTTTTTTCCTTTTCTAAGTTGCCAGTGAACCAAGTACTCAGTACTTAGCACACTAACCAACTGAACTGTCATCGTATCGTCTCCGTCTCTCGTTGCATTCCTACTTTTTGCCCCATCTTTTGTTGACTTTCGATTTTGTGTCTGTAATACCTATAACCGCCCTTTTTTTCTTTCTTTTCCTCTCCCTCCACCCCCGTTTTTCCGATTCCAATCGATTTTATTCTTTCTATTCTTTCTCTCCTAACCAATACGCATCCTAGTCTGCGTATCGTATCCCTTTATATTTATATCGTTCTATCATCTGGCCTGCAGCCTGACTTGTACTGAGGCATCCCTGATGTTCTTTCCTGCATAATTTATTATTACGCTTGTGTCTTTCGTACTCACACTCTTTTTACACTTTGCCTTCATTTTCATTTTCATTTTATCTTTTTTTATATTTCTCACCTGGATTTTCGACAGTGTCGAGTGGCCATTTACGCCTTTTAATACTTTCAACGGTATCCGTTCTATCCTCGAAACAAGCACTCACTTTCTTTCGCCTCCTCACCCCCCCTTTTTTTTTCCCGCTGTTGTAGAATTCCGTTTTCCGATCAACGAAACTTCGCCTTAACATTCTCGGACGACAGTTGTTGGATAAGCAAGCAAGGCGTCAAGGGAAGTTTGGCCCCGGATATACTACTCTGTTCATTGTGTATGCACAATCGTATATCCTTTCACCAAGGACGGCCGGCACAGTTAACGACAGCGACGCGGAAATCGAGTATATCGAACAAACCCTCGATTAGCTGGCACCATTCCGGTATTTCCTCGTAAGGGGGTTTTATTCATTACGTCTGAAGATTCTTCACGACAGTCCAGAAGCCCATATTTTGGCCCTATCTTCGCGTTCCTCGCTTTCACACAATTTAGCATAATTGCAACCCGGTTGCAGACCTAATTCGTTCGATTCGGTCGATACATCATTAATACTACAGTCTCGGTGATTTCTACGCACCGATCCCAGGGGAATATATTCGGTATTCGAAGGGAGGGTCTTTGAACGGTCTGACCATCATACATAGTCGCCTCAGAGTCGCTATTTGAGCTGGAATTGCTAGTATCGTATGCCGGCTCGTTAGCTTGGCCTTGGTGTGTTGACGATCTTGCTCGCGATTGCATACATTCGTTACTTTTACGTTTCGCCGTTCCGACCATTCCTTTCCGTTCTTTCTTTTCGCGGCCTCTTCTCAGGTGGGTATTGATAGTTCTTTTTTATTTTATTTGATATTTGGCATTCGATCTTTCTCCTCGTCCTCTCCGATTTTATTTTTTTCATTTTTATAAAATAAAATAAAATAAAATAAAATAAAGATATCAAGAATTGGAGGGGGTTTTTATTTTATTTTATTTTTCTTCTCATTTCACTCTGTGGGTGGCTGCTCTTGCTATTCCTGTCGACTGTCTCATCCAACAACCGCCTCACCTTAACCTGCTTCCACCCTTTTCATCCGCCCCCGACACTTTGACATCTCTCAAACCCCCAACGCTAACTCAAAGCAGCCACAACCTCCTCATCCTCATCCTCATCCTGCTCCTCTCCCTCCTGCTCCTTCTCCTCCTCCATCGTTGTCTCCCTAATTATATTACCTTCACTTTCTCCTCTCTCTACTCATCTGCTTGACTTCACCGGTAACTTGTCAGTGTCGAATTGTCGTATCTTTTGGCTCAGGCAGTCAGTCCATAATACATTGCTGGTTAACACAAGATAATTGTGCCCAATGAATTGGTAACGACAAGCAGGCTTCCCAGCAAACTACCTCCCGTCCAGCATACCCTACCTTTGTCGAGCATCTGACATTCCAGACGGGGGATCTAATTCATTCGCTATCAGCACTTTACCATATTTTTGGTCTTCGCAGATAACATCTCAGGCTTTTTGGGATTCTTCTTAGCGCATCTTAAGCCATCTGCATCCCCCCAAACCCACAGTTTTATTCTGTTCCGTCTCTCCTTACCCTTCTCCTCTTTCTTTTTCTTCTTTTTCTCTTTTTGCGTAAGTTTCTGTTTTCTCTCTGCACTTTCACAACCATGCCTCTAAAAACATACCGTTATGACGAAAACATAAATTTTCCATAACAAATTGGCTAATTCGACCACTCGAAATATACAGTTTTCCTCTCGCTTTCTTCAAATACAGCCATCCGTGAGGTTCTTTCGATATATAGCTTGCCCGCATACAATCATTGCCAGCAGGCAAAACCTCTCTCTTTCTATCAACCTCCTAAACCTAAAAGGATAACTCGGCACACGCTCTGATAATGGCAACTCTCGTCCAATCTACTTCCGCAAATAGTTTCCAGCCTCAGCCCGTTATTCCTACCACAGCGTCACAATCACTCAACAAGATTACATTCAATACCCAAGCGCATAATAACTTCCAGAGAAACATGTCATTTCCACAAGCGCCACAAGGAAGTCACACAATGGGTAGCTATCGTGGGATCGCGGCAACACCAGTTGCTCCGTATGCCTTTAAATCTACGCCAAATTTAACTACAAACGACCCCAAATTCCAGCCAAATAAGCAAGAAGTGCGGGCAAGCACTGGATTTGATACCCAACCTCGACAACGACAACCCACCCCTCATTCAAACTCTGCTTTGCAGCAACTACCAACTAATCCAACGGCGAATCAGCACCACAGCCAGAGCAACGTGAGGCCGAATAGCACGGTTTTTGCCAGCAACTCCTCCTATATACAGACACCCGTCGCTGCACGGCCGTCGGCGGATAGATATCGCAGAAATGTGAGAAGATCTGAAAGCTTCGGCCACCAAGCTGGGGATCCGTTACAACAGATGCCCGTCGAAGGTACATCGAATATGAGCATCTACAGCCACCCGGGGAAAGCAAGCAGTAGTCCTTCTCTTCCTATGTCGAGCTTTACTCCAGCATCCGGGTTTGGAAATCGGACATACGCTGAGGCATTGACTGGTGGTATAAGCGCTGGCGCTGGAGTAAAGCCTTCTCGTGCAGCAGGTGATCCACGAGGGTTTAGCAAAGATGACTCCAGTGCTCTAAAACAAACGAGTACGCGAAGTAAGCTTCAACAGAAAGAAATGATGGATAGAAGAAGGTCAATTGGCGCCTTTGATCTCAATACACAAGTCGGGAACTCCGCTGGCGGACTGCACAACGGCAATCCTTTCTTATTCAACCAACCTAATTTTTTTCAACCGACTCCTCCAAGATCTCCTGCTACGGAAAACTCATCCCCTGCCACATTTTCTTCACCAGTGCATTCCTTTCATCGCCGGGAAAGCTCTGACAGCATCTCTTCAAAGAACTCCTCTAACGGTTCTCAGCCCCACAAGGTCAGCTAATCTGATTATTCCCCAATTCATTTAATTTGTAAATCGCTAACATTAATATTATATTCAGTCAAAGCAGCAACAGCAACAGTCAACCAATATTTCCCCTGTCGCGAAAAGCCCAACGAATGAATTAGCCGTACCTTCAGCCAATCGTGGCGCTTCAGATGCGAAGAAGCGATCTACCAACCCTTCGCCTCTGTCCAAGCCGGTGACTATGAGTCCTGATCCTAATGGACAAGAAGGCATCAAAGAACAGGAACCGGAAATAATCCCAGTCAGACCAAAAACTGGCAGCAGCGTTGCTGCAGATCGACTTGCAGCTTTGCAGGCTGAATCTCGTCGAGGTTTTAAGTCGAGATTACGCCGAGCCTTTTCTTTCGGAAGCGCGGCGGAACTTAAACAAGCGGCTTCTTTAACAGTGGAAGAGAGACAGCGTCTGCGACAAGAAAGAGAAGAAGTTGAACAACAGAAGATTGCAGAGAGACAGGAAGCCGGTGGACTTGGAAACTCGATATACTCAAATAATCAAGGAGGTATCTTCTCCAGCTCCACAGACAACCTTTCTATATCTTCTACCGCATCCTCTGCATCTGTTATGCTACGAAAAATGGGCAAAGGGGTGAAACGAGGGTCAAGAAGCCTTGCTGGCCTGTTCCGACCGAAATCTGTTATTGGAGTTCCGGCGGCTTCGGGACCGGTCTCACAGTCCGTTGCTATTGAGCCAGCTACAGCGCAAGTTAGTATGGTCACTGTCGAGGCTGAACGAGAGCGGGTTAATGTAAATGCCAGCCCGCTAGAACACGCTGGAGGTGGAACCGGTTTCCCGAAGCTAGAGCGCAACTCGATAGATGCTGGAAGACAGGACTCTACAAATGCTACCGAAACAACAGCATCACGACGAAGCATCGTCGGTGGAGAAAACGAAAGAGCGGAGGTCCTCGCGGCAGTCAAGAAGGGCATCCTTAAACAGCCAGGCGGCTCTTCCCCAATTGTGAAACCTACGACCGAGCTACCTGTGGATTTACAATTGCCTCAGATTCCTAAAATATCTTCACAACCTACCACTCCGGATGTCCCAGATGAGAGGAAAGAGGTAAACGGCGATTATTTCCTCGCGCCGACCTCTGCCCCTAAATACACAGTACCAAAGAGTCCTTCCTCAAGCGCGATCTCCGCTCCCGTTACGAGCCAAGAAATAACAAAAGCGAAGGCATCAGTATCATTCAGTCAAAAGCTCACCTTCTTTGAGACCTGGACTAGTGGAGAGTATGATAGAAGAGGAGAAATTTCCACTTGCAACAAATTAACGCCGGCTTTAGCCCAACAAATCAAGGAAGAGCTCAACACGTTCAAGATGGTAAGTGTAGTTTTTCTACTGGTCATTACTTGTCCCCATACTAATTCCAATATCTAGGAAATGGAAGTTCACGAAAGCTCGAGGGTGTACACTCATTTCTTTTAATGACCTATCGACCACCAACCAGCTTTACATTGGCACGGAATCGGCGCATCTAATTTTTCAGGCATCTTATTTTACGACTTTCGTTCCCCTTAACTTCGAAAGGACTCGAGATGTTTCATGACCAGCACTACTACTGTCATATGTTTCTCAGCGATCCAGATATACTTTTCTTTTCTGTTTTTTTATTTTTACTTTGCTTGCTCCTAAACTATGCTATGCTTGCGAACCCTCTATTAAGCATATCTTAATATTATATTCGGCATCTGCACCACTTGCTCCCTAAACCCCACCTCCCTCCCGCAAAGTCGCTACATTCCGACATGGGGGTTAGAAACCACTATCACAGTTTTACCACCAAAATCTTAAGCCTATCAACGGCGCACTCCCTCGTGATCCCGACCTGTACAGTAACTCTTATACTCTTTCCTTACTTCTCATCATTTTTTTTTTTCTCAGATACTATACTAGGTTTACTCTTGCGTGCGTTTTTCTATATTGCGTTTTTAATATGTTGCATTTGGCTTTCTTTTGTTTTTCAGAGGGGAGTTTTCTTTGTTGCTTTCTTCTCTCTTTCTCTCTTTCTTTCTCTCTCCTTTTTTTGAGTGGCTCTTCATAAAAAGATTCCTTATTAATATTCCATTTGTGGTTTATCCTCAGCATTCTGATTTTCCTTCCATTGCATTGACCAGTCCGCAGTCGTTGTTCGAATATAAGCGGAAGCATAAAGACACAGATATTTGTAATGATATCTCTCCTTGATTCAATTCGAAAAACTCCAAAAGCTATTTTGTATTCGAATAGACGCACTGGGTCGCTAAACTATATAAAGATTACGGTTGCTTCAATCTAGCACCCTCGGTCTGATAATAAACCCAATTAGTTATTATTTAGATAAACTCTCTACCAGTCGCATAACCTTCTGCCCTTGCTTCAAAATCCAACACATTAGAGGAGTCAATGGGAAGAAAACGTAGGGCACTTAGAATTATGAGTGAAGAATCAAAATCAGGCTTATCAGACTGGTAAGTAGATTGTATGCTATCTTGGGTAGGGTGGTGCTATAACACATGGCAAAATACGAGAGATGTTACTTAAGTACTTATGTGTGTATAAACATCAAGCAGCGGGATACAGCGTCGCGGAATCAAGAAAGCAATTGCTAAGTAGAAATAGGATTGCTGTGTTCGTAGCAATTGGCGGGATATCAACCCAAACGACCGCTAAAAAACAGAACACAAATATCTAGGAATCCAATAGAGAGAGGCGCTGTTGCAAAACTTAGGCAAAATATCATACTCAAAGACTTAATTACAGAATGTACAAACGCTCTCAAGGCCCGATAGACCATGAGGCGAGATAAATTTTGCCCAGCTACCTTTTATCTAGGCTTTGACTCAAAAGGTATTGGGGGTGGAAGGGAGGTTGGCTCTAAATCCCTGGGTTTGGGTGGTGGTGGAGGTTTCTTCTTCGCCGCTACCGATGTTAGTGCCGAAGTTCCTGTTATCTCAGGCCCGGCATCCGGAGGATTTGAGTTATTTGTATGTTGTGACGCGGTTTTCGAGACACGAGATGCTAAAGCTCCCCACTTTGCTTGAGGAGTAGTTGCTTGAGAGCTAGGCTCACCTGACCCACTGGTCGTAGAATCATCAATGAGTCCCGCAGCTTGAGCGCGCTGGTAACCTTGACCTACTTGATCTCCGTGTCTTTGGCGGAAGTTATCAGCTGTCTTTGCGGCAGCAGCTGCTTCTGATAATGACACACTCGAAGGGTCTTTCCGAAACTGGGAAGCAGTTTTCAGAGCAGCTTGCTTCTGAGACCACGATGTTCCTGCAGACGGAGTCTCTGTTTGGGGTTTGGGGGTTGATGGTGATGATGAGCTGGAACTTGGTCTTAGAGATGCAAATCGACCCGAAAGTTCACCAATAGAGTATGGAGGTGGCGAGGAGACTGAATCGTCCTGGGGGGAACCGCGTGGTGTGGGTGTGGGTCGACTACGGGATGGAAGAGGTGGAGATTGCGTTCCGATATTGAAGCCGGGTACGGATACTCCTGCTTGTGCCAGGCGGGCTGATGCTGCAGAGGTAGAAGATGTAAACCCAGGACCACTTATGGTTGGGAAAGGAGACGCCGTTTCCTGAGAGCCTATCGAGCTGCTGGTCTGACGACTAGGGAGGGGAGGGGGCTGCGCCCGACTTGGGAGAGGAGGAGTAGGTCGACTGTTGAGTGGAGGAGATGGTGTTGACGTCGTCCCTAGTATCCGTTTCGGAGGTGCAGGAAGACTTGTCGTACTTATACCTGTTGTATTAACCTGGAAACTTCGAGGACGTGGTGGTTCTTCTTCTACCGGAGACTGCGGTTCTTCTTGGACGGGCGGCGGAACTTCCCCACCTACCACGCTCGATTGGGTGGGTGGTGGAAGTGGAGCTTTTGGGTCTCGCCTCGGTGGTGCGCCAAACGAGTAAGGGTCCTTGAGTGAGGTGAGAGGTCTTGCAGTGACAGTCTCAGCGTCTTGTTTAGAGCCGCCCTTGGTACCATGGCCAGTCCAGCTTGCCTATAGTTGTACAATCAGTATTTGAACTTGGCGAAAAATAAATAGGCTCGTGATTATGGGCGTATCTATACAGGGCTACTCACAACTTGCTGTAGGCCTTTAAAGTTCTTGAAACGCTCGTTATCACCAGAACTGGAGCTCGAGGAACTCTTTGATTTACTATCTGGATGCCATCCACCTACATCCAAACAAAAACGTCAAAACGTCAGTAAGTTTAAACATATTTCAGTGTAAGAGTGATTGCCAACCTTTAGCGATGGATTTAAGAGAGTTCATAATGCCTTGTGGTTATGCGTGCGTATACCTCCTAGCGCTGCCGTGTAATTGACGCATATGATGAGAGATTGTGATACTGATGCAATGTGCGAGGGCGGATCGGTCGGAGATGGATGGCGGGGATTATGTAAGTCGCTGTTGACCACCACGCCACCTTTCCAGCCATGTCGCACAGCTGCCAGCCACACCGAAGCCGACGTCGCCGCAACGCAACAAACAACACACGACGACATAACACAAGGCGAGACCAAGATTCCCTCACGGCATCAATCCACACCCTCATCGTTGAGTATATATTCCCTTGTCCCCTCATCCCTTCCTCTTCTACTCCTCCCCCTCCTCCCTTTCAGCCCTTCATAAACTCCACAGTTCCCCCACTGCTTCCTCCTAAAGCGACTACGCTAACTATAGAACGTACTCTCCTTCCCCCCTCCTCCTCCTCCTCCTCCTCCTCCTCCTCCTCCTCCTCCTCTTCTTCTTCTTCTTCTCCTTCCTCTTCTCTTTCTTCCATTTTCCATGACTATCGTTCCACACATTTATAAACAATCCCTTGTACTGCCTTAGTTATATCCAATTCCCTCGAGTCTTGCAGGTGCTCGTTGTTTTTGACTTCTTTCAGTAATTTAACCAAATACTATATCACATCCTCGCCGGTTAGTTTGCTTCTCTCACTTGGACGCCCTTCTTGATCCCAAGAGATCGACAAGTATTTTTCCTGGAATCTGACTAAATTTGAGCCGTCATCGCCTTAATGCCCTATTTGTAGGTTCACCTTGGCGATAGCAGCTTAAAATCCAGAAGCTCAAGCAAGTCAGGCGATCTCCCGTATACAACGAGTGTTCTGTATTTCATAGTTTCGACCAACTAATTTCTGCTATTCGCTCTAGATGCAACTCACCTTCGTGTCAAGATGAAGAGTTCCTATCGCCTCCGGGCCCAACGCGAACGCTGGTCTGCAGACCTTCCTTCCCGGCCAAGGATGCCTATCAAGCACTCGGATGGAAGAGATGACCCTCCACCACCACCCATGATGGGCTTTACGGAAACCTCCATCTCCAGAGCGGTTCCCACACGTAAACCCGACTGTAGAGATTACCTTAAAGGTATGGTGTTTCCTATTCCATCTTTACAGCATTTTTCTAGCAGCAAGTTTCTAATATAGCTCTAAAGGTTTCTGCCCCAGGAAGAATTGCTACTTTCACCACCCAGCCGAGAAATCTTCAATTTCTTCCAATATTGAAAGACAGAAAGTCATCTGCCGGAATGGTAATCAGAAGGTAGATCTTTCGGCCAGGCCCACTTCACTTCAAGAACTTCTCCTGCAACTAGCTCGAATTCGCGAAAAACAAGTGGAGGTCTCTCTCAATCGAACTTACGGCCGCAAGCCAGATCGCCCTCTGCAACCAGTGATGATAAATCCCCAGAAGAAGAATGACAAACAAAAAGATGGAAATAAGCCAGACGGCTTTGACGATCATTTTAAGTCGTTTCGTAAGGGGCCCCGCCACCACCGCCCTCTCGTCTTGGGACGAGCTGCAGAAGCTAGAAAGATAATGAGGGAGAAGCGCGTCAAACACCGAGGGTTTGATATGCCGGCATATCGGGAATTCATGAAGCCAGCTCGTTTGTTTACGTGGTGCCACAGATGCCGAGCGAGGTTTCCAAACTGCACTCTTTGCGCTCAAAGAAAAATATGCGGTCTTCCTCCTGAGACGCCACCACCAGCGGACATAATCATTCAACAAAATGCTGAATTCTACAAGAAAATCTTTGGGTTCGCCGATAAGCCCAAACCCCCAAAATCTCGAAAATTGCCAAAGCTTCCCTTGGGCTGGGAGTTGGACCTAGCTTACCCACGAGGGACTGTGCGCCCAGACTGGGACCCTAGGGTAATTCCGGTTCCCGTAGTATATAGCTCATGGAACCCGGATGATGTACCTGCCGATCCATCCATTTGGGATAACCTTCAGCCATCGTCGCCCCCTTCTAGTACTCCTAGCACCCCAAAGGCTTTACAACCCAAACCACCAACCGTGGTTCCTATACGCCCAGAAAAGACTTCGCAAAAGAACCGCGATCTCGCGGGTATTGATATTCGAAACACTGCATCCGCACAACGGGCTGCCGCTACTTTGGAAGCTACTAATTCTTTAGAAGCTCAAAAACAGTCCGAACAACAGAGTCTATTCGTTCTAGGTAAACGCCCAGAGTCACAGGTCGGCGATATACAACCTACAGTTAGAGAGGAAATGATTTGTTTCAACTGCTGGAAACGTGGACACCTATCGAGAAACTGCCATGGTACACCTATTGAAAGTGTATATTGTCAGGAGGAGCTCAGAGTTGCGAAGGGGGCAGCTTTGACACCGACCTGGAAATCCATCCTTAAGGGTAGTGGCATCGAACCATTGGTACCAGAGGCTTCGGTCTCCGCAGCCTCACCAAATGTACATCGCAGTTCTCGTTCTAGGAAATCCACTGTGCACGCCGGAAAGCCAGGCGATACCACGCCAGAGGTTGCTCACGGAAAAGAACCGAAAGAAGAGGTAAAACAGGAGACGAGAGGGAATCCAAAGGAATACCTTAATGAGAAGGATACTCGTAGTAGGATTTCCTCAGAAGGTGATGCAGCTCTCCTATATTCTCCTTCGAAGACAAAAGAGGCCGAGCATACCAATACGCAAGCTCCCCATCCCCTCGAAACAATTTCGTACACAAACGTCGACTGCACTCTTGTAAAGATTCCCCTTAAACCTGGGCTTACTCTCAGAAAAGATTCAAAGCTTGGTTTGACAGTCCACCCCTACAAATCACTGAAATCTAAGCAAGATACTTTGATCCTCCAAAGTAATTCATCCCCTTTCGCACCGGAGAACGCCCGGTACAAGCCAGTCAATGGTGGGCCGAGGGCTCGTAGACCGAAGGGACAACCTGCTATTTCCAGGCTTCCTCGTGAGCTCCTGTTAGAGATCTTTAAACTGTCGACAAGTGGCAAAGTTAGGCAAGTTTCCGCAGAAAACGAAGAACAGAACATGGTATACAACGAGGAGACGTCACTCCGTAACAAGAATCTCTGCTTAGACCCGCTCCGTAAAGTTAACACCTTGTGGAGATTGCTGTGTCAAGCTGAGTTATATCGGACAGTGCCAATTACTTCTGTCCGATCTCTAGAGCAGTTTGCTCGCACCGTTGTGGCCCATGGAGACTTGTCTGTCCTAGTGCGTGAACTGAAAATAGATATTCCATTCACCACAGTCGACGGTTGGACCCCCTTAGATGTGGTACGCACTACGGAACAAGAAAAAACGGTTGCCTTCTCATCAGCTAAGTGTCTAAGCATGATAATCGCAGCCTGTCCCAATCTCGTCAACTTGATTGCGAGATTTGCGGGTTCTTTTCAGACCCTCTTCTTCTTAGATCGGACCTATCGCACCTTGAATCGTCTGTACCTAGATGATAATTTGTCTAGGAAATTGGACGTTAAAGGCCTATGGAAAGCTACCAGGCACTTCCCAAACTTACAACTCCTTCAACTCGAAGCTGGACAAGAGCCAATAACAGAATCCAGAAGTTTAGCAATTGTTGCTGGCGACCTTCTTCCCAAGATTCTTCCTCTCACCTCCCTTGGTTTCAAGAACTTCCCTTTTATTCACGATGCCTTCCTACATTCCATCCTTCCTCGTTTGCCAGAACTTAAGACTTTGCATATCGAACAATGCTCGGGTATATCCTCTAAAGGTATTATTTTTCCCACCCACCTACAAATTCCAATTATCCAGCTACGAGTACTCACGCGTTCTGTAGGGCTGGCACGAGCTTTGGATGGTCTTAATAAAACAAAGATTCAGTCATTCACATACAAAGCATGGAAACCCCACGGGGGCAAATACGAGGTGGAGGGTGAAACCTCCAATAGTCATCATTTGTGCGAGATCATTCCAGCGAAACTTTCTCAATCCTTAACTAACCTTCATATATCATCCAACTACATCTGCGAAAAACTCGTAGAGGGAGTCAGTTGGGAAACCCTTGGATCGATTGATATCAATGGTGTTGATTTTAAAGGGTGCAAGCCAACTACAACGGAGACAAGTTTTAGACAGGCTGTTGCGGATGCCAACATGCCTCAGTTAACCAAACCTCCGATCGTCTACTTTGGTAAGACTAATACAGCAAGTACCCCCCTGGCCAGCCTTTGAATAACTTATCTATTAGGCTTTCCGGGACTTTCGAACTTGTAGTACTGGAGCATCTACGATATCGTTTTCTTTCTCTTCGAACAAACATTATAACAACCTTTCATCCATCAATCTCGCAACTGGCTCCCATTTTTGTTGGCCGCCCTGATATCTCACGTCTATTCGCATTTCATGACCAGCTTTGCTGGAATGAATTTCATGCAAGAGATGGCGCTTTGGGAGGGAATGAATGCCCTGCTCCTTTTTTTTTCCGTATAACTTTCTTGCTATGATGCTTCCTCGCTTTTCTAAGGTTTTAATAAACTAAAATGCTATCCTCTTGTACCATATATATGTTACCTTGTAATATTCCTGCTTCTAAAAGCACATCCCCAGCGTTCATTTTATACACTCCTATTGCTGGGTATTTTATAGGCCATAGCAGTGTTTGAAGAGCTTGAGAAAGAGTGGGATATAATCCGCCTTGTAAAATTTTGCGAATATAGGCTAGTTGTAACCAATTTATCCCCCGTCCCGTCAATATCTCGTCTGTGAACTCGTAGATACCTAGGTCTGCATTTTTATGTGGTGATATTTAGGTTTTGAGAAGCAGGGGCCTAAATAACATGCGAGAGCGGAAGGTCATTGTAAACCAACAGCTAAACATTTCAAACGAACAAAAAGTGTTGGAATATTGCTGATAGATAGTACAGCCTAGTTTGGGTCTACAAAGACTGCCAGAGGTGTTGAGAATGTAATCACATCTAGTCTAACATTTAAACTGGTATACCCTCATAGACAAATCCAACCGGTTTCATGCAACTTAGAGGCACAGCGTGTCGCCCATGGCGAGATGCGGGTGCCCCGCTTAGCTAACACGTTTGTTGCTGAGATATTTAAGAATAAAACCAACCGCAAAACATTCAACACTAGTTGTAGCTTGGTTGGCATTGGCTTTCCTGATCAGGGATGCAGTAAGTCCACATGTCTGGTTTGCATTCGTACCTACATGATCCCGCCTGAGATTTAGCGCTGGCTGCAATGCGAATGTTCACGACCCAGAGCTCTGGTTTCTCTCTCTCTTAGACATCCAATCGAAATTGGCGAGTGTGAAGAAAACCACAGCTAGCCCAATGGTGGAAGTTGCCGAACAGTCGCCTTGACACTTCTTGAGAATTTTCATGGTCGGTGATGATAGGATGGATTCGGAGAATATTTCTTCACAGCGCTTGGATGGCGACAAAAGACTACCAAGAAATATGGCGCACTTATCTCGCTAAGATTTCATGATATTGCTTCCCAATTAGTTTGGCTTGAGCTCACACTGTGCATCAACGGGTTCTTCCCATGAAGGCCCGGATAAATAAGTGGATGTTGGTGGCGGTCCTCCCATTGGCTTGATTTTCAGCGAAGACCAAGACGTTGGGCAGTGGCAATAAGCAAAACATCCAACCTGTCTCGAAGTGTTATTCGGCATCGGCAGGTTTGTCGTGGGTCGCACGGCGCTTAACCCACAGCTGCCGTTGGCCAGAACTATTTGTCCAGGCCTGCAGCGAAGGATTTCTTAACATTGGTCCAGGTACAAAGAAACAATAGAGCATTGTCTGGAAAATGGATGCACACCTCTTTGGTCTCCGTTAAATGCCCGTCTGGACCATGTCCCGCTTTTCCCAAGCTGCAAGCTGCGGAGGCGTAACTTATTCTCACCAACAGGCAGGCCCTTCAGCCAATGGTATGCCCCAGAGGCAGTGTGTCGACCATCAGTTCAAAGTCAGCTGTTCCTCCTCCTTCTTCTCCTTCTTCTCCCTTTCCTTCCTTTCGATCATATAATACAAGTAGACCAACAATCCCCATTGTGCGTTTAATATCGCCCTTTTCTAATATTCGTTTAGAAGAGATCTGACATCCTGCCACCGCCATTCGATACGCTTTTTGCAGGTGACAAAGCATCTCTCCGTGTTGGTTTTGATCTTTCGTTTCACAAAACCAACCGTCGTCGGAACCCTCTTCGTTTCTTATTAATCGCCTGAAGCCGGAGGCACCGAGAACTTCGATATCTACTAAATCCGGGGAAAGAGAGAAAGAAAGATCGCTCTTTTCTCTCTGTCTTTTCTTCAATAGAACGCGCTCGCCTGTTTCGCTTTTCGCGCCCTCTGGTCCCTATCTGTCAGCCTCGAGGGGAGGGAATCCAGAAATAGAAGGCGTTGGACGCAAGAACTTAGCAACATCTTACGCCAACAAGCAAGAGATATATATTTTAGAGAGGAGTAAGATTCGGATTTTGTCGCTGGCAGACAGAATTTGCATCCGCGACGCAGATATCTGGTTTCAAAATAACGACGGAAACCTGCGACAACACAATATTCCCAGACTAATATTCGACGTTCGTTCATTTGTCTCATGGGTCACTGGTAGATTAACTGGTACGACTTCTGAGGTTTGCGAACTGGTATCTGGCCTTGGAACATCGCCATTAAATCAAAATGCGGTTCTTTAATATCTTTCTTTTCCTCCTTTCAAACCTAGGTATATATATATATTCCTCTATATATTCATATTTGCCTTCAGTCGGATAGCCCTTAGCTAACTTTTATGGACAATCCAGTGAGTCTTGTTTACTCGCAGGCCAATTACTGTGACCCAGGAGGAAAGTTTTGTGTCTCTGTTGTCATGCCCTTGACTAGTGCCCATGACGATGATGGCTATATGCTCATTAGGGTTACTGGTGCTACAGCGAAGGGCTGGACGGCAGTAGGAATCGGTAACAGAATGGCAGGCGCTCTTATGTTTGTTATCTATCCTGGAACTTCCAACGCCAATGTGACGGTATCTCCTAGATTATCAACGTATGTCTATTTATCCTGTCGTTTGTTCTTCCTCGCACAGTTTTACTAACGCAGTCCCTTTACGCTTTCTAGTGGACAGGTCGCACCACACTATTATCCTCAAACTGATGTCTCCATCTTGGAAGGCTCCGGCATAATAGACGGCCAACTTACAGCTCTTTTCACTTGCAGTAATTGCAAAAGATGGGCTGGTGGTCATTTAGATGTGACTAGCCACACATCGAATTGGATTTGGGCACAAAACACAGCACAACCCCTCGCAAGCAGTAACCTACAGGAGGACATCCTGCAACACGACGAGGACTCATACGGCGTCTTCAACATTGATATGTCGGTCGCTGTAGTCGACGATCCGAATCCGCCGGCACCAATTCCACTAAACCCGGAAGCATCAGGGTCTCTATACACTGTACCAAACGAGCTTATCAAGAAACGGAAAGATTACATCATAGCACATGGTAAGCTTCAGTTGGTCGTTAAAGCTCAAGCAACCGAGTTAAAAGGCTAATTCTCCAAATAGCTGTCATTATGAGCGTTACCTTTGTCGTCTTATTTCCTCTTGGCGGAATCATCATTCGCTTGCTGAGACATACAATTCGGCAAGCTGTTTACGTCCATATAACCCTACAGGTCCTCAGTTTATCGTTATCGATAGTCGGGCTTGCTACAGGTGTCATGGCAAGTGCGACTCTCCAGTCACATTTCCTTTACTCGCACCAGTTCATAGGATGCGTCGTGATGGTTCTGCTCTTTCTTCAAGTCATCCTTGGCGCCTCCCATCATATAATGTTCAAGAAGAAAGGAAAGCGAACTTGGCTCTCATACTGCCACATTTGGCTAGGCAGAAGTGCCATCATCATTGGAATTGTCAATGGCGGCCTCGGCCTGCCAATTGCAGATGCGACTTTACCCCCTAAGGCCATCTATGCTGGGGCTGCAGCCATTGTCTTTGCAGTATACCTCTTGGGTTACGGCGCCATCAAAGTCTGGGAGCACAAGATGGGAATTGGTAAAAAAGATCAAGATGAGATCAGGAAACAGCAACTGGCAACTGCGCGACACGCCGCAGATGGGTTCGACGGGTTCGAAATGCAAGAGCCTGAAGACACTAAACATTACGAACCGTTTATTTATGAAATCCCTGGAGTTTTCACGATCCCTCCTGCCCCTCTTGCACTTCCGGAGGAAGTTTACATCGATCCTTATTACAAGGGTGAATACCCACCTCAGACATTTAGCCCTCAGCCACTATACGCAACGCCTCAGATGGACGAATCTCCGCAGATTATGCAACAGCCTTTCTCTGGAGATTCCCAACACGACTTGGGCATTTTCCAAGATATCAAACTCAAGACTTAAATCATTTCCAAAATCTCAATAATATTTAGCCACATTTCGCCCACGATGGCTCTGTCCGACAACCCTATCTCATTCACTCACACTACCCTTATACACTACGGATCCGCTTGTTTTGTTATTTAGCCGGCGTTTATCTTTGATTGCTTCGGTCTGTTTTGTATATAAATATATCGGTCTGGCGTTCTGGGTGCATTTCCTTTAACTCTCCGTCTGCCAAGGACAGGGGTTTCATGATGGTCATTATATTTAGTGGCTGTCTTAGGTATTTTTATACCTGCTATTCGTTTTTCGAGTATATACCCCGACTTTGACGATATGCAATCTTTGTGTATATATCTTCTGAAGCTTGATGGCTACTTATCTTAACAATTAATATTAGTATTAACATGATAAATCTAAAACACACGCTCCAACACCTTAAGAGGTCATCTGCTAAACAGAATGCTGTTTCATTTCCTTCATACGATGAATAGACAGATTCTAGCCTGAAAATGCTGTATTTTTTCCCTACAAAATCTGGCTCTAGCTGTTCTAATCATATTGTATGAGCATTCAAAAGTATTCCTCTGTTTTTAAAATAAAATACGGGCACAGTCGAATCTCTGGTTCGTGGGAAAAAAAGCTATATAAGATATGAATAATATCACAGTATACACGGGATGTATGCTACAGACCTGATATTCAAGTTTATATGTCCAGCGACACGGGACAAGCTTATATTTAAGGAATAGTACCTTACATCAATAACATCTATCTCCTGCTAAACAAACCTCCAAAATTGAAGGCCTTTTGCATTTCTTAGGACGGTATTATTCGGAACATTAACTACGTGTTAGAATTCGGACAACCCTTTCAATTACAGAAATTTGGCTAAAATCATACTGCATAAAAAAATCAAGAGCCTCTACGAGACCGCTGAACTCCAAGAAACCAAAACAAAACCAAAGAAAGGAGAGGGAAAGGAGGTCAATAACATGGAAATAAGTCTAAAGTCTAAATAAAACTTTCTCCGAGTCCCGCTATGCTTCAAATGCCCAGATCTAATAAAATTGTTAGCTTCGAGTCTTCTGGGTTTTGATAAAATTTAACGTACCTCCATCTTGGCAGTCTCTGTTTTCGCTTTTCTAGCGGCCTTCTTGCTCATAGAAAGTTGGAGATCAAGGTCCTCCTGGTCGGCAACCAGGATCTGTTCGCCATCCTCGTCCATGACTTTGAATTTGCATGCTTGCTTCATACCAAGCTTCTCTTTCAACTTGTAGCTGAACTCGTTAAACCCGATGTCAGGTGTTATGACTGTCAACCTTGTTTCCTCGCCGTGATGAACTTTGACTTTGATCTAAAATGGGGTTAGCTTGCTTCTCAAGCTAGTGAATTCGGGGGGCATTACCTTTCTCACATCCGGAGCTCTACGAGCACCGCCTCTCTTACTACCTCGCGCGCTAATGAGGTCGAACTCTTCATCGTCGTCAAAGTCTTCGTCGCCCTCACTCTGGTAATCATCATTATACTGTGGCTGCCTACGAGATCCTTCGCGACGCAATGATTCCGAGGGCCGCCGTGAGTTCCCGCTTCTCCCGCTATGCTCAGAACCATAGTAGTCGTAAACATCGTCATAGTATTCTTCCTCTTCCTGTTCGTCTCGTCTTCGGTTCCCTCCTCTAGAACTAGGCGGAGCCCTTTGCCTAGGACTTTGATATCCTCTATCGCTCCGGGCACTTCCGCGTCGCCCAGACACTGGCTCCTCTTCATCTCGCTCCTCTTCTGGGAGATACCCCATGTCATCCCTTCTTCGTCTATCTCTCCCAGCGTCTCTCTTGCTGGTTTGGCGAGATGGCGCCTGTTTAACGGGGAAAGCAGCCCCGTTATCTCGCAGCCTGTTCGAGGTTGGCTCCTTTTCCGGAGGCGGGGTGGGCGGAAATATCTGTCGCTCGGGTCGTTCGGGTCGCTCAGATCGTTCAGATCGCTCAGGTCGTTCAGGTGCCGCGACCCTACTCATTTGCGCAGCATCTTCCGTTCGCTTAGAAGTTTTATTCGGGATTACGAGATTCGATGCAGCAAAAGACAGGGACTCCTGGGGTCTATCATCAACCGCCTCAGGAACTCTCTTGGATTCGGTTCCTGAGAACCCAGTGAAGGTATTGTTGGCATCTGTCGCCGCTACTAGTCTTGCTTTTCCTAAATAATCCTTCGTCTTGACATTGCGAACTTTTGCTTCGCTAGGTCGGTAGAGCACGCCTACGGGGATCGAGAATACGGTGTAACCCTGCAAGAGATTAGTCGGTGACATTATTATGGGTATGATCTTCTTTATTTACCTCTCCACCGTCACGAATCGCCTCGTCGATAACACTGTGGTCGTCCACCTGTTTCTCCTTCACTGCGTACCCCCAATCCTGTACACCCGCTTCCCGTTGATTCAAGTAAATGTAACATAGACCGCGGTTGAACAAAACTTCGCACGAATATAGGCGGAACTTCAATCCTAGTTGCTCGTAGTCGATTAAGGTGTTTCCTCGCAGATACAAAAGCGCATCGTTGAAATTGGCCAAAGCCTCTTCAAAGTCGCCGAGTAAAAAGTTTGAGACACCCTGTTGGAAATATGCGACGGCGAAGTAATTGTCCAACTTGACAGCTTTCTGGAATGCAATGACCTGGTCGGCGGGATCCCACATTAGCATTTATTTTCTTTTCGCTCAACCTTGTCAACGTTTTACTCACAGCTCTTTCGTGTTCTCCGAGCGTTGCATGGATGACACCTATGTTGAAAAGGATCTTGGCAGTATCTCCAATCCGATCGAAATGCCGTAGAGCCTCGTCGTATTCGTTCCCATCGTAAAACTTGAGCGCTTGCACCCAGAACTCAATTTCCTATCACCGAAACGTAGGTTCATCAGTGGCATGTTCCTCGCCAAAATTTCGAGGTAGGCAAGATACTAACCTGTTTTAACGACATTTCGCTCGCAGTTTATAAGGTCTGGTTTTTGGCGAATGGAGAAAGATATCGCGACGTGCCCTGCAGCGTCGTAAGATGCTGGACTTCTAGTAAAGAAGTATACGAATCCCGGAGTCCGAATTGTCCGTGATATGCGCGTAGGGTATTGTTAGGTGTATATGTATATATCTTTTCTCTAAATAAATAAAAATTCAGATCGATTAGTTTCTCGAAGGCGTAATTGTCTGATCGCAGATTTAAAAACGAGTATAATATGAGGTATGTAGTATCGCGGGGAATGCAAAGGGAGATGGGTGACAGAAGGGGTAGAGATATCCCTCCAAGAAATATGCATACACATCCGCGACGCTACGCACAGTTGATTGGCTCTGGGGTTCCGAAGGGCAGGTCAACACTCACATAACCAAACAAGTCCCCTGAATGAATATGCCAGGCGCTGAAAATAACAATAACCGAAAGGACGGCCTGCGAATCGATCGGTTTGCAGAAAAGTGTGAGATTTGGTTGGTACCGGCGAATGGAAAGTCGTGCTGCTGGTTCTAGCCGCCGATTGTTAGCACAGGTCCCCACTTCTGGGCCAGCCATTGCATCCATCCAATTCCAGGTATATAATAATAACCACAACGAGCCTTGCAGCCGGGAAGCACCCAAGCCAGCCCGACGGTACGTATAAACCGATTGAGGAGCGGGAGAGAAAGAGAAGCAAGACACTTACAATGGGGTATAGTGTTAAACCAAGAGTGTGAGAGAGTTTGTGTGTGAGAGAGTCTAGATACGTTATTACGAGTTACGAGTCCAGCCCATAAATATTACTTGGTCAAGTGAAATGTCGCCGTCTAGGCAAGGCACAAAACTCGAAGGTTGACGACTGAGGCTAGCTATTAGAACGCTACCAGCCGTGAAAAGGGGAGCCTCCGCGCTGTAAGAAAATATAAAAATAAAA
This sequence comes from Dactylellina cionopaga, assembly GCA_036971295.1. Taxonomy (NCBI): domain Eukaryota; kingdom Fungi; phylum Ascomycota; class Orbiliomycetes; order Orbiliales; family Orbiliaceae; genus Dactylellina; species Dactylellina cionopaga. The sequence goes on along the minus strand of JAJTTY010000002.1, from coordinate 1,010,866 downwards.
ATGATATAGAAGAAGAAGAAGAAGAAGAAGGGAAGAAGAATAAGAAGCTGACGAAGAATAGAGAGAAGAGAGAGCTTTGCTAAATCGGGGACTGAGGCGCTTAGATGGAAGCCAAGTGTTGTCCGGGAATGAGGGTACACAGGGCTAAGGGGGCCAATGAAAGCGAAAGCGAAAGCAGCAAGAAGAAGGGAATCAAATCAACCAGTTGATGAAAGAGTGACCTGCTCTAGTAAAAAAAAACAAAGAGAACTAAAGAAAGAAAGAAAGGAATGAATGAATGAATGAAGGAGCGAGCGAACGAATGTGTGGTGAATTTTAGGGAAGGAAACAAGATCAAGATCCGGGTTGAAGGGGTACTGGGGTTCTTAACTCTCTCTCTCTCTCTTTCATTCATTCTCTCTCTCTTTTCTAACTCTCTTCTCCCTTCTCATACAACTAACTTAGTAATAACCATCCTACAAGTATATTAAAAATCAAGTATGAAGTATTCAGGGACAGCAACCGTGTGTGGGCCGATTGGACGTTAGACGGCCAGCAAGTACACACTGCACAGCAAATAGCATATTAATTACAAGTCGCCTGCTGAAGGAGATATAAATCGAAACAAAGTCCCAGAAAACGGGATTGTTGTTTCATCCAGTGTTTCCCCTCCGATCCAAGTAAGGACTTAACTAGGTACAGTCCTCCGCTGGCCTCCTCCTCCACTGCTACCGTTGATGATATCAATATATTATTGTATATAACAAACTATCCTCTTTTTGTTCATTCATTCGTTCATTCGTTTATTCGTTCACAAGTTTACACTTGGAACAACTCCTCATTGAACATACGAAAGATGACATGATAACCCTCTGACAGTCGCACGAGTTTGGTTCCTCTGTGTGATCGCTACTCGATTCACCGCTTTCGAACCTTTCTCGTAGAAACCAAACTCCTGTTGACGAAACACAACACATACGCGAAACTGTTTGAAAGAGAGACTTCTACTGTCTCGGGAGTGTACGGAGCCACCCCCTGGCAACCCCCAAGCGGGTTAGCCGTGTCGCCTGGGTCCAAGCTTCTCCCTGCTGCAAGATCAAATCTTGCCTGCTCGGGCTGCGCTCCTCGATTTGGATAGAGACATGCATGAAAACGTATATTGCATTTATATATACATTATTACTCCACGTTCTTAAACGTTGTCGCCTTATCGGGTGCAGTTCTCTCAAATCAACTCAGCTTGGTACCACAATCAGGCCATCTTGTCCGTTCGGGTTGGTTAAGTCATTATCGTAAAATCAGGCTAGAGGGCGCCTGCTACATATGCGCATGTATATATGCACTTTTGTATGTCAGTATTGGTATACATAGCAAGTCGTAGCGAACCAGCTTCACGGTTTCCAATATATAATAGCAGACACTGGTATCAAAAGTGGACATCCTTGGGTGAAGTTGGAAAAAGAATATACATTATATCTTCTTAAGTTCTAAGCTCATAGCATCCCCTTTCCTGCCTGTTCCACTCTTTCCTCCCACACAGTTTTTCCCGAGCAAGAACAGACGATTTTATCATTTTCCCATACCCCAGCGCTTCGAGCTATCACACCTACGAGGGTCGTCTCATTGTCTTGCTGAAAATCTGTTGTCTCCTGCGAGACAACCATGCTTCTACCGATCAACTCCCATATATCGATGGGGCTATCGAGCAGAATACCACCTGAACTTGTCTGGTCAACTTCTATTTGCCCTAACCTGCCTCGAGGGACCGTATTTTTTGCATCTTCTTCCCAAACACCACCAGTCGAAGCTGCTCCTCTAGAGATATCACCAGTTTGCCGAATGCTTGCTTGGTATGCACCTGGCGATAGGCCCTTCAGGCTCAGATCAATGATTGTAAATTTAGGCCCGACCTGAACCAGTCTGGCGAGGCCCCGGACTGGGTCCTTCACATTTGGAGCATGCGTTTCCAATATGCATACAGCGGCGCCTAGTAATACACCAACCTGTTAAATTCATATGTTCTGAATTGGTGGCCTTTTGGAAACATGCATAACCCACTGTTTGGATTTCCAGAGCCCCTCAAAATGCAATCCTTGCCAATTCTTCCCAATGCTGCGGATATATTTGATGGCGCGGTGGTGCCTTCTACCTCAACCAACTGGTCCTCGAGATGGCAGTTAACGTTGAGGATACCTATATTAGGGTTCCATCAGCTTTGCCATGACAGGACTGACTTTTGTAAGAAAAAGTGATGCCTTGCCTACCTTTAACTTCGGAGAGTGCTTGCTTCACAGAGGTTACGCATCCCTCACAATGGAGAGGGACTGCGAAGAGTGTCTGCGAAAAGGCATAATTTGTTAACATATACCAATTAAAGATTCTTAAATGACGTACCTTGAAGGCCGGGCGCTCTTGCATTGTGATTTATACACTAGATAATAGAGCACCAGGTTCCGATTCACGCTTTGTGTAGGGTCCAGAGAGGACGTGCTTTCCAGGGCGTTATAACTTGGCAATTTTGATAGCTATGCATGAAAGGTATTTCAACATAAGAGAATCATGTGCAAGCAAATTTGTAAGTCCCGCCAGTTGTACCTTGAATATATAAGCATATATGTAAATTTAGGCTGGGCTGGACTGGGTTGCTTAGAAATGGGCAGTTGGGTCGGTTGAGCCACAACGCCACATTAAGAAAGAAAGGAAAAAAAAAACTACTGTACTTTTAACCAGCCGAGCCACCATCTTTACTCTGAACAGCCAAACTTTTGTCGACATGTTCCATCCTTTATAGTCGACTACGTTAGGTCCCGAACTCGGTACTCCTAGCTCCCATTGGGTACAGAAACACAATTTCAAGGAGGAATTCACCTCGGATCCTGCCATGTCGCAGGTTATCGGTCGAGTAAGTTAGATCTTCTCCAATTGAGCCAGACATCGAACTAATAGCATCGGAACAGACGAGTCTCGCCTTCTCGAGAGCATGGCACCTTGTAAACGTCGGTGCTGACGAGCGGAGTCTCGGCAGACTTGCAAGCTCAATCGCTGTCACTCTGATGGGGAAACACAAGCCCGTTTACCATCCTTCCAGTACGTCCTACCCCGATCGACATACTACAAAATAATATCTGGCTAAGGTCAAACGTTCCAATAGATGATTGCGGAGATTATGTTGTCGCGATTGGCTGCAATGACTTGCGGGTTACTGGTAATAAGGTCGACCAGAAGATGTACTACAAACATACCACACGACCCGGGAAGGGATTCAAGCAGATGAACATGGAAAGGGTATCACAGAAATTCGGAAACGGTGAGATATTAAGACGAGCAGTTAGTGGAATGCTACCAAAGAACCGGCTACGAGACGTACGACTGGCTAGGCTAAAAGGTAATTCCGAAATCATAACGCAAACACACGCGCATAGATGAATACGTGCTGACCATCTATATAAATACAGTATATGAGGGATTGCAGCATCCTTACAAGAAAAACATTGTGGTGATGGAAGCAAAGTCGAATCGGAAAGGGTCAAATAGTCCGATATATGGTCCGATGGAAACGTCAGCGCGACAATCCGAACAGACATCAACAGCAACGGAGACTAACGAGTAGCTACGGCCAACGCACTCCCAACATATTGTAAACGGATTGTGTCTGTCACTGGAAGACAGCCTCTCAGAGGGTAAAATGGATAATATTGGCTATGGACAAGGAGGATGACTGCGAATGGTTTTCTAGCTTGCAATCGGGCAGAGGAGCCTTTTATAGTAGAGGCAACGGGGCGGCGCAGGCCGGCGCCCGTTGACAATATAACTTTTACATATCTCTGGTGGCGTTAATCTATTTATTTAGCTGCGACTTTTCTATTGGGAATTACAATTGTATATAGACGAATATATTCGTCTAGCATTTAATGATATGGAATTGTAGTGTACATGTATAGTATATATCATCGATACTTCCTTCACGTGTAATCGTATTTATAAGATATAGTAATGAATCAATGCTCTGATGAAAAGTGGAAATGAAAACATCGGTGATACTGGAGTGGCCGTAAATAAAGTTTTGACTCGTGGAAACGCCGTTGCTAACTATAAAATGATATGGATGAACCGAAACCCAGACCGTCGAAGAAAGAAAAATGAATACAAATAAGATAATCGGTGTCTAGCCGGCAAACTTTGCGGTCAGGATATTCTAAAACGAGCAATTACAACTTGGATTCTGGCTTGCGAACGACACGGCATTTGATGAGACCGTTAGGTCCGTACTGAGGGGCATAAACCTCGGCGTCCTTGCCGGTGTTCTTTAGGCCTTTGTGCCAGCTTAGGTCTAAAAATTCAGTTTGTTAGCGTGACATCCAAAGGCGATATATGGCTTCCGTGGAGTCTTACCAATCTCAAAGTAGTGCTTGTTGGGGAGAGCGTATTCAACAGCTTCAACACGTGGGGTATCCGCGAGAATCTTCTCGCACATCTTGTACATGGTTGCCTGAACACTGGCGCTATTGTCTTCGGCGAAGATTTTGAGAGTGGTGTTCCGGGCGGCATCAAATGTTCTATCAAAAAGAGCCGCATCTGATTTCACTTGATCGACGGTTTGGTAACGTTTCCAGGTCCACTGAGCATCGACTTCAGTGCTCAGGATCCGGTCCCACGTCTCCTTCAAGGTTGTGTATTCATCTCTGTGAAATCCGTGGAATGCGGAACCGGTGCTCTTGAGGACGAGCAGGCCAGCAAGCTTGGAGCTAATTGTGAACCCTTCATTTCTACGGAAAGTAACCTCGACATTTCGAGTCTCGGCGCCGTCTCGTAAGAAGGAGTGAGGATGAGGTTTTCCGTCAACATTGATGCGAGTCCATCGGTGAACGATAATGCTGACATGAGCAGCGTGGATGTGGCTGTACTTGGCGGGGAAATGAGCAGCAAGAATGGCACCGTAGAGCTCCGGGGGATTGATGGGATTTTGTTTTGCTAGGACGTAGATTGTGTTTTTGATGGTGTCGGTTGCGACGACAGGACTATTGTCGGCCTTTGTATAAGAAGTCTCGACATCACCCTCGAGCAGGCAACAGACTGTCATTTCGGTGACGGTCTGGGTCTTGGTATTCTCGTCGCGGTGAACTTTGTAGACGCGGACGTTGTCCTATGTTATGAGTGGGTCAGAACTTGCGCTGCTAGGGCATGCTTGTTTTGTAGTAGTAAAATACCTTGCCGTATCGTGCAGCAGCTAGGGAAGCCATTTTGTTTATGTGATGATACAAGGGTGTTGTCGATGTTGTATAAGGTTATATTTGATAATCAGAGTATATACGGTCACGCGCAATGATGACGAGAATAATATAATATAATGGCAATAATATGTAAGTAAGTGTAAGTAGATAAGTAAGTAGGTTAACTAGTAGAAGTATCCGATGATAGCTACTTAAGTATTTATTAATATATTGGTGACGAAGGGCAATTGGGGAGAGAATAATAAGAAGAATGGCGGCTCTTATTTATAGCTGGGGTAGGTCTCATTCAAACTACGTCAAGGAAGGAAGGCAAAGATAGAGAATTCGAATTCTTCGAAAAAAGAGAGAGAAAATGAAGGAAATTGCCGTCGCGTTATCAGTTTCCCAGGTTCGGGTTTCGTACATCTCCGGCACTCCCTGGCTCTTCGGATGCTGCACAGGCGAGCGCCGATTTCACATTCACGTGATATATGCATCTATAAAAAACATTGCACATCGCATAAATATACACCGCCACAGAAAGAGATATTGTGGCTAGTGGTTTGTTCTGTGGCTAGGTGCCCCGCGTGTTGGTTGCAAAGCTATTGAACTGATTGTCTGCAGGTACATTACATTACCACCGCATAATTCAAGCTGGCATCTCGCATACCACCACACACACACATCAAGTACATCGTCCACCCTCGCAATCTATATTCATGATCTTGCATACCTCCGAGTGACAACCTCCGTGGTCCGTCTCGCTATGTTGAGGAACCGGTGTTCCAGTTCCTCATGAATTTACATGTTCGACCATGCTCAACGTCAATAACAACCCCGCTGTCACCAATGGCAGCGGTGGCACCTACGACGATAACAGCGATATAAACCTCTCAACCTCAGCGTCCACAATAACCACAACCACTGGAAGACTCCCCGGCCAACTGAACACTCATCTCCAATCCAGGTCGAGTGCCCTCGATCCTGGCTTTTCCATCGTTGCCGGTCAGCATGGAAGCTCCATGCTCAATCCCAACGCTAACCTTCAACCCGTACGGACGGTCAATGGGAGGCCCATCACAACGATCCGCGCCGTCGGCGGAAACTCAAGTTCGATCATCTCTTCCCACATTGCTTCCTCTGCCACAATCGGTCCCGGGAGCTTCAACTCCGCAATACCCTCCCGCGCTATCATCTCAGCACCCCTGTCATCCACGATAACGTCAGGCTCCCCGATGACCGGAGATGTACGAAACGGGCAACTGGAGTCCCTCGAGAAAAAGCTGGCCATCGAAAGGAAGATTCAAGCTGGGGCGGAGAACCTCCTCCTTGTCCTCGACTCCAAGAAGCCAAAGGATGCCAAAAGGGCGAGGGCGGAAGCCGAGCGCGCTCTCAACGAGGCCAATGTCAAAATCGATCAATTGACTAGCCAGGTCGACATTATCAATTCTCGAAACATTAAGCAACAAACTGAATCGAGGTCGAGGATGGCAAGCAAATTCCGGGGTGAGCCTCTCCTGCCCGTCCCACCAGGAATCGGTGTGCCGATAGGCACCGCTATCAGCGAAGAACCTCCGTCAAGCGAATCTCCTACCTGGTCACTCTCGGATATTCTGCAATCTCTGGAAGAGAAGGGACAGCGCCCTGAGATATACGTAGAGAAAGCAAACACCCTTGTTCACTTACTTAAACGACACCAGTCCCTCAAATACGACCTGGTATGGTCTGCATTCGGCAAGCGGGTGCAGTTTATGCTAACTCACGACAGCCGCGAAGTCGTATCAGCTGGATACCGAGTCGCACGATATGCAATAGCTGATATTCGGTCTCTTCGAACCATCAAAAGCCTTAACACCGATATTATTGTTATAAAGTAAGTCAGTCTGTTGAACTCGCCCCACAAACTGATACTGATTCTGATGGTTATTTTCTCGCAAGTTCGTTAGCGAAAGATCATACTAGTTCCGACGCGCGAAGTAACGTTGAAAGAGAGCAAGCCTTAAAATTTGTCCGTGCGTTCCTTGAAATTCCTGGCGGCGTCAAGGAAATCTCAAGAGGTGTCACAAGAGCACTTGTCTCGTGCGCAGAACAGAGCGACGACCGCCTCCGCGCGATGTGTATAGAGACCCTAGCAGAAATCCGTAAGGCCCCTTCCTTAACCTACAAAGAAAGTGGTGCCTAACTCCAGAAACCAAGTTATCATGGAACCATCGCTCGCCGTTGCTGCCGGTGCCGTCAGAATACTGGCGCAAGTATTATCGGACGGACCCGCAGAACTATCGGACTGTATCGTCATTGCATTTCTTTACCTCTTGGATATGCCGTCGACCAGGCAATATATCCGACCTGGACACGATCTTGAAGTTAGTAGCCCCTTGCCATGTTCGCTTGGTGGCTTTGAAAGAAAATATCTAACTCTTGTCAAATCAGATTGTTTTTTCACCATTTACTGATTCATACGCCAAAGCCCATATTCACGAGGATAGACTTAGGTCTTGCGCGAGGGTTATAAGTTCCGTTTTCAAATCCTGGCCTGGTATGCTCGATGTTAAACCTTTTCGTGTGATGCTAGCTGAAGCTTACTAAATGGACTTAGGGGTCCTCGCTTTGTCCATGTATAATCTACGGTCTGTGAAGTCTCTGGTGGAATCGCTGAAAATACCGCATGTCGCGGTCAGGGTATTGCTCCTCGTATATCTCTTGATCAAACGTATCTGACATATATTCATAGGATATTATACTGGAGTTGTTGTTCGATATTTTTCGAATAAAACCACCATCTTGGTCGTCTACTTTTCTCGCTGGTAGACGTCTTACAAGTATGATTTGAACATCCCCGGCGCTTTAAGACCCACGAGTACTAACAACTATTTAGCGTATGGCCGAGTCGCCAATATGAAAGTATTCGAACCAAGTTTACCTTTGGTTGAGGACAAGGAGAGAGTGAATCTTGTTGATCACTTCAATGCTCTTCTTTTAGCAATGTTTTCTGAATCTGGGCTTCTTGACGTAAGTGGACCTCTCTATTCCGAAGACCAATTCTGGGGGCTTCTGCTAATAGGTAGCAGTGTCTGCTTATAATACTCGAAGAAGAGGATGGTGATCCGGCTATTGTTAGGAAGGCGACCCTTCTAGTTGGAGAGCTACTAAAACTTTCCAACCGTTTGCTACCGCGAGATATCAACACCCGCTTGCAAATGCTGCCAAGTTTGTTCCGTTGTGCTTCGCAATTTGATACAGCAGCGAGGAAAACAGCTACTTCAGCGGTATACCAAATCGATTCTTTGAATAGAACACTACAAAGAATAGGACACAATGGAAATATCCATGCTAGTCGTCCATCCATCGATGACAGCAAAAGTTCAGCAAGACAGGTCGAACAGGTCAAGTTGAAGCTAAATCTTCAGATCGACGAGCCACACTTCCGAAGTCTCATACTCGATTCCCAGGTATTCAACTTACTCTATCGCCTTACGGTCTTATTTCTTGTGTAATTACTGATATGTCCTTCTAGATACTCACGACCAAGAACCATACTAAATGGAAAATGGACGCTCTTCTGGAACTAGTTCAAGGCTCACTTTTGAATCCCAAACGACTTGATGAAGCTTTAAAAGGAACAAAATTCCTAAAGCGACTCATGTCATTCTTCCGACCGTTCAAATACCGATTCTCGGAAATAAAAAACACCAAACCAAACCTTCGATTGGTGAGGCTAGGGTGCGCTCTGTTCCATACGCTTCTTCAAAACCCAGAAGGTGTGAGATACCTAGCAGACCATAAAGTCCTTCGACAAATAGCGGAGTGTTTAGCTCAACTGGACCCAATGAGTGGCATAACGTCTGCTGAGCCACTGTTCTCAAAAACGAGGCTCCAGGATACTCTTTGTTCTGGATATTTTATGTTTCTCGGAGTTCTTAGCACTGATCCCAATGGAATTGCGTAAGCTTTCTCATGATTTCTAATGTTACTTACCTTTCTAACTACTGCCGATAACCTAGGATGATGGAGCGGTGGAAGATGTTCAATATGTTTTATCACATCAGTGAGCTTCGTAGCAGGGATGACCTGATGTTTTATTTTATCTCTGCCATGGACTTTACTACGTAAGTGTTTAGCCACTCGATTACCAATATTTTTCCTAACGGATTCTGCACACAGAGATGGGCATCCTCGTATAATCCTATCAAAAGCACTTACCACGGGTCCTAGAGTCAGTATCTCCTTTACAAGAAGTCTGAAATACATACTAAGTGCTTTGTTTTTTTATAATTAGTCAGTACGGTTATTTGCCACGAACCATCTACGGATCATGGTAGATGGTTGCCGTCGGCCACCCCCAAACCCTCTCATGCCACCAAATATCACAACCACAAAATCTGCGGAGACCTCACAATGGGCGATTCGGCTCTTAGTCACGCAACTTTATGATCCTGATGTTGAGGTTTGCAAAACTGCCGTCAAGATATTGGAAGAAGCTTGCAACGCCAGACCTTCGCTCGAATACGTAGTACAATGCCGGCCCGCTCTCGATCACCTTGGCGAAATCGGTGCGCCATTATTGCTTAGGTTAGCTCATTCTCTCTAAATGCAATGCTTACCTGAATATTGTAACAGGACTAAATGGTCCACAGGTTCTTGTCAACTTCGGTAGGATACCATTACCTTAACGAACTTGACTATATCAACCGTGAAATGGATGACTGGTTTCATGTAAGTATTCTATCGTATACCAGACTTCAATATATACTCACGTCTTTGGTGCGATACAGGGCAGGAATGACGTATATGTTGACCAAGTTGAAGCATCGCTTGCGCGTGCCTTCGCGGATAATGATAGAGGTGGAAGTTTCCACGAAGGGGCTTCTTTTCCGGACTCGGATTCCATCGGATATGTTCCTCCCCACTTCTACCGCGAACTCGCGAAAACGGCGGAAGGGTGTAAGTTACTGCATGAAAAGGGCCATTTCGAAGAGTTTGCAATGTTTGTGGCAGAGAATGCAGATGAATGCGAAGATCACGAAATTGTCACCAAGGTAAAGGGGTGCATGTGGGCCATTGGGAATATTGGATCATTACCGTCAGGTGCACCGTTTCTTGAAAATTCCGACATCGTAGAGAGGATCATCTATATCACTGAAACGTCCAGAGTTTTATCTTTGAAAGGCACCGCTTTTTTTGTGCTTGGAATGCTATCTCGCACCAGTAGTGGACTGGAGTTGCTAGACGCTTTGGGTTGGGATGCTAAAGTTACTGACATGGGCGACTTTTTGGGATATTGTCTTCCAAAGAAGCTAGACAAGCTACTATCGGTGGGTTTGATACCTTTCACCCCAGGAAAATTTTGAGCGGTAACTGACCGTCGAACTCCTAGCTTGGTGCCTGGGATTTTAAATCTGGCGAAACCGACATAAACGGGCGTACTGTCCCTCTAACCGTTGCTGGGATTGATGAATCCCTCATCAAAAAGCTTCTCATAGCAATGACTAACCTAAGTAACCATATTCTGGCGAATGAGGCGTCAAGAGAACTTGTAAAGTACGGGACTCCATTCCTAACTGCGGCAAACGTGACAGTAATCTAATACGTTTTGGTAGATTAAAACAAAACGACTCGGCGCTATTCCAATCCCCGGAGATATACTGGCAGGTACTCCGAATCCTCGAGTCTTATAGATACCGGCTACCAGTGAGACGATTCATACTAGAGCTCTTCGAGCGTAGATGTGTGGACACGGTAGTTAGGGCACCAGCGAGAGGCCTTGATTTTGACGAAGCTACTCCCATAGCATCAGACTCCAACTTCATTCCTAGATTCAATGTTTCTTGAAACGGATGGGAGCATGCTACGAAAACGGATGGATCGTGCGATTATTTTACCTTTTGTTAGGGGTTTTATTTTATATTTTATCATCACCACCCATCGCCGTCGTCATCGTCGGCGTCACTTGTTCTATATATTGCTATTGTTGTTGAGTGCATGTCTATGGGATTTTCATTTGTATATGTGTGTATATATATTATAGTCTGGGATGGGTTTAGTTTGGGAGGATAGCAACATTGATGGCGCATGAAATCTAAGGCGTTCGGCAAGAACAGGAACTTTTGTTGGATTCAAGTGGTTTTCATGTGCAGATGGGCTTTTTTTTTTTTTTTTTTTTTTTTTTTTTTTTTTTTTTTTGGCCAATTTTTAATGTGGATGTATCATATTATTCCAGCATATTATACAATTGACATGCTTGGTTGTTGAGCGAGTGTGGCACCACATATATGCAGATGACTAGAGCAGGGATAATGGGGGGATATCAAAGACGTCATGAGTTTAAATATCAATGACGGGACTATATATATTCTAACTGTATTATGGCCGTTTGAATATATTCTTCGTCTGGATTAAACCGTCGAACGCCGCTCCACTAACCGTGTTTGGCGGCCAGATAAAAGGGGACTTTCGAAACTCCGATTGGCAGCGATATCCGCGATCATCAAGCTTGACGAGTTACCTGAAGAAATCGTTGGTTGTGGCCGTTCCTATACGTTTTCTACGATGCGCCACCGATATCGTTGCGAGTTGTATTATCCCTCCGAACTCTGTTCTTGGGCTGTTCCAAGACTCGAGGTATTTATATATACAACTAATTAAGTAACCTTTCGATGCGTGCTTTATATCACATCTAACTATCGCTATCACCTCGTTCCCCAACACATATTGTACCAACAAAAGCCGGTTTGTTGTAAGCGCAACCTTGATATTCTGAATACGAGCGACAGGGTTCGGAAGAAAATGGAACTTTTGGTGACAGCGTTTTAACGTTGGCTATCACCTGGAACGCGCCCGGCTCCAACGGCCTTATTATAATACCGTTCGCTCACACTAAACCTACCCCCCCCGCGCCGGCCCAAGGCTACAAAGGAGATTATCTTAAATTGTGGAAAGCTTTCGCCTTGCAGCGACAAACTCCAACCATCCGATTACCCACAAAAAATTCTCTACAGCCATGGACCAAGGCGAGCTTAACTGAATGAACGCGGATCCAAATATCGAGGCGGGGCTCCGTTCGGGGTTGATAAGAAACGCCTCGAGCCCTGGCCCTCGAGAGCGTAGTCCTCCACACGATAACCATATCACAGAGAAGGATGCATACCGTGGCCCCTCGGCTACAATCCCTCGCCTGGCCTCAGACGAGGTTGGCGAAATACACCTTCGAGGACTAGTAGGCTTGCTCCAATGCGGAATTTGCAATAAAATTTTGCGACAGCCTCTTGCGCTGCCATGTGGGGAGACCCTTTGCCGCTCCTGCGTCCCTCCGGCTCACGAGCGGCGAAACGTCTCGTATCCAAATGACCCAACCCGAATAAAGGGATTCATTTGTCCGTTTAAGTTGTGCGAAGGACAGGAACACTCAGTTGCCGATTGCAATCTTGACGTCACCCTAGCAAACATACTAGCTGTAGTAGATGCTGTGATATCTGCTACACCACCCGGGATCCCTCCGGACGCATCAAACCCTCCTTCGGCGGACCTTTGCAGTAGTATCCCTATCAGCAAGGAAGGGATATCGCCCAGCCGATTGTCGTCAGCTTATCTACTTGCTCAACAAGGTCTTCTACCTTTTGACTCGAATCTTCCCACTCGGTGCCTGGTATCTTCAGAACCTAGTCCGCAAGACGATCAGCTATTATCAAACCTACTGACAAGACTTCGCCCTGAATTTGATTGTCAAGTTTGTTATTGTCTTTACCATTCCCCATCAACCACTTCTTGCGGGCATACGTTTTGTGGGAGCTGCCTCGACCGTGTTAGAGATAATTCGAACCTTTGTCCGTTTTGTCGTAGATCGCTATCCTCCTATTCAAATATCACGGAGAGGGGTGGTAACAATCGCCTCACTAGATTGTTATCGACTCTTTATCCCGATGCCATAGCCGCGAGAGAGGCTCAAGCCGCTACCGATATTCCTACCAGGGGGCACAATGTTCCAATATTTGCCTGCGCTATGGCGTTCCCCCAAATGCCAATGTTCTTACACATATTTGAACCTCGATATCGACTGATGCTTCGCAGAGCTATCGCCGATGGCACACGGTCTTTCGGAATGGTATCGCATCGGCGAGGAAATACATCATCTGCGGACGGTGAATTTGATGCCTCTTTCACACGATACGGTACCATGCTCCATGTCACCAACCTGCAAATGTTCCCCAATGGGCGTAGTCTTGTAGAGACGGTTGGGACCTACAGATTTAAGATAATTTCATACTCTTGGCAAGACGGATACCCTGTAGCTGAAATTGAAAGGGTTGAGGATATCTCTTACGCGGAGGAGGAGGCCATGGAGGCCACGGAACGAACGCTTAACACGCACACCGGCGACCCCGCGCTTAACTGGGCTCACATGTCCACCCAAGAGTTGTATCAGCGAGGTATTGATTTCGTGAACTCGACGAAAAATAATTCCTCCGGATGGTTCGCAAATCGGATCCTGAATACTTACGGACTGCCTCCGCGAGACCCGGCCTTGTTCCCCTTCTGGATTGCCACATTGTTGCCTGTCCACGAAAGAGAAAAGTATCTGGTGTTGGTATCTACGAGCGTTCGAGAACGGCTCAAACTAGTCATGATGTGGATTAGAGTTATGGAGCAAAGAAGTTGGTAAGTGGCTATCCTGACTTCATCTGGTGGACATCCCAGAAGGTTTACTCTATCCTTTTTTTTTTTTTAGCGACCGCGTAAAACTTTGTTATGGACCTGTTAATGATTAAATAGGTTGTCCGCAGGCGGACTCGGAGGCTCCTGTATCGTCTCCTAAGTGGAATTCCAACTATCGCGCTGGTGCTCATCATGATATATGTTGCTCTCACGAACGGGTACGAAAACGGAAAGGAAGAGCGTGAAGGAGAATCAACAACGGCGGATGGGTTATCGATTTATTTTGTAGCCACTACTATTGCGGTTATAGCTACGGCCACGATCCTCTCGAGAGTTCAGAATGGCACTTAGGTAGCTAAGCAGGTAAATATTCTCAGAGCATAAATGAGGTGTTCGGTGTTTGTTTTCTTAATACATTTCTAATTATCCTGCGTATATGCGTATCGAGGTGTATATTTTGTAAATAATCAAACAATCAAGTAAGTAAGTAATTTACTCTTGGAAACTTGTGTCGTCGTAGTTGGAATGTGCTCTCGACCTAGGAGTGCTTAAATACTTTGTGTTGTCAAGTTCACCCGACAAGGTTGGTTTAGCACGAGACCAGTTAACTAGCTTGTTTGTAAGTTACTCAACTATGATTGATTGATAATAATCGATCGATCGATCGCCGTTTATTGCGTTGTTGTGTTGCTAACACAACATGGGTAAGGTTTACAGCACTCGGCGCAGCCGTCGATAAGGCTCCTCCTACCGACACCCAGATTATCATATACACAACAGCGTGCATGACTGTGCGCAAGTGCATGCATGTCTGCATGCACCAGACACCAAAGAGCCCATCTCGGAGAAGAAAGAAGAGGAAGAGGAAGAGGAAGAAGGATGGATATTATGTACTTGGAGCTCCTCGTGCTTCGTCTCTATCATGATAAGTCAGCCCCGCACCACATGCGGCCCATAAAGATAAAGAACAGCTGGTCGGTCGCATAATTTTTATTTTTTTATTTTGGCTATGATTCCACTGGATTCTCAGAAACTTCAGCCCTATCGCCTAAGTCGGGTCCATTCGCTGATTAGCCTCCAGCGTCACTCGAAGGAGAGAATTCTGGAAAACGGTTAAATTGCTGTCCCTTCGTGGCATTGGTTGCATGAGGCCTTGCTACTGCTGCTGCTGCTGCAGATGCGCATTGGTGGTTACAATACGACTCGAATCCCCGGACGACGGGATTTTATACTACTTTAAGAAGAATAATCAGTGCAACATGCAATTCATTCCGGCACGAGCTCTACAAAGACGCAAGAGGATGGCGATATTACACTTCAAGTCACTTCATGGCATGGTTACATCCGGATTTGTGCGAAGGAAAAATACCATTTGATTCCGAAATGCTGCATCGGAAAAAAAAGAGAGAGAGAGAGAGAGAGAGAAGGAAGACGAAGAAGAAGAAAGGAAGGGATGTCGGAATTCTTAACGATAAAGAGTTGATTGCATCAACTACCAATCTTCTTTATCCTGCTGTTACCAAGAAGTGAAGTCATCAGGAGCCCTTCAGCCCTACCGGGACAAAGCAAAATTTTTTCCTTGTCATCGACACAATTGATACCTGCCAATTTAAATATTTATTTACTTGCTGACCTTACTTGCCTGGGCAAGTGATTGAGTACTTTGGTATTAAATATGAATCAACGAATAAAATAAAATAATGAGTAATAAATCGCCCAGGTAAAAATCGAATACCACGCAGATGGAACGAGAGTTTCAGAGATTGGGCATCAGAGATTGGGCAAACGGAGATTTGGTTTTCCGATACTGCCGAGCGTACCATTGGAGGGATGATAGGAGAAATGACGTCTGACGGGCAGTTCGCGGATAATAATCAAAAACTTGGTCGGTTATCTCCAAAGTCCAGTCCGGGTGATAGGAAAGCCGTAGTTCGGAAGCTTAGGCAAGTTCAACAGCAACGGACGATATCAATGCCGAAGGGGTGTATGTGTGTGTGTGTGTGCGTGTGCGCGTGGTGGCCCGATGTTATTAGTCAGATTGTAATCATTAAATCATTTTAGCGAGAGCTCTCGTTTTTGCCCTTGAAGGTCTGCTGGTTGGGGTTAGGGCCTTATGCCCGAGGGACTAACGTAGAACATAGGCCAGCGAGCCTCCCAAGCCAGCGAGCCTCCATATTTTCGACGAAAACACCACCAAAAAGTATCGAAATGGCAAAAAAATCATAATTTCATTGAATTGAATAATATAAATAATATATATATAATAATATAAAGGATATATAAAGAATTACATGGAAACTGGTCGAAAAACTAGTAAAAACATCATTTTTTGAGTGCACAACGCATTCTTCCGGCTCGGACAGTAATAATAATCGATGCGGTATCAGCAGCTGGAGCAACCTGGGCAGCGACATTGACAAGCACAGGATGATATACAGGAGCCTGGGGGGCAATACCAGTGGTAGCAGAGGTGGTGGCAGAGGTTGCAGCAGCGGTTGCGGTAGAGGTTGCGGTAGAGGTTGCAGCAGAGGTTGCAGCAGTGGTGGCAGCAGCGGTGGCAGCAAAGGTTGCGGCAGAGGTTGCAGCAGCGGTGGCAGCAGCGGTGGCAGAACGCGTAGCTCGCTGCGTCACTCTCTCTTCGGCGGCAACCACCAGCGCTGCAACTTCGACGTCTGCTAGTATCCTCGCTTTCGACAATTGAGTTCGCCCACCCGATCGTACATTCTGCTTAAGCCCAACAGCGATTCTAAGCTCATCATTTGTAGCCTGTAAAATGGCTTGTTTATGGTAAGATATTTCGGCTATCTTAATTATTTTATCGAGCTTTTGTTGAAGCGGCGAGATAAGCTCGTCACGAACTTCATTACACACCTCATCAATGAAGACTTTGAGGGCGGCTGGGCAGGCTGGTGTTTGGACGATATTAATGTTCGCTGGTGGTATTAGTTGTGCTTCCGACACTATCCCTTCGAGCAAATCAATATGGTCTGCTTTTTGAAATGCCGGCATCTTTTCTAAAACCTTGAGAGGATCGAATGGCAGCAACCCAGCTCCCTTCCA